>CAWUFW010002245.1:0-1200000 GCA_963921515.1 Calotriton arnoldi | reverse complement strand
GTGGAAGGTTCCATGCTCCGCCTAGACCTTCTGCTCGATTTCTTCCTGTGTCAAAACTCCTTGGTCTAGTATGGACCAGTTGGTCTTTGATATTTTTGCTCCTTTTGAAAGAGAACAGTGGTTTCTCTATGTTCAGGCCATTGGAATTTAAAATTCTCCAGTTTTTCAAAATGATCTTTTTAATGTGGTTGGAAGCTGTACTGTACGTCATCACACAAATTGTTTTGTCCATGGGAGGTCTCTCCCTGGTATCCAGTAGTGCCTCTCTATTGCAGTTGTAGGCCCTCTTGTACGCCCTTTTCACAGTCCTGATAGGGTACCTTCTTTGTTCCAATTTTTTAGTGAGGGAGCTGGCCTCTGTTCTAAATTCATTTTTGTCCGAACAATTCCTGCGGATACGCAGGAATTGACCCACTGGTAAATTCTCCCTGAGTGATTTAGGGTGATAGCTGTCAAACAATAGAAGGCCATTTCTGTCAGAAGGCTATTGGAACATTTTTGTTTGTAGCTTCCCTTCAGCTGGATAGATGGTAAGATCCAGAAAAGGCAGTTCTTTTTTAGAGACAGAGGAAGTGAAGTGAAGAAAAGGATTTCGTGAATTGAGCCATACTAGAAAAGTCTGGATGGACTTTTCATCGCCTTCCCAGATCAGCAGGACGTCATCTATGTAGCGTCTCCACATTTTAATCTGACTAGACCAAAGACCACCCAGTGTGTATATATGTTGGTCCTCAAAAGCCGGGGGCAAAAACACTGCCCATCGAAGTTCCATGTGTCTGTAAATAGAACTTGCCTTTGAACTCAAAAAAGTTCTTTGTGAGTGCTATTTCAGCTAGTTGAAGGATAAAGGGTCTTGGTGTCTCATAGTTCCAATCCATGTTGAAAAGGATATCTTCCACTACTCTAAGTGTCTCTCTTTGTGGAATGTTTGTATAGAGAGACGCTACGTCCAGACTAATCAGAAAGTGTCGTTCTGTATCAAAGGGCTGTTCCTTTAGTAGATTCAGGACGTCTGTTGTATCCTTCAGATATGCGGGTCTACTTTGTGCCAGTGGCTTCAAGAAAAAATCACAAAATTGTGACAACGGTTCTAAGACAGAGCCTATACCCGATACTATTGGTCTCCCGGGGGGAGGGCGGGCAGGCTTATGGACTTTGGGTAATGTGTAAAAGTAAGGCATAGCTGACCCACCTTGGCAAAGGAAGTTCCCTTCTTTGGGGGTTATCCAATCGTTGTTTATCGCCTCTTCTACTATCATCAAGATTTCCCGTTTGAGTACCTCTGTCGGGTCTGTCCTCAGTATAGTGTAATTCCGTTGATCCGAGAGTAGTCTTAAGCACTCTGCTTCATAGTCAGCCACTTTCTGTATCACTATGGCTCCCCCCTTGTCTGCCGGTTTTATCACCAGCTCTGGGTTGTTTTTGAGTTCCAACAAGGCCTGTTTTTCTTCCCTGGTTAGATTGTTAAAGTGTATACCTCTATCAGAGTCAAGGGCCTCCACCTCGTGGATGACCGCTTGTTCAAAGGTTGCCACTTCTATAGGAAGGCTCCCTGTTGGTGGAACAAAGGTAGATTTAGGCCTGAATGTGGTATCTCCCCTTTCATCTCGATCCCCCGGTCTGTCCTGAAAAAAGATTTTTAATCTTATGTTACGGAAGAAACCAGCTAGTTCCTGGCGGATTCTGAATGAGTCTAGATTATTAGTAGGTACAAAACTCAGCCCCTTATTGAGTAATCTTTCTTGGGCCTCGGTGAGAGGAGTGTCAGTCAGGTTTATGACGAGTGATGTCACTGTCGGCTCGTCCCTGGTGATGGATCTCGTGCCATACTCCTCGTCACCCTCTGGTCTATTTCTTCCCAATGAACCCCGGCGGGGCCTTTCTGTTTGCCCCTTCCCCTCCCGCGGCCCCTCGCTAAAAAAGGAGGCGGCAGTTGTGGGTGTTGTGGGTATTGTGTCATTGGGTCGTTCAGCATTCCAGGGAACTGTTGTTGGTACATCGGGGGCCACCCAAAACCTTGATTCTGGAAATTGGAGTACATAGGGTTAAAGAGAGGGCGGGGAGCCCCAAAATAACCCCTTCCTCTTCCTCTCCTCCGTGGTCTCCTGAAGTTGTAGTCACTGTCATCACTACTCGTGCTTGTTCTATCCGAGTTTCTGCTGTCTCTTCGTACACCCTTCTTCATTTCTTCCATCTTAGTCTGGATATATTCTTCTGTGGTATACGGGTATACCTTTTCTCTGGAGAACTTCTTAAGATCTTTTTGTAATTTATCCACCTTGGAACGTAGTAGATAGTCCTTATAATCCCCGATCTCACTATTGGTCTCCTCAAGCTTCTTTTTATAGGTGGCCAAAAGGATGCTGGCCTTGATACCTTGTTCACTAGCCTGGATCTTAATGTAGAGGGCATCAGCTGTCCTTTTAGCTGTGTTAATAATAAGGATCAGCCAATCCCTCGTACATTTCCAGGCTATCAAGGACCAGTCTCTCCTGAATAAAGCATCCTCCAGGAAAATAAGTGGCTCGTTGGTGACAAGGAGGCCCTTCGGGGCAGCATTGCCCCTCAGGTATTCAGTTAAGATTGCTCCATGTAAGATGGCCTTGACATGTGATCTTTTTAATTCGATCAACGTGTCCCATCCTTCCCCCTGTGTGAGGACCTGTGTGATAGTTGTGTCTCCCAGCAGAGATGGTCCTGCTAAAATTTCTGCAGCAATATCGTCGTTAAAAGCTAGACCCTGTTCTGCAGCCATGATTATCCCGCTCAATAGTGCATAAGGATATTCCCAAATAAGGTATGGCTATTCAGAGGGTCCTTGAGTATAAACAATTCAAAAATAAAAATGCGTCAGTCAGCATAAAGGTCACCCTTTACGGCTCAGCGGCCGTGCTACATATGTCCACACAAAAGAAAAGGGGGAAGAGGAAATAGTATTACAGCTAGATTTCTTTTGATGAGTATAGGTCCTGTATCTTTGTGTGTGTGTAAGATGCAATCTTGCCAGATTGGTCTGAATGACAGGAACCACGTGGTATTAAGGTCCCGTAGACGAGTCATGCCCAAAAGCTGTACTATTCGCTCACGGCACTTTCGTTCAAGGATAGCTTTCTCCATTTCGCTCGGAGTGATGTCTGCGAATAGGCTGGCCATAGCGTAATAGCAGGAAGAGAAATAGAATTCCGGCAACAAGTGCTAGAATTAACGGTATGCCACCAAACACCGAATGTGCAAAGTTCGGGATGATTCCGAGTATTGCCTGGAAAGGTGCTAACAGACCGGAACAGATGCTCTTAAATACATGTACAATTCCGGTTGTATCAGACATGTTAAAGATACGTCCTATCATTTCCACGAAATGTATAGGGCAGTTTGTACGTATTAAAGTCTGTATCTCAGCCGAAGTCCTTGCTACTTGTAGATCATAGGTTTCTTTGGCCGAGGTCAAAGGCACTGTTTGCTGTAAAAGCATGGCTTTCATTCTGCTCAAAGTATCAAATCTTATAAAAGAGACGTTCAGCGAAGGCCATAGAGGCGACTCCCTGACTGTGTCTATTGGGGCAAACAATACTTGCATACAGCAAGTGACCCTGGAGTTAACCGTTACTAGATATGGGATGCCTGGCAACATGCCGCAGCAACTCTGATCATTCAACATGAGGTAACTCCCATTAGAAAGTTGTCCAAACGTTGGATTAATCACAGCAGCTGGTGTACCCTGCTGATGGCAAGACAAATTTGCCACAGAACCATTACAAGCCCCGTGTAAAGAAATGTCCTGACATATAAGTGAACCGCTCAGTGCACGTTTACAGTGTGTACCGCTCAAAAACACTTCACGATCCCCACTCCAACATCTATATGTATACGGTAAATCCCACGATGTCTTAATGTATTCCTTACCCAACCTTTCATATTTGCCTGCTTGCATTTGTTTGAGGCAATACTGAAACTGAAAAGTAGTCACAGGTAATGTGATTTTGCCATGAATGAGCCATTCTGTAGCTGGTTTTTCTGCCACTGTGAATGGTAACTTTTCCAGTTTTTCAATGCTCAGCACTGTATACTTTGCTCCTCTTTGTGCCAGTTCGATCTGTTTATCAGTTAGATTGTATTCTGCAAACAGAGCCGATGTGTTGATGAAACGCCAAGGCACATAGCCCGCACGCAAAGATTGCAGCGTCCAGCTTAATAACACAATAGAACGTAATTGAGATTGGCCTTGCTGTAACATCGCCAAATCTTGTTCTAGTATGTCGATAGCAGAGGATACAATGCCATCCAATGAATATATTCTGGAGGACAAAGTTGTTAACCCATTGTCGACCACAGAGAGGGTTTTCTCTAAATTAATACGATCAAGTTCACGTATTCGTTCTGCGGCCTCCATCTGTGACACTTTCCATGCTTCATTATAGGCAGCATAAATGCCGGCATATATGAAACGTTTTTGACGCGGTTTTCTTGGTCCAAGCAAGAATTCCCTTATGTCTGCGTCTTCTTTAAGTAAGGATAAGTGTTGTTTCACATCCTGTAGTGTAGATTTCTGAAGCCACTCGAGGCATAATTTTCCTACACTGTATGTTGTTACTACCCCCGGATGCTGTCTTTGGACGTATCTTGGGTCTGGCCTATGAATAGTAAAGCCCTGAGTTTTATTCAGGAATCTTTCCTGACAGTTGTTCGTGTCTGTGGGCCAGATCAACCATTTTTTCCAATCAGGATTATATCTGTTGAGTTGTAGTATATTGTCAACTGTCACCACTGCCTGTGTATTATTATCACTGGCAGGTGTTGGTACAGAAGGTGTCCTCATCTCTTTGATCTTGGCTAGTCCAAGACAAGATGTTTGTTGGACAGTTTCATTCAAAAACATTATTTGTTCAGGGATCATACAGGCTCTAAATAACGCTTCTATCCCCTGCACTTGCCAATCTTTAGTACCCCACACAGTTTTTGTGTCTATTGTGTCTTTCCATAAGTCGAAACCCTGTCTAGACAGTTGGGCAATAAATGTTGCAGAGTAAATCTGTTTCGTATTTGTTAACATAATTTTCAGTCCTGTTTTGTTTACATTTTTATAGTAAAACGTTTCTGGATCAGATGTATAGTACCCTGAAAAATATGGAAACTTGTTAGCAAATGTTTTTGAACTACCGTGTGGTGGTGTAGGACATTGCTCCCATTGGTTAAACATAAACACATTTCTAGGGTATGCAGATTTATGCAAATAATGATGACCATAGTGGTTATGGCAATACAGGTTTTCATAGTCTGATGAACCCTCTAAATATTCATTTTTAGAAAATGCAGCAGATTTTTCTAGGTCAAACATTATGTCGTTAACAGTCTCAAAGTCCCAATCATCAGAATAGGTACTGGACGAAATGAGATCACTTAGTGAAATTTTAAACAAATGTGGAATGTTCAATTGTTCCGTCGGGCCGAAGATATCAAAATCTGTTTTGTCCCACACTATACCATCCTGTATAGGAACAGCTGTGATGTTCACTGATGACAAGTCTCTTGCTTCACGATGGGAAGATTTATGAGGTTTCAAAAGTACGTTCACTTCTTTTCCTTCAGTATTCACATGGATGTATCTGCCACTTATAAGCACGCTCACAGTTGTAACCAAAGCTAGCCAGAGCAGGAAAACAAAAGTCCAGATGTAATCCAGAGTTCAATCCATGGAGAAACCAAATAAGTCTTTTTCAGAAAGTGAAGAAAGTCTTGTACTTGCTGCTTGAATTTCAATGATGCTGGCGTTGTTTCAGGTTCACTCGGATCTTCTGAGAACGTATCAAAGTTAATGAAATAGCCAGAAGCAGTTCTGTCAATTGTTGGAATTGCATCAGGATTTGTAGAAATCGCTGGACCCAGTTGATCACTCGCTACATTGGTGTAGACGGGTGTATTTGGATGAACTGTTACTTGGTTTTCAAGAGGGATGAGTTCCATTGCATTGTTGCTTAGTCCTTCATCTGTTACAGCTGAATTCTCGATTGTTATCAGTCTTTCAGTCTGAACCTCTTGGATAGTAGCGAGAGGAGTGTGTCTGCTACTAAGTCGGAGTCCACGAGGCCTACTATTTAGTATTGGCCACATACTGTGGTTTGATGAGGTCGATGGACACAAATCTTTTCTCCTTTCTTCCAGCAAGGGGCGGCAGAAGTACTGTTCTTGTTCCTTGAACTGCTAGGACAGGTACTGGTTGTCTGTAAGAAGGTCCAAATTCCTTCTTGTCCGCAATTTTTTCTCTGACTAGATCCCCAACTTTTGGAATCCAGACAGGCCTTGCTGGGACCGCCGGTTTTTCCCCAGTGGTGGTTGGCTGTAGGAATACGTTGCTTTGTTTCGTTCTTAACTCATTCAGTTCCTGTAAAACAGCCAAACGATCTTTGATATCAAACGTTTTATTTTCCACCACTGTGCCTACGTCATCGAGATCTGGTACCCACATTCTTGTCCCAAATAGGACCTCATATGGAGTGACCCCCCCTAGAGAACTTCTTGGCAGGTTGTTCAATGAGCGTTGGACCCCATAAAGATGTTTGACCCACCCATCACCCGAACCTAATACCCTATGCTGTTATAGACTGCTTTATGTCCCGGTTTTTCCTTTCCACAACCGAATTTCCCTCAGGATGGAATGGAGAGGAGTACCGCAATGCAATGCCAGACTGGCCATGGCTTCTTTGTAAGCCCGAGAGCTAAACGCAGGGCCCTGGTCAGAATGTAGCGTGCCTATTGCGTATGTGCCGATAAAGACTCGCAAATCTTTTATAACAGTTCGAGCGTCAGCCGAGCGCTGAGGCCATATCCATAGGAACCTAGAGCATGAATCCACTGCAATCATGATATATTTATAGTTACCGTCCCTTTGCAAGGGACCGCAGTGGTCCAGGTAAACACAAGCTAATGGTTTGTCTGAAATTAACAGGGGTGTCTGCGCAGGACGTTTCACTGTTGAGACTTTCATCTGTTGGCAAATATCACATTCTAAAACATAGTTTTTAGTTTGTTTCCTAATGCCAGGCCACCAATATCTTTGCTTGAGTAAAGATACTGTTGCAGAAACACCTGCATGGGCAGAAGCTATCCCTTCGTGTGCTGCTAGGATTAGTCCTAATCTGCGTTCCTTGTTTGGAATTACCCTATCCCCCACTCCAGGGATTCGAGCAAAAGGAACGTTGTTTGCATCAATTACATAAGAGTACTTGAGTGGAAACTTTTTTGGTAACGCTGCACTGCTGTCCTTGCTTGAAGCATTGACAGCCAACATTATCTCACCGTCTTTTTTTCTTTTTGAACGAGTGATCGCAGCTACGGAAGCCGTCTGAACAGCCCCCTTTGCGGCTTCGTCAGCCAATGAATTCCCTGCAACGTGAACGCCATCACGATGACTCAGTGTGTGGATCACGTGAGCCTTTGGTAGTTCGTTTTTTAACTGAACTACTTGTTCCCAAAGCATTTTGTGCTTTATTGTGCCACCTTTCGCATCTTTGAAACCATTTTCAAGCCAGTTTTGTATGTATTCATTATACGACTGAACACAGTAAAAGGAATCGCACACTATCAGTGTGGGGAATTCTCGATCTGTACTTTCAAGTGCCAGTTTGAATGCTTGTAGTTCAGCTCGCTGAGCTGTACAATCTCCTAGAGACTGGGTTTTTGTGACCATAGGTCTGAAGATGCCATCTCGCATGCGACCTTTAACGATTGCACACGCTGCACTGTAAGCTTGCTTACTCCCTGTTGCGGGTTGTGCGGATCCGTCAGTGTAAATTATGAATTCGTACTGATCGAGAGGCAGAATCTCAGTGGGCAGAGGACATTCTTGTTCATATTGCAGGAATGCTTGTGTTTTTAAATCTGGATCAAAAACATATTCAACGTCTGTTGCAGCAAGAGAATTAACCCATTGTATCCATCTTGGATGTAATGCTTTAGCATTTGGAATGCTTGCTTTTGTGACCGCTTCTAAAGCTGGTACTGGGGTTACGACAATAATGTGTTTCCCTTGGGCTAAGGCTCTTTCTTTTGCTACAGCGGTTTGAACTGCTGTTAGAATTTTTTCAGTTGAACTGAAGCGCATTTCCGCTTGTGTGTACAAATGAGATTTGTATGCAATTGGTATTTTCTCACCCTCATTGAAGGTTAAGTAGGTGAATCCGCATTGACCTGAAATTATTCGGATCACCAAATTGCGTTGACTTACGCATGTTTGTAAGTGATTTGTTGCTAACATGTTAGCCTGGAGTGAACGCAAGATTTCTGTGTGTTCGTTTGTCCAATTTTTGATTGAAAAATCAGGTTTGATTAATGCGTAGAGAGGTTTAACCCTTTCTGCGTAATTTAGAATGTATGATCTGCCAAAGTTTAGGAAACCCAGAATGGATTGTAAGTTTTTTAGCGTTTTTGGAGGTTGGAGCAGCGCACATTTCTCTAGAAAGTTAGCTGCCAAGCTCTTGCCTTCACTTGAAAGCTCATATCCTAGAAATAGGACATTGAGATGGGCAATTCGGGACTTTTTAAAGTTGAACTTGTAGCCCTCAGAGGCGAAGCCCAGTATAATGGTGCTCACCCTGTCCAGGTCATCGTCTGTCAGATAGATGTCATCGACATAGGACAATGCCTCATTGTCATAAATTTGTAGTAACTCCGTTACCCTCGCTGAGAATAAACCTGGGCTGTTCTTGAACCCTTGTGGGAGTCGACAAAAGTGACGCTGGGTCCCCATTATGGAGAATGCTGTTAAGTACCTGCTTTCAGGTGCTATGTTTTGACAAAAGAAACCATTTGAGATGTCTAATGTTGTTTTGTATTTTTTACGCACAATGTTATTCATTAATGCTGTGCTATGTGCATTTTGCACTGCAAAGGTTTTAGAACAAGTGTTTAGGTGTCTGTAATCCAAGACTAGACGATATGTTTTGGCTTGTTTTGGAGACAGGAAACAAAGGATTGTTCATTGAGGAGGTGCATGTTTCAATCACCCCTTGGTATTCAAGTTGATCTAAGAGCTCCCTGACCTGTTTTTTAGCTTCATGCTTTATTGGATACTGCCTCTGTGCAGTTGGTTCATGTTTCAGATGTATTTTATGGTGAGGTGAGTCCTCATCCCATCCTACATGATTTTTATATAATGCTGGGGCCTGGGCTACTGCCCTTTTCCTGGCATATGTATATTTTAGGTGAATTGGAATATGGTTGGAGAAGGCAGGCATAATAATGTCCTCGCCGTGTGGGCACTCCCTGACAAATTGTGGTGGCCAGTCTTTTTCTGCTAGAAGTATGTCATAGCCCCTTGATAGTCTTTCCCAAAAAAGTGCTTTCACCTGTCTAGGTATGTCTCCCTCCATCCGGAGTGTTATTTCATATAACCTTTGTGGAGTACTAACACTGGTGTCTACAGTCTCAACTGTAATGTACTCATTCAAGTCCACTATCTCCAGAAGTTCCTTCAGGTTCTGGCGAGCTATTGTGACTTCTGCTGCACTGTCCAGCATTGTCTGAGCCCATTCTCCGTTCTTGAGTTGTGTTCTCAGTATTCTCAGCATGTCTGATCTTCAGACCTGCTACTTTCTTTTTGGAGAATTGAGGTTTTGTTTTGTTTTTCGTAGCGTGTTTTTCTTCTTTGGATTTTACGCATTCTTCTCTATGTTCTGACCGTCCTCTTCTTTCCGAAGTCTGTGATGAGATCTGAAAGGGACGAGAGGAACGTGTATCAGTATCTTGATACATGTCAGGTTTTCTCAAATTATCCCTATTCCTGAGGTTATACCTCCTTTCAGAGGGCTCCTTTTGAGGAGACCTACCTCGCGATTGAGAACGTTTCTCGTTTGAATTTTGTTTTAGTCTCCCACTTCTTTTTAGAAGATGTAGGAGTTTGTTTAATTGAGTCCTTCTCAGGACTTTCAGATAGTTTCGGCTTCACTGGTCTTCCACCCAAACTATCTCTGCCTAATTCTGCATAAGATTGTTCAATTATTCTGCGTAGTTCAGTTTGATGTTCTGTAACATCGAATTCCCTTAATTTTTGGTGGATCGCCACTGCTGCTGCCTCCCCCTTTAATATTAGATAATATTATTGTTGAGACCTGGTCGAAATTTTTCAGTAATTTCATACCTAAATTTAGAGCAGGCTCTGCCCCAATTTGTTTCAGGACATCTGGGATTACCGCAATTGACGGAATACCATGTGTTTAGTATAGATGGCAGCAAAGACTGAGCCCCAGGTGGTGCAGTCTTCCAGTTGTGGTGTGATCCCCATCGGTAAACTGATTGTTAGGATTCTGTGTTTCTCATACTGGCTAGTATTCGGAAATACTGCTTCGATTTGAGTAATTTTTTTAGCTATCCAGAATGGAATTTGGTCACGTTTTGTGGGCATTTTACCCATGACTGCGTAGAGAGTCTGTGGTGTAATTTTTAGTGTATTCCCCTGTTGGGGAGTTGGATTTGGAAGTGTCAGTGGTTGCTGGACTGTGAAAGTCCGCATGACATATTGGACCAGTTGTCTGTAGATTTTTATTATTTCTTGTAGTTGAACAAGTAGTTCCTCGTCTGACATTTCTTCAATGTCGGGATGAGGTGTATAGCCGGCTAGAATCGGCCATGTTGCTCCTGGTCTACCTAGTGGACCGAGCCTGGTAATGTTTCTGTGATGTTTTTAGGGCGCCTTTAAACCAGAGCTGATGCTCTTGGTATGTTAATGGAATTTCTATATCCTCGAAAGGAATGTATTCCTCTGGTGGATCATCTTCTTTGTAGAAGTGAAACATGTGTGTTACTGGATTGGATTCAGGAAATATTACCCATAAATAGAATACCTCTGTCTGAAAGGATTCGTGTGCCTCTATCACGAAAACTGCTCTACCACCTCTTGGTGGCAGACCGTGTTTTATAAGTTTTAGAGTGATGGCTCTTCTTAAGTTTTGAGGGATGTCTATAACACCCTCCTCGGTTTCAATAAAACCTGTGATATTATAAGCTGTTGCAGCTGGCTGTTCCGCAGTTCCACCGTTTCCGGTTTCAGTGTCGGAGCCAGGCATTTTGTTCTTTGAAAAAATGTAGAACAAGTTTCAAGGAAACAAAGATAAGGTGCACAATATTTTGGAACACTGTATCCTTCAACGTTGAGCAAACCAAACAGCTAATATATAGGGTGTTTCCCTATGTAGCCGTGGTGGATACTTAACCCTGCCCACTCCAGACGTCTTTTGGAGTATATGGGTAGGGGTCTCTGAGAGAAAAAGCACGGCTGAGTTACTCAGTATCTAGCGTTGGGCGCCATGTAGTGTAGCTCCTATTTCCCTAATAGGCTCTGCGCATTGGAATAATATCCCCTATAGGTTTGACATAGGACTAAGGTCAGTATGTCCCTATCGAGTATATTAAACTTAATTACTTGTGCCAGCTAGCTCAGAGGCCACTAGAAACTCCTTGGATAACAAGAAGGGAGTAGTTTCTGGCAGCCGCAAAACATGACAACTTTGTTTCCCTTTAGAATCAGACCGTGTCCCAGAGTCGTGGAAACAATAGATAACTATTTCACTCAGCTCAATCGTGCATGCTTAGTTTTCCTCAAAGTTACACAGAAAGAATAGACGGGCGTTTCAATAAAAGATTAATTGAACAGTCTTGTTTCTCGTGTAAGTTAAATGTGCTGTTATGATCACAAGACAGTATGCAAGATAAATAATGTACAGCGTAAGCAGTAGAAATAAATAATACTGCGCTAGCATGATCTTTAGTAGATATTCATTTGCATAAATAACACAGACTAAAAATGCGAGTACTCATACGATGCGTTGCTAAGCTAGTTCTACCCCAATGTACCTAACCTAACCTAGGTGTAGGGAGAGGTATGAAGTAGGTGAAGTATTACTTACTATGGTATACTAAGAGTATGTTAAGTCTAGTATGCCTAGTATGCCAAGAGTCCCTCTAGGTTCTAGTCAGCTCCATACCTTAAGAGTGAGAGAGGTAGGAATCTCTTGCCAGATTCGAACTCCAACACCCCGCAAGGGAAGTCAGATCACTGGAAGCTGGACTCTCTGCGTGCAGGGATGACGGTGTCTTCTCAGTGCGTCAGGCCGGGAAACGGGCTCCTCTGAAGTCGAGGTCTCCTTTAGTTTACAAGGGCTAGGGAAGGTATATTTATACCTGAGAGGTACCTCAGAATGTTAGCATTGACGTGAATCGGACAGCGGAAGACGTCATGAATGAACCCCTAAGGTATAATGGTTCATGCATAATAGATGAGTCCTTGAAGAAATCAATAGTCCTGTGCTAGGGAAACTCCCGAAGCCTAAGGGTCTGTTCTTCAAGAACTCGTTGTGACGTTAGGGTGGACGGATGTCGGAGACCATGCCTGTATTTGGAGTGCACGGTTTAATGCCTAAATAAGGACTGGGATTTTATGCCTATATAAGGGCAGGGCGAATTGTGCCTATATAAGGACATGATACAGGAAAGCCCGTGTATGGACACCCTAAGAGGAATACAACAGTACCGTCTGAGAAGCTTCGTTACGATAAAGGCTGGAACATGTGAGAATGCAGAGGGAACGTGGGAACTCTTTTTGCCCTGGAATGCTTGTATGGAAGGTGGCCAATTCCAGTAAGTTTCCTTGGCGCAGAGGGAAGACTCTCGAACCTTCTAGTGTGTTTTGAGACTATAAAGCTGAGGGTTGTTGACTTAGAAACCAGGATTGTTGAGCCTGAACGATGGATGTATCTTCAGTGCAGGCATCTGGTTGCTGAGACTCTTAACCCCGGCTGTGATTCCCCCAGTCTGGAATTGGCTAAGATGCAGTGTTTGCAGCAGGTGAAGTGATTTGTTTTTGATTAGTGCTATTGTGATGTGTGGCCAGTGGCTATAATCAGTTGAGGTGTTTTCTTTGTGATGTGTGAGTGAGTCAGAGTGCAAATCCAAAGTAATCATTTGACTTATTTAGTGTATTTATCTTTCTGATTTCTTGCAGGACGTCCATTATCATCTGATTGTGCATTTTATTCATATTCATGCATTTAACTGTTGCATTACCAAATGTGTTATTTTTGCTTGCATATAAATATATATCTCTATATACATCTGAATGTTATTCATTGGCATCTGGGAAAGCCTTTTTGTTAGAGAGCATTGCATAAATAAAACCCCAAGCCTTATTCTAAAAAGAGAGTGTTTGATCTGTTACATTTTATAAAGTGAAACCTCTGCCTAGGTGGTTTTTGTGTTGCATGTCTCCTGCTTCGTCATGTTTGAGCCATTGTGTGGGAGTGGTATTTTGCGAAGGCAAAGCAAGACAGCGAGCGGTGTAAGATCTCCTGGGATTCAATGTATTTCATCAGTTGAGTGTTGATGAATTTCTCCAAAATGTTAGCAGGTGCAGGGAGAAGGGAGATAGGTCGAAAAAATTTCAACTCTAAAGGGTCGGCGTTAGGTTTTTTTTTAAGGAGTGGTGAGGCGATGGCTTCCTTCCAGCTAGCCAGATAGCTACCGGATAAGAGTATGTTGTTAGACACCTTACATAGGAAGTGAGCTTCAGGGTCAGGAACCATTGTAAGTATCGAGGGTGTACAGGGATCTGATGGTGCACCGGATTTAAGGCCCAGTAAGAGTTCCTTAGTTTGCTGAACCGTAATTTGAGGCAAGGAGAAGAGAGCATTCTTCCCAGGGTTCTGGTTGAGCTCCTCTGCGTCAGGTTCATCACCTTTCATAGTACTGAGCTCCTGAAAGATCTTGAGGATCTTGTCCTGAAAGTAGATAGCTACTCTGTCACAGAAGTCTTGGGAGGAGGTCAGCAGCTGTGTCCCTGGTGGCTTAGAGATCTCCTCGATGACTTTGAATAGCATATATGTAAAAGAAAAGATCCATGAAGTTAGCATGATGAATTGCAGAAGGAAAATGAAAACTGAGGATGTAATTTGACACATTCTTGAAGGTAGACGAGAACTGATGTATCTGTAGAATTACATATACATCATAAGAGGTTAGTATGGTTCAACAAGCAGCATAATAGGGAGACTTGATTGCCTTATTTGCTGAACAACATAAAGTCTTTTTTTAGGTATTGGTTTCCTTTTCATAGTGTGGAACCATACATCAACAAAGTATAGTTAAAATCATACACAGGTGACCACATCATAGCACATTACATATGTGAAATTACGGGATACAAGTTATGTTGCAAAATCTAAATATTTATTGTTAAGCCACCTTAGAGCAACTCTTTTTTGAAGTCTCACCTCCTGGTGTGCTAAGCCAAACCTTCCTTCAGGGTTCATTTCTGTATAGCAGCCTTAAGATAGTAATTCTTCTCTTCGTCTATCTGTTGATGATCCAGTCTTCTCTCCCTGCCCTGTCTACCTCCCATTTCCTATATGCTATGCCGCATGCTTCTCGTCTGGTTTGCCATTAGTATTACCTTCTGGCTCAGAGAGCATTTGCACTCCGTTCCTGAAGAGTCCCTAATTTCTTGACCTTTTTTCCCATTGCTTCCAACACATACCCTACCATATTTTCAGGAACAACAAAAATACGATACTTGTCCCAATCCACTCATGGAGGTTTTTTGACTGGAGGGTTGGACAAGCTTTGGAGTATCATTCTCCCATTTGCCAGGATTTCGGTTGATTTGTCTTCTGTTATGGTGAATTTTATATAGATCTCCTTGACAGCTGCCCTTTATTTTGCCATAAGTGGATCTAGCAATTGAATTGCAATTCATCTTTAGCCATTATTACTTCTGTGTTGCAAATTTGTGCACTATATTTTCTTTCTTTCATTTGGGGAAAAGTCCCTGTAAACATTGCTTCAGGTTCAGTGCAGGCAAACCCTACTAACTTAATGTAGCCTATCCACTATTGTTCCCTGGTACTCTCTAATCTGAGTGCATATCCAGATCATATATAGAAATCTGCTTTTGCCTCCGTGCATTCGGGACATTCTGTTGAGTGTTCAGGTACATTTTGTTAAACTTTATTGGGGTCAGGTATGTCCTGTGTGAAGACTTAGATGCACAAGTTTAAACCTTGTATTGCTAGGATATTCTTTTAACTTGCAAACAGACTCCAGTTTATTCCCCATTCATTAAGCTATTTTGATAATCAAATCCTTCATTTCTCCCTGACCGTCAAAGACTCTCCACTGTGTCCATATTTGTATAGATCCGCAGTTCGCCTTGCTTCTGTTGTTTACATCAGCATATGCCACTAATGCCCCTGTTTCAGTGAGGGTCTTTAGGAATGTGGGCCAGCATTTGTCAGTGCAAAGATTCTTCCTTTTATCGTGTCAGGCAAACATCTTTGGTATATTGCGTAAGTCAGCCAATGGTACCCGTTTATATACCCCTTCTAACACTTGTTTCTCTCTGCCTATGTCTGTCTCCAACTATTTCAATGATTACTGTTCCTGCCCAGCTATGCAGTATATCTTCAGGTGTGGCAGTCCCAGCCCAAGAGATTGCTTTGGTATTCTACTGTGAATCACATACCACACCGTTAGCACCAATAATTGGTCCAGTTCCTTGAACTAAAGTGTATGCAGAGGGCATAGTGTGCTTTGCAGAATATACATACATTTGAGTAGGACCACCATTTTATCTAGAGCTGCTCTTGTTCATGACAGAGAGGTTCTTTAACTCTTCTAGGACCCTTCCCTTATTGTGGATGAGTTGTTTCTCAGCAATGTGTGCTGCCTGAATTTCCACATACTCTGTCTTTCGCCCCATCCCCAGGTCTGGGGCATCTGTCCACTTTCACCAAGCCTCCCAATAGGAAGATTTTTGATTGTCTTAATTGGTATGTAGTCCTGAGGTTCCCCAAAAGCTTCCAACTCATATAGAAGCAATGACACATACCTCTCTTGGTTCCTCAAAAACACCTGGGTATCACCTGTATACATACAGACTGTATGCCTGGCATCGTTAAATGGTATACTGTAATTTGACGAGGCTGATTCGACTCTGTTTGCCAACATGCCAACAAACAATAAGGGCGAGAGCTGGCAACGTTACTCTGATCCCCACCCTGTCTTCCAATTGTTAGACACTATTGTCCCCGTTTTTACTCTTACCACAGTCTGTATATTGCAGCTCTACCAATCCCAAAATTGAGGCCCAAATCTCATTCTTTTTTCGACCATGTAGTGCTAGCCTGTGGCATCAGAAGCTATCTCTGTCTAGTACTCTGGTGCATTAATGGACCTGGCCATATCAAATTTATGTCTGACATGTAGCAGATTCTTCAGAATCGGTATGGTGTTCCTGTGGGATATGAAACCACACTGCTCCAGGTGTATGAGTTCCCTAGCGCTTTGAGTAGGCTGGTAACAAGTGTTTTACTTGATATTTGTGCGTCTGTATTGATCTTTTAAAGTGCTCTGTAGGGCTCCTGATCTAGCGGGTCCATAGCTGTTTTTGGGAACATGGTTATAGCAGCACTCATAGTTATAATTTTCCACCCTCCTAGTAGTTGGCAGAGTTCTTGTATTTTGTGTTTCTACAAGTACTTCCTGAAGCTTTTTCATACCTCTTATTGCTTCTAATTGGGAAGGCTGGGCAGAGTATTGTTACTTTGGACGTTGCCTATTTGTGCTGTAGCTGACTGGAGTAGGTATGAGTGCAGGTTTGTCAGATAGAACTTGAAGATGCCATTGATAGCAGTCTGCTTATTAATGTGATTGTGACCCCCATCTTCCAGTCTATTGCATACTTGACTTGAAAAAAGCCCTACAAAAATCAGATAGAGACCAGGCCGAAATAAAGCTGGCCAGAAAGGCTAACAAAATCTCTCTTAAGGCCCGCAAGGAGGCTATTAGACTAGAAGCTTGGCGGGACCTTCAATCTGGATCAGAATTAAAAGATGGTACGGCCTTCTGGAAGGCTGTGAATGCCCCTTTTTTGGCACCTAAAAACCTTCCCTCTATTGAGATCGCTATTGGTGCAGAGCAATGGGTGAAACATTTTTCTAAGTTATATGATAAGGATTCTGGTGACATTTCCCACTATGATCTGGGAATACAGACTCTTAACGTCCTCCCATTAGACATTGACTTTACGGTGGAGGAAGTGATTGAGGCAATCAACGCACGTAAAGGAAGGAAAGCTCCCGGGCCAGATAGTGTTCCTATGGATTTATATAAAACAAATCCTTTTCTTTGGGGTACGCTGTTAACTTCCGTCTTGAAAGCATGTTGTACGCAGGGATTCATCCCCACTTGGTCAGAGTCCATACTTGTTCCTATTTTTAAAAAAGGGGATCGTAATGACCCAGCGTGTTACAGGCCAATCTCACTTCTGGATGCATTCGCAAAAGTGGCCGGCCGTATTATTTTAAATAGATTACAGATCTGGGCAGATGAGTCGGGCATAATTTCGGAACTGCAATACAGTTTTCAAAAAGGCCTAGGTACAATTGAACAAGGCCTAAATTTAAATTTAATTTGGGGTAAATTTGTACAAGCTAAAAGGGGGAACCTGTTTCTGGCTTTTGTCGACTTGAGCTCGGCATTTGATTGCGTTAGCCACACCAAGCTCTGGTGTATTCTAGAGGGCATGGGTGTGGACCCGCAACTCATTAGCTTCCTAAGGTTACTGTATAATGATGCACAAGCCAGTGTTCGATTTGGCAAAGCAGGGGAGTGTACTCAGAATTTCCCCGTTAGAAAGGGGGTAAGGCAGGGGTGCGTGCTAGCCCCCTTTCTTTTTACCTTATATATAAACGGACTGGGTGCAGCACTAAGTAAGGATTGTCAGGACACCCCTCAAATCAGTGGTCGTACAATTGCAGCGTTATTATATGCGGATGACGCCGTTCTATTATCCCGCACACAATTGGGGCTGCAAAAGGTTGTTACTAGTTTTGTTACGTTCATGTCAAATTTGGAACTTCAAGTTAACATTACCAAAACATACGTGATGAAAAGTGGCAAAAATAGCCTAAAGTGCCGAGACATTTTTGTTAACAATAGAAAGTTGGAATTTACGAACTATTTCCCATATTTGGGAATAGTTTTCGAAAAAAGGGGCTCGTGGACAATTGTTGAAATGATAAAAATCTATAACGCTAAATGTATTTCAACAGCCATTTTTGGAGCCGGTATCTGGGGTTTCGCAGATGTACAACCTCTACAACTTGTGCAGAACTTATTTATAAGATACCTTTTAGTGGTTCCAAATAGCACGACCACATATGTCTGCCATGCAGAACTTGGCATACCATATGTATCAGACATAATTAAAACACAGCCGCTACTTTTATGGCACAAGATTTGGTCTAATCCCGCTACCAGCCTTAATCGCGAGGTGATTTTAGACTGTTTTAAACTGGAAGGGGAGTCACGTGTACCATGGCTTAAGTATGTCAAAAACGTTGTGACTAATCTGGGATGTCCAGAATACTTTTTTAACCCGCCTAGTATTGTAGCTGTTCCTAGGAAAGTACTCAAGACTATCTGTATGGACTTCCTGGGGAACAACAGACTATCCCAAGAAGCAGTCAAATTGTCTGTTAGAGAGAACCAACTTTTATTATCACAACCAGGGATCCAACCGTACCTTGCAAGTGTGAAGGGGAGCTACGACAGGATGTTGTTAACTCGTTTCCCTATTGGTAGTTTTTTTAGAATGGCTGGTTTCCCTAATATGAACGACTGGTCTCGGTCTTTAGACCCTTGTCCTTGTGACGATATTTCCTCTCAGTCTACCATACATGTGTTGTTCTTCGGCAAATTTTATGTTTTTCTGCGCAGAAGATGGATCATGCCAATACTGAAGAGGTTGGGTTTGAGACAATGTCGGCCTGCATTTTTTTAAATTACAATTATTGGACGAAGAGATTTTTATGGAACCTTTACCAAAATACTTAAAGGGTGTGATTAGAACTCGAAAAACCATGTAATCCCCATAGTTTTAACCTGATATATGAATTTTAAGCAATATTGTGTATGCATGCCCTTTTAAGAGATTACAACCCTGATTTGAATACTCCATGAATATGTTTTATATCTGATGTTTCTAATCTTGTAATCTAATGGACATGTAATTATCTGATTTTTATCTTTTTATGTATTATGCTTTTGTGATTTAAGTGTTTAAATCGAATAAAGCTTGTTTTGATTTGATTTGCATACTTGACTGTTCTTTTTTTCATCAAAGGTAATAGTAACTATTTCATGCACCTCCATGTACAGCTTCTCACAATATTGTGTAAGAGTAAACTTATCTAGTGTGACCATTGCTTCCCCATATTTTTGTTTTAGTTCTAGAATTTCTTGCTGATTTTCAGGGGTTGTAGCTACTACCTGTGCTAGAAGTCTATGTGGAGTCTGGTACCATATAATGTACTCATACATTTGCCACTCAGAACTGCTTTTAGGGCCCACTACTCAGTTGGCTTCTGAACAGTAGAATTCCATTAATTCTATATAAACTGTTTTACTGCTTCTCCTATGTCTCAAACACATGTCCAGTTTTTGAGTAGCTTAGGTCGTAATGCCCATGTGGGTATTCAGGTACAACACTGACCCTCGATGCACATACATCACCTACAGAGCTGAGTGATCTGATTATGCTGCTCTTTGTACCTACCTAAGAATTTGTCCAACATACTATGTGAGCAGTATGTTGCAGAATAACATGAATATATCCTGTTTGTAGTGTGCTGTCCCCTCTATATAACTATTAGGCCGGCTTTCTCCATTACCATGAGCAGTGTTCCCGCCATCGTACGTCTGTATTGTGGTTTAGGGGGATATATTTCGTGTCATCTGTCTAATATGCAGTTTATATCCTTCACCTATACCCCGTGTGCATCTGTATATTTCACTGTTACTTTCAGGACATCATAAAAGATATTGTCTTCTACATTTGGTAGGTAAATATGCAGAACTTGAAGATGTTTGTGATACTATGTAGCAAACTGTATACCCTAACATATATACCTATCGGGTCTGTCATTGTTAGCAGCTGCGAAAAAAGGAGGAACCCCAGTTGCCACGTAATCGTTGCCCCTTGTGTTATGAACCCGATTGTACCCCAATATAGGCCTAGGTAGTTATACAACCTTTTACCTACATCTTTCCTACCATTGTTCTACATAACGAGTCCGACGCTGACTTTTTACCTAATTAGGTGCTACATGACTGTTGTGCGGTTTTCTCCGAAAAACTAGCCTCATGTATTATGCATGAGGATTCTCAGTATCACAGCAGGATTACCATCTTCTGCATAATACCTCTGTATAAGGGTCACCTCTGTCGTCATACTTGCCTGACATGCCCATAGTACGCTTCTAGGTAGAACCCCTGAGGGTACCTTTTGGGTATGTAAGCACTACATTTTCACTGGGCAAACTAGAGGAGAAAAAAGACTTCCATGCTGACGCGAGACGCTGAGGTCCCTGCACGCAGACACTCCAGCACGCAGTGGTCTGATATCCATTGCGGGTGTCCATCTCGAGACCAAGACGGGGTCCTTCGCTCTCCCACATCAGGTAATTGGGTTGGCTCTATCCTGAGGGGATTCTTGGCTATACACCTACATTCATTTAGGTACATCTAGTTAGGGTTTGCATCGTAAGAGTACACATTGTTACTGTTATGCATCTATATGCCTGCATATATTCATTGTTTTAGCACTATGGTAGAATTCTACCTTTTCCTTACTCTACTGGTGCTCATAATCGTATATATCTGTTTATGTCTAATGGTTGTTGCAGCACATATATTTTACACTAGAATGAAGCTGGTTCAATAAATGCTTATTGAAAACGTCCCCACCGTTTATTCTGTGTATTTTTCTGAGACAAAGTGAGCACGAGTGACTGAGCGAAAAGTACTGTACTGTTTCCACGATCCTTGAGGGGTCAGGGTTGTCATGTTCGATAGTTGCCAGAAACTATTTTGCTCCTTGGTAAGAGGGGCTCATAGTGGCACTGTGAGCTAGCTGGTCTACAAACTAACATATCCTTTGGGGGTACCTGGAATCAGTCTGGACATCAATCCCTTAGTTTATGTTGTCTAAACGCGCAGATCCTATATAGATTTGTAGGAACTACACAACACTTGCAGATGTGAAATACGTGGCTGAATATATCTGCCCAACATTTTCATCAGATTTAATACACTCTTGTGCCCTGAGGTTTGTTTCCTTGAGAACATCTAGCCCTATCTTATGCAGCCTCAGCTGACAGCACCCTATATCTCTTCAGGTAGTTGTGAAACTCCCTAACCTTCTATATTACTCTTTAGATGCCTTCACCCACTGTGTAATTTATATCTCATTTCATTCCCCTTGCTACTGCTTCCCAGTATCAGACTGGATATCACTAGCAGCTTCAGATATACCTCTTCTGCATCCTTTGAAAGTTGTGTCTCTTATCTACCACATCTGCTTATGTGTGACTGTGGGAAATCAGCCTTTTCTGTGTGGTCAACCCCGATTTTTCGCCTTTTGCTGGACCCTATATTTTGCTGGCTTTCGAACTCTATGCACTTTGCCCCTGCTCACTAATAGTAGAATACCAGTGGCTCCCCTTTAAACATGGTTAAAGTGGCTAATTACTAATTGGCACATTTAACTTGCCTGTAACTCTGGTGTATGATGCAGAAAGTTCACCCAGGGCCTGGATATTCAATGCCACTTGTGGCCTGCTGCACTTATTGTGCCATCCACTATAGTGGCAGTACAAACATGGCTTCAGATCTACCCTGTTTACCCTGACTGCTGCAGTGTAAAATTTGCAATGTGACCAACTCTTTTTGACCGATTTAAAAACCTCCCTTTTGAATATTAAGTCACCTCTGTGTAAGGCCTGTAGCCCACAAGGTAGGGTACATGGTATTTAAAAGTGACAAGGCCTTAAAAGCTATATTCACAGTGGCAGGCCTAGCTGTCCTATCTAGAAAACCAGACTACAGATTAAAATACTAATACTGGCTCAGGAATCAGACTATCTAGAAAAATAATTAACCCACTAGTTGTAATAGTTATTAGAAATATAATTCAATGGTGAAGTGTGATGTTTAATAAGTATTAAGGAAAAGTAACTTTTAGAAAGTTGCACTTTACCGGCCTGAACTGTCTAAAGGCTAATTGGCACAAGCCTCTGTTAGCTGTAGTACTTTGCTCAGTCTTGAATAGGTGTGACATGTCTCCCAGGAACAAACAATAAGCTGACCAGAATGGGCAGGGATCACTCATCTGAGCTCAGCAAAATATTTTGAGTAGGAGCTGTGGGCATCCTGTCACACCACACTGCGAAATCCTGATTGACAGGTGTGTAGATTCATATGTAACATTTGGGGCACACTTAAAAGGGTGAGAACAGGATGCCAAGACAGTTCTTGTAGATAACCTGTCTGGTTGCTGAAGGGCCCTGCTTTTGTCTCACGTCTGGTCTGGTTTTGACAGGGTGCCTGCTTCAAATTGGATTTTAGTATTACATGTGAGAGGATACTAGGATTACCATAGTACACTCCCCACACACAGACACAAACACACTGCCTTCATATCCCAAGTTTAGTGTGGCCGAAGACTGTCACTCTCTTGAAAATGCCCAGGCTCATGTATTTTGGGCCTGTTTGCAGTAAGGCAAACCGGGACTGCTGCAAAAGAGGGTAGGGTAACCTGGGAACATTTACCCCATTGGCGAGGGAGGAACCAGGTGTCACCCCCACCCACAAGCTAAAACCGAGCATAAATGCAGCACCCCCAGGCACCAACTTTTGAAATGTTTTTCTCAGAGTGAACAAATTATAACACATAACTATCTTGCAGAAAATTCAGTATACAGGCATAGTGACATGCAACATATATTTAGACTCCATGTACATGTTACAGAAATTGCATGTAAATCAACAGTTGAACTATAACATGTTCCAATCTTCCCGCCCACGCCCCTGTTCAGGCCCGGATACGTTTTTTTCCCTAAGTAGTTTTAATATGTAATCATTAGCCATTACCTCTGTTTTCATCTGTTATTATAAAGTTAGTAGCAGGTCTCTTGGACCGAGCAGTGAGCCAGTCATGCATCCCTCCCCAAGTTGCCATTTTTGTGACTATGTACCATCCCCTTTCCCTGCATCTCAGCTAAATAACTTCTAAATGGGGCCCATATATTGCGTGGCCTGAATCTGATTGTTGCAACTTAGCATACACTTCTGCAGTTTCACCACTATATGCAGCATCTTTCAACCAGGTCTTGGCCGATGTTCCCTTCATCCAGGCCTGCATTAGAGTACATTTAGCTAATAATATTGACTAGGAATAGGCTCATTGTACTCCAATAAGAACTGTATAGGAGAACAATCAATCTGAGTTTCAGTGATTTACCCGATCTGCCGTGCCACCTCTGATCAAAAGGCGGTACTCCCAGACCAAGTAGTAGAACATCACCGGGTCTGCCCCTCATCGCATTCACTGTGGCGATCTAGTGGGAATGATTTTATTTAATGTATGTGGCATTCAGTATAAGCAGTTTAGGAATTTAAAATGTAAAAGCTTATCTTTATAATTGGGGATAGCTGTAATAACCACTTCTCTTCTGAAGAGAGGTAGGCTAGGCACTTCAAGTAATTCTTGGTAAAGGTCTACAAGTCGTTGGGCCAACAACATCATATATTGTTTGTAAAATTCAGCTGTCAGCCTGTTGGTGCCTCGTGCCCTTCCTCCAGGCAATCCCTTAATTACAGTGGTTATCTAACTGACGTGTATGGGTTCAATAGGGTAGACTGAGGCCTCCCTTCAAGCCACATGAGGGCAATACCATTGAGGTACTCTTCAATCTGCACATGGTCAGTTGGCGCATGCGAAGTCTATGGGTTTTGGTAGTAGGTTTGGAATACTGCTAGAATGTCAACATTTCCAGTCATGTCAGCCCCCTTTGGTATCTTTGTTGAGTGGGCAACAGCATTCCCAGTATCCACGACCATGTCCTGCTGAGTGCCCCCTCCCTACCCCCATTCCACCCCGTACCTGCGTGCGCAGTTCTTTCCCCAGAAATGTGCAGCCGCCTATTGTGCTGGTCCACAAGAAGTCTGGTGAGCTAAGACCGTTGGCGGACAGGCCATTCGTCCGCCAGGGCAATGGAGTAAATACCTCTGTCGCCCAGGTGGAGGACCCGACCGCTGAATTATGAATGACCGCCAAGCTGGTGGTCATTTGTAAAGCTTTGGCAGGAACCGCCTTCACAGTGGTTCGTGTCAGATGAATCCGCAGTTTGGTGCAGGTCCCCGTCCACATATAAATGAGGCCCAATGTGTTGATTTAAGGAGTTTGAATGATGCCATCTGTGTTCAGAACTTTCTACTACCAAGATTTTAAAACTTGATAGCTTCTGTTGGCCAATCTACTTGGTTCACTAAGCTAGAATCAAGAGCAATGTACCATCAGGTTGAACTCATCCTAGAATCGCGTTTTAGGAAGCTGGCTTTTTATGCAGTATATCAAAACGAGGTATACTATGTAGAAAGTATAGACAACCTTTATTGGTTTACAGGTCTTAAATTAATAATCCCAAATGCTCTCTTTTGTGATAGTGTGGGCGAGCAGTTTAGGCTTATCAGAGGATAGTGTTAATGCATTTGTTCAACACACAGAGTCAAAATGAAATTCGAAATCAATTTTGAAAAATAACGATTATCTGTATTTTTTTTAACACCAAGAACTTCTTTAATGGGTAAGTATTGTTGCGTAGTTTCCACCAATCAGAAGGAACTACGCGTTTGGGTCAACATAAACTTAGATGGTGCCAGACTGATTCCATGCACCCCCGCAGGATATGTTGTCTCTGGGACCAGCTAGCTCACAGTGCCCACTGTTAGCCCCCCAAACCTAGACAGGGAGTGAACAGTTCTGGCAACCACTGAACATGACAACTCTGTTCCCTCGGAAACCGTGGTGACTTACTTCAAACTTTCCGCACAGTAACTCGTGCTCTCTTTTGCTCAGAGAAATATACAAAGAATATACGTAGGGGCGTTTTCAATATTTAATGAACGTAGTGATTCTTGCATAAAGAAAATGTGCTGTGATGATTAATAGACAGAAGCAGACAAAAGTTATACTAAATGTCACAACAGTGAACAAGATGAATAGTTCCACCATTTTGTTGACACAACTTATATATGCATACATATACAATAGTATAGCTATGTAGCGCACTCCGAATATGAGAAACCCTAACCTTTGTGTCTAGGGTGCAGATGTGCGTTAGGCAACGAAACCCCCTTCTGGATGATGGGTAGGAGTGTAAGACCCCGTCTTGGTTGCGAACTGGACACTCCTCACGGGGATGTCGGTCAGCTGCTAGGCGAAAGCTTCGGCATGCAGGGACCCCTCAACGCCAGCAGAAGTGTCTCCTCTGATTATGTTAGAAAACAAAGGATATATATATAGAAAATTGTATCCTTGTATTGGGCCGAGATTGTAATCAGGCTGCTATCGTTTGTATTCCACAGATAGCTGCGTCGCCACATGGATGCAATAATAAAACACATTTGTGTCCTGTATGTGAGGGCCCTGTCTAATGTCAAAGCAGTGCGTTAGTGTGCTCACGAAGTGTACGGTGTCAGCAAGGTCAGAGTTCCAAGAAACGAATCAGATATTCATGAATGCAAATGTGTGTCAAAGGTCGAAGTGGCAAAGAGAAGGCAACTTTAGGAAAGGACCATGTGTGTGCAGAAATGACACTAATTCTTACAGGGCCCACTCCTCGTACAAGTGTCGGCAAAGAAGCTATCTAAAGCAAACCAATGCAACTATCTTAAAAATACATGAGCATATGTATAAAAATGCTGATACCTATATGATAAAAGGTGTTATAATAAATTGGAGGCCCAAAGCATAAAGGAAGCCAAATATGTTAAAAGTATAACAGCATTAAAAAAGAGTGGTAATTTAAACAAATTTGGAGGTGAAAAACAGGCCGAATTAATAGTTCCCACCACACGGAGGTCCAGATGTTTACATGTTCCGAGTGGCACACTGTTCCCAGCGTCTGCAGACGACGTTCCCAGGGGCACAGCTCGGAGCAAGTTAATTGAAATAGTATGTTCCCATCCTACCCCCACAGCAGCACCTGAGGGAGTATATACAGCCACCTGTTGTTCCGTTGAAACAGAGCTCAGATCCAAATCACTAGGTGCAGAGGCAACCCAGGGCAGCTCATAGAACGCGGCCAGGAGCAGAGGCATCCGCAGGGGACAGCTGTGCAGATGGGCCTTCAACGGGTCCACCAGCACATGCAAGTCAAAAGGGTTAACCGACTGAGATCCCAAGCACAAGTCTAGGGCACACTCGTAAGTGCACAAGAGGCAGCGGAACACGGGCAGTATGCAATGAAGCCACACAGGCCGGAAAGACAGGAATCAATGCTCATCCAGTACTTAAAGCAGAGGTATTCCAAAGAAATGCACCATCCCTTTCACTGCACAGTTGGACATGAGGCAGTGTCAGCTCCATTTGAACTTGAACTGGGACATCCATTGCGGATAAAAACTACTAAAAGCAGTTTACATGCAACTAGGAGCAGGACCAACGGAAGACCTCCAAAAATGCTTCCGAAGATGGAATGGATGAAGGATGGAATAATTCCAAACACTGTCTGGAAGGTACTAACCAAACCTGAGCCTATGCGTCCTAAAAAGCCCTACATTCCAGTTGTATTAGACATATTGAAAATACGAGAGACCGGCTCCATGTCTTGGGAAGTTAGTACGGAGGAGCGCCTGTATCTCTGAAGAGGAACGCGTCACCTTAAGATCAAACGTCTCCTTGGCCGAAGTTAAGGCCACATCTTTTTGAAACAATAAGATTTTCAGTTTGCTCAGGGCTATAAAGCGCACGTTGGAAAGATTATTTGAAGGCCAGGGCGTATCCTCCTTAGCTACACGTGCAGGTGGAAACAGGACTTGTGTGCAACATGTGACAATGGAAGAGATGGTCACCACATATGCGACCCGTGGTTTCATCCTACAGCAGCCCTGATCGTTCAACATCAAGTAACTCCCATTTGAGAGTAATCTGAAAGCCGGACGTATCATGGCCGCAGGGGACCCTTTCAAGTAGCAAGACAAGTTCGCTACCGACTCATTGCATGCCCTGTGCAGCGAAACGTCCTTGCACACCAGGGACCCACTCAAAGTATTCTCGCAGTCCAAACCGCTGAGAAAAACCTCTGTGTTTCTATTCCTACACCGGAATGTGAAAGGAAGCAGCCATTGTTCATGTATGAACCCTTCATATCTGCCCACCTGATGGTGTTGCAGACAGTACTGAAAGTGGAAAGTTGAGATTGGCTATGTAATGTATCCATGGATTATCCAATTCGAGGATGCTATCTCAGCAACGGTAAAAGGTAATTTCTCAAGATTCTCAATGTGTAACATTGTGTATTTTGCATCCTCACGTGCCATAGCTATTTGTTAATCGGAAAGATGGTAAGACGAAAACAGAGTTGTTGTGTTGATGTATCGCCACAGCACGTGGCTTGAACGCAATGTTTGCAGTGTCCAGCTTAGCAATAGACTGTCCGTGTTGTAATGCGGACAAATCTTGCTGAACTATGTCTTTTGTCGATGAGACAATGTTACCCAGGGAATAAATTCTAGATGATAGAGTAGTCCTACCGTTGTCCACTACTGCAAGGGCCTTTTCTAAATTGGCCCTGTCAATCTCACGCAGTCTTTCAGCAGCTTCTTGTTGAGATAGTTTCCATATCTCGTTATAGAGGAACTGCTTTGCAATGGTTCCATTCATTCCTCCAGAATCGAAGTCAAGCAGTGGCTCTTCCCCCTTATCGTTTCCAGGTCAGGGCTACGAATCAGGGAGTACCACAGGGCTCTGCCATCAGCCCGATTTTATTTAACATCTATATGGCCCCGATGATTAGACTTAAGTCCCATAAAGCGACCCTGATTAACTATGCTGATGACACTCAGCTTATTGTTTCCCTAACTGGCAATCAGGAACTCTCCTCTCTTCAGGATTACATGGCTGACATTACTCAGTGGCTCAGGCTCAATTCACTGATGTTTAATGGGGATAAGACAGAGATACCCTGTTGTGCCGCACGCACAATTACAGAGGCTCTACCTCCCAATTTCTGGCCTGGTTTGTTCAAGGGGCCTGTTGCCCCTGTCAGAACAGTTCGGAACCTGGGAGTCACTTTTGATAATAAACTCAGTGTGGAAAGCCATGTAAATAAAACAACTGCAATCTGTTTTGCGTTCTGAAAACTCTTTGGAAGATTCTACCGTTGCTGCCATCTTCTTCTAGGGCCTTGGTCGTCGCTAGTGGTGTTCTTAGTCGCTTGGACTACTGCAACGTTCTTCTTTTGGACACAACTGATTATCTCTTGCGTTGTCTGATAAGTGTACAGATTGCAGCTGCCAAACTTGCTTTGAACAGATCTCTGAGAGCCACTGCATCTTTGGCTCTAAAGGAGCTTCACTGGCTGCCACTTAAGCAGAGAATTCAGTTTTAGTCTCTTTGCCTGGCCTTCAAAGCCTTTCACGGGCTAGGCCCTGTATCTTTGCAAAAGAGGCTGAGAAGATATGTTCCTAACAGATCTCTTCGCTCTGCATCCACTAACTTGTTTTGTGAGCCCAAGTTTAGAAAATGCAGGCAAGGTGGCAGGACATTTACAGTCCGGACTACTAAGCTTTGGAATTCCCTTCCTTCCGCTTTAGGAATTTGGAATTCCCTTCCTTCCTCTTTAAGAGCTATGACTGACTTGCTAAAGTTTAGGAAAGACCTCAAGACCTGGCTGTTTCCCAAGTAACTATGCTGAGCCGTCTCTTCCCCGTAAGCTTGAGTTTTCTTCTGTCCTATGGTCTCTTCTCTTTTCTCATGCACCACCTCTAACCAGGCTGGCCAGCGCCAGGATACCAGTTGATGACAGAGCGCTTTATAAAATATATAAATAAATAGTCAGCATACAGCAAGCGCTTTTGACGTGGTTTACGAGGACCTAACAAGAAGTCTTGCAAGTCCAAGTCATCCGATAAAAGGGACAAGTGCTGCTGTACCTGGGACAGTGTCGAGGTTTTCAGCCAATCAAGGCACAACTTCCCAGCACTGTAAGTTGTTACCACCCAGAGTGTTCATTTTGTACATATCGAATGCCAGGTCTATGTGCTGTGAATCTCTTGTTCTTACCCAGGAATCTATCCTGACACTGGTCAGTGTCTAGTGGCCATATTAACCATCCCTTCCAATTGGGATCTGACGAGTTATGTCTACTCATGTGCAGCATGGAGTCAATAGTTGTCTCATCATATTTTGTTAACTGCTGCCAGTTGTCAAATCTTATAAGAGTTGGAACCCGTGGTGTGTTCAAATCTTTACTCTTTGCTAAGCCAAGACATCTTGTCTGTTGCACAGTTTTGTTCAGGAAAATCAAATGTTGTGGTATTAGACAAGCCCTAAATAAAGCCTCAGTTCCCTGAACCTACCAATCTTTTGTTCCCCAAATAGATTTTGCATCAATCGCGTCCCTCTAAAAGTCAAAACCCTGTGAGGAGAGCTGGGAAAGGAAAGAAGCAGAGTATATCAGCTTAGTATCTGTTACCATATTTTTCTTTGCAGGTGATGGTGCAAGCCTATAATAAAATGAGGCTTGGTCAGATGTGTCATAACCTGAAAAATAGTCACATTTTTATGCAAATACTTTCAAACTACCCTTTGTTGGTGTAGGGCTATGTTCTGTTGAGTAAAGTTAAACACTTCACGTGATGTACTAGCCTTGTGTAAAAAATGATGAACATAATGTTGATAACAGAACATCTCGTCAAAGTTGGCTGTTCCATCATAAAACTCATCAGAAGAAAACACAGTTGAATGTCCTAGGTCTTCTAACATTTCATATCCTGTATCAATGTCCCAATCGTCAGAAACAGTACTGGGGGAGTGTTAGAAATGGGATTTCTGGTTGGCTAGGGCATGCGCCAAAGCCAGGCAGAAACCACCACTCTAGTCAGGGCAAGGGAGTTACACACTGAGGATAACCCCTGCTCACCCCCTTGGTAGCTTGGCACGAGCAGTCAGGCTTATCCCAGAGGCAATGTGTAAAGCGTTTGCGCAACACACACACACAGCAGCAACACACTAGGCACACTACAAAAGAAACTCCACAAAAGGTTATATAAAAATAGCCTTTGTATTATCCAAAACACATTAGAATCATAATCACACAATATACACTGTGCCAACTGGCACTAGGCAATATTTACAGGGGATTATATACAGGACAGGGCCAATCGGGCCACTGTCAGAACCTTTAGAAAGCACTAGTAGCACATATAAAACACAACCAGTGACTACTGGTAAAATACTGTACTTGGCATTATCACCTGCAACCTAAACACATTATGTCTGCATCACATTAGGCATAAAACACATTATGCATAGACCATTAGCATAAACACATTATGCATCCCCACAATACGCCTAAACCACATTATGCATCATCACCATAGGCATAAACCATGAGCAGTGCACCCTATCAATATCACTGCATAAACATCAGAGGCATAAATACATTATGCATAAGCACCATAGCATCACATTAGGCATCACAATACAGGCACAACACCTTACGCATTGGGTATCACATTAGGGCCTTGCGCCCTACCAATCATAAAACTGCCCCCAAGCCAACTGGCCTTTCTAGGGGGGCCAAAGATGCCCTTTGTCCAAAATGTCAGGGCGTAAGCTAGGGGCCTTTCAAGTAGCCCTCTGGCTGCCAAAGCAGCAAAGCCAAGGTGCGCAATGCGCTGGGGCAGAGGAGCGTATTTCACTCCTTCCTCATGAAAACAAAAATGCCCCTGTGTTGCAGCTGCCCGCTCTCTCTCGCGGTGCAGCTGGAATTTAGGCCTTGGCACCACTGCGCCTCCTGAGTCCCCACTGGGACTCTACAACAATTGTGCCCAATGTGGCAGCTGCCCGCACTTGTAAATATGAGGCCTGGCATCAACTCGGCACCACAGTGCTTTGGAAGCCCCACTCCGGGACTTCAACACACAATTGCCCCCTTTGGAAAATAGGCACCGGCACCACAGTGGCTCAGGGAGCGTAGGCTCGGCTCGGGTCTGCCCCCACTCACCGGGGCGTCTCAGGACTCCTCCCGCCTTCTGCTCCGGTCGCGGAAAGGGGCACCGGCACGGTGCCTCGGCCGGCTCTGCACACAGCAAGGCTTCTCCTGGCTTCCGGGGTCTCGACTTCGGCCTCCAACCCGGCCGCAACCGCTGGACTGCCTTCCCACGGCAAAGGGAGGCGGAACTGGAGCCCGCGAGGCTCCGGGGTCGCAGCAGGCCCCGCCCTCAGTCAGGCAGCCTGCCTGCCATCCGGGTCGCATTGCAGCGGCTCTCTCTTCTGCGTTTCGGGTCGGGCCGCGGCGGTGATTCCTGGCAAATGCGGGGTGGGCTCCCGCCGATAAGGCTGCACGAACGCGGGGTGGGCTCCCGCTGATAAACACAAAATGTGGGGTGGGCTCCCGCTGTCTCCCAGCAACTCAGGGGAATCCCTACACCGGGATTCCCTAAATCTTCACGCATCACAGCGCTGCAGATCAAAACAAAACGCTCCTCTCTCGTGGAATAAAGTAGTAGCGCTCACGAGGCACTGAGCCCCCAAAAGTCCTCAGGGCAAAGGCTGGGCCCAGGCCAGCTCACAGGGCCCTCCAGCAGGGAGGCAGTCCCTCGTGGCGGTTCCTCCTGGGGCCCAGCAGCAACAGGTCGCAAGGAAGCACAAAAAGCACAACTTTTCATGGGGTCACAGCCCCAATATTTATACACCACTTTCTTTGTCTACCCTGGCACAGGGCTTGGGGGAACCAGCCTGAACTGGTTCGGGGGGGGAGGAGGGTGGAGCACTTTGTTTACAGGTCTCCCACCCTTCTTTGTCAGGTTCGGGCTCTGTCATCAGACACACCACAGGGGGGCGGAGCCAGCATTCACCTAGGCAGGCACAGACCTATTCAGGGTCAGGGGACTACTCCTCTCACTACTCCAAATGCAGTTCCCCTATTCAGCCTAGCGCTGACTCACCCTGCCCTCCCTGGAGCCACACACACCTCACCAGCCCCTGTCACTCCAAAGCCAGACATGCAATTCACATCAGGCAGGCAGACACATAGCACACAGAAATGCCAACTTCTAAAAGTGGCATTTCTAAAATAGGTATAATAAATCTGCGCACACCATTGCGCAGCATTTATTATTACTATTCCAACCATACCAAACTTGACCACGCTGCTCCTCTCATATCAGGAATTACCACTGAAACACTTATCAGGGAATCCCCAATGCATTCCTATGGGAGGGCAGCCTCACAGCAGTGAGAAACCAAAATTGCGGTTTGTCACTACCAGGACATGTCACACACTTAAGGTACATGTCCTACCTTTTACCTACAATGCACCCTGCCCATAGGGCTAGCTAGGGACTACCTTAGGGGTGACTGACATGCAGTAAAAGGGGGGGTCACAGACATGGCACACACTTTAGGTGCCACGCCACAGCGGCAGTAACACTGCGCACACAGGCCCTGCAATGGCAGAGGCCTGGGATAGGTTTGAAAGGCTACTTTGGTGGGTGGCGCAATCAGCGCTGCAAGCCCACCAGTAGCATTTAATTTACCAGCCCCGGGTATATGAGATACCACTTTACAAGGGACTGACAGGTAAATTAAATAGGCCAAACAGGTGTAGACCAATCTTACCATATTTACCACAGAGAGCACACGCACTTTACACTGGACAGCAGTGCTAAAGTGCCCAGAGTCCTAGAACCACCAACACCATGTCAGAAAAAAGGCTAGGAGGAAGGCAAAAAGTTCAGGGATGACCCTGCGAAAGGGGCCAAGTCCAACACAACCCCCTTCCAGCCAAAACGCAGGGTAGACCAATCACCACCTTGATGGGCTTCCCTGCTTTGGGCGATAGAACACGGACGCGGGCCCGCAACTGCAGGGACACCTTCCACTTCTATGCCACTCTGAACAACCCATGTGGTTCCCTCTGTCAAAGCTCCCAGGACCAACTTGGCTACCCCACTGGTACTCCCTAGCTGTCCCCGGCAAGGACCAGGCCCTAGGCCATCCAGATGTCTCTGGTCCTCGCCAATCCACAGAGTGGGGGGCAGGAACCCCTGGCACATAGTAACCATTCTCCACTCTTCCTCTCATCAGTGCAGTTCTAAGCTGCCACTGATCCTCCAACCTAGGGTTCGCACCCTCAGGCTGACCAGAGGTCATGGGCGAGGCTCTCCTCCCCCTACCTCTGCTTCTGGGGTTCCGCACTCTCCTCCTATGAGAGGCAACCTTAGAACACAACTCACCCACCGTTTCAGGGCATTGACCCTGCAACTGATCTACCAACCTGGGATCTAAACCCTCAGGTTGCACCGGGGTCAGAGGTGAGGACTCCCTCCCTCTGCACCCCCTTCCAGAGTTCTGCACCCTCCCAACTGGAGTGGTACCCCTAGAAGCTACATCGGTCAGGACACTGCTTACAGTTGTCCTTCCCTCCAGGTCAGGCATAACCTGTACCCCCAACCCAGGGACTGAACCCTGCGGTTGAACACTTGCCCGGCGCAGCAGGACTTCCTTGGGAGCACACATGCCCCCCCGAGGGTAACACATAACTCAAGTGTCGTGTGACAGTCTGCCTGGCACAGATCTCCCGGCCCCTGTCCATCTGACAGTGCGTGAAGATCCCCCAGGACAGAAGTGGTGTCACCATGGTCATTCCTTGGAGCCAAAGCAGCAAAGCCAAGGTGTGCAATGCGCTGGGGCAGAGGAGCGTATTTCACTCCTTCCTCATGAAAACAAAAATGCCCCCGTGTTGCAGCTGCCCGCTCTCTCTCGTGGTGCAGCTGGAATTTAGGCCTTGGCACCACTGTGCCTCCTGAGACCCCACTGGGACTCTACAACAATTGTGCCCAACGTGGCAGCTGCCCGCGCTTGTGCGGTGCAGCTGTAAATATGAGGCCTGGCACCAACTCAGCACCACGGGGCTTTGGAAGCGCCACTCCGGGACTTCAACACACAATTGCCCCCCTCGGAAAATAGGCACCGGCACCATGGTGCCTCAGGGAGCGTAGGCCCGGCTCCAGTCTGCCCCCACTCACCGGGGCATCTCAGGACTCCTCCCGCCTTCTGCTCTGGTCGGGGAAAGGGGCACCGGCACGGTGCCTCGGCCGGCTCTGCACACAGCCAGGCTTCTCCTGGCTTCCGGGGTCTCGACTTTGGCGTCCAACCCGGCCGCAACCGCTGGACTGCCTTCCCACGGCAGAGGGAGGCGGAACTGGAGCCTGCAAGGCTCCGGGGATGCAGCAGGCCCCTCCCACAGTGAGGCAGCCTGCCTGCCTTCCGGCGGCTCTCTCTTCTGCGTTTCGGGTCGGGCCTCGGCGGTGATTCCTGGCACATGCGGGGTGGGCTCCCGCTCCTGTTCTCAGCTCACCGCAGTGCGTGGTGGGCTCCCGCCGATAAGGCTGCACGAACGTGGGGTGGGCTCCCGCTGATAAACACAAAATGCGGGGTGGGCTCCCGCTGTCTCCCAGCAACTCGGGGGAATCCCTACGCCGGTATTCCCTAAATCTTCACGCAACACAGCGCTGCAGATCAAAACAAAACGCTCCTCTCTCCTGGAATAAAGTTGTAGCGCTCACGAGGTGCTGAGCCCCCAAAAGTCCTCAGGGCAAAGGCTGGGCCCAGGCAGGCCAGCTCACAGGGCCCTCCAGCAGGGAGGCAGTCACTCGTGGAGGTTCCTTCTGGGGCCCAGCAGCAACAGGTCACAAGGAAGCACAAAAAGCACAACTTTTCATGGGGTCACAGCCCCAATATTTATACACCACTTTCTTTGTCTGCCCTGGCACAGGGCTTGGGGGAACCAGCCTGAACTGGTTCTGGGGGTGTGGAGCACTTTGTTTACAGGGCTCCCACCCTTCTTTGTCAGGTCGGGGCTCTGTCATCAGACACACCACAGGGGGCGGAGCCAGCATTCACCTAGGCAGGCACAGACCTATTCAGGGTCAGGGGACTACTCCTCCCACTACTCCAAATGCAGATCCCCTATTCAGCCTAGCGCTGACTCACCCTGCCCTCCCTGGAGCCACACACACACACCTCACCAGCCCCTGTCACTCCAAAGCCAGACATGCAATCCACAACAGGCAGGCAGACACATAGCACACAGAAATGCCAACTTCTAAAAGTGGCATTTCTAAAATAGGTATAATAAATCTGCGCACACCATTGTGCAGCATTTATTACTATTCCAACCATACCAAACTTGACCACGCTGCTCCTCTCATATCAGGAATTACCACTGAAACACTTATCAGGGAATCCCCAATGGATTCCTATGGGAGGGCAGCCTCACAGCAGTGAGAAACCAAAATGGCGGTTTGTCACTACCAGGACATGTCACACACTCAAGGTACATGTCCTACTTTTTACTTACAATGCACCCTGCCCATAGGGCTAGCTAGCGCCTACCTTAGGGGTGACTGACATGCAGTAAAGGGGGTCACAGACATGGCACACACTTTAGGTGCCACGCCACAGCGGCAGTAACACTGCGCGCACAGGCCCTGCAATGGCAGAGGCCTGGGATAGGTTTGAAAGGCTACTTTGGTGGGTGGCGCAATCAGCGCTGCAAGCCCACCAGTAGCATTTAATTTACCAGCCCCGGGTATATGAGATACCACTTTACAAGGGACTGACAGGTAAATTAAATAGGCCAAACAGGTGTAGACCAATCTTACCATATTTACCACAGAGAGCACACGCACTTTACACTGGACAGTAGTGCTGAAGTGCCCAGAGTCCTAGAACCACCAACACCATGTCAGAAAAAAGGCTAGGAGGAAGGCAAAAAGTTCAGGGATGACCCTGCGAAAAGGGCCAAGTCCAACAGGGAGATAATGTAATTCAATGAAATTTCAAACAAATGAGGAATTTGCAAAAGTTCAGTGGGACCATACACAACAAATGATACCTTATCCCATACAATCCCATCTGGAACTGGAACAGCTGAAATGTTCACCAGGGACAAGTCTCTTTGCTCACGGTGTGATGATGCATGTGGTTTCAGGACCAAGTTCACAGTGTGTACAGCAGAGCATTCTGGGATGAAATGTCCATTCAAGAGAGTGAAGAATCCAGTCACAAAACCAATCCAAACGATGAGGAAAAGTGATGCAATTCTAATCCAAAGGTGTAGCCATGGAGTAACAAAATATGTTCTCTTCAGCCAACAATAGAAACACGCACCTTCAATTTGAACGGGTGGGGCGGTGGAAGGGCTGGAATTTCTGATGCAGCCATAGAGAAGTAATCAAAGTCGAAGAAGTATCCAGACGCTGGCCGGTCTATCCTTGGCAGCTCAGCAGGTTATATTGAACTCGATGCAGATTTGTGTATTTAGGTAGACCTTATTTATTTCTGGCTTCCAAATAGAAATCTGTATTTCTGTACTCGTAGATTGCACAGTTGTAGTTGTTTTAGAAACAGGTAGAAGGTGTACCTCATTATTGTTTACTGTAGTTTCATGTTGTAGACTGCTGGATTCATTTGCAATTAATGCTTTCATCTGAACCTCCTGTATGGCAGCGAGAGGAGATTGGTAGCTACCCAGGAGTCCACGTGGCCTACTGTTGAGAATCGTCCACATAGTGTGGCTTGATAAGATCAATAAAGACAACTCTTTTGTTGCGGCGTCCGGCAACGGGCGGAAGAAGTACAGTCCCTGTACCTTCAACAACCAGGACAAGCACAGGTGCTCTGTAAGATGGCCCAAACTCTATTTTGTCAATGATATTTTCTCTGACCAGATCCCTGATCTTTGCCGGAACAGCCTTCACTTCTCCAGTGGCAGTGCGTATAATTTGGACGTTGCTTTGTTCGTCCCGGAACTCATTCAGCTCCTGTAAAACAGCCAAACATTCATTGATGTCAAATAGTGTTTCTGCCGCCACTGTACTTGGGCTGTCATGGTCTGGGACCCACATCTTAACCCTGTATAGTAGTACGACCACTCAGGGCTTTCTTGGCATGTTATTCAAGGCCCTCTGGACCCCATATAGGTGATGGACCCAAATGTGACCAGATCCTAGTATCCTTGCTGTTAAATACTGCTTTACATCCTGATTCTTCTTCTTTACGACCGCGTTTCCCTTGGGATGGTACGGAGATGAGAACCGTAGGGTCACACCCAAACTTTCCATGGCTTCTTTGTAAACCCGAGATCTAAACGTCGGTCCCCGGTCTGAATGTAATGTGCCAACTGCGTCTGTCCCTATAAAGACTTAAGGATGTTTTATAACTGCTTGGGCATCAGCTGACCACTGTGGCCATTCAGAAATACACTGCCACCAAGATATACTTGTAAGTCCCATCAGATGACAAGGGATCCCAGTGGTCCAGGTATACACAAGCCAAAGGCTTATTTGAAATCAAAAGAGGTGTCTGGGGTGGACATGCTGTGGAAATGTGCCTTTTTAGGGGCACACCGGTGCAGGGGTCACCCTTATCTTTGTCCACGGGTCCTTAAACACTAAGCTCACATGCTCTTGTCAATGCTATCAGCTCGGCTGCTTGAGCCGACTTCTGTGGGATGCGAGCTGTCTCAACTACTGTCTGAAGTGTTGTAATTGCATAAGCAGCAGTTGTCGTGCCATCAGGCAACTTCAGGCAGGACCCATCAACCCACAGTTCCCCATCAACGATAGAAAGAGGTGCATCTTGTAGGTCAACACAACCCTTTGTTTGTTCTTCAGTAAGGGATATACAATCATGTAACTCTTGTGACTGAGACTGAGTATCTGGAAATGGCAATAATGTAGCAGGATTCAGAGTCAAACCTCTTTTCAGTGTGATATGAGGAGCCAAAAGTGTCAATTCATAGCCTGTCAAGCGGGCACTAGTCAAATGTTGTGTTTTCGTTTGATTTAGCAGAGCATCAACTGAGTGGGGTACTAGCACAAGCAATCTATGTGACAAAACTATTCCCTCACTCTGAGGTATGGACACAGCCGTTGCCGCCACCGCTCGAAAACACCCTGGCAGTGCACGGGCGACTGGATCAAGGACAGCTGAGAAATATGCACAAGGACGCTGCTTATCACTGTGTGTCTGTACTAAAACTGAGAGAGCGCAACCGTCCCTCTCGTGTACATGGAGTGTAAAGGCCGTAGTGTAGTCTGGAGTTCCTAATACTGGTGCAGAACAAAGAGCTTGACGTAACTGTTGAAAAGCATTCTGGCATTCAGTAGTCCATGGGAGGGGCATCGGAGTATCTTTAGTCAAAAGGGCCAACAAGGGTTTAACAATGTGAGAAAAGCTAGGGATCCACTGCCTACAGAAAGAAGTAAGGCCAATCAGTGCACGAACATCCTTCTGAGTACGGGGCACAGGCGTGTCTAAAATAGCTTGAATACGGTCTGGTGTAAGTGCACGTCCCTCCTTAGACAGGAGGTGACCTAAATAGGTAACCTGCTGTCTACAATATTGCAATTTCTTCCGAGAGACTTTGTGATGATGAGATGCAAGAAATGATAGCAATAACAGTGTTCCTTCTTCACACTGCTCAGGGGTATCAGCGGCCAACAAGATGTCATCGACATATTGAATAAGAGCCACCCCTTTTGGCACAGGGAAAGAATCAAGCTGCCTTTTCAATGCCTGGCTATAAATGCTAGGACTCTCTGTATACCCTTGTGGAGCTCTACAGAATCTGAAGCATCGATTATTCAAAGTGAAGCCGAACAAATAGCGGCTGTCAGGATGAATAGGTATTGAGAAAAATGCATTTTTCAAATCGATTACACTAAATGTAGTTGCAGTAGGAGGAACCATAGTAAGAAGTGTTGTGATGTCAGAAACTACCGGGTATTGGGGCACTACAATTTTATTGACTTCACGTAAGTCAATGATGAATCTATAAATTCTAGTGTCAGTGTCTTTTTCAAAATAGGAAGAATAGGGCTATTACAGGTATTGTAGGGGACTTCTTCCACAACCCCACTCTGATCAAATCCTGAACAATATGTATTAATGCTTCTTCGCCTTCCCGAGATATTTTATATTGGGGCAGTCGAGGCAACGAAGCACCTTCCTTCACTTGAATATGTACTGGTGGGATAACCATTTGTCCTACATCAGTATCTGATGTAGCCCACAAAGTACTAGGTAACGATGCCAGAGCAACATCCTCTTTAATGATACAAGACCTCTCAACCATTGGATAGTTATCATTTAAAATAACACGCACACCTTCTGGGGAACAACGTATTGTGGCACGGAAATGTTTAAGCATATCGATACCCACAATGTTATCCGGCGTGTTAGGGGAGAGCAGAAATGGACATGCTGCAGTGAATTTATCAAGACTAAATGCAAGTGGCTGTGACAGTGGGCTAAGTGTAGGTGTCCCATCGAATCCTATCGATGTTATCATTGCGCCAGACAGGGAAGCCCTAGGAACCAATTTTTGAGACAGAGCACTACGAGTAGCTCCTGTATCAACCAGAAACTGATCAGTAGAACCCAAAACGTTTGCATCAACATAGGGACCCTTCTGATCTACTGGGACCTCAACCGGTTCCTTACCCCATCCTAGGCATTCCTATGCATAATCAGAATCCTTAGGACCATCAGCCGAATAATTAGACATTTGGTATTGGTTTCGTCTATCAAAGGTATTAAAAGAATTTGGGTTGTTTTCAACTGCCTCAAATCTGGTACGATTATCCATGCCTTCCCTAAATCCCGTGTTCCTGGGCGGCCTCTCATGCTTCCTCTACCTCGCTGATACTGCTGACCTCGCAAAGGGGGCACTCAGAACGCCAATGTCCAATCTCTTTACAATAAGCACACTGATCAGAAGACAAAGTTGCTCGAGGGAAAGGGGGTACACCAGGGCGATACATCGCACGTCCACCTCTTCCACTACCTCTAAATGGTGGACCATAGACTTGAGCCAACATAACTTTCGTTTTAAATCCTTAACCTTTTTATCTTCCTTGCCTTTTGCTTCCAATTCCTGATGCTCATAATACTGGGCCATGGTCAAAAGGGAGACTGGAGAAGACGTAGTCCTAGAACTCTCGCTGGCCTTTAGGCGACTAGCTATTTCTGGCAACATGTTAGCGACAAATTTGTCGACAAACAGATGCTTACCCGTGTCATCTGTCAATGACTGCCCACTAAAATCATGGAATGTCTCTTCAAATCGTGTAAAGAAATCAGAAACTGACTCATCCGCTTTCTGTTTACAAGACGCTAATGTAGTCCAATCTATTTTCTTAGGGGGTAAAGAGTTTTCAACTTAGTCAGAATAGCTTTGGGAAGATCTAATATCTCCTGTTGTGGTTTCTGCGCAGGCTCCCTAGCTGCATCTATTTCTTCAAAATGCACCCAAGTATCACCATATGCTAGATTATCATCTATTTTCCGAATCGTTCTCCACATGTCAGGGGGCAAAATAAGTCCGAAAAACATGTTGATATATCTGGCAGAGTCATGGTACAGGAGCTAATAGCTCCTTCTACCTCTTCATAGAAAGCGGCAGGATTTTTACGTGGATCTGGCAAAGCGGCTTTAAGAGCCATAACGTCCGCTCTACTCCAAGGAGTATAAACCCAATTATAAATAAAATACCCCTTCGCATCATCTGAAGTTTTGTCGTCATCCTTTCCTGAACCTTTCGGAGGTACATACAAAGGCGCAGCTTCGCGCATTGGTCGTATATTAACTTCAGCACTACTAGATCCATTATTTATCTCTGAAGTTTCTGCTATTTGTGCTGGGGGTTGAGCTAATTGTACAGTCTTATTTTTGCTGGCTTCCTTTTTCTCAGTCTTTAAGCGAAATATTTCATCGTGTAACTTAACCACTCGCCTAATTAGATTAGGTATATTTGAGGAAAGAAAAGTGCCATCACTCAATTGTTTATAATCAGAATTTATATCAGTGGGCTCTAAGTTTTCAGAAAGGTCTCTAAAATTAAGTATTACTTCCCAAGCAAACTTCTCTGTAAAATATAACTGCTCTATTTCTTTCCACTGCTGGATCCTGGCTACAAGATCGGAAGCGAGAGTTTTCTTACGGGCTTCTGAACGAGCGGTGGATCTAATGGTGGCTTTTTCAGCGACAGTTAAAATAGAGCGAGTCTGTCGCCCATCTTGCTTATCTGTATCTTTATCGTCTGAAGAATGATGTTCTTCATCGGAAGGATCCTCCGCAGGGGCAGAGGGAAATTTATACGGGGGCGGGGGTCGATCTAATAAAATGGAATCATCTTGAGGTTTATTTGCATGGGATAAATAGGGCGCCTAATAGGTTACTGGCCAGTTACCTCTAAACAACGCTCCCTATCTTCTTTTTCTTTTATTTCCTTCATCTCCTTATTTTTCAATTCCAACGCTTTCTGATAGATCGTTTTGCGCTGTTCTTTTACTGCTATAGCTTCTTCTTTTCTCACTCTCTCATGCGCTTCTTTCTCCCACATTCGTACACAATCAAACATATCTTGTCGACTCTTATGTTTAAATAAACACTGCTCTACATACTGAATCTTTTTAAAGTCAAATGACCCATTTACTGGCCATCGCAGATCAGGATCCTTTTTCGTATATTTGTTCCACAGTGTACTATACAGTATGGAAGAAATACTGTATTTAATATACATGTACCTATTAGGTGTCCCCTCTGGGGAAACCGGCTGACTTCTTTCTAAATCCATTTTGGTACCTCCAAGACAGCAACACAACCTACGAAGTGCGCTAGGAGCAGGCATGCTGCCAAATTATAGTAAAATATTACTATTCAAAAATCTTCAAAAGTAGAGGAAAATCTCCACATTACCTGCCTTTATTTATTGCAATAAATAAACAAACAAACAAAACCAGAATCTTGGACAAGCAAATCCAAAATCAAGAGTGCCGCTGCAGCGACTGCTTACCAAACAAAAGTCTCCAACCTCCAACTGCCAATCTCTTGGTCGACCTAATGGTCACTGCGAAACTTGCGCCAAAGGAAATCTCAGTCGGGACCGGCCACCACCTGGAGGGTCAAATCGGGAAAACAGGAAAAGCACTTCGGTCTGCAAAGACAAGGGTCTCCTCGTGCAGGACGTCTCCTCAGCAAAATTCCATTCCTCCGTCAAGACCACTCCTTTGGGCGGCCGCGTCTCCGATTAGCCCCACGAGTCGGGCGCCAAAACTTTGGAAATGTGCCTTTTTAGGGGCATACCGGTGCAGGGGTCACCCTTATCTTTGTCCACGGGTCCTTAAACCAACAAACAAGAAATTGGCACTGAAGCTGGAATTCAAAGAACAAGTTTATTCACTCATGAGTGAGACCACGTCCATACAACACCCTCAAGTGTTCCAGGAGGTAGTGGCTTGAATACACAGACCATGGCGCTTTTATACAGAGTTTTCTGCACTGGTAAGCATGTAGTTACAAATAGAAGGTACAGGCCTACACAGGAATAACTACCGTCAAACATGGGCAAATGGGAAATCCCTTAGTCAGCAAAGTGGGAGGGGGAGCAGGAGTGCTTATGGCAGCACTAAGAGATTGACAGTTGAGTCTGAGACCAGGTGGTCTGGCAGCTACAAACTCTTTAGCATGCATATTGCTTTTAGCTGAGTCAGGAAGTTAACTAAAATAGACAGCACAGGCAGGGAAAAAGACGAGCAGAAGAGGACAGGAGAATTTCATAGCTGACAAAATGGATGCCACAAACAAGATGGTTTCAGCTTATGCTAACAGAGATTATCTGCGATTTCCACAATGCCATGGTGGGTCCCTTCATCTGCTGACATATGTCACATCTTAGGACAAAGTCCATGGTCTGTTTGTAAAGACCCGGCCACCAATAGCGTTGCTGCAATAGGGAAACTGTAGCCGCCTCCACCCCCCCACGTGTTCAGAAGCCAGACCCTCATGTGCAGCCAGTATCAATCCCAGTCTGCGATCATTGCTTGGTATTACTCTGTCTCCCACTCCTGGAATCTGAACATACAGTATGTTTTGTGTGTTTAGCTTGTAGGAGTACTTTAGTGGAAAGCCCATTGGCAGGTGTGTGTCATTGTGAGCATCGTTGACGACCACCATAATATCTTTGTCCATCCTCATACTTAAACGAGTTATCGCAGCAACAGCGGCGGTGCGAACCGTCACTTTTGCGGCTTCATTAGCCAATAAATTCCCTGCAATGTGTACGCCAACACGTTGATGACTCAAAGCGTGTATTACATGAGCCCGTGGCAAGCATTCTTTCAGCTTCGCCACCAGTTCCCAAAGCATCTTCTGCTTCACTATGCAGACTTTTGAATCCTTGAATCCATTCTGACTCCAGTATTGAAGATACTCATTATATGACTGCATACTGTAATACAAATCACACACAATGAGTGTGGGGAATCCAGCATCTGTATTCTGTAGTGTCAGAACTAGAGCCTTAAGTTCCGCCAACTGTGCCGTGCAGTTACCAAGTGACTGCGTGTAGGTTTTTTCAGGATGGAAGGTCCCATTCATGCATACGGCCGTTTACGACTGCGCATGCGGCAGAGTATTGCTGTTTTGTCTCTACGGCAGGGTGCGCAGAACCATCAGTGTAAATGATGTAGTTATAGCGATCTAGAGGCATAATTTCATTTGGTAGAGGATATTCTTGTTCATACTGGAGAAATGCTTGTGTTTGTAATGTAGAGTCAGATCTGTAATCTACATATGTTGCAGTGAGGGAGTTTTCCCATTGTATCCATCTTGGACATAAGGCTTTTGCATTTGTATACTTGCTCTTGTAACCGCCTCTAAGGTCAGTACCACGGTCACGACAATAATTTGTTACCCTGGTGCTAGGGCATGTTCTCTCACTACAGCAGTCCGTACTGCAGTCAATATTTTTCTGTTGGTGCAAAACGCATTTCAGCATTTGTGTAGAGATGCGATTTATAAGCAATTGGTACCGTGTCACCTTCATTGAACGTGACATATGTATAGCCTGATGTCCCCCGATCACACGGATCACCAGATTCATTGTGTTCACACATGTATGTAAATGTTTGGAAGCTATCATGTCAGCTTGAACGGAATGTAAAATTTCTGTGAGCTTGTGTGTCCAGTGTGTTCCTGAAAAATCTGGACGCATTAGATCGTAGAGTGGTTTTACCCATTCTGCGTAATCAGGAATGTATGTTCTGCCAAAATGTAGAAATCCTAAAATGGATTGCAATCTTTTCAGAGTCGTTGAAGGTTGGAGCAATACACATTTTTCTAAAAATTGAGTCGCCAGGCTTTTGCTTTCACTTGACAATTCGTACCCCGAGAATAAGACACTAAGGTGGGCAATTCTTAATTTTTTTAAATTGAATCAGTAGCTCATGTGAACAAATCCCAAAAATATGCGGTCTACTCTGGTCACGTGCTCCATCAGTTCATCGTCTGTTAAGTATATGTCATTGACATATGATAATGCCTGATCATCAAAGTTTTCTAATCATTTTGTGACTTTGGCTGAAAACAACCCGGGCTATTCTTATAACCCTGAGGTAAACGGCAGAATTGTTTCCGCAAACCTAGCACCGTGAAGGCGGTCAAATATCTGCTTCCAGGTGCTATATTTTGGCAGAGGTATCATTCGAGATATCTAGTGTTGTTTTGTATTTCGTCCGCATGATGTTATTCATTAGTGCGGCTCTGTGTGCATTTTGTACTGCAAATGTGCGAGTAGCTGTGTTCAAATATCTGTAATCTAATACTAGACTATATGATTGATCTGGTTTCATTACAGGAAACAGAGGATTATTCATAGAGGAGGTGCATGTTTCAATTACACCTTGGTATTCTAGTTGTTCTAATATTTCCCCAAGGTTGTGGGATTGTCCTTAATAGTATGTCATGATCAGGTGAACCGTCATCTCACCCCACATGGTTGCGGTATAACGCTGGAGCTAGCGCTAATGCCCACTCCCTGGCGTATGAATGTTTAATTGATTCAGGAACGAGGTTGAAGAAAGCTGGCAAAATTACAGTTTCCCCTTTTGGGCAATCCATCACGAGGTTGGGTGGCCAATCTTTTTCGGCCAGCAGAATGTCATAACTTGAGTGAGTTCCTCCCAAAAGAGGGCATTAATAAATCTGGGAAAGTCCCCTTCCAACCGTAGTTGGACCTCATATAATCGGTGTGGGACGCTTACCCTGGTATCTGGTGTTTCCACTGTGATATACTCACTCAGCGCTACTCCCACCAGACAGTCCATCAGGTTCTGGCTAACTATCGTGACTTCTGCCACGCTGTCCAGCATTGTCAATGCCCACTCCCCGTTCAGGCGCAGAGTCCTCAAAATCCGAGGCATGCCTGATTTTCAGTCCAGCTACCTATTTGTTTTTTAATTGAGGTTTTGATGTTTTTTGTTTGTCTTCCTTTTTAATTATGTAGTCAGGCGAGCATTGAGAGTCCTTCCTTTGTTTCATGTGCTCTTCTGGTCTCCGCTCTGACCGCCCTCCTCTCTCTGAACCTTTAACGGTTGTATCCTGTAAGGAACGTGCATCAATATCCTGATACATATCAGGCGGCTTAACATTATCATGGTTACCTAGATGTAACGTTTGTCGGTGGGTTCCTGTATGGGAGACTCGCCCCGTGATTTAGTTTTTTCCTTGTTTTTCTTATTGTCCCACGTCTTCTTTGTTGAAGAATCAGGTGCTTGCTTAGAGTTATCCTTTTCAGAATTACTCTTAACTTGTGTTTTCCCTGGTCTGGCTCCCAAATTATCTCTTCCTAGCGTAGCATAGGTTTCTTTGATAATTGTAGGCAATTCGCGCTCCTGCTGGGCAGGAGTCAAACCCCTTAGTCGTTGGCGTATAGCTAATGCTGCTGCTCCCCTTTTAATATTACTCAACATTATGGCAGATACTGCGGCAAAACTGCCCATCAGTTTCATCCATAAGTCCAGAGTAGGTCTTGCCCTGTGTTCATTCTGCACTTGTTTCAGAACTTCAGGTAAAACTGCCAGCGTAGGGGTACCATGTGTTCTGGTATATACTGCATCAAACACTGTACCCCAAGTGGCAGTCTTACCGGGGAGCCATCCCCATTGGCCAGCAAATTGTTAGTATTCTGTGTTTCTCCTGCAGTCCCGTATGAGGGAACACTGCTTCAAGCTGGTTAATTTTTTGTGCAAACCAAAATGGAATTTCTTCTCTTTTGGTGTGAATTTTACCCATAAATGCATTCAAAGATTGTGATATATAGATGATGATCTGGTCAGGTGACACAAATACTCTTTACCACTTCATACAGTTTCTAAATATCAACACCTTTAACATCAATTTCACGTACCATTACAGCACACAAAGTGAAAACTATTTGGATGCAACTTTATTTGTGGATGGGAACATCATAAGGTCTAAATTATATAGAAAACAAACAGCATGTAATGTCTTGTATGCCGCCAGCCCACATCCGGCTTCACAAATTAAAGCTATCCCATTTGGCGAAATGACCTGAATCAGACGCAAGTGCTGTCAGGACTCGACCTTTCAGACGGAACTCCCAAAAATTAAAAAAAGGTTCAAAATAAGGGGCTGCCTGTGCTATATCTTAAGTGAGGCCAAGAATAAGATCCAGAGGGTACAACGTGCAGACTTACTTATAAACAAGAGTAGGAAAAAGAAGGCTACAAAATAGTAGAAAGAAAAAACTTGCACTTATCACACCCTATAGCGTTTTGAGTACAGAGCTGTACAAATCAATGCACAAACATTGGCACATTCTACTGATGGACAACGTACTCAAGGAGGCTATCAACACCAAGCCTAGCATGGTTCATAGCAGAGGCAGAACAATATGATAAATACTCAGCCACAGCTATTTGCAACCACCTACACCACACACATTGTTACTGGCAGCCCCTAAAGGCTTCCATAAATGTGGTTACTGCAATGTTTGCAGTTTTGCTAAAGACAGGGTCACTGAATTTAAGTACAACATGAGCAGAACACATAAAATCACCAGATTCATAAACTGCAATACTAAATATGTTGTTTACTGCATTGTTTGTGAATGCGGACGCATTTACATTGGTAGCACTATAAAACCTCTCAAGGAACGTATTCAGGAACATATGCGCTCCATTAAAAACAACACAAACTACCCCTTTGCTGTCCACTACAATGGAATGCATGGACAAAAGGAAAACCTTAGAATCTTCTTCCATGGCATTGACACATTTGGACCCAAGCCTAGGGGTGGCAACAAAACTCTGGCTCTTAGGCAATTGGAAAGCCTTTGGATCATCCAATTATGGGCCGTGGACGAAGGTCTCAATATAGACCAGGATCTACATGTTTTCTTTACTGATTGAATGACTATGCCATGCATGCATATGTTTATAATCCCTACATTTGAATAAATTAGAACCTATCAATATCTCATAAAATCTGATGAGGACCTCTCTCTGTTCTAATTTTAAAAACCTGCTTGCATCGATTTTTGCTGACTTACCTTACTCTTTGCGGCATCGGGAGGGAAACCACCTTACTTAGAGTCTGTGTCCCTGCACGGCAGGAAGTCACCGAGTTACAGGAAGCTGCGCATTTGTTGGGCAGCGCTCTAGCTTCTTGGTCATGGGAGAACATAAAAGCGGTGCCACAGCTGACGCTCGCAGTGGACGCGCGCAGAGGGTGCGCTTCGCGCCAAAGGTAAGCCCGTCTGTGCCCGTCCGCGTCCGGATCGCGGCCAGCGCCTGCCACGCTGCCCATTTGTCCCCCGGAAGTCGCATATCTTGGTCTAGAGAGCAACTGCTTAAAATGAATAATACGGCATGTGTTAATAAACTACAGATTGACCCCGAGTTAGCCAATCTTGGAGCGGGTTGCAACGCTTGTCTTTTTAAATTAGGGGCGAGCTATGGGAAGCCTATCGATTGTTTATCGACTCCAGCGCCCCCCATGAAACAGGTCCGGGCTTGGGGTACCTACGTCAGGGCGTGTTTAATTAACTGCGGATCCCTCCTTAAACATGCGAAGGATATTTGGCTCTCCCTGGAATCTAACCCAGGGGACCTAATGTTTCTCACTGAAACATGGCTCAATGAGAGTTCCAATCCTGACCTGATGCTGGCGATACCTGCTGGCTTCCGTATGACGTGTGCCAATAGGGGAGGCAACAAGACTGGAGGTGGAGTGGCTATCGTTCTGAGGGAGGGCTGGGAAATCTCCTGTAGTAGGATTGAACACATAGGAATCAAGGAGGCTATGTCTTTCTGTGTCAGGGTCTCATCCTCTCTATCGGTGGCCGGGATATTGGTGTATAGACCCCTCAATACGCTAAGCTGCCACTTAGCAGAATTCTGTGACATAGCTGCCGATCTTTCATTGAAATACGCCAGCTTCATTATTCTAGGCGATTTTAACTTCCATATGGACAATGAAAAATACACTAAAGCCCTCCAGCTGGCGGAAACTCTTGATGGGCTCAACTTGACACAAAGAGTCACTGCCCCTACTGCTGGCCACATGCTGGACCTCATCTTTTCGAATGACCCCTACCTTCTGGTTGAGGCCCCCTACCTCTGACTTGGACGGATCATTTACTTATCCCATTCAGCTTTAATGCCACACACCGCAGCAATGGCCCTAAGCATATTCCAGAGATGAGGAGAGATTGGAGGAAGGTCACTACTGATTCTATGACTCCTTTGCTTCATAATTCCCCCCTCCAGTTGACAGGGAATCCCAACGAAGACATATCTAGCTTCAATAGCTGGGTTACTAACGTCTTAAATAAGGTGGCACCTCCCATATCTATAACATACTCCAGAAAAAAACCCATCTGCCCCGTGGTTTTCTATGGAACTTCGGGCAGAGAAAAGTCTTTGTAAGAAATTGGAACGCTCCTGGAGACACGCATATGATCCTGCAGCCAAGTGTTCCTATAGAAAAGCCCTAAAAAAGTTCCACAGTTTCAAACGTAATGCTATGCAAGACTACTTTTCACACAAGATCAAGTCGGCCGACAATTCAGCTAAAGCATTATTCAAAATTGCTCAATGCTTCACCAAATCGGCTGCTCTTGATAGCTCTGTGATTCCATCTTGTACCTTTGTAATGGCCGCTCAGAATTCTTTCAGGATAAAATTCAATCTATCTACTACACTTTCCCGTCTAACATGTCTCTGCATGACCTTAATCCTACTCCGGATTGTATTGATATTTGGTCGGAGTTTCACCCCCTTCCCCTGGATGTGTCCCTTAAGAAACTGCAGAGCTGTAAATCGGGCTCTCCAGGCGATTCCTGCCCGGCTCAGTTTTTCAGACTGCTGGCCACTTGTTTTAATGCCCCCCTGAACCTAATCTGGAACTCTTCTCTGAAATCAGGTATATATCCAGAGACATGGAAACAAGCATTCTTTTTTTTTTTTTGTTTAAACAATTTTTATTAAGGAAAAGAAAAGAAAAACATAAGGCAATGACAAGACAATAGTTGGGTCCACAGTATACATTTACACACTGCAGTGCAGTTGGCGTCCAAGAAGCCCAGTACACTCCCTTCCGGCTAATCATAACAAGAATGTCCAGTACATCCAACATGCATCCAATACATAGATGGTCAAACGTGCAAACCAGATACGCACGCCAGTCGGCACTTAGTAAACGAGCAACCACCTTAGTCAGATCCGGGTGAGGGCACATGAGCGATGTCAGGGACATCCAGCAATGAATGTCGTTCACGCTGTAATTCAACTGTGGGAGATAGACAAATATTGCCTCTATATCTATTCCACTTCCCCCATCTGTGGTCCCATTTCCTAGGGCACCCCCTATGTTTGAATACATCCTTCTCAGCAATCATTGCCCTGTCCATGTCGACCGCCCAATCCCGCATAGTCGGGGCCGCCCCCACCCCCCACTTTTGCGCAATATTACGTTTGGCGATGGCCCACCCCAGTGAAGCCCACGTTTTCTCTGTTTGTGTTAAATCCGTGGCTTTCCACACATTTAGGAGACACAACTGGGGGGAGGCCTTCAGAGGCTTACCACCCGCCCTCTCCATCTGCTTTGTAACCCTGTTCCAGTATTGTCGCACTATTGAGCAGTCCCATAGGATATGGAAGAAGGTTCCCGGTTGTTGGCACTGCCGTAGGCACAGGGGGTCAGCTCTTCTACCCAGTTTGGCCAAAATCCTTGCGTCTAGGTATACCCAGTGGAGGACCTTCAATTGGACCAGGCGCAGTCTCATGGGGATAGCCACTTCTCTAGGAGAAGCCAAAGCATCGCGCCAATCCTCCTCGTCTAATTCCCCCAGGTCTGCCTCCCAGTGTCGCCGCAAGCGCAGCATGGGGTCTGGGCGATTATTTAACAGCTTTTTATATGTGAGGGATAATGCTTTTTTAGGCATGGGGTCCAGTATCAACCTGTCCTCCAGCGGGGAGGACTCGGGCAGAGGGATATCCTTGGGTAAGGCAGCTGTGACTGCGTGGCTAATCTGTAAATACCTGAAAGTCTCAGTTTGCGCTAATTGATATTTGGTCTGCAGGTCTGCAAAAGTGGCCAGTTTTCCCTTCACCCACATGTCTCCCACTGTCGAGATGCCTATCGTGTCCCACCTGTCGAACCCGGGGCATTTGCTGAGCTGGCCCAGTATGTCTGGTTCCCAGAGCGGTGTGGCTTTTGTCAGTTTATTATGCCAGCCCCATTTCCTATTTACTCCATGCCAGATCTCCACTGTGCGAGAAGTGGGTCCCGTGAGGTTAAGCTTGCGAGGGTTTGTGTAAAGTGCCCTATTGTATCCCCCCCCCCCCGTCCCAAAAGCCATGGGTCTGTATCAAAATTGGGGTCGTAGTACTCCCCATGTACCCATTTGTTGATTGCAACCAACTGGGACGCTTGGTAATAAAGCCGCATGTCGGGTAGTGCGATACCCCCATCATACCATCCCATAGTCAGTTTACTCATGGCTATGCGTGGAGCCCGACCATCCCACAGCAGCCCCCGCACCACTCTGTCGATACTAGCAAAGTAAGTGTCAGGAATCGCATTGGGGGTGTTCTGCAGTGCATAGAGGAAACACGGCAGCGCCAACATCTTGAACAGTGCCGCCCGTCCCAGGAGGGTAAGGGGGAGGGATCGCCAATGCTTAGCGTCGGATCGAAGTCGAGTCAGGGGTGCTAGCAAGTGTGACTCATAGAATAAAGTCGGATTTGGTGTAATATATATACCGAGGTACTTGAAGCCCTGTGATGCCACTGGTATATCATGGCCCCTAGGGTTGTAGGGCGGCGCACCCCACAGTACATAGAGTTGGGACTTAGTCCAATTAATCGCGTACCCCGTGTGGGCGTCAAAAATATGAAATATATGGAGGACCCTGCGGAGGGACCGCGAGGGCGAGGCCATATATAGGAGAATGTCGTCCGCATATAATGAAATGCGGTCTTCGTGGTCCTCTGTCCACCTCAGCCCCCTGATCCCAGGGTCTCCCCTGACCCAGACAGCCAATGGCTCTAGCACCAGGGCAAAGAGCAGGGGCGACAGGGGGCACCCCTGTCTGGTACCCCTCTGCAACGGGAATTGCCTAGAGACGTGATTATTAACTGTCACATGAGCGGTCGGTTGGGCATAAAGCAGTTGGATCCACTTGATAAAGTTAGGTCCAAATCCCATCCTTGTCAGTACTGCGAAAAGAAAGTCCCACTCGATGGTATCGAACGCCATAGATGCGTCCAAAGACAGCAGAGCCGCGTCCTCCCTGATCGTGTCACGTCTGCCCAGGACCCCATGCAATCGCCTTAAATTCAAGGCTGTGTTCCTCCCTGGCATAAACCCGGATTGATCCGGGTGTACAAGCTCGGTAATACAGGGAATGAGCCTGTTGGCCAATAGTTTAGCTAAAATTTTTGCCTCAACCGTGAGGAGTGATATGGGACGATATGCTCCACAATCATCTGATGGTTTGCCCGGTTTGTGAATTACCACAATAGAGGCCGACCTAACGTCAGCTGGTAGGACCCCGACGTCAAAGCTTTCAGTATACATTTGCAGTAAGTGGGGAGAGAGTTTGGAAGCCATTGGCTTGAAGAATTCTATTGGGAGCCCGTTGGGTCCCATGGCTTTACCGGAACGCACATCTTGAATTGCTTTCTGGATTTCGGCCTCTGTAATGTCGCTCTCTAGGGAGTCTCTGTCTTGTGTAGACAGGCTACTTTAATGGTCGACAGGAGGTCCGCCGCCATGGAGGACTGGGACGTCTCGGAGGACGTATATACCAATGAGAAGTGAGAAGCGAACGTTTCAGCGATCTGCTGGGGATCAGTGATCACGTCTCCGTCGGTCCCACGTATTGAGGGAACCCACCTGGTTATCTGTTCTTTTTTCTCCAACCAGGCCAGAAGTTTACCTGTCCGTTCACCATGCTCATATATCTTATGGCGAGTGGTGTTGTATCTCGCCTTGGCCGCTTCCGTCAGAAGTTGGTGATAGTCAAGGCGCACCATCGCTAGCGAGTGCTGCGCGTCTGGGTCAGGGGTACAAGCCAGGGCTTTTTCCTTAGTCAGGATCTCCTCCTCTAGCTCCATTATGCGCTTAGTAAGTTCCCTTTTATGTCCAGCCATCAGCGCCAGGGCTCTGCCCTTCATAACAGCACCGAACGCCCCCCACAACATACGGGCTGAGGTGACCAACCCCACATTTTCCTTAAAATAATAGTCAGCTTCTGTGAGCAGTGTTTCCCTAATGTGTGGTACCTTGAGCGTCCAGGGATTTATAGTGAGGGTAGTGCGGCGCTTGGGTAGGCCAAGTGTGAGCGTCGTGAGGACGGGGGAATGGTCAGAGACTCCACGTGCGAGGCATCTAGAGTCAGTGAAAACATGTATATCCTGAGCGTAAGTGAACACGTGATCAATGCGCGATTGACTATTGTGAGCCCCAGAGTGAAATGTAAATTGTATGGTGGTAGGGTTAAGCCATCGCCAGATATCCACTAAGCCCACAGCTGCCATGAACTCAGTCAATTGAGACCCCCTGGGGGGTCCCTGCGAGACGGGAGACGATCCTTGGAGCCATCTACAGCCAGATTAAAGTCCCCTACCCAGCACCAATAACCCCAAGGGCAGGTCGAGCAGGAGCGCTCCAAGATCTCGCAGCATGGGACGCTGCAGCCCAGGGGGGATATATACGGATACTACGTTGAGAGTCTGTCCCTCCCAGGTGCCAGAGAGCACCACATATCTGCCCTGTTCATCCGACCAGGTCCTTTGTATCATAAATGACCCCTACGTAGGAGCACACCGGCCCCACGAGAACCCGAGGTAAACCCTGAGTGGGCGACCAAACGATATCCCCATCTATTCAATGCCCCACACGAGTTGCCAATCAAGTGCGTCTCTTGAAGAAGGACAATATCTGGCGCCTGGCGCTTCAGGTATTGAAGAACTATGCCCTGCTTGATTTTGTCTCCCAAGCCATTGACGTTCCATGTGAAGAATTTAAGAGCTAAGTGAGGTCCCATGTGTGTATAGGTAAATGAGAAATGTTGAGTCGGGCGACAGGGGGCATGCTTATGTCTGGGCAACGGAAGTAATGGATGCAGGCGGGCATGTCATACGTCAGGAAAGCAGACCGCGTAGTCATAGAATCTACTAATGGACCAATGGACTCATCCAGAATTGCTTCCTGCGCTTCCCATGGTAATGTAATAGAACCCCGAGTGTGGACACACTCTGTCATAGAGGAGGTGAAGCGCTGCACAGTACAACTTGACCCATCAGTGAAAAAGAAGCTAAACATTATCATTGCACAAATACAAAAAACAAAAGAATGGGAACAAACCCCACCCCCCTCCCCCCAACACCCAGCTCCCACCCCCCACCCTGCCTCCCTGCATAACGGGTACAAAACCGCCCACCACCCCCAACTTGCAGAGTGCGTGTCGCCCACCCTCAACAGTATCAAGAACGTGATCCAACCCCACTCCCTGGGGCATAATTTTGTGAGAACATTGATATCCCCGGCATTCAACCTCATAAATTGCAAGTCAAACTTATTAAGTAATATTCATCAATGGTCAAAAGACTGCAGTGCCATAACTACAGGAAACCAATAACCGCATAGAACCGGACTTATATGAACTCTAGCACAGTGAAGGACGTGCAAAAGGCGGTGAATACTAGAACAGCATGTATCTATCAAATTTGCACTCAAGAAGTCATTTGAACCAAAGGGCAGCCTCTTGCACTTGCCGACCACCGACCTCTATCCATTCGGACTTTGCGTCACTGAGCCACTGTCTGACGGGGACCACTGCCTGCCAGCCTTACCGTTATCTCCCACGGGTTTATGGGGACGTTTACCAACAGTCCGCCAGCCCTCGAGCCAGTCCCATGTGTCCTCGGGCCTAGTGAAAAACCATAATTTCTTCCGACTCAACCCGTAGCTTAGCAGGGAACAACATAGCGTATTTGATTTCTTGGTCCCTCATCGCGCGCTTCACGTCCAGGAAGCTGCGACGCTGTTTCTGAACCCGCAGGGTGAAGTCTGGGAAGAAGGTGACCTTGCTGTTGTCTATCGCCAGCGGTGGGGCCGCCCTCGCCGTCTGAAGTATGGCGTCCCTATCCCGAAAGTTAAACACTCTAGCCAGGAGAAGCCGGGGAGGCGCACCAGGTTTGGGCCTACCCCCGGGGACTCGGTGCGCTCGTTCAATAGAAAAACATTTGGAGAGACCCCTTGGCTGAAGCTTTTGGAGTATCAATTCCTCGACAAAGAGGTCAGCCGCCTGTCCCTCGGCCCGTTCCGGCACCCCCAAGATACGAATGTTGTTACGCCTCATGCGGCCTTCGTAGTCGTTGAGTTGAAGGGCCATTGCCTCCTGCGTGGTTTGAAGGTCGGCCACATGCCGTTTGAGCAGGTCCGTATTGTTCGACAGTTCTTTGGCGGTGATTTCGACGGCACCGATGCGGTCAGACATTTTCCTCATGTCCGCTCTAATCAAAGAGACCTCCGTAGCGACTGTATCAATGCGGGCTTCCAGTGAGGTACGCCCACCCTTTTGAGAATTATAAAGGCCCACAGAGGGGTCCTATAATAATGATTAAGTAAACAAAGCAATCTCATGCATGCAAGGAGAAAACAACAATAGAAACAATGAGTCGTTTTGTCTTTTTTATTAACAAAATATCAAAAGATTATCACAAAATAAGTCTTATATTACAAAGAATTAATGCATATGAATGAAATACACTAAAGAAAACACAATAAATACAGTGCCCCACAAACACTCATCATTCATACGTACCCACTCATATCATTCATATGAGCTCAAAACATCCAGCAGACATACTCAGAAATCATCCAACATTGAAAGGAAAACATCCCACATTAAAAAGAAAGCCCACAGGATAAATGAATATTCTAGTATACAGGTCCAGATAGAAGATAAAGAATGGATTGAGGTATTAAAAGGACAAACGCCGACGCGCGTTTCGGTGGAAACCCTAATCCCGGGCCACACCTTCCTCAGGGCAAGTCGTAAACACTGACATAGATGACGTGGGGCACTCAGTAAACCTAAAATGATATATATATATAAACATATAATTTGCAATATTCTTAAACAAAAATTACATCATATTCAATGCATGCATGAGAGGCTTGGAAAGATACGATATATCGGGATACATAAATAAAAGTCCAGCAACAAAGGCCAGAGAAACGAAAAAGGAAATGTGCATCACCAAAGAATGAAATGAGCAAACAGACACACCGAAAATAGACAAATGCGATTCAAAGAAGAAGTAAATCATGAAGAGAATATGTGACAGTGGTACTACGGACCACAAATGGAATACACACCAACCACCAATCCGGAGTTATTCATCATAGTTCCAAGAAAACATAATAAAGACCACGTGAAAGTACTCCAATTGAACAACAAATGTTCTTTAGGTAGAGACCCATTACCATAGCGATAAAGATAAATAAATAGACATACCAATTGAGGTATTCTGAACAAATCATAATCCAACAGCGACAGACTAAAATGATAACCACATCGGTCTATGGATGATCAAAGAAAGCAACCTTCATCTCTGTAAAGCAAATAAGCAAACCCAAGTTGCAAATAGACCGTACAGCACTGTAAATCAAGACTTAATAACATAAAACAAACAATAACAACCTACCCGATAAAATAGGTCCAGATGCATATTTGGCAAAGAATCACATTTATACTGCTTCTGCCAGGTCGTATTTGATAATTGTTCTTGTGAGACACACCGAACAATCGTGGGTCTTTAAAGAAAATACCAAAGAGAAATAATTAGAGAAATCCTGAGCGCGATAATCATGGGTTAAGAAACAGCCACCGCACCAAGGCGTGTGACTCAATAGAAGCAGGAGTAATCGCAAACATCCTAATTCAACCATTAATATCGTTTGTGGCAGGAAAAATCTCTCAAAGTGAGTTAAGCAAGCCGTTCTATCAACCCCAGTGTACATCCACACAATTACAGGGCCTATATAGCGAAGCGCGTCTCATATGAATGATATGAGTGGGTACGTATGAATGATGAGTGTTTGTGGGGCACTGTATTTATTGTGTTTTCTTTAGTGTATTTCATTCATATGCATTAATTCTTTGTAATATAAGACTTATTTTGTGATAATCTTTTGATATTTTGTTAATAAAAAAGACAAAACGACTCATTGTTTCTATTGTTGTTTTCTCCTTGCATGCATGAGATTGCTTTGTTTACTTAATCATTATTATAGGACCCCTCTGTGGGCCTTTATAATTCTCAAAAGGGTGGGTATTCCTCCGTCTCTGTACTGTTTAACTGATCCCCTATGTTACCCACCTTTATTCTTTATTAGGGGTCCCTCCTCTTCTTTGTTATTACGTCACAGCCTGGTTGCTGTGGAGGTTTGCTACCTTTGGAAAGTGCATTTCTCTTTTTTCTTTTATTATTTCGGTAACAGTTCTTATTTATTTTTTTCTGTATTTTTTCTGTTACTGTTTTCCTTATCACCTGGGTGTGTTAAATCTTATCTCCTTAGTGATAATATGGCGAGCATAAAAACATTCGGATTTACGGATGAAGAATTTGCCAACATGATTGGGTCTACAGTTGAGAGCAGTAACCAGTTCAATCTATCCAAGGGTCTTGAACAAGAATGGAACAAACTATTAGATACTAAAAAAAAGTCCAAACGCACTGAATTTCATGCTAAATTCATGCTTGAGTATCTGAAGGCAGGCACTATTCCTATTGGACTGAGAGTCCGAAACATCCCCGGTCTCTTTGTTGACATACGCCAGTTTCTTGAGAAATGGGCACTTATTGCCAACCGTTGCTCTAGAGACTGGATTATGTTAATTATTGAGACCGCGAGGGAGGTCATAGCTATTCTCAATAAGGAGATTGAAGATCTTGAGGAAAAATTAAAAAGGGATAATTCTGTTGAACTTGGAAAGAAGAAGCTGGAAGAGATCAGCCAAGAGTTAGATTCCTTTTCTGAATATCTCACAAAAAGAAAAACAGAAAAACTCAGAAAGGACATACGATTCTTCTCCCTAGAGCGAGCTTATCCGTACTTATCCACCAACTTCTATACCTCTTCTGATAATCAGGGTGCCCATATTGAAACTCCACGATGGGGTAACAGGCGAATTACCACATTTTCAGACACTACAGATTCGGATGGTGAGGGACCATCAAATTATGAGTCTGAATATAATCCCAATTATCAGCCCAGACAAGTACCTGGAGAGAGATCTAGTATGCCTAATCGTTTTTTAGGCCAAGGCAGAGGGAACTTCCGCCCCAAAACACGGAACCCCCAATCGAGGAATTACAATCGTGGTCAGAGTCAACCTCAGATGTATGTCCAGACCCGACAACAGCAATACTGGAGAACTTAAAAAATATCCCTGTATTTAACTTGTCTTCCTCCACCATTGAACCTGATGCTTTGGAATTGTTATCTAGGGGCCTCTCTTTTGTCCCTTCTGTCAGTTTTAATCAATTTGAATTCATGAAAGATCTTTATTCATTTTTTAGAAAAATTAGACTTAGGAAATTCTTCTCCATGAGAACTCTTCTGGAGAGTGATTTGAATTCTTCTGGTCTGAAACCCCCTTCTAACTTTACTCCGACTTTGGACGAGGTTGGCCCGGAAGTGGCCATCTTTGAGAAAGCAGTCCTTTTGAAAATTGAACAAGTAATTAAATTTGTTCCCAGACCAACTGATAATCTCTGTAGAACAGAGAATTCTGCTCTACTGTCTCTCAAAAACAACAGACAACTGACCATTAAGCCTTGTGACAAGGGGGGAGGAATTGTGATTTTTGATACCTCCACTTATATTGATAAGATGAATATCCTTCTTTCATCCACTCAACATTATAAACATATCTTGAGAAATCCTGAACTTGCTCTAAAAAAACGGATTGTTCATCTGGTAGAGGCAGCTGTGGAACAGGGGTTCATATGCACTAGTGAAGCTGAATATCTCACACCTACTTATACTAGGATGCCCATTATTTATGGGGTACCTAAGACGCATAAAGATCTGGCGTCTCCCCCTTTGAGACCCATTGTATCCACCATTGGGGCAGCCACTGAACCCCTTTCCAAATATGTGGATCAATTTCTCAAACCCCTAGTCCAAAAATTGGACTCTTTTGTTAGAGACACTGGACATTTCATTTCCAAGATTGAAGGATTGCAGTATTTTTGTGATAGAGAACTCCTAGTCACCCTTGACCTGGAGTCTCTATACACCAATATACCACAAGATGGAGCTATGAAAGTTATACAGGAAATTCTGTTCAATGAACCTGATATCACCAATGCCCCTTTTATCCTGGAGTGTCTCCAAGTGGTCCTTGGTGAGAACTATTTCGAGTTTAATAACAACTTTTTTCATCAGATCCAAGGAGTCAGTATTGGAGCGTCCTGTGCCCCGAGTGTGGCGTGTCTATATATGGGCCAATTTGAACGAGTCCATATATACAATGAGATCGCCCCATTCCATGAAAATGTCCGAGCCTGGTCCAGGTTCATTGACGACATTTTCTTTATCTGGGTAGGTGATTCCACCACTCTGGATGAATTCATCTTATGGATCAACGCTGCGGACGTGAATTTGAAATTCACGGCCCATTCCAGCAGACTTAAATTGGAATTCCTGGATGTCTGGGTTGAGCATAATGACAATAAACTATCTGTGTCCCTGTACACTAAACCCACTGCCAGAAATACCTTATTGCAGTATGGGAGCTACCATCCTCGTTTCCAAAAAGACAGCATCCCCTTTAGTCAATTTCTCCGTCTCCGGAGAAATTGCACTAACATCACGGATTTTCTCCAGCAAGCAGATATCTTGAGAAATAAACTAGTCAACCGTGGATACCCTTTCAAACTGGTCAAGGACTCCTTTAAGCGGGCCCGATATTTTAACCGGGAGGCCATGTTTCAAACTCAGGAAAGAAAGAAAATGGACAGAGTAGTCTGTGTTACTAAACATTCCAACATTAATCATAAAATTAGGAACACGGTCAACTCCCTTTGGTATCTGCTTAATCTGGATAACAGTGAGTCTAAACTTGCCAAGCCCCTCTTTGCATTTAAGAGAAATAAAAATCTGAAAAATCATCTAGTGACAGGCAAGATAACTCCAATCTCTGGCCTGTGCCAGAAATCTATTACAGGTCTTAATCCCATCTATGGCAACCACAGATGTGGTTCTTGCCAGGCCTGTGCCAATGCTATGATTGGTGACGTTATCAAGATTAGGGAACAATCTATATCACTTTGTGAAATGACGAACTGTAGGACATCCAATGTGGTGTACATCATTACATGCCCGTGTGATTCCATCTACATTGGCGAGACGGGACGTGAAATAAGATATAGAATTGGCGAGCACAAATCCAACATACGCACCAAAAAGACATCAACACCTTTGGTGGAGCATTGGCTTAGTAATCAACATTACCTCCCGTCCCTCCCTCGCCTTCCTTCAATACCAATGAGGCCCCGCCTCCCACCCAGACCCACCCCCAGCATAAAAACTCTGCCCGCCCCCACCTCCACCTGTTTTTTTCTGTCTCCCTAGTGAGACTTACCTTCAGTTCCTCCCTGTGGCGGTGCCGGGGAGTCTTCAAGTTGGTTCTCTGCGACGGCGGTGCCCTCGACGGAGTTCTCCTGGCGATGCCTCCTCTCCTCGTCTCCCTCGTGGATGGGGGCGGAGCGGTGGCTCAGGAAGCTGCTGCGTTGTTTGGCGGTCCTCCTGTGGCTGGGGCTGTGTTTCCGGGTCGGGCTGTTTTGGATGCCTCCTCTCGGACTGCACTCTTATGGGAGACCTGGTAGGACGGGTTTGTACCCGGTCTTTTATTTTAGATGGCGTTTTTGTGGTTTTAACCTGTTTTTGGCTGTTTCCTGGCCTGGGCTTTCATTGGAGGGTTCCTGCTGGGTTTTTCTCTACATTTAGGGGTCGGGGTGTTGCTTCTCCATTCCTCTGCTGCCATGGGTCGCAAAAGGGTGTTCAAGCGGAACAACCTGGTTTCTTCTTCCTCTTCTTCCTCTCCTGATGGTTCTCCTGTTCCCCCCAAGCGCCCTCGGGGTCGGGGCCTTTCTGGGGGTGATGTGCCTCTTATGTCCAAGGATGAAGTGCAGGGCATGATTGAGGCTGCGGTGGCTAAGGCTCTTTTGGCTCGTCCGGTGCCTGCTGCTCCTTCGCGTCCTCGCTCGCTGGATCCTGCTGGGGCTGTTTCCCTGTCGGACGAGGAGGGTCCTTCTACCTCCTCAGGGGGAAAGTATATCTCCAGGGAGGAGCGCTGGGATGTTCTGGCTCATGTGCGGGACAATTTGGGGTTCCCTCCGTTCCAGCTGGGTGAGAGAGATGGTAGTCTTTTTCCTCAGTATGCTTCTCCCTCCAAGTTGGGCATGCCCTTTCAGGGTCCGGTCAAGGACATGGTGTTGCGGGAGTGGCGTGAGATAGATAAGTTGCAGGTCCCTCGCTTCCTTCAGAAACTGTATCTTTTGGAGGGGGAGGATCCCTTGCCTCACAGTTTGAAGCTTGACTCTATCCTGGCCACTCTGATTGGCAAAACTGCGATTCTGCCTGAGGATTGTACCCCAACGGATGCTACTGATCAGAAGGTGGACTCTGGCCTTAAACGCACCTTTGCTGCTGGGAACCTGGCGCTGCGGGCTAGCCTTTTCTCTGCCTACTCGGCGCAGTCTCTGGTGCAGGATTTCGAAAAGTTGGCTGCCGCGGTTCAGGAGGGGTCTGAATGCTCTGACCTCCTGGCTGCTATGGAGCAGCAGGCTCGGCTGCTGGCGGACATTTCATCTGACGTGATCAAGTCTTCCGCTATGTCCACTGGAGCTTTGGTGGCTGCGCGTCGTTCCCTCTGGCTCCGATCCTGGAAGGCTGATCCTGGTGAGAAGGCGGCTCTGTTGAAGTTGCCTTTTGATGGGCTGGCGCTGTTTGGGGAACAATTGCCTGCCCTGATTTCGAAAGCTTTCAAGGAGCGGAAGCATGCCTTGCCCTATAAGGGAGGTTCGGCTCCGTCTGGCAGGCCTTGGGTTAGGGCTCCTCGTTCTTCCCCTAAGCGTGATTCTCGTCAGTCTTTCCGCAGGCGGAGGTTTCAGCCCCGTTTTTCTCCCAAGCACGCTGCCTCCGCGTCTAAAGACCCTGCCAAGAAGGGTCCCTGACAACTACTGTCTGGCCGCTTCCCTGCCGGTGGGTGGTCGTCTTCGGAGTTTTCTTCCTCGGTGGCAGCAGGACGTTTCGGACGGCTGGGTCCTGAGCACTGTGGGTCATGGGTACGTGATCGACTTTGTGCTGGTTCCACCGGATTCGGGGGTTCGGCTGACTCCGGTGCCTGTCTCCGGTCCCCGCAGGGTGGCTCTGCTGGACGGGGTGTCCTGTTTGCTTGCCAAGAATGCCATCTGCCGGGTTCCTGTCGCGGAGATGGGGACGGGGACCTACTCCATTCTGTTTCTGGTGCGGAAGGTGACCGGCGGCTTTCGGCCTGTCCTGGATCTCAAGTGGGTCAACTCTTGGATTCGGCCCGTTCACTTCCGCATGTTGACCCTTCAGGCCATCATTCCTCTGGTTCAACCTGGCGACTTCCTGGCTTCCTTGGATCTCGAGGACGCCTATCTCCACGTCCCTGTGGCCGCTTCTTCTCAGCGTTTCCTGAGGTTCGCTGTGGGAGACGCCCATTTTCAGTTTTGCGTGCTTCCCTTCGGCCTCAGGTCCGCGCCCAGGGTTTTCACGAAGGTCCTGGCGCCTCTCATGGCTCTCCTTCATGCAGAGGGGTTTTCATTCACCCTTATCTGGACGACCTCTTGCTGCATGCTGCGGGGAGTCTCTTTTGCTCGCTCACATCGGGAGGGCCTTGGAGGTTCTTCAGGGGCACGGGTTTTTGGTGAACTGGGGAAAGTCTTCTTTGGTCCCCTCTCAAGACATGGTGTTCATCGGGGCTCGTTTTCAGACTTTGCTCGGCCTTGTTACCTTGTCCGACAAGCGCTTGCTCTCTCTTCAGTCCCAGGTTCGGGCCCTGTTGTCCCGGGCGGCTTCTCCGGCGGTCCAGTGGCTGCGGGTGCAGGGGCACATGGCTTCCGTGGTGTTTCTGGTTCCTTGGGCTCGTTTTCATCTCCTTCGCCTGGCCAACTGGATCCTGTTGGGGTGGTCTCCGGGGTCTCAGAGTCTCCTGTCCCTGCTGCCCATGACGGACCGGATTCGGGGGGAGCTCTCCTGGTGGCTCTGCCGGCGTCATCTTCTGGCCGGGGTTTCCCTGGCTCCTCCGGCTCCGCTTGTGGTGACTACGGACGCCAGCCTGTCCGGTTGGGGTGCTTGGCTGGGGTCGGATCAGGTTCAGGGGTGCTGGTCCCTGCTGCACTCGGGGAGGTCCTCCAACTGGAGGGAGTTGAGGGCGATTTGGCTTGCCCTGGTGCACTTTCAGGACTCTCTGCGAGGTCGTTGGGTGTTGGTTCAGACGGACAATCTGGTGGCGAAGTCCTATGTCAACCGTCAGGGGGGGACCCGGTCCCGGTCCTTGAACTTGATTGCCAGCGTCATCTTTTGGTGGGCTCAGGTCTGGGTGCTGGGTCTGTCGGCTCTCTACATTCGGGGGGTGGACAATGTGAGGGCGGATCTGTTGAGCAGGGAGATTCCGTCATCTCGGGAGTTCTCTCTCCTTCCCGGTGTGTTCGTCCGGTTGGTGAGTCGTTGGGGCCTCCCTGTGGTAGACCTGTTTGCGGATCCGGGGAATGCCAAGGTGGTCCGGTTCTGTTCTCTGGGCAGGTGTCCCGGGTCTCTGGGGGTCGACGGCTTGACCTGTCCTTGGCCTCGGGGTCTGCTGTACGCCTTCCCCCCCTTTCCGCTGCTCCGCTCCTTTCTGGTGCGGGTCCGCAGGGACTGTGCTCAGGTGTTGTTGGTGGCTCCCCGCTGGCCGCGGGCGAGTTGGTTTCCTCTCCTGTCCGGGCTGTGTTGCGACCGGGAGTGGGTCCTTCCTCTGGTTCCGTCCCCTTTGGAGTTTCCGGCCCTTCCTCTGGATTCTCTGCGGAGGTTGCACCTGACGGCCTGGCGGTTGAACGGCAGGGCTTAGCTGGGTTGGGGGTTCCTGCTCCTTTGGCTGTTACTTTGCAGGCTTCCCGTAGATCCTCTACTCTGCTTTCCTATGCTAGGCATTGGCGGGTATTTTCGGCCTGGTGTGCTGGCAAGGGTGTTGATCCCACGGTTGCTGACCTCTTTGTGGTGATGCAGTTCCTTCAGGATGGGGCTCTTCTGGGGTTGTCGGTGGCTTCTCTGCGGGTGCAGTGGGCGGCTATTCAGGCTTTTCGGGGCTCCTGGCGTAATTTGCGGGATGACGGGGCTCTGATGCCTCATTTTTTTCAGGGACTGTTGAATTTATTTCCCCGCCCTGTTCGGTCCTTCCCTTCGTGGGATTTGCATTTGGTGTTGGATGTCCTGTCTGGTCCTCCCTTTGAGCCCCTTGAGGGTCTTGAGTTACGTCTCTTGACCTTTAAGACTTGTTTTTTGGTAGCTATCACCTCGGCGCGGCGCTTGGGGGAGTTGGGGGCCTTATCTTGTAAGTTTCCCTTCTGTAAGGTCTTTTCGGATCGGGTGGTTCTGGTTCCGGTTCCGTCCTTTGTCCCTAAGGTCAGTTCGGCTTTTCACCTCGGTCAGGAGGTGATTTTGCCTGAGTTCTGTCCTGCTCCTTCCTCGGCTGAGGATTGTCGCTTGCATTGTTTGGATGTCCGTCGGGCATTGCTGTGGTACCTACAGGTTGTCGAATCCTTCCGGGTGGGGGACTCTTTGTTTGTTAACTTCGGTCCGGCTCGGAAGGGTGTTAAGCCTTCCACGGCTACTTTGAGTCGTTGGATTCGGTCCGCGGTCTTGATGGCTTACCATCTTAAGGGGGTGGCTCCTCCTGTGGGGGTTCAGGGGCGTTCCACTCGCAGTATGGCGGCTACGGTGGCTGAGTTGCAGGGGGCTTCGGTGGTGGAGATCTGTAGGGTGGCGACCTGGTCTTCTCCCTCTACATTTGTCCGTCACTTTCGTATTGCGAGCCTGGAGCGTTTGGATACTGTTCTGGGTCACAGGGTTTTGTCCTCTATGCGGGACCAGGGATGTTGATCTGATGTGTTTGGGGCACTGTATTAAATTTTGGTGTTTCTTTATCACTCAGTTGTCCGTCTCTGTTTTCTTCTGCTTGCTATGTCCTCATTGGTATTGAAGGAAGGCGAGGGAGGGACGGGAGGTAATGCTTCCATTTCTAACGATAATGGCATTACTCCTAGTCCTACTCCTCGCCTTCCTTCGAGACCCTCCCTCCCTCCCGGTGCGGTTCAACTGAGTGCTAGCTCGGCTTGTTTACGTACAGGTGGAGGTGGGGGCGGGCAGAGTTTTTATGCTGGGGGTGGGTCTGGGTGGGAGGCGGGGCCTCATTGGTATTGAAGGAAGGCGAGGGAGTAGGACTAGGAGTAATGCCATTATCGTTAGAAATGGAAGCATACTGAATTAGACCTTAGATGGTCTATTCTTGAGAGAATCAAGGTGCCTTCGGGAAAGGATCCCACACAGACTAGGAAAAACGCGAAGTCTTTTGGATTTATTTTTGGAATTCTGTAAAGAATGGCCTTAATGAGCATTGTCCTTGGGAGAATGCTATCATATAGCAACTCTCTATTTTGACTTTCCAGCCTGTCCATTCCTGTATTCCGCGGTTTCTTCATTATTTTTGTGAGTGCTGTTTTACAGATCCTCCCTCGAGTTTGAGTTATTATTTATGTTTTTGTTTACTTTCCTATTATTGTGTGGTCTTTTTTGGCCTGGAGTTGCCTTATATTTTCTTGTTGCAATATCTGCTGTCTGGAGGAATTTGATCTTCTTTATCTATAGATGGCTGCCATGTTTTCGTCATCTTATCTTTCTTTATTTTTTGAGTCCTTCGTCCATGTTTTTATGTTGCCTCCTGGTGGACTTACGGGCGACATGTCTGCATAACCCATGCTAAGTCATATCCACTTCTGATTTGGTTGGTGTAAAAATTTGGGTGACGCCTTCACTATTAATCTTCCTTTCCTTGAGAGAGGACCACATATTTAGTCTAGGATTCGGGCTCGATGGAATAGTTGTGGATTGACAATCCCCTCCTTGGTAATTATACCCTTTTACTAGTTAGAAATGGCCGCCGTTTTTTTCTGGTGCCTATCGTCCATGACTATATGGGTCCCTTGTTTGTGTTTACATGCTTATTCTTGGCGGGCTTATTGCCGATACGTCCTTTATATCCAGCGGGCTTTCTCTCATCCCGAAGGCAGACGGCAGAAGGAAACGGGCGATATCATTACCCGTATTCGTGAGCGTGGGTCTTATATCCAGGTAATGATCCTTGCTATGAGATACGGTATAGTGAGACGCGCTTCGCTATATAGGCCCTGTAATTGTGTGGATGTACACTGGGGTTGATAGAACGGCTTGCTTAACTCACTTTGAGAGATTTTTCCTGCCACAAACGATATTAATGGTTGAATTAGGATGTTTGCGATTACTCCTGCTTCTATTGAGTCACACGCCTTGGTGCGGTGGCTGTTTCTTAACCCATGATTATCGCGCTCAGGATTTCTCTAATTATTTCTCTTTGGTATTTTCTTTAAAGACCCACGATTGTTCGGTGTGTCTCACAAGAACAATTATCAAATACGACCTGGCAGAAGCAGTATAAATGTGATTCTTTGCCAAATATGCATCTGGACCTATTTTATCGGGTAGGTTGTTATTGTTTGTTTTATGTTATTAAGTCTTGATTTACAGTGCTGTACGGTCTATTTGCAACTTGGGTTTGCTTATTTGCTTTACAGAGATGAAGGTTGCTTTCTTTGATCATCCATAGACCGATCTGGTTATCATTTTAGTCTGTCGCTGTTGGATTATGATTTGTTCAGAATACCTCAATTGGTATGTCTATTTATTTATCTTTATCGCTATGGTAATGGGTCTCTACCTAAAGAACATTTGTTGTTCAATTGGAGTACTTTCACGTGGTCTTTATTATGTTTTCTTGGAACTATGATGATAACTCCGGATTGGTGGTTGGTGTGTATTCTATTTGTGGTCCGTAGTACCACTGTCACATATTCTCTTCATGATTTACTTCTTCTTTGAATCGCATTTGTCTATTTTCGGTGTGTCTGTTTGCTCATTTCATTCTTTGGTGATGCACATTTCCTTTTTTCGTTTCTCTGGCCTTTGTTGCTGGACTTTTATTTATGTATCCCGATATATCGTATCTTTCCAAGCCTCTCATGCATGCATTGAATATGATGTAATGTTTGTTTAAGAATATTGCAAATTATATGTTTATATATATATATATCATTTTAGGTTTACTGAGTGCCCCACGTCATCTATGTCAGTGTTTACGACTTGCCCTGAGGAAGGTGTGGCCCGGGATTAGGGTTTCCACCGAAACGCGCGTCGGCGTTTGTCCTTTTAATACCTCAATCCATTCTTTATCTTCTATCTGGACCTGTATACTAGAATATTCATTTATCCTGTGGGCTTTCTTTTTAATGTGGGATGTTTTCCTTTCAATGTTGGATGATTTCTGAGTATGTCTGCTGGATGTTTTGAGCTCATATGAATGATATGAGTGGAGTACGTATGAATGATGAGTGTTTGTGGGGCACTGTATTTATTGTGTTTTCTTTAGTGTATTTCATTCATATGCATTAATTCTTTGTAATATAAGACTTATTTTGTGATAATCTTTTGATATTTTGTTAATAAAAAAGACAAAAACGACTCATTGTTTCTATTGTTGTTTTCTCCTTGCATGCATGAGATTGCTTTGTTTACTTAATCATTATTATAGGACCCCTCTGTGGGCCTTTATAATTCTCAAAAGGGTGGGTATTCCTCCGTCTCTGTACTGTTTAACTGATCCCCTATGTTACCCACCTTTATTCTTTATTAGGGGTCCCTCCTCTTCTTTGTTTTTCCAGTGAGGTACGCACCGTCGTTATAGCGGTTAAGATGTCCTGCAACGTGGGGTCTGGGTGATCCCCACTAGGTTTGGGATTAGCCTGTGCCTCATCCTGGCCCTTCTGCCAAGCGAATTTGTCCGATTTTGCTTGCACAGCGCTTCGACGACTGCGGCCACTCGCCATGTTGTAGCCGGTAGGTGCGATATATCAGTGAAGGGGCCAAGCCGTGCCAGCTACTCACCGCCGCCTGCCTTGAGTACGAGCCCACACCGGCCTGTCGGTTTCCGCCAGCAGGGCCCAGGCCAAAAAATAGAACTGTAGCAAAGAAGTCCCACACCGGTGGAACCCCCCAGGGAGCCAGGAGGGGTCAACAGCAGTTGGCCGACTTGCAGCACAACGGAGGACCTCGACTGCGAAATACCAGACGACCCTGGGTGAGGTGTGAGCCGGGCTCCAACTCCCCCCCCCCCCGTGCAGAGAGATTATATGGCCACTATGCTCTTGGTAAGCGGAATGGTGATCGGCTGAGTTCGGGCGGAGCCGCTGCCCTCGCCGCCTGGAATGTTGAACAATCGGGGCCCCACAGGCTGTCCCCCCACGGTGGGGCCGTTGAGTGAGCGCGGGCTCAGGACCACCCTACGCCGCTGCAGCACGTCCCTCAGGTGCTCCAGCCATCCACAATTGGCCTCAAAGCCCACACTCTGGGCTCAGTTGACTGCTGTGGTACATTACTTTGTACGTGGCGGCGCCGCCAGATGCACCGCCGCCGCTGTGCACCGCGCCATGTTGTTGGGGCCCAAGGCGGGTAATGGGCCGGGCGCGATGTGCTAGCGCAGGGCCGAAATTTCTCCTGCGGCCCTCGGGAACACCTCAGGGCGGGATGCTGCACAAAGTGTCTTTAGGGCCGGCCCCGATCAAGCCCACCTCTTGTAAAGATGGGATGTGCGTGCCGCCGACGTCCCGCGGGGCACTCCAGCACCCGGAGTGCCCAGGAAGTCAGTACGCTTGTTGCAGAGCCAGCGGCAGGGGCAGCTCACTCACCGCCGATGTTGGATTCGCTGCACAGCCTCCTCAGTCCAGGCGCCGGCCCGCACACCACGCCGCGACCGCGGCGCAGAGTAGCGCGCACGGCCGGAGAGAGACGGGGCACGCCCAGATCTGCCGGAGCCGCTGCACTGCTCAGGTCGACTTTCACTCGTTCGGACGCCTCCGATCGAGGCAATCCTCCGCAAAGCTGATGAGCCCGATACCAGGGCCAGGTGAGCGCAGCCCCACGCGATTTTGGCCGGGGCAAGATGTTTCAATCAGGATTTATTCTGGAGTGGCGCGACGGAGCTAAGCTACCGTGCGGCCATTTCCCTCGGCAGTTGGCCACGCCCCTCGGAAACAAGCATTCTTACTGCCTATCCTCAAGAAGCCTGATGCCGATCCTGCAGAACTTAAAAACTTTCGACCCGTCTCTCTGCTGCTGGCACCAGCAAAAATTCTTAAGCAGGTAGTTCAAAGTCAACTCTCTGAATTTTTGGAATCTCATAATTCTTTCCATGACTCTCAATCCGGCTTTGGAGCAGGATACAGTACGGAGACCTTACTCTTGGAAGTTGCGGAGAGCGTACGCAAAATCATAGATCAGGGCAACGCAGTTATGCTGGTGCTGCTAGACCTGTCCGCAGCTTTCGATACTGTGGCCCATCCGATTCTCCTGGAGAGACATAAGCATTTGGGAGTACGGGGTACGGTTCTGTCCTGGCTCCAGTCTTTCCTGGAAAACCGCACACAACAGGTTTATTTGCGCCCCTTTGTTTCCACTCGGAAGCCTCTTGTGTGCGGGGTCCCTCAGGGCTGAGCCCTCTACTCTTCAACGTATACCTTACCCCTCTCGCGATCTCGGTTGAGTCTCTCGAAGTAAAAGTGATTTCCTACGCTGACGACACCCAATTGATTTTCTCTTTTAAAGAACATTCGGAGGCTTCTTTTGTCAACTTTAGACGGTGCCTGAGCAACATCTCGGATTGGATGACTCAAAACTGCCTAAAGCTGAACACTGAGAAAACTGAGGTGCTCTTCTTTAACCAACCGGTCCCACCTCGCCCCATGCTGTGGTGGCCGCCAGAACTGAATCCCCCTCCTGTTCCAGTGGAGGCGGTAAGGAATTTGGGGTTCAAATTCGACAATGCTCTCTCCTGTAAGGCCCAGATCAGTAAGGTCTCCTCCATATGCATCTGGAAGCTGCGCACCCTGAGGAATTTCCTCCACTTTCTCCCGCAGGATTGAAGGCGGACTGTAGTTCATGCCTTGGTTACATCCTGCCTGTACTACTCTAACAGCCTCTACTTGGGTCTCCCAGCATATTTGATCCGCAGATTACAAATGGTTCAGAATGCTGCGGCTAGATTGATCTGCAAGGTGCCTTTCCGTCATTCCATATCTCCCCACCTGCGAAATCTTCACTGGCTGCCCGTCAGCAGAAGAATTGAATTTAAGCGCTCACCATGGCATATAGAGCCACCATGGGTCGGGCCCGATATATCTGAGACTCAGACTGCAAAGCTACCAACACGACCGGGTCCTGAGATCCAACCATTTGAATCTGCTCACTTCTCCCCGCTTTCGTAAGGCCAGGATAGGCGGCAGAGCCTTTGTGGTTAGAACCGCGAAGCTCTGGAATACCATGCCCTTACATATCTGCAAAACAGAACCAGAATTAGGTTTCAGGAAAGCTTTGAAGACCTGGTTGTTCGATCGCACTTAGCCCTTTCTCCTGTGCCAATGCGCTATCCTGCAGCCTTAGCGCTGAGATAACTCCGATGGAGGTAGCCGTGCGCTCAATAAATGTTCCAAATAAATAAAAATAAATAAAAAATGGGATAATGCTGCCTCAAATATTCGGCTTGCAACAAGCTATGTATGTTAAATTTGGCTGTCAGCAAATCAATTTTGGACCATACCTTAATGTTTTTAAGAATGTTTTGCTATGTACTATAACTCATGCATTTGACTGCTATGGGATAATGCTGCCTCAAACTTTCGGCTTGCAACAAGCTATGTATGTTAAATTAGGCTGTCAGCAAATGAACATTGGACCATACCTTAATGTTTTTAAGAATGTTTTGCTATGTACTATTACCCATGCATTTCACTCCCTGTTAACATGATGCTATGATTAGTACAGTTCGCTTCATGTTGGCGACAGATATATTTCTCAGGATATTTCTTTATGATTTGCTCCTCTCTATGGACTGTCCTAACTCAGGTTTTTGCCCATTGGCGCACATAAACACAGTTTGCACTTTGACTTGCAACATCTGTTGCAATCGTTTTAACATCTGATAGCAAAATATGTAGCTTCAGCACTGGTAAATATGGCCACCGTTTCTAGTAAGACTATCCTGTCCTCTCTCTCTTTATACACACACATGGGTTAATTTTTAGGTCTCGCCGAGGCAGCGCTTGCGCTGTCTCGTTGAGACATGCAGTATATACTATAGCAGGGAAGCTTCAGTTAAGCTCCGCCCATCTTTTGCATTGGCTTGTGTGTTAAATGCTGCCTTCCGATTGGTTGTAGGCTTGTTAGTCCCTCCTTCTGACAACCATGTCGTAATTTGTGTCCTTCCATGGCTACTGGCCCCTTTACTGCACGGACTACTTTCTTCTGCCCCCCTCCCGCAGTCCGATACCGTCTCGCCGGCCCCACAAGCCCCACCATACCCCGCCCCCCGTTCGTGCCTTGTCGCCTGCACGCATTGCCATTTGCAATGCAATAGGTCTCGCAATGCAATAGGTCTCGCGATTGCATTGCCAATGCTTGTTTGACACGTCCATTGATAGCTTGCGCACGCTCAGTGGGGGTTTTTTCTTTTCGTTTTGTGACGCTAACGTTAAGTTAAGCGCATGCGTACATTTGTGACGCTGTTCGGGAGTTCACGCGGCGCATGTGTCAGTGATGGAGGGCCGCACAAACGTGTTGTCAACTCTTGCTGTCTATGACGAAGACTCGGAAGCAGAGTCTGGTGGCGGCGATGATGAACCGGTCGAGGCTAGGGTGGATGAGGAGGAGCCGGTGGTTGAAGAGGAGCCCCCGCCTGAGCGAACACCAGGTTAGGACTCTTTGAGATGGTGAGGTACTGGGTAAGAGGTGTCAGGCGAGGCTCAGAGTACCGCGAGCAGAGGGTTTATGATGTAGGAGTCCGACCCATGGGGAACGCTAAGCAGTGGAGTAAGTGATGGTGAGGAGTATATGAGGAAGTGGAGAAAGTGGGATGTTAAAATGAGTAGATAATTTTCACTCAATTTCTGTGGCGCAATACTGTGAATTGAATCCTCTCTAGTCACATTTAATTTTTAAAGATGGATCTTCTTTTTCCGTACACGAGCGACGAGAATAACTGGTCTTGAGCATCCTGTGGAAGTGAAGTCGACGAAGGGCCCTTTGATGGAGCACGTCGTACAGACTTTACTGCTATTCACTTGTTCCATTTAGTGTTGTGCAGTGAAGTAATGTTATGACATTGCTCGCTTGATAATAGAGTTCTAATAATACCAGGCTTTGATTGCGCCAAGTTCTGCATTATGCCAGGTTTTGAGTTGTATCAAGCGTCCATGTATGCTTATTTTTTAATTCCATCAAAGCCTGGATATGGAGAGGCTCCATTTATGTAAATTCTGTAGGTGTTCTGTTTATTTATGGGTTCTGTTAAGACCAGCGTTTACATCTCGTCAAGGCTCCTAATGTGGCTGTATTGTCATAATGCCAAAATTCTAGTTATTGAAGAGTTTTGCATAGTGTAACTGTAAATTGTATTTATACAGCGCTTATTAAAGTCTCTCATTGAAAACCCGCCCAGGGCCCCCAGTTGACCCATTTCCACGTGTGAGTAGCTCTTCCAGTCCAGGCTTTTTTTCTTTGCAGCTGGGATCTGTAGCCCTGTTTAACACATTATAAAACCAGGGCTACAAGAACGTTCTTGGACTGGATGAACTGCTTACGCATGGCACTGGAAAACCTGAGAGTTCTGCAAGCCGAGGAGGTAGGTGCTCTCAACCGTTTTGGAGGGATAGGGCTATTTTAGATTGTATTAGGTGAGTTGGGCCTACGTGTTAAGTTGGGGGTTACAGTTGAAAGGTTCTTAAGAAGGAAAATTATACATAGTAAACAGAGCATATTTAAAATATTGATCAAAGAGTAGTGCTTTTCTTTTGCTTGGAAGCACAGCAACTAGCTGTCGATCGAAGTGTTAAAAAATGATGGGAACTATGATCTTGATTACATTGGAAGTGGGGGAACACTCCGTGTGGGTAAGTGGGTTATACACATGGCTAAAAGTAACTAAATATTCGGTAACTATTTTGTTGGCCTTTCACCTACAGGTAGCTGCACATATAATATAATAGACACACCTTAGATGAATATAAGTGTAAGTTAAACTTGTGTGGGCAATTCATTGTTTTGGTAGAACGCTCACTTGGTTAATGTGATAACTTCACTTGTCTGTGTGAGTGTGTAACCGGAGGCTTTGCTAATCAGAATCCTGGTTGGCACACTAGAGATTAGTGGGAAGTGTTTTTATAGTATTGATAAGTCCCAGTCTGTGACAGGAAACACTGTGACTATCCAAGGCATTAGCTAAAAAAGTCTATTACACATATTATATAAGATAGGCTGCCACATTTTAGAAAAAATGTATTGAGCGCAGTATAAAATTGTCTGCCAGAAAATCTGCAAAAAGATTCAAAAGTTCTTTTTAGGTCTCAGCTAGACAGCACATGCGCTGTCTCGAAGAGAGGTGTTGTGTTTAATCTGTTAGGCTTTAGCCCACCCATAGGCTTACTATTTGCTCGCCTCATCGTCTGTTTCATATCGTTTGTCCCCATTTGTCCATGTCATGCATGCGTCATGCCTTTTCTTGTGTTTAGTCCTCCCCAAGTACATGGACCAAGTATTTGTGACCATCTACTGCTTCCGTTTTAGGAGCTATTTTCTTTATGCATGAGCACTCCACGCAAGGGCAGTCCATGGTGCCACCCTCTACTAAATAAATATGTATTTGAGAAAAATTGTATATCACCTCAATATATATGTCTCATCATTTCACATGCAAGAAAAGGTTTCTGATAACAGGACACAATGATTTTGTTTCTTCCAGCCGCAGAACAAAAAATAAAAATTCACGCTCCCTACAGAGATGGTTCACTAGAAGGGAGCTAAATGACCAGCAGAAAACCACAACTACTCTCATTTTCAATAGTTGGCATACACTGAAAATGCATGCTTTGTGTTTCTTATAGAGCCCTCCCTAATATTAAAGAACTTCACTGACAAAAAGCTGGTGAGAAGTTCTCAATTGTGAAGCAACGTATTAAAAAAAAAAAAAGATTTAAAAAAAAAAAAAAGATTAAAAAAAAAAGTTTTACTAATATAACGAGTTGTGCAAGAGAAGAGGACAGGCCAGGAAACCCATTCAAGGTAAGCTTCTTTTTGCTTTTCAAAATTTATACAGCGCAAACCTAACTCAAATGTCTTGGAGCTCTTTACATGAGCACCAGTTACATTACACAAGGATGTATTTATTTTTGTGTTTTAGGCACTGGGAGGTAAAGTGATTTTACAGGAATCACAGGATGCTGAGCTGACACTCGAACCTGGTTCCCCAGTCGGCCGCTTTTAAATTGGCTGATTAACACGTTGCGCACATTTACATTTTTTCCAAGTAGTAGGCACTGTTTCTTTTTCAGCTGTCTGTTCCTCCTCTTACTTCATAGTACAGGAGACAACAGTCTTCCATTTCAGCCTAAGGCAACTCAAGGTCGCACAAACTGGTCAAGAATGGCTGTTAGTTAACAAAACTCATAGGAACTGCTTTGGGGAAATTTAAAAACACTATTTTAGTAAGATTGGTTCTCATGTATAAATATATTTTGTAAGTGCAAAATAGTATTTTGTTATCTGCTAAATCACTTTTACTAGTCAGGAAAGCTTTTCCGACTTGTCAAAGGGGTAATGCTTCTTATTTCGAAGCGCAAATAGAAAGGGGTGTTTAAAAGTGTCACCCTCCTACTTCACAAAAGTGCTGTGGTGCAGACGCTCGGAGAAAAGACTGCACTCCAATCCAGGAGCACGCACATTTCTCTCTAGGTAGATGGACCCTCAGCTCCGTGGTCAGCTGCTTCTGGCTCGTCTTAGACGTTCACTCATCCTGCAGGGTTTGTGCACTCCTACCCTCTCAGCAGGCAAGTTAGCTTCTAGGTTAAAGAACAGTAGATGTTTCAGCACCCAGGCTAATATGCTGCATTGCTAAATACATATAAGGTCCCAAAGGCGAGACCGATGCATTGCAAATGCTTGTTTTGTTATGGGTTCACTCTACTTCCGCACAGGGTTCCAGCCATGCACTAGGAACTCTACCGCAAACTGCACGGACGGAACTTAAGACTTCAGGTAAGAAGAGGTTCCCTCCTGTTCAGATTAGTTCACCCTTCGTCCCCTCTTTTGAACATTTAGTTAGTTTATTTTTCGTCCTCCAGGCTTATCAGGGCCACCTTCTTCGTTTTTGTCTTTTTCCCGCTATCCCGTGTATATGGTTTGACCGATTACGGGACTGCGTTTTACTCCCATACGATTGTTATCTGGGCTCTCCACTGCAGTTTTCCAGGAATAACGGTCTGCATAACCTTTTCGGTTATGCGCTTCTTCGAACTTTTTCTTTTCACCATGCTGTAGCAATTACTTAGTCTATGTGCCCATAATTCAGTCCACAGAGTACTTCCATGCCTATTGAGGTTTCCATTTGTCCGGTAGGCTTTTGTTGACTACAAGTGGACGGGGTTACTGAATTTTCTACTTTGGTAATCCTCTAATTCACGGAGTCATTTCCATCCCTTTTTGCCTCACAGTTTCGACGTGAATTTTGCTAATCATTCGTAGTGACTGGCCACCTCGAGACGCACCTGTCTCTCTAGCCTACTTACCACGCCTGTTCAATTTGAGTTAAACTGGACTCCCAAGGCTACCTTTCACTGCCGCTGTTGAGTATTTAGGTACTATTTTCCTATTTTACTTGGAATCGTGGTTCTGCACTTATTGCTTACCAATTCACGGGTCATTTCTTTTCCACCTTTGGCCTTTTTGTTTCTCTGTGACAATCTGAAATTCCACTTCTCCATGGGTTTCTCTTAAAATCTTCTCACTCTGGGAGTTTGCTCTATGTTATTGTAAACTTCTATACCTCTCAGATTTTGTTACTTTTGTTATACACTTGTATGTACACATTCTCTGCAGCTTTGAAAAAGCCCCATGAACAAAACACGTGGCGGCTGTCTTTTGTCCTTTTACTGTTCATGATACTGAATATGCAAAAGAACAAAATTATCTTTGAGGAAAGAAGAACTCGTCGGACTTAAATGTCTTTTTACTGCGTTTTACTTGTTCTGAGGTTGTTGAACTATACAGACTTCCTGTGTGTGCTTCGGTACTTTTTTGCTGTACAAATTCTGCCAAGGGCAATGCCCAAGGCTGATATACACCCCAGGTGGCCGGGTGGCAGTACCACAATAGCACCTCTTTATTTGTAACTGCTCACTATCCACTTACCCCTAACTCTTGTTATACAGATGTGCAATTGTCCTGGCATAGCCACCGACTGTTGTTACAAAGTTTGTGGGCTAATGCCTGGTGTAGCTAACTGAGGAGCTACCGTTTGAATAGTCCGCGCAGGAGCAAGTGTTAATGTTTGCGGCACAAATTGTGTAAGACTTCTGTATATTGTTACTAAATTATTGTATGATCCTCTGGCCTGGCTTGGCAGTTCGGGCTGGACTGTTTCCATGAGGCACAGGGCCAAGACTGATTTGCATATAGCTGGGTCTGAACTGAGGTGGCGAAGTGAGCTAAAGAATGATGATGGATTCAACCCAGATCTGTGACTGGGGTGAGTGTCTGATATGTTTCAGCACTCCATCCATCATCTACTTGTGTTTGCTTTGTTCACCCTAAGTTGGCAGGGTATGCCCAGACGTGGGTCCCTTGCTCACTTTGCCACTGGATTCAAGCTAGCCTGGCTGATGAAGGTGTTACCCAGAAACCGGTCCCAGGATGCTTGTTTCTGGTTCAGGGAAGACCTGGCTTGGCAGTTCGGGCTGGACTGTTCCCATGAGGCACAGGGCCAAGACTGATTTGCATATAGCTGGGTCTGAACTGAGGTGGCGAAAGTGAGCTAAAGAATGATGATGGATTCAACCCAGATCTGTGACTGGGGGTGAGTGTCTGAAAAGTTTCAGCACTCCGTCCATCATCTCCTTGTGTTTGCTTTAATCCTCTTACCTGACCTGCAGTCATGTGATCAATATTTCGGTCTGGTGTGTAACCTGCTAAGAGTGGCCATGTCGCCCCCCCCTCCCATAGATGAGTGTGCCCAGTCTTATATTTTGTGTACTATGTGGTAAGACGCCTTTAAACCAATTAATATGCTCTTGGTATGTTAATGGTATTTCTATCTCCTCGTAAGGAGTGTATTCTTCTGGTGTTTCACTCACGTCATATTCATGAAATACCCATGTAGCATCATCTGCAGCAGGTAATTTAAACCAGGAGTAAAATACCTGAGTCCTAAATGCTTCATGTGCCTCTACCACGAAGATACTTCCCCACCGTCTAGGGTGAGGCCATGTTGTAGCAGTTTTTGAGTGACCGCATGTCTGCAGATTTCACATATATTTTGTGCCATGGTACGAGAATGAAGAGATACAGAAATCGGCTAACACAGTGGGAACAATATCCTTTCAAGCTTGAATTTACCAACAGCCAATACATAGGATATACCTACTCAGCTGAGGAGGATGTTCCTTAACACCAAGGACGTCTCCGGTTAAAAGGTGTATGGGGGATCTCTGTGGAAGCACGATAGAGCTACTCAGTTGATCTATAAAAAATAAGATACCAACCAAAGCTGGCGACGCCATGTCGTGTAGTTTCTACCAATCAGTAGGAACTGCGCGACTGGGGTCAACATAAACTTAGGATGCTGCTGGACTGATTCCATGCACCCCCGCAGGATATGTTGTCCCTGGGACCAGCTAGGTCGCAGCCCACTGTTAGCCCTCCAAACCGAGACAGGGAGCGAACAGTTCTGGCAGTCACTGAACATGACAACTCTGTTCCCTCAGGAACTTTGGTACGAGACTTTGAACTTTTCGCTCAGTAACTTGTGCTCTCTTTTGCTCAGAGAAATATAACAAGCATTGGAAATGCAATAGGTCTCGCATTTGTTTGAGTTAGAGCTATTGGCATTGTAAATGGCAATTCTTTTTCCCTGTGTAATGGAGTGTATTACGTGGTGTGTAGTAGAATTATGTGGGTTGTATTGTATTAGTTGTGTAATTGTGTGGTGTGGAAATGTGTGGGGTGGAGTGGATTTGTGTAGTGGAATTATGTGGTATGGTGTGCTGTGGAATTATGTGGATAGTTATGTGGTATTGAGTGTATTGGAATTATGTGGAGTGGGATTGTGTGTTATGGAGTGTATTTATGTGGAATGGTATTTTGCTTTGTGGAATGGTATGCAATGTAGGTTAATTATGTGGTGTGCTGTTGAATTGTGTAGCATGATGTGGAATTTTGTGGTGTGGATTGGATGTATGTGGTGGGTAGTGTAATTGTTATGTTGATTTTATTTATGTGCTTTGTTGTTGAATTATGTGGTGTGGATTGGAAATGTGTGGATTTTAATTATGTGGTGTGGAACTGTGTGGATAGCTTTGCATTTTTGGTGACAAAAAAAACAAATAAGTAGGAGCTTTGCTTTAGATCTGTTTCTTTCGGTGTTAAGAATAATGAAAAACTGATGTTTGGACACATAAATGGAGACCTTGTGGGGCTCTTTGGTATTATGTTTATGGGCAGGATGGAGTAGTGATAGAGGCAAAAAATGCCACCTACCAGAGGAGATGGTGCCCCCCCCGCCCTCCCCATTTTCCCTTTATTGTGCGCCTGCGTGGCGCAAACAGCTAGGAGCATGCCATTTATTTTTTACGCATGCGTTTGCAGTTAAGTGCATATTTAATCCAAAGCCGTTTGCCTAAGGTTACCATATGTTTCTATTTCATCAGGAAACACAGTTTCTAGCCTTGTGCTTTAGAAACCGGTGCATTTTGGTAGTTGTAGTTATGGTTGCTTTAACTGAACAACGTACTGAGGAATTAAACATATAAAAATAAGTTCTATTTGTGCAAAGAATTTCACAACATAACTTTCTTGCGTTGAAAATAGCTACAAATTTGTGGTGTTCAAGTTGTCCAGTGTAATGTTAGTATATCAACACCAGGAAGATGAAAGGCTGGGTTGGCTTTGGTAGAATTAAATCAGCGGTTAACAAAGGCCACATACCCTGATGAACAGCATTGGCCATTAAAGGATTTTAAAGCGAAAATTTGGAGAATATACTTTATGCTCCTGTAACATGGATATTCCATTGTTTGATTCTGGTGAATTCGTAATATCATCTGTTTTAGGATTCATTTGAGGCAGCGGTGCAAACATCACTATCTCCTCTGCTTAGCATGTACCTAGTATGACTTCTGAAGCCCTACACGTGTGGCTGACAATTGTGTGGTGTGATTGCTGCACAACACCAGTTATGACAATGGATTTTACGCAAAACATATTCACTGAAAGCTAGTGTTTTTCATTCTGTGACTGTCCCCATTATATCCAGCTGAAGGCTAAGAAGTGCTGTTTGCATACTACCTGTTCCCATATGAGGTTGAAGACTATTAAAGGAATAGAGCAAAGGGGGAAGCAGCAGCAGCAGTCACCAATCACAATGGTTATTTAAGTTTGTGTAAAGCGCTAAATTATGGCGGGAGACATTTCGATGCGCTAGAATAAACGGGTGGGCAGCAGATATTGCCACTTATTGCATTTAGCTTAACTGAACTCTCGTAGTAAATAAATAAAAAACACCTTTTAATGCATAAGCATAGTCCTAACAATGGATTTAACGCAAAAAACAGAACTTCTGTAATTGTAAAAAAAACAGATTTGTCCCAATATAGCCTCTTGGCACAATACAACAGCTGTTGTTAGTTATCCAATTTAATGGCAGCTATGTTACTGAAAGGTCAGAGGAGACACCAGGATTTAAGCTCGTGCCATAGAGGTAAAATACAGATGACGGGCACATTTATTTGTTTCAGTGGCCAGGCCCAGTGCAATCCCCTGAATAAAATAAAAACAAGTAAAGGAAAACACGTGCAGATATGCACAGACACTGACATGCATCGAAAAATAGGAAGTTAGAAACACACAAAGCTTTATTTCTATTTTCTTTGAAAAGTATTTTGTGAACAACATGAGGCAGCAGGGTGGTAAAAGCATCGGAGGGTCGTTGGGGTGTAGAGTTAAATTACGGGGAATGGTAGGAGGGCGCAAGGTTGCTAAGCAGAGGTGAAACTTCCAAAAGACTGAGGGGTATATTCACAAGAACGTGCGATAAACATCGCCATCATAGCTTACCGCAACTCCTCACATCGCAGTCCATCGCGGGAAAATAACGCCGTGTTAACGTGGCATTAACAACACGGCGATACCGTGCGATATTCGCACGATAACGCGTCAAATGTCCGTGAAACAACTACCGCGACGGCAATAAAAATCCAAACCCTAACGCGAAAAAAGCTGCGATGTGCCCAATGGCGATGAAACAACCGTGATAACCAGCAGGAGGCCAGCAATTCCCACGCGCCATGCGTGAAGAGGCGCCATAAAAGCACCCAAAAATACACACCAACAAGTAAACGAACTGCGGAGCACCATGGAAGCACCTGGCCCGAGTGCTGATGCCAACTCGAACCCCACAAGCACAACGGAGGACCAGCCCGGAACCCCGGGTCGGGGAAGGGCAAGGAGAAGAGGAAGACGGGGCCCCACACCGCAGGAAAACCGGATCCACCGCACGGTGTGGACAGAACACCACCAACAACTGTCCGTCACCACCACTGTGTCATTGGCAAGACAAATGGAAAAATGGCAGTCCAATGAGATGACTGCGGAGGACTAAACTAGCTGTGGGCACATCACCCATGAACAACATACTCGCAACCCCCCAACGTAGCCCCACGTCCATGTAGGAAAGAGGACTGTGTGAAAAGATGTCAAAGTCGGTAGCAGGCCTGAAGGTGTGTCCACCATCACATGTGACAACAGTACCTACCGTCGCATACCCACCCACACCCACCTGGGCGGACACAGACTGTCCAGAACGATCACAGTGACCCACATGCCAAGAAATCCGACCCCATACCCACAATGGTGACGTCACGGAGCTGCACAGGTCTACCAGCAACTATCCCAAACCACAAAGTCTGGCGCACAGAGGTGGACCTGCCAATAGGGACTCACCCCTAACTGAAAAGCGTCATCCAGTCCCACCCTGTGTACGGACAATGCCCAATGAGGCACACGAGTTGCCATCCTACCCAACACCCATCACAGTTGAACACAAGTGTGGCAGCGCAGACTTTATTGGCATGTGCGTGGAACCACGGGCAAGACAAGGGCCACAACATGCAGAGCAAGGCATCAGACAATCACAGGCAGCATAGGAATGCAGCCATGTCCACTGTTGTTGTGGGAAATGTGGACTCATCACCAGAATGCAACAAGGTGTTGGGACCTGTGCCATGGGTTACCATCAGTCGTGGCTGCTGGAACGTCGTTAGTCGTCCATGAAAGCGAGCGCAGCTTCCTGTGCAATCAGTTCTAGGAGTACGTCGTTGTCGAGCTCAAGGAACACGAGGGCGAGCCAATCCATCAACTGATCCGGACAGATATGCTCCGTCCACGCCGTCTCACCAATCCGCAGAATAGCCCAATAGGGGGGCGCCTCAATGTGGTCACTGCATCAAGGAATCGTGCAAACTCCCATGTCCAACTGCCAGCACATATGCCAAACATCCAGGCATCCCATGAACGGGAATCACGGTTACACTTCTGGTCGTGGGCCAACAGGGGGCGCACACACAAGTCATAATCCAGTTCAGCTACCGTTGCATTGGATAGGCAGACATCCATGGGCCACTCGAAGATGCATGTTCGACAGTGGAACCAGGGCTGGACGCAGGTGACGTACGCAAGACGGAAACTCAGACGGTAACTGATGCGCAACACTGCAAGTGGCAGGGCCCCCAACATTTGCAGCATTCGGGCACGGTACAGTCCCACGTGACTGGCGTTGTGCATGTGCCCATGATGTTCGGCCATTGCGGTGGTGGCACTCGTAGAACCGCCACTCCACTGACCTGCGGCAGTGATGTGGATGAAAAGCCACAGCTCGGAACAATGAGTCGTATGGGTGTGCGACGTCAGGACGTATGTGCTGTTGTGTACGTGAGTGTGAAGTCCATTCCATGCAGGAGTACCCCGGGCAAGGGCCTCTGTGTGTGGGGTGTGGATACGTTGGTCCTTCATCATCGCTGTGTGAAGTGTGGGAGTCGTCTACATCTGCTAGGATATCTCTCCCACGGGGTGTCTGCCGCATGCTGTATCCAAGGTCGGAGGTGCAGATGCCCGTCCGCCTCCTGTGTGGTGACAAAGGAGCATTCATCCCTGATGTCAGTCTGACTACTGCTTGCAATGTGGAAATGTGATGTGGTCTACACGCTGCAATTGAGGCTAGGCCTTAGGCCCATGGCGCACCAAGATCCATACACACGGCAGTTGGCATGCATGAGTCAAGAGCCCGAGCGGACTTGCGCACCTTGTACATTCACACGTGCGCGTGCGCTCTCCGGCTGCATGCAACATTGCACATCACGTCCCGTGTTGCGCAGACACTGCGACAGAGGCACACGCATATGTACATTTCCTGCCCTGCCAAGCACAAGACCACGCCCAGATCCCGGAGATGATACTTCACACCCCTACGCTGGACGTGCGTACGCAAGCCCAGCCCACTCCGTATACGTATAAATGGTGGGACGACAGAGCTACATGGACCAGATCTTCCACAATGCCCGAGGGGACAATGCTGCGCCCGCCTGCCATGTCACGCGACGCAATCATGAAGGGACCATGACTTGCGGGGCACAGAGCCGAACTGCGTGCGGCACGGCCCGCGCGACACGGGAAGGTGACATTCGTTGCACTGGGTTAGTGGCACCCGGAGCACGTCGGCCGGCACGGGCATGCCGCCACGGGTCGGTGACTCACGGGGCACTGAGGTAGGGCCACCTGATGTGCTGAGCGGGTGCGCAGCCTGCGATGATGCCCCGTCCTGGCTGTCCGGGCTGGTGAGGGTTGGTGTGAGCCCTGCTGGACCGCAGTGTAGGCCGGAGCCTGCGTGCGACACGGGCCTACCGCCACGTGGCGTTGCCTCAAGGTTCACGGAGTTAGTGGCACCTATGATGCTGAGCGGGTGTGCAGCCAGTGTTGATGACGTGTGCACTGTTATGGACTCTCCCATTCCGAAATCAAGGCCCAGATCCAGGTGTGTGATCTAGTGGCCCGCGGGGCGGGTCCGCGTGATGTGGAGTCTGCCAAGGTCGCGTGTCACGGGCTCGGAGCATGCACCGGCACGTGGTTGGAGACACACCGGTGGCGGAAGGTGAGCAGTGAGGCCTGGGGGCGCATGGGCGGACAATGTCCAATGGGCGGCGGGAGGGGCTGGGGTGCAGCAGCATGTGTGCGAAGGGGCGGGCGGGCGATGTTGCAGTGTGCAATGGTATGTACTCTGCCATTATTACATCTGGACTCCATTGCAGATGTAAGGACATGGTGGACTGCAGTGGATACAGGCACGTGGTTGGAGACACATCGGTGGCAGCAGGTGGGCTGTGGGGCATGGGTGCGCAGGGGTGGCTGTCTCTCGCCCTCTCGTCCTTTCGCTGTCTCTCTCTCCCTCTCTCTCCCTCTCCCTCCCTCCCTCTCACTCTCCCTTTCTTTCTTTCTCTCTCTGTCCTTTGATGTGCGCATGACACAGGTTCTCATCTCGGATTTTGTCTTGCAGGCTGTGGCTTCCAGATTGTCCGGAGTGGATCCGCAAGGACTAATCATATTTGTTGTTTTGTGTTGTGTATTAATAATGTTTTGTTATGGGAAATTCACAGTTGAATGTTTGATTCTCATTATTCTGACCACACGTGTGTGTGTGTGTGTTGTTGTATGTGTGCGACATCAGGGTCTTTCTTATCTCGTGATTTTGTGAAGTTGCTGTGGCATGTCTTTGACCGGGGTGGGTGGGTCGGGGGAGGGCCCAGGGCTGTGGGGGGGTCCTGGGGGTGGTGGCGGTGGGTGTTGTGGGCCTCTGGGGTCTCCGAGCTGCATGAGCAGTGGCTGCATGGCATCTAATGTTCTTCAGGTGTGGCTGTGGGCTGGGCTCCCTTTTGTGGTGCAGGTAGTCGTCCTGCTTAACACCAGCAGGTGTAAAATCGCTGCTGCTAGCGCGGCTTATCGCCTGTTTTTGGTTCGCATCGCGGATCTGGCTGTTTGTTGTGAATGTCGCGATGTGGTGTTTTCGCACGGGAACGCCTACTCTGCATCTCAATAGCGTTAGTTGGCGGTGTCAACCGTGGCGATGTTTTTTGCGGCAGCTATCGCTGGATATGTGGCGATGTGGGCAGTTAGCACCAGCTTGCGAATGGGGCGATAATTCTATCGCCACTTTTGCTGTGCTAAAGTGCCGATAACTCGGCGATAAGTCCTTGTGAATATGCCCCTCAGAGTTTCCAGCTATTTATTGTTGTTCGAAGGTAGTTTTATGGTCTACATGTATTTAAAAAAAAGAAAGAAACAGATACACATTTCGCAGTTATGTGAAAACCTAAAAGCTACTACCTAATATGACAACAAAAAGGTCGGCCCTCCTCCACTTGCCAAACTGACCTTCACCTACAGTCAACAACAAAGTCCCCCTTTAAACCCCAGCCTCTTCGATAACCCTCTTTGTATTGCAGCTTTATGAGAGAATGAAGAGCTTTAATCAGAATCATATGATATTACGCTGAGGTCGAGACCAGCTTCAAGCCCCACGAAAAATGAATGAAGGGAGCGCTAGGATCTGCTGGGGCAGTGAAGGACTGTTTTGATAAAAAATAATGAGTAAACCGATCCGGTCCTGCTCTTCTCGTGACCCTGCTGCCGGAAGTTCTTCAGCCACGACAGCGCTGCATGTGGGCAGAAAGCATTACTGTGGAGAACGATTTGAAAACCAAGCATTTGGAGGGAGGTGTGTTTACAGGCCGGGCTGTGGAAAATGGTTTGTTACGGGAGGACGGCTGACACATTACTGTGATAGATTAGAGCCAGCTTCAGCTCGGAGTGTTTTTTGAGACACTTCAACACACACAGCCGTGCACGCGCTTAGTGCTTCCCTGTTGCAGCAGTTCAAGCGCACAGGTTAAAGGTATGCAAAATCGTGGTATAAAATGTTCAGAGGCAGCAACATTTGAGAATCCCGCACTGTGCGCATTCGAAACCCTAGGCGTATGGTATAGAGAGATCCCGGAAATATGGCAAAGCTACTTTGCTTGTCTCGGGCATACCCTCGGTAACTGGAGGCATACTTCCGTGTCCTCATTTATTGCCGCAGAGTTTACTTGGTCCATGTCGTCGTGTGCTGTGTTCACCCATTCTTTGCTTTTTAGCCATCAGGAAAAACAATAAAAATGTGGCAGCTCACAACAATAAACAAAGCTCCAGGGGAATATCGGGTTAAATCCACAGTGCAGACGCAATCCGGCAGATAGCTAGTGTCATTGGCAGCACAGGGAGGTGGAACACCACCTGGCTCCCTGCTCGGCTGGAGCCTGCTAATTGATTGGGAGGGAGGAGCGGAGAAAAACACAATGAAAGTAAAACCAACGCAACGCTCTCGTGAAAGGGGCACTGTGCTGATAAAGTATGTCTGCAATCAGGGCTTTAAGTGGGATAAAAAAAACTGAGGGGGCTCTCAAAGAGGGGTGGCCAATGTAACTAAGGGTGTGGCTTAAAAACATGTAAGCCATAAATCTGTGATTAGCTTAGTGTGCCCCCCCGACTTGTATTTTGCTGTTTCTGTCATTTCATCCAGATATATGATACAACAAGTATCATCATACCTACAAGTCAGGACTATTGGCTTTGTCAATGGCTGTTAGTTGCATAAGATAAATAAGCAGCAACTATGGCTTGTATATAATATTGAAAAAGCTTCCACTTAAAGCCCTGGTGACACCACGACAATGTTGCTGCTCCTGAGTCTCAAAAAGAGAAGGGAAATCCAGAGAGAAAATGACTCTCTTTAAAGGATTTCCCTTCCCCTACAACGCTCCCCTGGCATGACGTCATGCCATAACTTCTCCACTAGAGAGAAGTGAGCAGTGTGAGCACACGCACATCGATGTGCCTGCTGTCCGGGGAAAAACGGACCGTCTGTGCCAGGGCACAAAACAGAGCCCGATAGGGACCCGTTTCGAGGCCCCTTCTAAAAAACTACTGGTGCTCAGACCCGGTGAGACCCGGCCCACTTAAAGCCCTGTCTGCAATTATGAACAAGCAATGGGAGCCACAGTTGGTGGGTGAGGCAGCAGTAACACAACTGTGGTATTAGGAGGAGGTGGGAGGAAGAATGCTTGATCTGAATGTAAGCAGCTAGGGCACTGAAGCTGCACACAGACAAACAGTAGCAGAGCAGGAAACCAAGAAAGAAAATAGTCCCCCAATGAACACATAAAGAACCATGGTGGATTGAGACAGTACTAAGTCCCTGCTCTGTGGGAGGAACAGAAGAGAGAAAGGAGGGACACAGAGGCAGGACTGACCACTAGCAAGCAGGGATTTTTAAAGGACACTGACATAGACAAATGAAAGGCATTGCCAAGAAAGGGGATGGACTAGAAGTACACAGACTGATTACTGCAGGTCTCGGAGAGACAGTTGCGCTGTCTAGCTCGACCTAAAAACAATACACGTTAAGGCGTTTTCAATATTTATTGAACCGTAGTGATTCCTGCATAAAGAAAACGTGCTGCGATGATTAAAAGAAAGGAGCAGATACAAGTTATATGTAGAACAGTGAACAAGATTAATAGTTCTACCATTTTGTTGGCACAACATATATGCATACATATACAATAGTATAGCTATGTAGCGCACTCCTATTATGAGAAACCCTAACCTACGTGTCTAGGTTGCAGATGTGTGTTTTGCCAAGAAACCACCTTCTGGATGATCCAACTCCATTACATGATGGTTAAGATTGTAAGACCTCATCTTGGTCGCGAACTGGACACCCCTCACGGAGATGTCGGTCAGCTGCTAGGCAAAAGCTTCGGCATGCAGGAACCTCTCGAAGTCAGCAGAAGTGTCTCCTCTGATTATGTTAGAAAACAAAGGATATATATAGAAAATGTTATCCTTGCCTCGGGCCGAGATTGTAATCAGGCTGCCATTGTTTGTATTCCGCAGATAGCTGCGTCGCCACATAAACGCAATGATAAAACACATTTGTATCACGTACGTGAGGGCCCTGTCTAATGTCAAGGCAGTGTGATAGTGTGCTCATAAAGTGTACCGTGTCAGCAAGGTCAGAGTTTCCAAAAACGAATCCAAGAGTCACGAAAGCAAATGTGTGTCAAAGGTCGATGTGGCAAAGAGAAGGCAACTTTAAGAAAGGACCATGTGTATGTAGAAATGGCACTAATTCCTACGGGGCCTAATACAGGCACATGACAGTACTTTTTGTAATAGCAATTATAGCAGGTAAGTAAAATGTTCACTCAAATGCGTTTTTACACGGAAATGCTTTCCTATGGAGAAAAAGACATATACTGCATACGGTTCTTTGCAAACAGTTCTCAGGGGTCCCCTTTAGGACTTAGGGTGCTAGGGGGCCAAGGTCCAATGTACCACTAGCAGCTCAGGTTTACCTGCCCTGGAGTGTCCAAGTGCAGAGGTGCTGAACGGGTTAGTAGCCTTGCACGCTACACCATAGGCAAGGATGCAAGCCGCCTACAAACAGGCTGCAGAGGGGGACTTGGGGACAAGTCCGGTAGCTCCCAACAGGTGGCTTAGTTCATGGGGATCCTGAATGCAGGGCAGCACATTCGGTAGTCATGAACCTGGGCCGGGGAGCTCGGGTGCAGAGGGTTTTGGTCGGCTGGTGCCTGTGCGTCAAAGGCACCCACAGATCTCTGTTAGACCTGCAAAGAGGGACAAATCAGGACAGCTGGGCCACTCTCGATGTTGGCCTCTGCGATGCTGATGTACCTTGTCGGCTGCTCAGTTGCTGCAGTGTAGGAGTCTGAATTGAAATCAAACAAGCTTTGGTTGCTGAAAGGACTCCGGTACCCTGGGTACTGGTGCAGGGTGACCCCGGTTGGTCCTGGAATCATCTCACTTGGTGGGGAGATGGATCTGACCTCAGAGCACAGTGACCTCTTCCTGGGTGGCTGCTACATCTGTGGTCCAGGTGAATAGCAGAATGGTGAACCGGACGTTGCGGTCAGTGCCGGCAGGGGAGTGACTCCTCCACTTCAAGGGAGATGCTGATGGTTTGACGAAGTGCTGGAGGCACTCCGAGGCTTTTGTAGGCTGCACAGCTGCAGGGCGAGTCAGAGGTGTTGCAATTGTCGAGACAGGAGCAGGTAGGCAGGCAGGGTTTGCAGCCAAAGTACACCAGCAGTCCGCAGTTCTTGCTTCTTCGACTCTTCTTTGTCCTCTTATATCTTCAGTCAGTCAAATCTAAGTTCCTGGTGTTAGGGGGCCCCCTAAATACTTAATTTAGGGGCATTAAGAGGAGTGAAGGGTGGTATCCAATGGGCTACTTTCCCTTGGGGTCACTCCACCCCCTATATGACCACTTCCTGTGGGGAGTGGGCATAACCCGGTCCCAGAATTCTAAATTCCACTAAAATCAAAATGGTGGAGCCCTTCTTTCGTGTGGCACATCCGGCAGTCCAGCTTAGGGGTAGTACACCACGCCTCCTAGCATAACTAATTTACCACCTGTCCTGGTGCCAAATGGGCCTCAGGGCAGGGGGTAGCATCTCCCAGGTCTGGGGGAAGCCGGGATCACATATCAAAGGTGGCAGAGGCTTTGAAGTCCCTGGCCTTGGAATGCAGATTCACTAGCCATCCTGTTGGAGCAAGTGTGAGCACCTTCCTCTGGAGCAGGCATTGTTTCTGGCCTCAGAGAGAGGGGGGTGTCACCTGCGGGGGGTCAGAAACAGGTCTGTGGTGGCAGGTGGACAATATCAGTTAGCCAGCACACTAAGAGGCTGGTAGGCCATAGCGGAGGAGCTGCCCCTGGGTTTCAGTGCAGCCGTCATGTACCTGGGGAGCTTGTAATGACCAGTGTCCAGCACATATACTTAATTGAACAATTGAACTAGACAGCACAGGGGCATATCTGCTCATGCAGATATGTCTTCACATGTAATATAATGCACCCTGCCTTAGGGCTATAAGGCCTGCTGTAGGGGTGACTTTCATATATTGCATGCAGTGTCTGTGGGCATGGCACACAATGTGTGTGCCATGTCGTGTTTTCACGTTTGTCAGCACCATTTCACCCAGCCTGCACTGGCCTTCTGCATGAGTTTGGTGGTGGGCCCCTTAGGGTAGCACAATTCATACTGCAGCCCTTAGGGACCCTCTTTAGTACCCATGCCATAGGTACAGGGGGGACATTTTACTAGGGACTTGCATGGGTGCGAAAGGTCTTGTCAATGGGGAAACAATTGCACAGTTACTTTGTTTTAAGGAAAGAGCATTGGCACTGGGGACCTGGTTAGCAGTGCACTTCTGTCAAAATTGCATTAAATACCAGGCAAAATGTGGGGGTGACCTTGTCAAAAAGAGGCACTTACCCACATGCATCATTGACTGCTTTCTTTATGCCTGATAGCATGTACCTATTCTATAGAATGCATTCAGTCTAGCATTAACCACAGTCTTCTTTCAGTCATAAGTACTCATTGGTTGTGGCTTTCCAAGATGACATTCTTTTAGTCTCCAAGTCAGAAGTGGAGCATGAAAGAGTGATTGCTTAAGGTGCTTAAATTTCTTTCTTGAAGAGATTGGTATCACTTTAAGCATTGATAAATATGTTTTACGACCAGAGAGGTTGAATGCATTCAATATGATCTTTCTGAGGGCGAGTGAGAACTAACCCAGTCTGGTGCAAAGCATTATTGCAGAGCCTGCTCCAACTAACAGAGAGCAGTTACTCTCATTCTAGGACGCTGTGAGTTCTGTGCCAAGTTTTTGGAGGATTTTGCATGTCATATGGAATGTCTTACACAGTTATTTACAGAGAGTTGCTCTATTTACTTGCCCCATCTGGGATCTGATAGCAATATACAACATACATTGACCAGCAGCAGTGTGTTAACACTCGCGGAGTGAAAGGTGCCAGGGAAGGGAGAGTTGGGGTAATTCCCATATTTTGCTAATTAAAACTGATAATGTAACACAGGTCTTTGGAGGTGGTTTATCTTCGGGGCAAAGTGCTGTATCATATAAGCTTAAAGATACTACATTACGTTACTCTGGGCTTCTTGTAGACCTGCTGAGCTATAGTTAAGCATTACTATAACCCCTTTATTTTCGCAGCTTGTAATCCTTAGCCAGTGAGGCAGTTGCATCCTTGGGATACCGATGGGGGATGTGCTGAGAAAAGTTTGGTTCCTCTCTAGATAGATGGTTATTTAAGTCTTTGTGAGTACTCAGTAGAGAACATGTGATGTGTACAAATGGGTGAACTATTCTGATCTGCTGACTGTGAGCCTTGATCCTTATTCAGTGGAAGCCTAGAGTGTCTGTGAAGAGGAAGCATGACTGATGAGTTAGGCTTCTCCAGTCGGGTTTAGACAGTGAATAAAATAATATTTTGTCACTAAGCTTTTGTGAATTGATTATGAAGATGTTTTTTGTGTGGTTGTTTTGCTAATGTACCTCCCCCCCCCTTTGCGGTGAGGGTGTTAGTATGGTGCTAAGGAGGGGGGGGGTATAGTGTTGGGTGTGGGAATGCAATACTAAAGGGAGGTAGTGCAGTGATGTAGGCATGGCAGTGCAGTGATGTGGGAATAGGAGTCAAGTGTGTGTTGGTAGTGGAGCGCTTGGAGGTGTGCAGTGGTGGAAGTGATAATGTGGTGCAGGATGGTGAAAATGTTCAGTGCAATTCTTTGCTCCTACCTTAGCTAAATCAAACTTATGTATCGGAATGTTATTCTCTTTTATGTAAACTGATAATTGAAAATGTGTTTCATAATAACAGTTCTACTTTGAACCTGGAAAAATATTGCATCCATGATATTGGCTATCAACATATCACTAGAGTAAGTCTATATAGGGAATCATAGAATTACTCCTGTTAACTCCACATGTACTCCTCTTGGCAGTTTGTTGGTAGTCATATAGGCATGATATTTTGGCACGTCGATGCTAAAACTACAGTATTGTAATATAGCATCATGTATGTTAGATATAGCATCAGGTTAGATGCACTGCAGCACCGGGCTGCTTGCGTTGAAGGTCCAAAGAGGAATGAACCAGGCAGCAAGTGGAGGAGGCCCTGGCCTAGTGAAGTCAGGAGGCCGAACCCTCCAGTTAATAGGATTAGAGGATGAGGAGTGTCCAGGGCTGGGAGGGCTGTAGCACGGTGGCGGAGTCCATCCGATTCAGAGAATATAATCAGCTGTTTGAGGGTCACCTGTGGGGGTGTGCCCCTGTTGGAGAGCAAGGGAGCAGCGGAACCACCCCTGTTTGAAAGGGCTGAGGAAGTGGCCGAATGGTCCATCAGAGGATCTCATAAAGTCGCTGCAGCCTCCAAGGCAGAAAGGTGGCTAGCCTTTGCCTGTTCAGGAGAGGGTGCAGCATGAATCTGTGGCCGGCCCGGCTGGCTGCGCCCTGAACAGCAGCAACAACCAGGCCGCCTCCCAGGCTGAGCCGCCCTGTCCGCTGGGGCATCGGGCTGGCGAAAATGCTTCAATCCAGTCCCAAGCCTCCGAGGGTTCCTGGAAAAAAAAGGATTTACTGTCCCGTAACACCTTAAGCATAAAGGGGAACAGTCAGGCATATTTTAGGCCCAGATCAAGGAGCCTGCGTATGACCCCCCATGGAGACCCACTTGTGCCATACAGCTAAGGTAAAGTCTGGGAAAAGAAGGATTTGATGGTTGAAAAGCGGAGCAGATAGATGGGACACCCAGAGACAGTGTCTCTGTACTTGAAATGCAGCATTTTGGCAACAATGGGCCTCGGGGGGGGGGCCCCCAGAGGGGGCCGATGAGCTGGGACCCGATGGGTCCTCTTGATGGAAAAGAACTGGGTAAGTTTCTCTGCAGGGATCAGTTCCTTAAACCACCCCTCCAGGTAGGTGACCATGTTCGGGCCCTCATTGTCCTCAGGGAGACCAATAATGCGAATATTGGTGCGTCGTGATCGACCCTCTGCATCGTCCGCCCGCATCTCCAAGATCTGTACTCGATCCTTGAGGTCTCATATCTACATCTGAAGGTCTGCCGCCAAGGGCTTGAGGTCCGCCAAGAAGCGCTCAGTAAGGGTAACCCGCTCAACCAATTTTCTCTGGTCCTGTCGGAGAAGGTTGACATCTGTGGTGATCGCGTCTACCTTGGAATCCAGGCTGAGGCATGAAGTCTCAATGGCAGCTAGGATTACATCAAGCTTATCCGTGGTAGATGAGGCCCCAGCAAGGTCTAATTCCCGGCTGGGGCATCTGGTCAAGAGTGGCGTTGAGGGCAGTGGTGTCTTCACTGATTTCGTGCACCCCAAGGTGCCGGTCCCTAACTCCCCGAGGCTGCTCTGGGCTGCATGCCGCCCCCCCCCTCACCCCAGGTGGGAACAGAAGTGTGCAGAGCAGTTCCCCTGATCGATCTGCAAATCTCCAGTAGTAGAGGGGCCTGCTTATCCTTCCAAACAATCCCTTCAGGGAGGGCGGGCAGCACAAGCAGCCCCACAAAACCAGGGAGGCCAATGTTGAACCGATGAGAATCAGCCCCCAAATAGTGCACCAAGCAGGCTCCCAAACACGGCAAGGGGTGAGATAAGTGGAGAGCCAGGCAGCTGGGTAGGTGTTCCACAGTAATGTTTCAACTTCAACAACAATGAATCCCTTATGTGCTGCTAGTTTGTAATTCACATTATAATCAAAAAGATATGCACTGAACCAAAACCTCTTTGCACAGTCAAAGTGAGACATATATTTTTAAACTAAATCTAATGAGTAAACAATTCCTGAATTTCCTTAGTACATTAAAAAGATCTTTATTTAATTTTCTCCAAAAATATCTTTGTTAAATAAATTTTTTTTATAAAATACAATGAATTTTGTTATCCAGATAAACAATTTGTATTCCTAATACACAAATCTAAGCATATATAAAATGATCTACATTAAATCACATCACATACATTTTAAAACATTTTTTTGTATAACTTCAAGACAGACAAAAAACTAAATCTCCTATTACAGAATACTTTACTATTGGTTGTGATTGAAAAAAGTGTTGAAGCAGCGTTTCGGCGGGTTGTTTAGTATATCTCCGCCTTCTTCAGGACTAATTCAATACAATCAGTTGTTTCTTAAAATATATTAAAAACAGTATGATCTAAAAGCAGAAGGAAATAAAAACATTAGAGACATCTCCTGGCTATTTTATGTGTTGGTTCAGTGCAAACTATTGATATCATTCATTATGTTATCGTAATAAACTTTCGAGATTATGATAATTGGTCAGAGGTTAACCAGATAACCAACCTCTCATTGGCATTCTTATCTATTACATAATATTAGCCTGATTCTCACCCAAAGTGCCTGGAGCTGATACGCTTCCGGACTTTGCACTCACTTAGTGCTACGATGTTTATAAGCTATGGGATATTTTTTCAATTTCTATCCCTGTTGACAGTTGCCACCTAAAAACAATGACATGCATTTATTAATATTGTTTTATTTCAGAGATACCCTCATAGCTGTTATTGGCCCATTATGTTACTTACTTATGATAGTAGAGTAATCTGGTTTACAAGGTCTCTGCAGTACCCCTTAGGGATTCTTCTCCTGTTTTGGGGTTTCTACCTATTGAAAATCCATATAGGTCAATGCTAATGATTTTATCAATATCACCCTAACCAAAGTTAATAGGTTTGCTCAGGATATTTACACTTACCCTTGGGTACTCTGATCACTTCAGTAGTTTTTTAATCATTAGTGGTATTTCTCAAATCCTGTGAACCACACACTGCTGTTTTAAACCATTTAGTTTCTGGTTTCATAAGGTCCCGTGTACCTGTGTAAATTACATCATACATTTATTTTCTTGTATCCTTTATATATTATATTGAGTAGCTAATTTCACTCATACTCATGTCGAGATAAATGTCCAATCACTAGTGACATCTCGTGTTGCCTTTCGGAGTATTCCTTATACTTAGTGCATTTCAGTCCATTGTGTTTGTATCCCATTTTATTTCTTGTTTTTTACAACACCTCGTGTTATGTCTATAACTCTTTACTCAACTTTTAGCATTCCGACCCAATTGTTTGTGTCCATCATGTTACACGCGGTCTATTAGTGCCTTCTATCTACTTGTTTTAGCGCCTTATATCTGCTTACTACAAACAAATATACTCATTCCAGCCCTTATTACTCATCTATAACATGCAACCTATATTTCACTTATTAAGTAACGGAAAGATTTACCTTATCGGACCGGCAGAGTTTCAACCTTCTATATTCATCCATTACACGGATGTTTGCCTTACGTGTATAAATATCTTTCCGGTGCTGTGTGTCGTCATACGTCAATCCACGTACTTGGCGGCCATGATAGAGTCAGGCTTGTTATTATCACATTGTTCCGGTCCGATATTGTTATCATTAAGAGTGGGTCTGTTTATGGCAAATAAGTTCATCCATCTTGATGTTCATCATATTTACTATTGTGTATCTGATTTCCCTACATATACACTGTACTCGTACATTTATCTCGACATGAGTATGAGTGAAATTAGCTACTCAATATAATATATAAAGGATACAAGAAAATAAATGTATGATGTAATTTACACAGGTACCCGGGACCTAATGAAACCAGAAACTAAATGGTTTAAAACAGCAGTGTGTGGTTCAAAGGATTTGAGAAATACCACTAATGATTAAAAAACTACTGAAGTGATCAGAGTACCCAAGGGTAAGTGTAAATATCCTGAGCAAACCTATTAACTTCGGTTAGGGTGATATTGATAAAATCATTAGCATTGACCTATATGGATTTTCAATAGGTAGAAACCCCAAAACAGGAGAAGAATCCCTAAGGGGTACTGCAGAGACCTTGTAAACCAGATTACTCTGCTATCATAAGTAAGTAACATAATGGGCTAATAACAGCTATGAGGGTATCTCTGAAATAAAACAATAATAATAAATGCATGTCATTGTTTTTAGGTGGCAACTATCAACAGGGATTGAAATTGAAAAAATATCCCATAGCTTATAAACATCGTAGCATCAAGTGAGTGCAAAGTCCAGAAGCGTATCAGCTCCAGGCACCTTGGGTGAGCATCAGGCTAATATTATGTAATAGATAAGCATGCCGATGAGAGGTTGGATATCTGGTTAACCTCTGACCAATTATCATAATCTCGAAAGTTTATTACGATAACATAATGAATGATATCAATAGTTTGCACTGAACCAACACACAAAATAGCCAGGAGATGTGTCTAATGATGTTTTTATTTCCTTCTGCTTTTAGATCATACTGTTTTTAATATATTTTAAGAAACAACTGATTGTATTGAATTAGTCCTGAAGAAGGCAGAGATATACTAGATAACCCGCCGAAACGCTGTGTCAACACTTTTTTCAATCACAACCAATAGTAAAGTATTCTGTAATAGGAGATTTCATTTTTTGTCTGTCTTGAAGTGATACGAAAAAAATGTTTTAAAATGTATGTGATGTGATTTAATGTAGATAATTTTATATATGCTTAGATTTGTGTATTAGGAATACAAATTGTTTATCTGGATAACAAAATTGATTGTATTTTATAAAATAATTTTTTTTTAACAAAGATATTTTTGGAGAAAATTGAATAAAGATCTTTTTAATGTACTAAGGAAATTCAGGAATTGTTTACTCATTAGATTTAGTTTAAAAATATATGTCTCACTTTGACTGTGCAAAGAGGTTTTGGTTCAGTGCATATCTTTTTGATTATAATGTGAATTACAAACTAGCAGCACATAAGGGATTCCTTGTTGTTGAAGTTTAAACTGCCCAGTCCCTTTTTGGCGTAATTGGGGTAACTCTCTTGGTTGAGGTTCCACAGTAATGACCAGTCTTCGGAGGGGTGCGGGCATACAGGTCTCCCCACCTGTCAATGTAGGGGCCCACCACAGGTTCCGATGAGCACTGGCGCTGCCCCTGCCAAGTTGGTGGGACAAAGGCTAGAGGGCTGGGGACCTGGTCCAGATGCCACTTCCATCACCCGGGGGCACTATGCCTGCCCTGGCAATGCAGCCCTCTAGGTACCAGACCCTGGGCCAGGGAACTGGCAGTGTCATGATATGGGGCCTGCCACTGGGGCCCCCTACCTCTGTTTGCCCCTCAGGGAGTCCCGGGGGAGCCACTGATGCAGAACCAGTCCTGCGTGGGGCCCGTATCCGGCGTGTGCAGGCCACACTCCCTTAGGCCTAGGAGGAACGTGTTCAAAGTTTGAGGGGGAGCTGCTCAGGATTCAGGCTTCCCTTCTTGGGTGCCCCCTTTGCCTCTGCAGGCCCCCCTTGTGGGTAGTGAGGGGTCCAGGCCGACAAGATTGAGAGGATTATAGGTGGTTTGGCGGCCGGACCTGGAGCTCTCGATTCAAGCAGCCGCCATTCTGCACGGCTAGACCACGCCCCCCCATAGGAGGCAGTAGTTTAGATCATTGAGGTGGTTGTTTAGCGGTGTGGGTGACAGCACAGTAGTAGTGGAGGTTTGGTGTCAGATGTCGTTATGTTATACTTTTGGGTGGGTGTTGGGTCAGGGCCCGGCACAACATGTGGGTCCTGGACTATAGGAGTGTTGTGCATGGTTTTGATATTGTGGTGATAAAATTTTGTAGAGGTGGTAGTGCATCAATGTGTCGGGCTTAGCGGGGTTCAGGGATGTCGGAGAATGGTGCTTGGGGATGTGTTCTTGGGAGTGGTATTGTGATGGTCATTGTTTTTAGTACAGTGGTGTTTGTTGAAGATCACTGGAAGGACAGTGTTAGTTTGCCAATTTGCAGTGGTAGTGCAGTCATGTAAGGAGGTACCGTAGTAGTGGTAGTATGATGCTGTGCGGTAAATCAATCAGGATTTGTAGAGTGCACTTATCACCCGTGAGGGTATCCAGGCACTGGGATCCGCTGCATGGTGCTTCAGTTGAAGAGCCAGGTCTTAAGTCCCCTTCTGAATTACTGGAGGGAGAGGATCTCCTGAGGTGGATGGGGAGGCCGTTCCAGGATTTTGCAGCGAGTTAGGAAGAGGAACGGCCTTCACTGTTGCTTCAGTGGATGCAGTGGGTGTGAGTGAGAGAGATGCAGAGCGTAGGGGTCTGGCAGGGAGGTGGAAGTTCAGATGGTGGTTGAGGTATGCAGGTCCTTGGTTGTGAAGGGCTTTATAGGCGTGCGTCAACAGCTTGAATTGGCATCGTTTGTGAACGGGGAGTCAGCAGGGGTTTCTAAAGTGTGGGGTGATGTGGGTCCATCCTGGGGGACTCGGGATGAGACAGGCTGCTGAGTTCTGTATGATTTGAAGTCTTTTCGTGAGGTGTGCTGTGAGTCCAGCGTACAGAGTGTTGCCATAGTCCAGGTGGCTGGTGACGAGGGCTTGCGTGACGGTTCGTCTGGTGGAGATTGGGAGCCACTTGAAAATCTTACGGAGCATGTGGACGGTGAAGAAGCAGGCTGAGGAGACTGCTTTGATCTGGTTCTTCATGTTGAGTTTGTTGTTAAGGATGATACCGAGGTTTCAGGCTTGGTCCGTGGGGGTGGCAGGAGTCATCCTACATTGAGGCAGTGTTCCCAAAGATTAGAACCTCTGTTTTGTCTGTGTTGAGGCTGAGTCAGTTGTCCTTCATCTAGTAAGCGACGTTGGTCATGCACAGGTAGAAGTTGGGCTTCACCATGGCGGGATCTTTGGAAAGCGAGAGGATGAGCTAGGTGTCATGTGGGTAGGAGATGATGTTAAGTCCGTGGTTTCTGACAGTGTTGGACAAGGGTGTCATATAGGTGTAGAAGAGGGTGTGACTGAAGGATGATCCTTGAGGGATGCCGCAGATTGTGTTCTTGGGCTTCGAGAAATGGAATGTTAGTGCAGTGGTTGGTAGTAATAGGTTTTTGTAATTCCATACAAAATACAGCCCAGTTTTCGGTTCTCTGGCAAAGCCCAGACTTCATAATACCAATTTACCAACATGAGACCGGAAACTTGGTGGACCGTAACCCGCAAACCACCTGCACATTGCCTGGGGATGGTGTGTTCTCTGCAACGATCAGTCCTGTGAGAATTATAGAAATATTTGTTGTGACTTTCGCTACTTATTTCACCATGAATGGATGCACACAATAATGCACATTGCATACTTTCAGACTTATTTAAAGCAGTGTCTTAATTTAGTATAAATAATGTGGATAGTTGTATTTATAAAAGCAAGCTTTGTAGTGGCGTAGAAAAAAATTAACAGAATAATAAAAGAATTGCAATAGTTATTTCAATTGTTTCATGTCATGAATGACAGAACCAGTATGTGTTCACTCACCCCTCCCTTCTAGCTCTTAGCTAAGCTGACTTAACACCATAAGTGCTTGCCTGAACAATGCACAGCAGTAAGCATGCAAACACTCACGTATTACCTCTCTAGAACTCCCTTGCTCCCTTTCCTGCCCCCACTGGTCCCAGTCAACAGTCGCTGTAGGGGCTTCCACCAGTACAGGCCGCCTCGCTATCCCCTCTGCTAGCGGGGGCTTTATGGTGGAGTCTCCACTTCTGATGGGTCGGATTAGCTATCTGTTAGTCTGTGGTGGGCTCTGCATTGCCCCCAAATTTCCTGGGGTAGCCTCGGCTCTCAGACCACTCTCTCTTCCTCCATACATCTGTTCATTCCCTCTCACCTCATATCCCTCGTTGAAGTGTGTTCCCTCCTCCACAGTCCAGCATTGTCCCATTTTTCCACAGCAAAACCCAGCATACAGAACAAATGTGTTTCCTGGGGATGTCTGTGTCATTGTGTATGCATAGTATAATTATTTGGGGTGTCTTGGGAATGACCATCTCCACCACAGCCTCCAGTTCAGTGACAAGGGATCCCCAATACACGTCCACTTTCGAGCGGCGCCAAATCGTATGTAGGAACGTGCCCTCCATCAAGCCACACCGGAGGCACATGGGGCTCTCTGCTCTCCACATTTTGTGTAGGCAGGACCTACTGTAGTATGACTTTTGGAAGATGTTGAATTGGATCAGTTGCAGTCTGGCTCTGATAGCAACTTCCCTGGGGTGTACTGGGGCCGCCTCCCAATCACTATCTTCCAGGTTTCCCACATCGGCCTCCCATTTCTCCAATAGGTTCCCCAGGTTATCCAGTATGTAGTTAAGTATAGTGCGATATAACTGGGATACTGCCCTATGGGTGATCACGCTTTCAAGCAGGCTATGTTCTGGAGGTCCATATCTGAAAGAGACACGTTAGTGACAGATTCCTTACCTTAGAATATCCCCAAGCGTCAGGCTGGATCCGGAAAGTTTTTTGCGTAGCAGTACCCTTGCGGGTCGGTAGGCGGCGTCGTGCGGCTCCGCGTCCGTCGTCGTCGTCAGGACCGCCGGGATGACGTCGCGGGCAGTACTTAGACGCCGCCCCTGCGCGCTGACGTCAGTTCTTCTTTTTTCCGCGCCAGTAAGCGCAGATCCGGGAAGAGCAGTGCCCTAGTCATTTTTTGACAAATTTTTGGGTGATTTTTCACTGTTTTCTTCGAGTCATCTCGGCTCCACGGTGTCGGTAGGGATGCCCGGCTTCAAGCCATGCGACGCCTGTGGTCGAATGATGTCGACCACAGACCCGCACTTAGAGTGTCTCTACTGTCTTGACCACGACACGAAGTCGCGTTCCGACTGCCGGGCCTTGCACCCGAAGGCTTTGCGAGAGCGGTCTCGAAAGCTCCTCGAGGTCCGGCAGTCGGCTCCGCGCCGCACCAAGCCCCGGTCACGGGAGAGGTCGAGGGGCCGGTCGCGGAGTCCTCGCCCGTCATCGGAGTCCAAGTCTTCGCACTCCTCGGGTAAGTCGAAGCACAAAAAGTCTAAGAAGCACCATTGCTCTAAGACTTCGCCTCGCCGGTCTCGCGACTCGGCTGAGGCCCCTGTCGGCACCGTCCCAGCGGCTCCGGATGTGCCTGTGGCGCCGCCCCCGCATTACCCGTCCTTCCCGGGTTCGGGGGCGACTCCGGCCCAGATACAGGAATTCCTGTCGGCCATGGCCCGCCTCTTCGGTCCTCAAGGCCCCTCCGGTGCGCCTTCGGGCCCCGTGGGCCCTAATGGGTTTGCCCCGGCACCGCCGACGACTCCGGTCCTGGCGCCGCCTGTCCCACCAGCCTCGCTCCCGGCCCCGGCTTCGGCCCCGGCCTCGATCCCGGCTCCGGTGGTACCGCAACCCCCATCGACGCCGGTTGACCTAACCACGCCTCCGCCGACGCCAATGTCCCCGGTGCCGTTCCTGACGCCGCCCGGGGCTCCGGGCGGCGTCGTTCCCCAGTTATCTCCGGATCCGGACGCGGCGTCGGACCGACGTCGCCCGACGCCGCCTCCGGCGCCGATGAGACCTTGGGTCCCGGACGTCCCTCCTCCTCCTTATTTTCAACCTGAGGAGGACCAGGAGAGCTGGGAGGGGTCGGATGACCCTCTCACACAGCAGTGTGACTATGATCAGGACTGGGCAGAGGAACTTGGGTATGCCAGTGGTCTGGACACTTCCCCTGACACTGGCATGCTGTCTCCTCCTTCCGTGGCTACGGAGGAGGGAGCAAATTTCGCAACAGTGTTGCGTAGAGCAGCTGGAGCCTTACACCTCCAATTGCCTACAGTGGCTGTCAGGACTAACCTCCTGACTGAAGTGCTTCAGCCGGCAGCTACCTCCTCGGAGCCATTGCTGCCGTTTAATGATGCACTTTCTGACGTTCTTTTGGGCACCTGGTCCAAGCCCGCCAAAGGGGCTCCTGTGGATAGGAACGTGGCCTGACGCCATCGCCCTGCTCCGGGCGACCCCATGTTTCTCTCTCAACATCCCACCCCCGAGAGCTTGGTTGTCCAAGCCTCTGCCTCCCAAACCGCCTTCCCTACCGCCCCTCCGGATAGGGAATCCAAACGCCTGGATCAATTTGGGAAGAAGGCCTTTTCTTCCTCCAGTGCTGGCTTGCGGTCCGTCAACACCGCTTGCCTTTTGGGCCGATACTCCCACTCTCTGTGGGATTCGGTGGCGCTCGTTTTGCCCCAGTGTCCTGAGGAGGTCCAGACACTGCTTTCCCGCGCCATTGCGGAAGGAAGGGATGCGGCAAAGTACACCATCCGTTGTGGCCTTGATACCGCCGACTCGCTGGGCAGATCGCTTGCAACGACAGTGGCGCTGCGTCGCCACGCCTGGCTGAGGACAACTGGTTTCTCGGGAGATGTCCAAAACACACTCATGGACATGCCCTTTGATGGAGTAGGTCTTTTTGGTACCAAAGCAGACCATGCGCTGGAGCGTTTTAAGGACTCACGGGCTACTGCCAAGTCCCTGGGCCTTTCTGCTGTGCGCCCTCCGCTAACCTCTGCTTTTTGCCCCTTTCGTGGCCACGGAAGGGGCGCCCAGTCACGTCCGCTGCCCGGCCACCGCCCCGCGCAGCAAGCGTCTTCGCGTGGCCGAGGACGTGGCTCCCGCCGTGGCGGGTCAGGCAACCAGCGTGCGGGTCAGGCCACCAACCCCGCCCCGTCCGTGGCCTCCAAGCCCTCCTAGTCCTTCCTTTCAGGTGCACAGCACACCAGTAGGGGGCAGTGTCCGCCATCACCTTCACCACTGGCGTGCCATCACCTCGGACAGGTGGGTCTTGGACATTGTCCGAAGGGGCTACTCCCTCCCCTTCGAGACCACCCCCCCAGCCATGCTACCTCAATTCCACCGCATGTCAGGGGATCACTTGGTGCTTCTGCAGAAGGAAGTCAAGGCCCTCTTGGCCAAGAGGGCCATCGAGCATGTTCCGACCCCAGAAGTAGGACGTGGTTGCTACTCCCCCTACTTTCTGGTGCCCAAGAAGGACAAGGAGGACATGCGTCCTATCTTGGACCTCCGGAACGTCAATCGCTTCCTCTGGAAGGAGAAGTTCAAGATGCTCACCCTAGCTCAGGTCTTGACTGCCTTCAACCCTGGAGACTGGTTGGTAGCGTTGGACTTACAGGACGCTTATTTCCACATCCCCGTCCTACCGGCCCATCGGCGTTACCTGCGGTTCACGGTAGGCCTCGAGCATTTTCAGTTCACCGTGCTCCCCTTTGGCCTTACAAGTGCCCCTCGGGTGTTCACAAAAGTGATGGCGGTGGTCGCAGCTCATCTGCGCCGGGCAGGGGTTCCAGTCTTCCCCTACCTCGACGACTGGCTGCTGAAGGCGTCCCAGGCAGTCGTCTCCCACCTCCAGACTACGGCCGAACTCCTGCACTCGCTGGGGGTTCTCCATCAATGTGCTGAAGTCGCACCTGATTCCTTCTCCACAGCTCCTTTTCATCGGAGCAGTTCTGGACACGACGCAGTTTCCCGAACGGCGAGTCCGGGATATTCAGGCTATGATTCCGATCTTTCAGCCTCTATCCTGGGTTTCGGTACGGATGACCCTGAGGCTGCTGGGCCTCATGGCCTCCTGCATCCTGCTGGTCGATCATGCCAGATGGCATATGCGGGCTCTGCAGTGGGACCTGAAGTTCCAGTGGGAGCAGCATCAGGGGAACCTGTCCGATTACGTCCAGATCTCGGAGGGAACTGCACAACAGTTGCAGTGGTGGCTCTCGAACCGGCAATGGGTCACGGGCAGATCCCTCTCCCTTCCCCAGCCAGAGCACACAGTTGTGACGGATGCGTCCCTTCTGGGATGGGGCGGTCACATGGGAGAGGCGGAGATCAGAGGCCTCTGGTCTCCGGCGGAGTCCCGGCTCCATATCAACCTTCTGGAGCTCCGGGCGATCCGACTTGCACTAAACGCATTCCTTCCCTCTGTCAAGGGGAAGGTAGTGCAGGTGTTCACAGACAACACCACCGCCATGTGGTACTGCAACAAACAAGGCGGGGTGGGGTCGTGGACCCTATGTCAGGAGGCTCTGCGTCTCTGGACATGGCTGGAACATCAGGGCATATTCCTGATGGTTCAACACCTGGCAGGTTCCCTGAACGCCAGGGCGGACGAACTCAGGCGCAGGTGCATGATGGATCACGAATGGCGTCTTCACTCGGAAGTGGCGCAAGGACTCTTTCTACAGTGGGGAGAGCCTTGGTTAGATCTATTCGCCACCGAAGAGAACGCGCAATGTCATCAGTTCTGCGCGTTGGAATTTCCAAGGCGGCACTCGCTCGGCGACACTTTTCGTCGCGAGTGGAGTTGCGGTCTGTTGTACGCTTTTCCGCCTATACCACTTCTACCCAGAGTGTTGAAGAAGATTCGGCGCGACCGGGCCCAAGTCATCCTTGTGGCTCCGGACTGGGCTCGAAGAGTTTGGTATCCCGAGCTACTCAGTTTGAGCGTCGATCCCCAGATCCGTCTGCCTCTTCGGGAGGATCTTCTGTCGCAGCAGCAGGGGACGGTCCTCCACCCGAACCTGTCCAGTCTCCACCTGCTTGCGTGGAGATTGAGCGGCGGCAGTTGATTCCTTTCGACTTGCCTCCCGAAGTTTGTGATGTGATTCTGGCAGCCAGGCGTCCCTCCACTAAGGTGGTATACGCCTGCAGGTGGAACAAGTTTGTGGCATGGTGCACAGCAAAGGCTGTGAATCCCTCTCTGCCCCTCTTTCTGAGGTTCTTCTGTTCCTTCTTTCTCTGGCCCAACAGGGTTCTGCCCTGGGTACCATCAAGGGCTATCTTTGTGCAATCTCGGCCTTCCTCAGGCTCCCTGATCAGCCCTCTCTTTTTAAGTCCCCTGTTGTTAACAGGTTTCTAAAAGGCATTACACACCTCTTCCCTCCTGTTCCGTTTGTCATGCCTCAGTGGGACTTAAACTTGGTTCTTACCTTTTTAATGTGCGCTCCCTTTGAGCCTCTACATAACTGTCCTCTCCGTCTTCTTACTTTGAAGACAGCCTTTCTGGTGGCCATCACCTCCGCTCGGCGGGTGAGGAGCTCCAGGCTCTATCATGCAAACCTCCCTTTCTGTCTGTCCATCCAGACAAGGTTGTTCTTAGGACGCGTCCGTCCTTCTTGCCAAAGGTGGTTACTGCCTTCCACATTGGGCAGACCATCACTTTGCCCACCTTCTTTCCGCCTCCGCATCCTTCCAGAGAGGAAGAGAGGCTCCACCGTCTGGACCCAAAACGTGCGCTTTCCTTTTATATCAACCGCACACAACACTTCCGGGTGGATGACCAGCTCTTTGTTGGCTACGTGGGCGCCAAAAAGGTCGGGCGGTGCACAAGAGAACCATCTCCCGCTGGGTCACCTTGTGTATCAAAGCCTGCTATTCTTTGGCTAAGAAGGAGCCTCCTGTTGGGCTGCGTGCCCATTCCACCAGGGCAACGGCTGCTACCACGGCTTTAGGCCGCGGTGTTCCGCTGCAGGATATATGTCAGGCAGCTACGTGGGCCTCGCTGCACACGTTTACCAAGCATTACTGCCTTGACAGCCAGGTCCGGAGGGACGGCTTCTTTGGCCGTTCTGTTCTCCGGGACTTCCTTGTCTGATCTTTGTTCGCAGACCCACCACCGGGGTTGGTATTGCTGGGGTATCTATTCTAAGGTAAGGAATCTGTCACTAACGTGTCTCTTTCAGATGCACAAGTTACTAACTTGTGTAACGATATATCTGTAAGAGACAGTAGTTAGTGACAGATTCCTTACCGCCCCACCCATCCTCCCCGTTCTGCGAACTGATTTCTAGGGTTAAGGACATCCCTTTCAGGGCCCTAGTATTTTTCAGACACCTATGTCAGCTTCTTGCATGGCTCTGTGTTCCTGGCGCGGAAAGTCGTGTACAGAACTGACGTCAGCGCGCAGGTGCGGCGTCTAAGTACTGCCCGCGACGTCATCCCGGCGGTCCCGACGCCGACGACGGACGCGGAGCCGCACAACGCCGCCTACCGACGCGCAAGGGTACTGCTACGCAAAAAACTTTCCGGATCCAGCCTGACGCCTGGGGATATTCTAAGGTAAGGAATCTGTCACTAACTACTGTCTCTTACAGATATATTGTTACACAAGTTAGTAACTTGTGCCTCCAGGCCCCTTTCTTTCCTTAGTGCATGTGTCAGTTGCAAATATCTAAACTGTTGAGTATTGGTTAAGGTGTATTCTTGCTGTAATAACTCAAACGACTTATACTCCCCGTCCGCCAGCACAACCCATAATGTTTCTTGCCCAATCTGTTCCCACCAGTAAAAGCCGGTGAGTTTGCCTGTATCGATTTAGTATTGTTCCCTTCCATAAGGGCTGGCCAAGGTAATCTTCCCCTTCTAATCCACAGCTTGGTGGCTCGGGTAAGTGTTTCCTGTCTTTATTCCCGTAGATGTAATGGACACAGGATGCCGCTCTCATCGCCTCGCTTTCTATCATATACGCTGGTTCACCAAGTGGACGGTTTCACCAGTCATTAATATCCAATATCTGGGGAAAGCCCACTATGTCCGTTATGCAGCGTAGCCAGCTGGCCAGTGGCTTTAGACATAATGCAAACAGGAGCAGTGACAATGGACACCCGTGTCTTGTGCCGTTCCCCAAGGCAAATGTCTCTGAGACCGTCCAGTTCACCCTCACCACCCCAGTAGGTGCTTTATAGCAAAGGGCTACCCAGTTACAAAACTTGGGGCCAAATCAGGGTCTCGAGTAGGTTGAGCCAGTCTGTGGAGTCAAAAGCTTTTTCTGCATCTAACAAACAACATCATCGCCATGGGGTCTCTATCAGTCCGTCCAGCCACAACTGTAACTATCTATGGTTCAGTCGCCTGCCACTTTTCTGCATCAAACCTGTTTAGTCAGCGTGGATCACGGCGGATATTACCCTGGCCAATCTTTTCTCCAGGATAGTGGCTAGGATTTTGCTCTTGTTACTTAACAATGAGATGGGTGTCTGTGAGGGGCATAGATTGGTTGTTTACCCTTCCTGTGGATATCTACAATAATTGCGTGATTGAGGTCTGGGGGCAGGCTCCCTTTGTCTTGTGCAGCTCCAAACAGGTTTAGCAAAGCGGGTGGAGAAGGGCGGCCAGTCGCTTATATAACCCAGTTTGACTAGCAATGGCAAGTGGTCTGATACCCCTCGGGCCAAATATTGAGCGTCCTTCACCTTGGCTAACTCCAAAAAAAGGACAAGATCCAGTGAGCTCCAGAGAGGAACGAGTATTGTTTATCTTGTGGGTGAAGGAACCTCCAGACATTCCTGAGACCCATTGCGTGGGGTAAACGTGCTAGCGCTGTGGGTGCTGTAGATTGTGTCGGCTGGGGCACATGTCTGTCTAACTCCCAATCCATAATTTAGTTGAAATCCCCGTCCACTATGTGTCGATCGCTACTCGAATCTATAAGAATGGAGCCCAGTGCCTCCAGTGTTCATTTCTGAAGTCTCGGGGGACGTACACATTAACAATCAGGACCTCTTTCCTTTCCCACCTGCCACATAACAACCCTCGGGATCTACCCATTTTTTCTCCACCTGCAAAGGGGGGAGATCTTCTTGGCTGGGATTGCTACTCCCCGAGAGCCCCTTGTGAATCCTGCATGGGCCAGCACTACATATTTACCCCTTTACAGGCATCAGCAAGCTTTTCCCAGTGGGTGTGTATCCTGCAATTGTATTAGATCGGGGGAGTGTCTACGGATATATTGTGTTGCGACCCCTCTTTTGATTTTACAGCCCAGTCTGTTTACATTCCATGAGAGGACTGACAATAAGTCAAGATGTTGTGGATTCATCCATGTTGTTGTCTGTGCAGCTGTACCTGGTACCTCTAGTTGCCTTTCCCTCTTTCTTGCCATGGTATGCCTGTATGACCACATGTCCTGCTGTGCCCAACTGTGAACAACTGATGCTGACAAAGCCAATTGTTCACCCACCCCACTTTTCCCTGACCTGGTTTTTTAACTACCCATTTCCCCAACCAGGGAAAGGTCCGTCACAGCTGCCTTAACATCTCTTCAGGTGCGCCCTCTCACAGCTGGAGTCAGGCGCTCTTTACCTGCAACACTCAACTCCAGTTCATTGCTTGAAGCATATTGTTATACGGCGCTGCATAGTCATTTGTACGAGGCCCCTGTTTTGACCTCCGTACATTGAAGATTAGTTGGTTCGTTGCCAATGTCTGTGTCCGAGGAATGTTCTTCTGGTGCATCTCTATGGAGGCCGGGCCACTTTCCTTTGTCCTGGGGCCACGAATAGCCCAGGTGACCTCTACGCATTTTGCACCTTCCCAGCCCCCCCCCCCCACCCCCGTCATTCCACTTCTCTTCCATGCTCGAAGCGCCATGGGGAGCAGTGTTGGATCCTTCCAGTCGCCTTGGGAGTCGCTCCTCTATCCACTCCCACGACTGGTAGGGGTGGTCAAATAAGAAGGCCTTACCATGGAAAACCACTTTTAGCTTGCCCGGGTATAGCAATGTGTACTTTATGTCCATTGCTCGCAGTTTGTGTTTTACTGATTCGTACATTTTTCTCTGCCGTTACACCATTTTAGTGTAGTCCGGGAATATAAGGATCTGTCTGTATTCATGATTAACCTTCCCTAATTCCCTAACCATACATAACACCAAGTTTCTATCATGATAGTTCAAGAAGCTGGCAATCACCGGCCTTAGGGTTGCCCCCTGTGGAGGTTGCTGCTAGGGCCCTGTTAGCCCTTTCCACCAGAAAACACAGCAAAAGGAAGGCATCCATCACTTCCACCAGCGGGTCTGGGCGCCAACTGAAGAAGCAAGGATATTGGTGATTGAGTCATGACGCAAAGAGGTCCACTTGCCATGGGCCCCACCGCATCATCAAGTTGTCAAAAAGAGAAGGATCCAGCTTCCAGGCACTGTAGTCCTCTAGATGTCTGGAGTGGCTGTCTGCTGACTGATTGAGTTTCCCCGGCAGATATTCCGTCACCACTGACAACTTGTAATCCAGGCAGTAGTTCCAAAAGTCCCTGGCCAAATCTGCCAGAACCTTGAATCTTGTGCCTCCTAGGCGATTGATATATTTTACCGCTGATATGTTATCCATCTTCAACAAGATGGTGCAGGACACCTTGTTGTCCGTCAGACTCCAAATCGCAAATGATCCGGCAAGGAGCTCCTGACACTTGATGTGGAGAGACTTCTGTTGCTTTGACCACTGTCCGCCTGTGGTAATATCCCCACAGTGAGCGCCCCAACCTTGACGACTGGCATCCGATTCGATCACCAAATCCGGAGCCGATCCAAAAATGGCCCTGCTGTTCTAGGCCTGCATATGATCGAGCCACCACTGAAGCTCCATCTGAGTTTCTGTGGAAAGAGAAATCTACAACAGGCCCCTACTGAGGTGCGTTTTAGGGCCCGGTCATGCAAGGGACCCTGAAAGATCGCTTGGATCGACAAGGATAGAAGGCCTGCAATCCGAGCCAGGTGTCGGAGGGATAACTTTTCCTGTTGTAGTGTTTTGCGCAACTCCAGACGAATCAAGAGCATCTTCTTTTGGGTTAGCCTGAGGCACTGGTACATCGTTTCGATCTCGAACCCCAGAAAGGTCATCTGCTTTGCCGGGACAAAGTCAGACTTCTGATCATTCAGTATAAAGCCTAGGTCTAATAACAAAGACTGAGTCATCCGAAGTTGCGATAGTAAAACAGATTTTTCCTGGTGCATCAGAAGGATGCCGTCCAGGTACGCTATCGGTCGCACTCTCCTTGCCCATAGCCATTCCATAACCGGCCTCAACACCTTGGTGAAGCACCTGGGTGCCAAAGACCGGCTGAACGGCAACCATATGAACTCAGATATGGTCTTCCCACTCAAAGTTTAGGAACAGTCTGTGGGTAAGGAAATATCAGGATAGTGAGGTAGGCATCCTTCAGATCAAGCCGTACCAAACAATCATTGGGCAGCAGAACATCCCTCAGGAGGTGGCTGCCCTCCATCTTGAAATGACGGTATACCACTCATTGATTGAAATCTCAACGATTTATAACTGGTCGGAATCCTTTGTCCTTTTTCTCGACCAGAAAAATATTGCTCAAGAAGCCCCTTTCTCGAGAAGGTCCTTCACCTCTTTGCTTACCACCTGTGTCCCTTCCTGTGAGAAGACTAAAGGACGGGGTTGGGAGTGCTGGTGGGCTGTGCCGTAAAATTCTGTGTGAAAGCCCTTCATGGTTTGAAGCACCCATGTATCCTCTGTTATGAACGCCCATTTGTGGCTGAACCATTATAACCTTACCCCCACCCCTAGTAGGGAAGAAGGGAATTTGCTTACCGGTGGTGCCATCTGGCATGTTGCTGGCTCCGTGGGCATTTCCTTTACCACCACTTCCACTCACACGACCTCCCCAGGGATAGAACCCTCCGAATTTCTTGTGGTCTTGCCACTGGATAGAACGTCTTGTTTGCAGTCTATGGGGGTTGGAGCTGTACGAGCGCCTGGAGGAGCGCCTCCTTCCTCTTCCGGCCCCTTCAAAAATCTGCTGGCTGAAAACCTTCTTGATGGCCTGTTGGGCCTTGTCCAGAGATAAGGTATTCACAAAGTATTACACCTCCTTGATAAAAGGTTCTCCGAAAAGACCCCCATTTGCCACCGGGCCGCCTTCATTGGTGGCCAATTCGCCTAGCCTAGGTTCAATTTTTAACAACCAGGAACGGCAGCACTCCGTCAATAATGCACAATTCGCATTACCCAAGAAAACAAAGGACCCACTGAGCACAGCTTGATAGGATCGATCATCTGGCCTGACTCCCTGGCATCTTCCGCCATGTCCATTATTTTAGTAATCGGCTCCAAGACATCTAATACCTTATCCTGACAGGAATGCCAGGAACGGTCCAGGCCCTTCTTAGGGTTTTTGACGGTGATGAAAGTTGCCATCTTGGCATAGATGTCTGGGGTACTTGCCACCTTATTGGCCAATGAGGGCCTGGGGTACTCCGCCCTCAGGCATCCCCAAACCGCCTGCTCCATGGGTTTCCTGATGCGGCAGGCCACATAGCACGCTACCTTTGGCGCTGGTACTCAGTCCGCATTGCGTGGTGATAGATGTCTTCTGGGTTCAGCATGCCTGGTATCCCCGCGGAGTTCTGTTCATCTGAGTCCTCCAGCCTGAGTTTCTTGGCGCCACCTTCTGGCCGCCAGGGTCATTTCAGACCTGGTTCCTCGCCCGAATCCCCATCAGGGGGTATCAGAGTGGTCCCCAGTATTATCATCTGCTCCCTGACAGGGGCAGGAATTGTCATCGGGGGTGTAATCAGGCTGGGAATCATCTTGTGCCTCCTTTGTGTCTAAACGCCTTTTTAGGAAAGCCTGGCGCAGCCACTCAAAGGCATCAGATGAAGTAGTGGTCTGTCTAACAGGTACATTCTGTCTGGTCTTTGCCTTGCCCTTAGGTCCCCCTTCGTGCCTGAAGGAGGCTCAAGCCACTGCACCTCACCGTCAATACAATAATGCACTGGCTAAGGGGGTTGTAGGGCCGAAGAGACTGCCCCCTCTAGGGATGCATCTATGGCATCCACTAACTCCTCATGAATAGTGAAGCAGAGACTACTCCTCCTCCACAGATTGTCAATAGGGATCAAACTCACCTGCCATAACTGATCAGGTGAAAGGTAGAGGTCAATATTGCCAGAATATCGGTGAAGGTATCGATAAACCCTTCCTAGCTGAGCTGGTGAAAATTTGCCTTAGCCAATATTTGTATTCTACACGGCCTCTAAATATACGGGCCTTTGAGAAGAGACTCGCTCCGTGGACGAACCGCTTATCTGAGCAGTTAAACTGTTGAGGTTAAACTATTCCGGAATGTGAGGAATGCTGTCCTTTTGCTGCGTCTCCCGCGCTCACTGCAGTGACAGCCCCTCCCTGGCAGAGAGGGGAAACTGTCCAGAGCGGCGAGACGCGCGGCGAGGACTCCCAGGAATGCAAGGGACGTGACTCCTACCCGCAGGATGCGTGCTCCACGCCCCGACAGGGGTGAAGCCACACCGCATGTCTCGTCGGTACGAGACGCATTTCGCATGCGGATGACGCCACTGCTATTCACACTGTCGGCTGCCGTGTGGGCGGCCGTGCCTCCCTATGGGCGCTAAACCAAGCTTCTTCATCAGTAAATGGAGATGCATCAGAAAAGACCGGCAGGGAAGTCCTCCAACTGTGAGGACCACGTGCCCCCTAAAACGGACAAGTGGTAGTCAAAAGTGGATAGATCGCGGTGCTCGCCCGCAATAACAATGGCGAAGAAAGAGGAAGTGCTGTTCCTTGATGTTGCTGATATGGGACCTACTCTATGGTTATACTGTTGACTTGTTGCAAAGACTCATGGGATTTGTAGTCTTTGAATTTAACGTGTTGTTTAAGGCTGCTGAGTGGAATAATTTGATGTGCTATCAAACTATTGTAAAGCAAATGCTATATATTATGCATGTGCATAGAACATTGGCTGCAGCACACGTTTATAAATTAAAAATGTGCACTTAAATGAATGTATGAAATGTAATTGGGGGAATAAAAGCAGAAAAATTCAAAGGTTATGTCAGTAATATGGTGATTGGTGGTGATGTTATTTGGTGTGGCTGTGAGTGGACACATTATGTTATTGGTTGTACTGTAGTGCTGTGGGGGTCATAATCTAGTACTGGAGGGAGCTGGTAGGATTGGGTAGTATTGTGGTTGAATGGGGGCTGTAGTTTCAGCTAGTGGGGGAGGGTATGGTGGAGTAGGATGGTAGTTAAGTGCTCTTGGGGAAGTCGAGGGCTGGAGGTGCTAGTGTGATGGTACAATTCTGGTAGTACACCAGTATGCAGCTTTCCTGGTAGGGCAGTGCTGGATTTCGTAGTGACATGTTGATAATAGTAGGTAGTGGCATGGACATGATGTGGTGTGAGGTAGCGTGGGAATTATGGAAGTAGTGCTCGGTGCTGGGGGGCAGTGGTGCAGTGCTGGGGTTTGTAGTGTTGTAGTTTGGGTTTCATTGTACAGTAGTTTTGGGTGCTAGTGCAGGGCTGAAGATGATATTGATGTACAAAGCAACAGTGCACTGTAGAAGATAGGTTTATAATAAGGCTGTGGGAGGAGCGAGGGCAGTCCTAGGACATACTTTGGGAGGAGAGACTTAGGAGTGATGAAAAAAGGTGCATGGGGAGTTGCAGAGTGCGGGAAGGTGGTGAAAGAAGTGAGCGCTTAGTAGATATTTAAGTGATTTAAAGTCTTGACTTTTCGTTTCTTCCAGGAGGCTCTTTCTCTGGAGAAATCACACAAAAATGGCCACAGGCGGGAGAAGAACCACCATAACCGTTCATGCTAACAGTCTTATCAACGAGAAGTCTCCATATCTCCTGCAACATGCACACAATCCTGTAGACTGGTGAGTGTTACTGAAGTGGAACAAGTTGTGAGGCCAGTGTGGAGGTGCCTTACCTTTGGTACCATTGTGAGCAATGCATTGCACTGTCTACAATGTTAAGGTGGTGTATCCCTTTGGGCCCTCCACGAAGGGACAGAACGGTTTTGGGGGGAAAGAATACGCCTCAATTAAATGGTCATGATTCAGATGTTGAGGTTCTCCATGATGTGATTCTCTCTGGTTTTCACACTGGAAGGGTCTCCACTCCTACACTAGATGCTGGAGCACAACTTTAAATACTTATGTTAAAATATGAAAAAATTGTGTAACTATAACATTCCCTTATACTGCAACATGTTCGGTCCTTTTTAAATAGCAATACATTCTAATCAGACACATCTAAGTGCATTTGACTAAAAACACCCCCATAATAACATAATAAAACTAAAAAGCAGAATCAAATGGTATCTTATGCTAAGACTGATACCAGAGGGAAACAAACAACATGTTTTAAAGATTCCAGAAGCGCCCTGTATCATCATGCCCTGGCGGTTTATTTTTCAAGCTTACAGACCTAAGCTCCCTAAACAAAGCAGGCTACTTGTGGCTGAACACTTGTTTTTTACTGTATTTTTCAGGTGTGTATAAAAATAGAAGCTTTTTTCTAGTTTTGTCAAGGTATTTTCATTTCTCTATTCTCAATGATTAAGTCGACTGTTTTGGACAGGAATCCTTAATTTATGTCATCTGCTTTTTTAAGTTGCTCCATTAAGAAGTATACAATCAGTTTGGAAATATCATGTAGAAGGCTGATATGTAGAGAAAGTGTGCGAGTCAGGCTAAGCTAGGAGAGGTAGGCAAAGCACCTTTCATCTCCACTTCTGCTGGGAAAAGAACACTTTTTGTCCCTTGGTTTTAGAGGCACCTTGTTTTGTTGCCAGACCAGGTTTGCTGTCCTGATTTCTCTTGATGTTGAGGTTTTTTAGGGTTTTGCCCTTAGTGCTCTTGACATCAAGGCTTCCAACCCCAAAATCAAGCTAGAAATCTTAGAGATGAATACTCTTTGCTGTCCCCACATCCAAGCTGAATCTGTGACTGATGAACTCCCACTCAGTGCCACCGGTGCTGCAGCCACTGACAAGCCAGCAACTTGCAAAGCATGAAGCATGATCCACAACTCCGGCAAACCTGCTCCTCTGCACCTGAGGCTCTATGATATTCTTTTTTTGCCGTTAAATGTGGATTTGGAACTTTGCTCCAACTCTGTGAGCCTTTTGTTGACTCCTAAACTCTTTACAGTGTGCTGGGGAATGATGTCCCCACTGAAAGCAACAGGGTTCAAGCCATGCAGAGACTACAGGAATCAGATGTCACCTGCAGAAGGTGTATCTTTGAAGCTAGGGATCCAGCTATGACTCTAAGTTGTGCGACAGATGTGCCCTTGTATACCCAAAGGTAATTTAGGACCAGGAAGCAAAACTCTGTTGTGGGACCTAAAAGGATGTTGCCATAGAAGGATGTTGAGCGTCGTTGCCGAGACTCGAACCCAGTTCCCCAGCTTCGAGGTCGACCGCTCTAGCCTCGCTTGATACTCCCTTTACTTTTCTTGTAGCAACTTATAAGTATGTTACTGGTTTTATTGTAGATCATGAGCTCCTAAATATGTTAGGGGACTTTCACTTTTCATCTTGACAATGACGTCAACAACACTCCAAGATCTTACAACCCATTTTGCTTCATGGACATGGCCCTAACTGCGGTTCGCGTGTTTGATCTTTTATACACCACTTAAAGCACCATGTCCTCTATTAATGTGTCCCCATCATTCAGTAGGACCACTGTTTTTGTTTTCTATTTTATTGCCTAACTCCCAACCCTCTCATAAAAACTCTTAATAAGCATTGGCAAAGCCAATGGACGTCGCCCTAGAAGAAGGAAATAAAGGAGTTTTAAGAAGATGTGTTGGCTTTTAAAACACAAATTTGCAACAAGATGCAATAGATTTCAAGCGTTTAGCCTGGCAGCTTCTTCAGAAAATAGTTTGCAAGTTACTAGGAACCCATAACTTCACAGAGCACTCACAGCAGGAAGTGAAACAAATCGCACACATAAAGCGAGCCACTACAGAAATACCTCAACATGCTGCAAGGGCTGGGGAATACCAGCGAATCCGTATTTAACATGGAGCTGACAAAAGTGCAAGCCAGGTTAAGTAGAAAGAATGGGCACTGAAGACTAGAGCGGCAAGAGATTATCTCTGCATTTTACATTGAAAGAAAATATTGTGTATGAATGGCTTCACTACAACATTCTGATTCTGTTCTGCAACAACAACACATTGAATGAATCTCAAGCACTGCCAATTCCTCAGGGCCACATTCCAGTCCATTGTTAGGACTCAAACTGCACCCTATTGACGAGGCTCAAATAGACCAACACCCGTCCTGGATTGCCTGTGTTTCGATCCAAGTGGGTTCTGAACTTTCTTTGCCCACCGTGCCGCCTCACATAGGAAACAGCAAATATGAAAATCAGTCTTGGTCCTGCTCCAATAGGAACAGTCCAGCACGAACCAGACTGTTCGTATTGGAGCAGGGTCAAGGCTGATTTGCATATGTACTGCTTCCTGTGTGAGGTGGCACAGTGGCCAAAAAAACCATGGACTTTATTTCGGCCTAAAGTAATTAGTATTGGCTGACATTAATTCAAGCAATGCACCTATCACTTTATTTATTTCTTATGAATGGATTTATGGTACTTCTTAAAGCAAATAGAGGCTTTTTGCACAGGAAGAGAAGACAAACTCAATGTCAGGGCAAAGTTATAAAGAAAAGTTAGAATCGCAGATGACTGCATTATTGACAGTTAATCTAGCATTATTGAAATCCCATTTAAAAACAAACACTGCTGTGCAAAGGAGTAAATGAGTAATTGAAAAAGACTTCAGATGCACTGTTAAAGTACGCAGCAGGAAGACTTTAGTCAGAAAAGAGAACAAGAGATCACCTCTACTCCCATGGAGTGCTGAAAGAAAATTGACAAAGCCGAAAGGTCTCACCTTTGGGGCCTTTTGTTTTCTCGACTGCTTTTTGGTGATGCTGAAGAGCATAGGTAAAGAGCAAAATGCTTTTTCTGAGCCTGTGCAGCATCAGCAAACTAAAATGAAAAAACACGTCATGATGTTACTGGTGCCTGCATTGTTCGGTGGGCATGCACATGTGCGATGATATATACGGATGCAAGCATCACCACACATGCACATGCCTATGTCTACTGATCCAAGATGGAAGATGCCATTTGGTTAATATAAAAAAAAAAGAGTAAATTGCGCTAAAGCGCATTTCATCGACAACAGTCTAAGAAACCAAAAAACTTTAAAAGGTCTGCGAGTGGTAAGCAAGGAACAGAGGAGTTGGTGGTGGAATCAACAGGGAGTGGGCAAACTGATTAAATAGCAAAGCGGGTGGAGGAGAAAAAAAACAGGATAAAGTAGCACATAAGGTAGAGAGTAACATGAAGCATGGTGGCAGGTATTGGGTGGGGGACAATCACACGAGGGCGAGAGCTGGAAAACATTCATTCAGAACTTGACCAAAAGAAAAAAGTAGTTCCCCAAATGTGAGCACTGGAAGGATACAGGTCAGCCAAACAAAAACTTGGTGAAGAGGCTGTGTTCTAGGGGAGAGAGAGAAACAAGAAAAAGAAGAAAAGCAAGGAAATAAGAAGCAAGGAAATAGAGTGACAATAAAGCCAAGCAATGGAAGTAATGAGCATCTGTAATCCCACTGTAAGATTTTGGGATAGTCCACAAGAGGACTTTTATCAATGTCAGCTGAATCTGTCCTTTAGGTGAAACCTGAAAAGTAGGTTCCTGAATGTAGTGGAAGGACGTGAGTCATACAATCAAAATGATGGTAAAGAAGCTATCCTACAGGGAAGGGACACACTCAAGACGAGCAAGTCAAGCCATCACATAAGAAGCAAGCAAATGAGACTGACAATAAAGCCAGCTAATAATAAGCAATGGGCTAACCCAAAATCTACTATAAATATTATTATTATGCGCAATAGGTCTTTGACAACAGACATCAAAAGGTGTATGTAGTTGAAACCTAAAAAGGAGGTAGAAATTTGAGGACAATTACACATGGTGCTTTTTGGGGCTGCTCTACTTTCTGACTTCTTGTGTCATGACCCATCTTTAGGATATTAAAACTTTCTTAACTAGCTTCACTTGATCATGGAAAAAATTGATCCTGAAATTATCAAAACCAAATATAGATCTCACCCACGCCATGGTTTACAGATCTTCTTCATAAGCTAAATCCCGCTAACAAGAATGCTGAAAATGATTGGCAATGGGACTACAGTCCCATTAAGAAAGCTCATTATAATGGCCAATTTAGCTGACTATAAAATTGCTTTCAGGGACACCTGAACTTCAAGTGCATCCTATTATCGACCAACACTCAACAAGAATTATTGAAAGTCTTCAAAGAATTGATTGAAACTTCCTATTTTACATCTGCTTTCACCCTATCTCAAACTTTCAATGATAAACTGTCCTTTTTCCTCATCTCTAAAACGTCTTTCATTCGTGAAACAGTTTGTCAGGATCTGTATGCATATGTTTGGTCCCCTTTCCCTACCAGTCCACTGCCCGTATGGTTTAAATTTCTCGCCCTCATCTGCTGAGTTACCAATATTGATAGTCCAATTCAAATTAGGCTCTCACATGCATCCCTTACCAATTAACCTCTTCTGTCTAATTGTCTCCTGCATTATAGCAACAGTGACCTCATGATCAATATTTCCCTGACATCGGGCTCCCTCCTAATCAACTTAAAGATGGTGTCATTGTGCCACTTGTTAAAAAGCCTAGACTAAAACCTTGTTTCCCTTCTAATTACTTGATACACTACTATCATTTTGCTTTATCCTTTAGCAAAAATGATCAAACAGCTTGTTGCCACTCTTATTTTTTTGTAGAAGGCACATTGCGGCACAGGGGCGATGATAGTGTCGACCATTGATAATCTCTAAAGGGCTCACTCCAAAGTTAGTAAATAAGCAAATGCACGCTTTGTAAGAGAGAATTAGAAAATATCACATTCCAAGTAGCATCAACACTTAGATCAGTTCCATCATTGAGAGCGGCCTCTCAGGTTTCAATGGCATTCCTTGCCAAACTACCAAGAATTTGACATGAACAACGTTGGTAACGGCTAACCTCCTTCCAAATGCTTAATGTGGAGCATTAAGACATTGGGACACATGGTTTATATAGTGGTCCAGATTAAATGGCCGCACAGACTCAGTGATTTTGTAGAATTTAAGATTTAGTGCCTGTCCGAGTTGCCAAGCACGTCACTGCACTCCCTTGTTCCTTGGGAAGTGTCTAAAAAGGTACTCGTAAGGAAAAGACCTAAAACCCCAAACATTCAGAACACTTCATAATAAACAGGTGATCCTCCCCAACTCTTCCTTTTATATTTTCAAGGCTATAGTTTCAACTGTGTAACGGAGGACCATGAGTACTCTGTGGCTGACCAGCCTGCCAACTCTTGACACTAGATGTGTGCCATTAACCTACATGGTGCATACTTTCACATCCTGTCATTTCCTAGGGTAAAACTTTGGAAAGTAGGAAATCTGTGTAGTAACCCTGGATTTTTCGCCTTTTGCTGGACCCTATATTTTTACTGGCTTTAGAACTCTGCGCACTTTACCTCTGCTAACTAGCAGTGAAATGGCTGTGTGCCCCCTTTAAACATGGTTGAATTGGCATACTCCTAATTGGTATATTTAACTTACCTATAAGTCCCTAATGTATGATACAAAATGTACTTATGACCTGGAAGTTAAATGCCACTATTGAACTGCAATACCTGTTAGGCCATCCACTACAGTGGCAGTGTAATCATGGCTTCAGGCCTGACATTGTAGCCTGAGTGTAGCAATGTAAAAACTGCCAACCGAGCTGTCAAACCCATTTCACAGGTCAAAACCTTCCTTTTAAATATTAATAAGTTACCCCTATTAATGCCTCATAACCAACAAGGCAGGGTGCGTTGTATTTAAAAATAGGACGTGACGTAAGACATGTAGAAATTTAATGTAATGTGCCCTTACAGTGACTAGCATCCAAAAACTATTTTCATTGTGGCAGGCCTTGCTGTCCTATGTAAAATACCATAGTACAGATTAAAATACTAATACTGTATCTCAGCAATGAGACCACCTAGAAAAATACTTAAACAACTATTGTTAATAGTTATTAATATCCAATTCTATGGTGAAGTTGTTTTTTTCATAAATATTAAAGAAAAGGACCTTTTAGAAAGTTAACCTTTCCCTGCCTGATGATCCATTAGGCTAAATTGCATTGGCTCTCTAGCTTCGCCCAGCCAGTAATTAGCCTTGTAAAGGTGTGAAATGCCTCCTAGGAGCCAAAAATAGGCTGACCCGAATAGGCAGAGATGACTGCCCTGAACTACAACTAATATGCAAGGTGGTGGCTGTGGACATCCTTTTTGACACTACAGTGTCAAAATCCTGTTTAAAAGGTCTGCTGGGTTCAGATATAACACTTGAGGCACAATTGAAAGGGGAGAGAACAGGATGCTAATAGACTTCTTGTGAGCCTTTGGGTTTATTGTGGGTACAGTGGCTACCTCAAACTGAATTTTAGTGTTAGATGTGGGAGGATACTAGGTTTACCATGAAACACTCCCTACACCCACCCAGCTCTCAGAGCCCAAGTTTAATGTGGCCGAAGAACTTTGTCATCTTAAAAATACCCAAATCCTGTGAGGTGAGCCCTGGGAACTTTTACCCCAATGGTTGGGGTGTTCTCAGGGGTCATTCCCACCCACTAGTTAGTGCCAGGCATAGATATGGCATTTCCGGGTACCCACTTCAGAACACATCCTGGACCTGAAGAAGATAAACAGATGACTGGACCTGCTTTCTGTGACTTGGGAGGAGCCTTGGAGGACTAGACCTGCTCCCTCTTGTACCCACTATAAAGAAGTGGACTCCAAGGGTCATAAGAGTGTTCAGGCTACAGGGATTTAACAAGCTTCAAGAGGTCTTTTCCAGTAAGTACCCAGCGGACTAGTGGCAACTGGACCTTAACCGGACCCTGCTGTGAGTCTGTATGTGGCCTGGGGGGGGGGGCTTAGAAGTATACTCCTGTGGTAAATTGGTACTTAAAAGACTAAGGACCTGATTTAGATCTTGGCGGGTCTCCCGTTGTCCCTCCGTGGTGGTGGCTACAAGTACTCCGTCGAGCTGACGGAGTCCAGGCCGCTGTATATTTAGATGTGGGCTGGCTGAACCATCATCTGCATCAACAGACTGGAAATCAGTTCAGTTCAGTAGATACCTAATGGAAGAGTCGATTCTAAACGACAAAATGCTTTTAGGTTTAAATCTTTTTATTGTTTTGGAGCAACACAAATAAAGGGTGCATAATAAGCGGGCCACGCAGGGCCCGGCAGATCCAATTGTAAATGCGTAAAGATTTGCAAGCTCCAATGTAAAAATACTATCCCCCCACCCACCCAAATAAGGAAGAGAGAGAGAAAAAACTAAAGGAAGGAAAAAGGGAAGAAAACCACTCTTCACCCTCTCAGGGATCCCTGTCTCTGAATAGCATAGCATGGAACAACGTGTTCTAGGTGAGGCTGAGGTGAGTCATGCATGGGGGTCCGGAGTAGTGAGGTGCAGTAGGCGTAGATATTTGGGGCAGTATAGTTCCCTAAATTCTGGAGCTAGAAGGGCTAAAAATGGTTGCCAAAGGTCGCTAAAGGAGGAGCCCTTACCGGCCAAGGTGAGGGAGATCTTTTCCATGCCCAGCACGTGCCAAAGACGCTGATACCACCCTGTGTGTGTGGGAACCCGGGTGGTCTTCCAGTGTATGAGTATGTTCTGGGTAGCTGTGCCGAGAGCAATGGCAATCTGTTTCCCCCTTCGGGATTTCAGGGGGTAAGTGAGCGGATTTGGGACTCCTAGCAAGACGTATGCGGGGAACCTGGGGAGTTCCGTGTCCAAGTGCTTGTCGATCTCGTCAAGTACATGTGTCCAGTAAGGCTGAATATGTGTGCAGTCCCATTGGAGGTGAACCAATGAGCCTCTCTGTCCGCAGTCCCTCCAACAATCGGGGCTATGTGTGGGGTCAGCCTGGTGCAGTCTCTCTGGTGTGTAGTACCAGTGGTATATGATTTTGGTGAAGGTTTCGGTCAGGCCCACATGCGTCGCTGTGTGGCGAGCCCTATAACACGCGCCGTCCCATTCCTGAGAGCTAAGGTCACGCCCCAGGTCTCTCTCCCATCTTGCCCGCCCGGCGTGATAAGTGTGAGTGTATCTGGACAAAAGCAATTTGTAGAGATCCGAGGTCAGTTTCTTGTCCGAAGGCCGCGTGATAAGCCATCGCTCGTATTGAGTAAGGAGCCGTGACGCCTGCGCCCGGTTATCAGGGTGCAAGGCCCAATGTCGGACCTGTAGGTAGTGCATGCGTTCCGATTCAGGGAGGCCATGGTCAGCTCGGAGTTGCGAGAAAGGAACGATCGCGCCTTTGTGGAACAGTTGGCCTAGGGCACGACAGCCCGCTTCACTCCACAGCGGAAAGGCCCGAAGGCCTACGCCGGGTCTGAAATCTGGGTGGTCAAGGAAGGAGGTGAGCGGGGAGGGAAATGTGGTGAGGGCATGCCGTATATTGATCCGGTCCCAGACCTTAAGGATGGAGCGCGTTACCTGAGAAGCATACAAGTTGGGTGGGCGATGGGGTTTTGGCATGAAGGGGATCTTCATGAGAGACGTGCCAGCGACAGCCCGGTCCTGAAAGAGCCAGTGTTTCTCAGATTCTGCTCTACTCCATTCGACCAGGTACCGGAGTTGTGTGGCGTTATAGTAGAGTGCTAGATCTGGGACTCCGCGCCTCCCTCATGCGGGGGAAGGAAGCTTACCAGCCGCTTCATTCTCGGCTTGCGCCCCTGCCAGATGAAGGAAGAGAGGTCAGATTGGACCCTTTGTAGCCATCCGGTAGGGGGTGGGAGGGGCAGGGTCTGGAAAAGATACAGAATCTTGGGAAGAATAGTCATTTTGACAGCTGCGATTCGCCCCAGCCACGATATTGGGTAGCGTTTCCATTTCAGCAACGCAGCCCGGACGTGTGCCTGCAGGAGGGAGTAATTAATTTGTCTCATAGCCTGTAGAGTCGGGGCCAGCTGTATGCCCAGGTAGGGGACCGACTCATCGGACCAGTGCAACGGGTAACGGGCCCAAAGGTCCGCCAGGACGGCCTGTGGTAGGGACAGGTTTAGCGCCACGGATTTCGTCAAGTTGATCTTGAAACCGGAGGCTTTCCCGAAGGCCTCTAGCTCCTCTAAGAAGCTCCCCAGGGCGGCCGTAGGGTGCGTGAGAGTGGCCAGGACGTCATCCGCATAGAGGCTTACAGTATGAGTGTCTCCACCAAAGCGGATACCGGTGATCTGGGGGTGGTCCCTGACTCTCTGAGCAAAAGGTTCCATGTAGAGGGCAAAAAGCAGGGGCGATAGAGGGCACCCTTGTCTAGTGCCTCTACAGATAGGGAACGGTGCTGAGGTATGGCCATTCACTCGGACCGTAGCAGTGGGAGAGTGGTAACAATTCAGAATGTGCATTCGCGTCTTGTCTCGGATACCAGCGTGGATCAGTGCCTGCTCAAGATATGGCCAGTGGACGCGGTCGAAGGCTTTTTCCGCATCTACTGTTAAAAGCATGTATTCTCCAGGAATGCGGGAAGCCTTTTCGATCAGGTGCGTGACTCGTTTGGTGTTGTTGCTCGTTTGTCGCTGCGGTATAAAGCCTGCCTGATCAGGATCCAGCAGCCCCTGCATATGAGGGCTTAGGCGGGCGGCCAGGATCCCGGTATACAGTTTCAGATCAATATTTAAGAGCGAGATAGGTCGGTAGGATCCGCAGGATGTTTTATCTTTCCCCGGCTTTGGGATAACGGCCACTGCCGCCTCTAGCATGGATGCAGGGATTGCGCCAGGCTCGGCGAAGGAGTTAAAGAGTCGGGTAAGTAGGGGGGCCAGTGTAGCGCAAAATTGCTTGTAAAAGGCTGCGGTGTAACCGTCGGGGCCAGGCGATTTACCCATTTTCAAGCGGGCTATGGCAGCTATGACCTCTTCCACCCTGATCTCCCTCTCTATGTGAGCCGCTTGGTCAGGCGTTAAACTGGGAAGGCGGGCCTGAGCTAGGTATGAATCGATGTCTGCTGCCTCCAAGGGCTGTTCATCATAGAGCTGCGTGTAAAAATCACGGAATGTCTCGGCTATGGCCGTGTCGTCTGTGTAAAGTGCTCCTGAGCAACCCCGATCTCCCGGACTCCATCTCTCTGTCGGACTTCCCGCAGTTTGTGCGCGAGTAGCCGCCCACACTTATCCCCTCCCACATAGAAGGAATGTCGCAAGTGCGTTGCTGCGTATTCTGCCTTATCCCGGTCCAGGGCAGTCAGTTGCGATCTGGCCACCATTAATTGTCTCCAAGCCCGCGGGGCCCCAGTGCGGTGGTGCATCTGCTCCAGTTCTCGCACCCTGAGGGTCAATTCCTCCCTTTTCCGCTTGCGCTCTATATTGTCAGCCGTGGATATAGCGATCACTTCACCCCTAATCACCGCCTTGAGGGCTGCCCACCTAGTGGAGAGGACTGTATCTGGATTGTCGTTATGTAGCAAATAATCGTCTAGTGTCCGCTGTAGTCGTGTGACCGTGTCTTGGCGGTGGAGAAGAGTGTCTCTGAATCGCCAGTGTCTAGTCGGGGGCGGCGCCTGCGGAAAAGCTAAGGTGAGCACCACGGGGGAGTGGTCGGAAAGGGTCGCCGCCAGTATATCAGCTGAGAGCGCAATGTCCAGGATGGGTTTAGTGCCCAAAAAGTAATCTAATCTGGCGTATGTTTTATGTGCATTGGAGTAAAAGGAGAAGTCTCTCGTGCCGGGGTGGAAGTGTCGCCATAAGTCCGTAAGGCCAAGGTCATGTAATTTGGCGTGTCCGGTCGGGGAAAGGAACTGACCTGACTAGTGCGTTGCGCAGAGCGGTCTATGACGTTATCAAACACTAAATTGAGGTCCCCCCAATCAATATATGACGATCTTGGATGACCATCGCGTCCATCAGTGCTTCACCCAGGAAGCGTTCCTGCCGTCATTGGGTGCGTAAATGGAACCCACCGTGAATGTGCGGCCCTCTGCGGTGAATTGTATGTGAGGAGCCTACCTCGTATTTCAGCCCCTTTTGTGTCACCCTGCCCTGAAAATTCTTTGAAACCAATATGGCCACCCCAGCCCTCTTCGCGGGTCCAAAAGAGTGAAATTGGGTTGGGAAGGAGCGGGACCGGAGCCTGTGACAGTCTTTGGAGAGGAGATGCGTTTCTTGGAGGAGACAAATATCCGCCCCTGTGCTTTCAAGATAAGAGAGGAGTGCCCTCCTCTTGATCGGGTTATTAAGGCCCCTCACATTGAGGGTTAGGATCTTAATGGAGGAAGGCGGCATTCAGACCTGAGAAGGGTGTGTGCGCCCCAAGGGAGTCCCTACATAGTCAGGACTCCGGAGTAGCCGAGGAAATTCCATATACAGCTGCGGCTAAAAGGCGGGAGCGCTCTGCGGACCACGAGAAGCCCCAAGCTGGAAAGAGGAGAAAGAGGGTGAAGAATGCATAAAAGAAAGGAAAACCCCAACTGTGAAAGGGAGAGAATAAAAAAATAAAAAACCCCATAAAGCGCAACGGGCGCTGAAAATAGTTCAGTGTTCAAACATTGTCCGTCATCCAGGGATGAACAGAGAGGAAGTCCATTGGGCGATCGCGTGGCCATTGTCAGCTCTTCCACCCCCCCTCCTCCACCCCAAACTTATCAAAGAAAGGATACATCAAAGTAACCAGGAGTGATCAGTCAGCAGATGCCTTGGCCAAGGCCTCCAGAGCCGCTTGTTGTTCCATCTTGATCACTGCAGGATCCGGTCGGCGGGTCCGTCGACGCCGCCTCTGTTGCCTCCACTGCGGTCTGCCATCGTTGGACCCTTGGTCGGAACAAACCCCATCGTCCGTGTCTTCCGGGAGAGTGATCCCAAGGACCTTACTAGCTTCGGACAGAGAGCGGAGCTGAAATAGTTTGCCGTCGTGCCGGAACACTAGGCGAAACGGATGCCCCCAGGAGTAGGAGATGTTACGCTGGCGGAGGACTTCTGTGATAGGCCGGAAGGTTTTGCGCTTCTGGAGAGTGATTGCTGCAAGGTCCTGATAAAGGGTGGGCGTCTGGTTGCGAAAGGAGATTTGTTGCAGGGAGCGAGTCTTACGCAAGATCTCTTCTTTAGTATGGAAGTCCTGGACGCAAACCAGTATGTCCGCGGGGGGTGCTGTCGCCGCCCTGGGCGGGCCCACCCTGTGGGCACGGTCCAATTTCAACGGAGTGTCCAGGGGGTTACCCAGAATATGGTTGAACAGTTCCCGGACAAAGGCAAAAATGTCCCCGGCTTGTTCATTAGTGCCCACCTCTTGAATCCTAATGTTATGGCGCTGGGAGCGGTTTTCTAGGTCCTCCAAGTGAGACTGCACATCTACCTGTTGTTCGTGAATGCGGAGTACCTCCTGCTGTAGAGCCGCCATCTCAGTGTCTCGGGAGTCACTTTTGTCTTCCAGCGTTGCCACCCTCTCCCCTATGCCATCCACATCCTTGCGAACATCTCTAAGTTCCGCGGTTAGGTCGCGCTTGACAGTTTGGAGGTCCTCGCGCAAAGCGGCAAATAGAGACTCCAAGAAGCCCCGCATCACAGGAGCTTCCGACGAGGCCGCCATCTGCGACGCTGGGCGCAAGCGATCTGGTAGCAGACTTGTCCTTCCTACCCTTGGCCGATGTCATGGTCAGGGTCCCTTCTACTCCAGCTGTGATGGCCACCGGAGAGATGGAGCAGGGCCCGAGCGGCGTCGTGACCGGCGGGCCGACAGAGCGGACCTGTCCCTTCAGTGCACAGGTCCGGGGGCTGGTAAGGGTTGTCGCCAGCCGGTGCTAGGAATGACCCGGGGTAGTCGTGAGGAATTCCTGCGGGTTGTCACAACGCCTGCGTGGTTGTGGCCAGGCAGAGGCTTAGCGTGTGGGAAAAGAGGCGGAGGTGCTGTCTCGATGAGAGTACTGGGCCTAGGATATGCGGGAAGGAAGACAGTGTCCGAACGATATCAGGCCACCAGCCAACCCCCAGAACGGGCCTAGAACCTGCAGCGCCGCATTCTGGCTGGTCCGCACACCTTGAAGAGCCCCCTGCGGGAGGGATACCCCCAGTACTAGCCGCGGGGGCCAACCTCAATCGCGTCCCACAGGGGCAGCCGGAATCACAGAGCTGGGCGGCGGTCAGTCGCTAGGCCCAGGTCACTCCGGGAACCGCAAGGAAACAGCGCAGTGCTTCCGGGCCGGAGGCCGAAATGCCCCCCGATCGTCCGCCCCACCATGCGCCGGTACCACTGCTGCACGAGGAGAGGCCCGCGTCGAGGCTGAGTAGGTGGGGTGAGAAGACAACTAAGATGACGCCCAGCGCATGGTCAATCTGCCGTCCCCCGTCGCGGCGAGTGGAGAGTCGGCTGGCATCCGGGCAGGCCGGGGCCCGTGTGGCCGAGGATGGCAAGAGGCGGGGGTCAGAAGGGCCCCCGGTGGCGATCAGCGCCCCGGGCTCAGCAAGGTGGAAGCTCGGCAGGGTGTGAGGGAATCGCAGAGCTCACCATCCAGGCTCCGACGGTCCGTCTCGTAGCGTCGGAGCTCCGAAGGCCTCACGAGGCGCCGTCTCACTTCCAGCAGCGTCACAGCTCTCTTGGGGAGCGCGGAAGTCACCAAGGCTCACCGATGGGCCCCGGCAGCGGCTCCCCGGGTCCGCAGACCGGAGCAGAAGAAGCGTCGCCGCCTCCGCGGCGTCTCGGGCAGGGCTGCGCGCTCCCACAGCTCGAACCCAGGGCCGTGGCCTCACCCCCGGCAGCACGCCGGTCGCCTTCAACACCACTCCCGGGGCCAAGGGCAGGCCCGAGCCGGCGGCCGTAAAAACCCTTGCGTGGACCCGGGAATCACCCGGTAGGTCGTCCGATATTCCTGGGTGCTTCAAGGAGCACGACAGCTGGTCCTTGCGCTAATTAAGGCCAGAGGCCGGTGCTAGAAATCGGCGGGTGGAGGAGCGAAGACAAAACGTGTCTTAGCTCACCGCCATCTTGGCCACGCCCCGACAAAATGCTTTTAAACATCTTCACAACCTGGGGCTTTCCAGCTATTGACCTGTTCACTAGCAAACACCACAAAAAGTCAGCATTATGTATTCAGGTATCTAGAGCCTTGTTCCAGCTGTTACGCTCTTTCGATACGTAAGTTGAGGGACTTCCAAAAAAGAGCAGTATTGGCTCTAACTGACCGCACAGGCTTTTGTATTGTATATATGCATGCAATAGCACTCAACCTTCTAATGGTCCTACTGCTCCAATACCATAAACCAAAGTGAAAAACAATATACAAAAGGGAGTTCTTAGGAAGTCTGATGTTTTCACTGAAAGTTTACTTAATCAAACATTAATCCTGATTGTTCAAACATATGAATTCTTCTTTTAGATCAAATACAACGCAGGAGCCATGATATGATATTCAAAAAAAGATATTCTTTACAACATTAAACTGCAGCCCAGTTAGCGCGTTTCGTCCCGACAAAGGACTTCATCAGGGCTATAAACTTAAATAATACATACATTTATGTGCTATATAAATTGCATATTCATAAAACAAACCAGCATGTGCATATTCTTGTTACAAATTAAAACATATGATGGCTTCCGACATCCACACTTAATATAACACTATTCCACAAAAACATGTAAATATTGTTACATCAAAAGGAAAAAGTCAAAAACACATATACCACACCAAAATGTAACAAGATAATTTCCCTTTCTCAGATTTCTATCTATTGCGTTGCTAAAGAAAATATATAATACTGTGTATTATCTACTAAGAGTGATATAAGGAAAAGATAATCCTCTATTTGTAATTTCCAATATAGAATCTAAACCCTCAGAATGTGTTGTATTATGTTCCACTTACTTTAGAGATTTCTTAGTGTTTCCTTGTGGCCAAGTGTAAGCCACACAGAAGAAGAGGGGACTGAATAGTAGTATCACCCGTAGTTCCTAAAAAATATATAAAAAGATCCTGTAACTAGTTCTAAAACACTGTTTTAGGCATACTTTATCACCTAAAAGGGGGTAAGTCACATTTGGGAAATAAAGAGTACAATCCCACAAGTACCATCATAAAGTATGGCCTATTTAAATATCACGAGTAATTTCTTACTTCTTATTCACATTAAAAATTCCTTATTGATTCTTCCTGGATAAGTGTGAACCAGAAAAGCGAGAATGCTGAATATCTTGTACAGATCTTATACAGATACACGGTCAGTAATAAGAGATTTATTAGAAGGCTTTAAAAGTATTTTTTCCAGTTACAGCTATTTATTTACAGATGGATGCCTTAGGGGTTACTTATGGACTTTGACGAGGGTGATAAAAATTACTGTTATAGAAGAAAAAAGAGAAAGTTTGATCCAACAAGTGAGTAACCACATCGGATGTTTTTCAGTAGCGACCTTGGATTAATTCAAAGTTCAGTTCAAAGCAAGGCTAAATCCTTCATTTCACAGAGGACGCTTGGTCATTTGTGATTGGGTTCAGACTGAGCCTGGGCGTAGTTCGCGAAGTAGCGCTACGCGAAGCTACGCAAAGTGCAGTTCGCACTACGCGAGCTACGCGTAGCACTTCGTGAACTGCGTAGTGCACTGTTCGCAATGATTGCACAGTGCCGGATGCTTGTCCGCACTGTGCAATCATTGAAAACGGCATCTTGCACAGTGCGAGCTGTCTTTTACTGCCGCTCGAGTAGATTTTTACTCGAGCGGCAGCTTTCTCAACGCGGACTGGTAGTTTCTCATCGCGAGCGGTCGCGAGCATACGCGACCACTCGCAATGAGAAACCTGACCTCCCGCGTTGAGAATCTCGCCGGGAGGTTTATTTTCCACGCTCGCGATCGGCAACTTGATGTTGCTGATCGCGAACGAGGAAAAAGTCTCGCCGGGATGTCATTTTGCTTGCTCGCGGTCGCCAACTTGACGTTGAGGACCGCGAGCAAGCAAAAAATTACCGCTGCACTACGCTACGCGTGTTTGCACTGTGCTACGTGCAATTCGCGTTGTGCGAAGTAGCGCTAACTTCGCAAACTACGCGAGCGTAGCGTAGTGCTTTGCCCAGGGTTAGTTCAGATATCTTTATTATGGTTGAAGCAAATTCACATGCTAGGGTCCTGAACTACAAGGGATCTACCTCGGTGTTTCTTCCTTTTGAAGAATTGTTTGATCAAGCAGGTGAATACCAAATGGAAGTTTCTTATTGGTCTGCAGTATGATACCAGTTTCTGCTGGTATTTCCTGCTTTTGTCAACTATGCTTAAAGGATGTTGCAAAGGGCCTAAAATTGTATTCTGATGTATGTTAGGAGCCAGTGCAGTGCTTTTAGGACGAGTTTGATGTAGTTGCACATGCAGAGGGTTAAGAACATTGTGGCTGCCTGGTTCTGTAGCTTGGCAATTAATTACTTGAGGAGAGCAGTGTAAATGATACAGCTGTACTTCTACTGTGCCAAAACCAGGGCACTAGTATGCTCCACCCTGTGATCAGTTCATAGTAGTATGGGGGCTGCAGAAAGATACTCTTGACTGCTGCACTGACTTGAGGAGCAAACAACGATTTGTTTTAAAAAGTATCCTTAAGTTTCTTACTTTGAGAGAGTTAGGTGGTGGGTTTCATGTCAATCTGTTAGGGGCAGTTGAAGGATAAAGAGTTGGATTTATTTGGTCCCATTACTAGGATCTCGGTTCTGACTCAGTTTTACAGTGAAACCTCTCCTTCATTCTGTATAGACCATGGTCCAAGTGAAGTCCTTACCTCGCTTCAATCAGCCCATCAGTGCACATATTTTGGTTAGTAACAAATCAGACTTCATAGGAGAGGATTGTGCTTTTCTTCTTACTGGCACTGGCACCCAAGCAGAATAACAGGAAAGTGAATCTAATACACTCTGTTCACCTTGATAACTGAGAATAAATCTTCCTAAACCCTCCATGGCTGTACTAAGACTATAGGAAATGTTAGCTATATACCCTATAACTGATATTGTCTATGGCCTATTTGATAGTGGCATACATTTTAAATTTTATGTTCCTCCATCGGGTCTCTTCTTTGTAATGGCAGACTGAAACATTCTTTTACAATTAGGTGTTACACAATTTTAAAGCAGTGCAGACTGTTGAGTTTAATCTTAAATGCAGTTAATTGTCTACCCTAATTTAATATTGTGTGTGGATCATCCCTAAATAGCAGTAATTTCTTCACCATTTCCAAGTTACAAATGTTGACCTTTTTACCCCAAAGTTCCAGGACCTTTAATTTATTCAAATTCATTGTGATTTACCTAGCCTGATTGTTAGAACTGGGGGTCTCTAGTTGGCAGAGGTAGGTACCTTTGTCCAAATAGGGACCCTTGCTTCTAGTCAGGGTAAGGGGGATACACTACTAAAATAACCCCTGCTCACCCCCTTGGTAGCTTGGCACGAGCAGGCAGGCTTATCTCAGAGGCAGTGTGTAAAGCATTTGTGAACACATACAGTAACACAGTGACAACACTACAGATGGACACCACACAGGTTGTATTATAAAAATGAGTATTTTTATATAGACTAAACACAAGACCCAAAACGACAAAAATCCACAATACACTATGAAAAATATGACTGTCAATGGTAGAAAATAGTTCAGTTCAAATGCAGGTGATCAATGCGACACTCTACGTTCAATGTACCTTTGGATGCATAACGCTATACAAACAAAAGAGTTGCAGGGAAGGTGATGCGTCGGTTCCTTACACGCAAGAACGGTGATGCGTCGGTTCCTTGCTCCGGGGGAGGTGATGCGTAGGTTCCCTACTGCTGCGTAGGGGACGGTGATGCGTCGGTTCCTTACCGGAGAGGAGGTGATGCGTCGGTTCTTCACCGCGTGGGGAGGTGACGCGTCGGTTGTCTTACTGCGCTTCTGTGGCGATGCGACCAGCAGCGCCTCGATGCGATGAAGACCCGGTGCAATGAAACAAAATGGCGTCTTCTTCTCGATGTGACAACGAAGGGGCGATGCGTGCAAGCCCGACGGCCGTGCGGCGACTCGGTGAATCTTTGGAGCCGCGACAGGCCTTGCGACACGCTTCTCCGATGATGCGACAGCATCTGCTGCGACGGCGACACTCTTCTCCGGTGATGCGATGGCGGCAGCGGCGGCACGCTTTCTCAGCGATGCGACGACAACTGCTGCGGCGGCGACATTCTTCTTCTTCGTGAGTCGCGCTTCCAGCTCCCAGCGACACGCAGTCTCTCAGAAGGCCCAACACAACAGTAGGCACTTCAAATTCCCAGCAAGGGAATTCAGGGGAGCTGGTTGGTGAAGTCTTGTATCCCTGAGACTTCAGCAGGAGGCAAGCTCAATCTTCAAGCCCTTGGAGATTTTCTGCAAGATGATGAAAGTAAGCACAAAGTTCCTTTCTCCTTTCTTTGGCAATCAGGCAACCACTGCAGGCCAATCCCTCAAACAGCACACAGCATAGGGATAGTCTCCTCCTTCAGTTTCTCTGGTTCCTCTCCTCAGCAAAGGTTCTTCTTGTTTCCCAGAAGTGATCTAAAGTCTTGGGGTCTGGGCCCCAATATTTATACTAGCAAATCCTTTGTCCTCTGAAGGCAGAGGGTCCTGTACCTAGTCCAAACCAGTGCTGGGTGCATTTTGCCAGTGCACACCTTCTTCCTTTGTCAATGTGGGCCAGGGACATCAGACGCACCACAGGAGGTGGAGCCAGCATTGTGGAAGGCAGGCACAACCCTATTCAGGCCCAGGTGCTACTCCTCCCACCACTCTACATGCAGTTGGTCTATTCAGCCCTGTGCTGACTCACCCTGTCTCCTGGAGTCCCCCAGCCCCTGTCACTCACAAACCCAGACATACAATACACAAGCTAGCAGAGGCAGGCTGGATGGTTAGGCAAGAAAATACCTACTTTCTAAAAGTGGTATTTTCAAACACAGAATGTTAAAACCAACTTCACTAAAAGATGTATTTTATCATTCTGAGTTCAGGCATACTAAATTCGTTTTTCTACCATGTTCCCTGGGTCAGTTAGGATTATAAGATGTTATAATCAAACTGCCCATTCTGGCCTATGGGGACAGGTAGCCTTGCAATAGGGAAGAACGAAATTGGCTGTAATTCACTATCAGGACATGCCACACACACCAGGGCATGTCCTACCTCTTACATACAATGCACCCTGCCCGCAGGCCTACCTTAGGGGTGACTAACATGCAGAAAAGGGAAGGTTTGGGGACTGGTAAGTGGGTGCACTTACCAAGTCGACATGGCAATACCAGACTGCACACAGGCTCTGCAATGGCAGGCCTGAGACACACTTTACAAGCTGCTCCTGTGGGTGGCACAACCAGTGCTGCAAGCCCACCAGCAGCATTTGGTTCACAGGCCCTGGGCACAAACAGTGCACTGTACTAGGGTCTGACAGTGAATCAAATAGGCCAAACATGGAGTCACTAATCCATACATCAATTTATAACAGAGAGCATATGCACTTTAGCACTGATCAGCAGTGGTAAAGTGCCCAGAGTCATAAAACCAACAAAAACAGGTCAGAAAAAGTACAGGAGGAAGGCAAAAAGTTCAGGGATGACCCTGCAAAAAGGGCCAAGTCCAACACAACCCCCTTCCAGCCAAAACGCAGGGTAGACCAATCGCTACCTTGATGGGCTTCCCTGCTTTGGGCGATAGAACCTGGACCCTGGCCCGCAACAGCAGGGGCATATTCCAGTTCTACGCCAATCTGAAACTATCTGGATCCCTCTGTCCATACTCTCAGGGCCCACTAAGCTAACCCATGGGGAACCCTTCTCCTCACCTGTGGACACCATCTGTGCAGCACCTAACCGTAGCTTGCTCACAGGTGTGTCCCAACAGACAGACAGTAAGCCACAGTGGCCACTGACAGTGGTCAGTGATGAGACCCAGGCCTTATGCCTCCTAGGGCTCTCAAACCTCTGTGGCGTCAGAGAGCGGGGGGCAGTAGCCCCAGGTGCCTGGCACCCTTTGTCCACTCTCCCTCCTGTCAGGTCAGGTATTATATCCTGACACTGACCCACCAGCCCCGGACCTGTACCCGGCGGCTGGACCGGAGACTGGGGTGGGCTTTCCCACACCCGGTCCTCCTCCTCGGGGCTCTGCACCCTCCCACCTGGAGCAGTACCCCCTTCCAGAATTGTCAGGGCACCTGTGGCAGGCGTCCTGCACAATTCGCCCATCAGTTCAGGGGTTCTATCCTGTAACTGGGATCCCAACATAGGGTCTGTACCCTTAGACTAGGCAGAGGTCAGGGGTGAGGCTGTCCTCTCCCCGCCCCCCTTACTGGGGCCCTGCACCCTCCCACCTGGAGCGGTGCCCCCAGAAGACAAACTGGTAGGGGCACTGTTAGCAGCTGCCCCTTCCTCCAGGTCAGGGGGGACACCCTGAACCTGGCCCTCCAACCCAGGGTCTGTACCCTTAGGCTGGACCTGTGCCTGGCAACCCAGGACTTCCGGGAGGGTACACCAACCCCCCCCCCCAAGGGAAACACACTCCTCTAGAGTTGTGTAAGAACCTGCCTGGCGCACCAGGACTTCCTGGGGAGCACGCATGCCCCCCCAGAGGGTAACACATCTCTCATGTGTTGTGTGACAGTCTGCCTGGCGCTGATCTCCCGACCTCTGTCCACCTGACAGTGCGTGAAGACCCCCCAAAACAGAAGTGGTGTCACCATGGTCACTCCTAGGAGGCTCAGCCCTTCTGGCTGGCCCCTGACCCACTGGCTCTCCCACTGGGGAACACATCCCCCTCTCACACCTCAATCTGGACTTCTGCACCCTCCCAACTGGAGCGGCACCGCCAGACACCAGAACCACTGGAGCTCCATTTACAGACGCTCCAGGTTCTCTAGACCCTGGGAGATCCCCCTCAAATGGCCTACCAGTACAGTCTAGGCCCCCAACCTGGTGTTCCCTTAAGGAACCCTCCAGGGCCTGAGACTGGGTTTTGGGCACCTTGGGACACGCAGTCCCACACTCACTCCTTCTCCGCAGAGACAGGACGTGAGCCCCTACACCCCTCCCACTACGCTGGGACCTAGCTGGGCTACACTGAACCTCTCCCACTACTCTGGGTTGGAAGACACCTGAGCCACTCCTCTTAGGGTCACTCCCCAATGCCTCTTCAGACCCTCTGGAATCCACCAAAAGGTCTGCCTCCATTGTGAGCTCCCTGGGGTCAGAGAACTCACACTCCACCAGGTGTTGGCATAGCTCTGGAAAATAGGGACTTACAATATGCTCTCCCTCAATTGGATCACACAGTCCCACCAAACTATCCTTCACCTCACCATCCAGTGCCTTGCACACGTACCACACACCACTCTCCTGAGACTGGCAAGACAGTATCTGACTGTCTCTGTCACTCAACCCACACTCTTCTGGGCGGTCTCCACACTCACACACCAGGACTTCAACCATGGGGGAACCCCTCTCCCTGCACCTCCCATCTAGAGTCAGTAGAGTGTCCCTCCCACCACTAGGACTATGAACCCCTGTGCCAGTTCCCCAATCCACCTCAGGGACACTGCGCACCACTGGAGCTACCTCATATTCTTGAACCTCCTGGTGTATATTAACCCCCTCCTTCAAGTCAGGCGCCACATCTCTGGGTGTGTGTATTGCTCCCTCAGCACTAGATAACATAATTTTGCTGCCACCATCTGAGGCTGGACTCCACCTCCAACTCAGCCAAGCTCACTTCCTGAGCTACACACATTTTTTTTTCAGCTAAGGCTCGCTCTATCTCCTCGCACTCCCGGTCTAGCTGCCTCAGCCTCCGGTCACGAGCATGAATCCGATTCCTCTCTTCACGAGCCAATCTTTCCCAAAATGTTTCCTCCTTAGGGCCACTGCCCTCTTGGTATTCTGGCTGGGGATCCTCTCCCTCAGATTCCTCCTCAGAGTCATCTGCTAGTGTTGCTTCCCAGCGTAGCACCTCATAGCTATGCAGGGCTGCCTCAAGATCCTGCCTTGTGGATCTCCTCTTCACAGGTAGCCCCCTCTCCTTGCAAAACACTTTCAGTTCCTTTATCTTGTAGATGTACAGGTGCCAAAAGTTGACTTACATTTTGACAAGGCCCAACAGGTGCAACAACTAACCAGAGTTTCAAAAACCAAAGTCCAAAGGGAAACAGGGAGAAATAGTACGTGGTTGCGTTTGGTCTGCACTCACTAGTAGTGTACACCAATCACTGTATATGAGTCACAAATGCAAGTCCAGAATCCTCACCGCTGACCACCAATGTTAGAACTGGGGGTCTCTAGTTGGCAGAGGTAGGTACCTTTGTCCAAATAGGGACCCTTGCTTCTAGTCAGGGTAAGGGGGATACACTACTAAAATAACCCCTGCTCACCCCCTTGGTAGCTTGGCACGAGCAGGCAGGCTTATCTCAGAGGCAGTGTGTAAAGCATTTGTGAACACATACAGTAACACAGTGACAACACTACAGATGGACACCACACAGGTTGTATTATAAAAATGAGTATTTTTATATAGACTTAACACTAGACCCAAAACGACAAAAATTCACAATACACTATGAAAAATATGACTGTCAATGGTAGAAAATAGTTCAGTTCAAATGCAGGTGATCAATGCGACACTCTACGTTCAATGTACCTTTGGATGCGTAACGCGATACAAACAAAAAGTTGTAGGGAAGGTGATGCATCGGTTCCTTACCCGCAAGAACGGTGATGCGTTGGTTCCTTGCTCCGGGGGAGGTGATGCATTGGTTCCCTACTGCTGCGTAGGGGACGGTGATGCGTCGGTTCATTACCGGAGAGGAGGTGATGCGTCGGTTCTTCACCGCGTGGGGAGATGATGCGTCAGTTGTCTTACTGCGCTTCTGTGGCGATGCGATGACGACCCGGTGCAATGAAACAAAATGGCGTCTTCTTCTCGATGCGACAATGAAGGGGCGATGCGTGCACGCCCGATGGCCGTGCGGCGACTCAGTGAATCTTTGGAGCCGCGACAGGCCCTGCGACACGCTTCTCCGATGATGTGACGGCGTCTGCTGCGACGGCGACATTCTTCTCCGGTGATGCGAGGCGCTTCAGTGATGCGATGGCGACAGCGGCGGCACACTTTCTCGGCGATGCGACGACAACTGCTGCGGTGGCGACACGCTTCTTCTTCGTGAGTCGCGCTTCCAGCTCCCAGGGACACGCAGTCTCTCAGAAGGCCCAACACAACAGTAGGCACTTGAAATTCCCAGCAAGGGAATTCAGGGGAGCTGGTTGGTGAAGTCTTGTATCCCTGAGACTTCAGCAGGAGGCAAGCTCAATCTTCAAGCCCTTGGAGATTTTCTGCAAGATGATGAAAGTAAGCACAATGTTCCTTTCTCCTTTCTTTGGCAATCAGGCAACCACTGCAGGCCAATCCCTCAAACAGCACACAGCATAGGGATAGTCTCCTCCTTCAGTTTCTCTGGTTCCTCTCCTCAGCAAAGGTTCTTCTTGTTTCCCAGAAGTGATCTAAAGTCTTGGGGTCTGGGCCCCAATATTTATACTAGCAAATCCTTTGTCCTCTGAAGGCAAAGGGTCCTGTACCTAGTCCAAACCAGTTGTGGGTGCATTCTGCCAGTGCACACCTTCTTCCTTTGTCAATGTGGGCCAGGGACATCAGACGCACCACAGGAGGTGGAGCCAGCATTGTGGAAGTCCGGCACAGCCTTATTCAGGCCCATGTGCTACTCCTCCCACCACTCTACATGCAGATAGGTCTATTCAGCCCTGTGCTGACTCACCCTGTCTCCTGGAGTCCCCCAGCCCCTGTCACTCACAAACCCAGACATACAATACACAAGCTAGCAGAGGCAGGCTGGATGGTTAGGCAAGAAAATACCTACTTTCTAAAAGTGGTATTTTCAAACACAGAATGTTAAAACCAACTTCACTAAAAGATGTATTTTATCATTCTGAGTTCAGGCATACTAAATTCGTTTTTCTACCATGTTCCCTGGGTCAGTTAGGATTATAAGATGTTATAATCAAACTGCCCATTCTGGCCTATGGGGACGGGTAGCCTTGCAATAGTGAAAAACGAAATTGGCTGTAATTCACTATCAGGACATGCCACACACACCAGGGCATGTCTTACCTCTTACATACAATGCACCCTCCCGCAGGCCTACCTTAGGGGTGACTAACATGCAGAAAAGGGAAGGTTTGGGGACTGGTAAGTGGGTGCACTTACCAAGTCGACATGGCAGTACCAGACTGCACACAGGCTCTGCAATGGCAGGCCTGAGACACACTTTACAAGCTGCTCCTGTGGGTGGCACAACCAGTGCTGCAAGCCCACCAGCAGCATTTGGTTCACAGGCCCTGGGCACAAACAGTGCACTGTACTAGGGTCTGACAGTGAATCAAATAGGCCAAACATGGAGTCACTAATCCATACATCAATTTATAACAGAGAACATATGCACTTTAGCACTGATCAGCAGTGGTAAAGTGCCCAGAGTCATAAAACCAACAAAAACAGGTCAGAAAAAGTACAGGAGGAAGGCAAAAAGTTCAGGGATGACCCTGCAAAAAGGGCCAAGTCCAACACTGATCAAGCAACACCAAATATGTAATACTTTATTTGTTGATTAATAAAAATCATTACAATCAAGAGTAAAATACAATCGGTTAAGAGCATTATTTTTTGCCGATAGAGCACATATACAACTTTATACTGAAAAGTTAGCAGCTATGATTAAAAGTGCCTGTGCCAATCGATAATTAAAGTACAATTGTCCAAAGACTTATATTTAGCAGCGATAATTAAAGTGCAGTTGTGCAAAATCTAACGGCTGGAGAACATTTTCAAAACTGTTGTTAAAAATAAATTGTTTTCTCCTTGGCAGAACGGACCCACACAATACAGATAATTGTGCATGTGTTAAGATATGACCAGTTGTTGCGAACAATTAAAATTTTCTTTTTTGTGTTTTTTTTTTAAAACCATTTAAAAATCTCGAATTTGTTTTCCCAATTATTATAAACAATTTAAAACCTTTTAGAACAAGACTTTAGGAACAATTTTCGTTTTAGCATTAATGGGGTTAGCAGCATGTCCCTGCAATAACAATCATTATCAGTCTAGGCAGGCGATTGATGTTGGGAATCGCACTTGGTTAGTAGCTTCTTTTCTACAATAAAAATGAACTTTACAAATTGTGAGGTCAGGCGGGGCATATTCCCAGTAAGACAGGTTATAATAGCTTGTCGACATGTTCTCACCCCTAATTCATTAAAGATGGGTTTCAACAGAGTCTTCCGCTCTTCTAACAGTTGAGGGCACGTAGTTAAAATATGTATTAAAGATTCATTATAGAAACCACATAACCTTCAGTTTTTTGTGGACCAGTTTTTTTTCCCATATAGGGATTCCGTCCTTTGAGGGATATCTCCCAAACCGTAACAACATAAATTTGTTCCTTAAAAATGGTTTTAAATGGGTCATGAGATATGATTGACGTTCTAATTTGTTAAATGAGTTAATAACTGACCAGGAGTGACTCTTTTTGTGAGCTCATCCTTATCTAAAAGACTCGATAAAAGAGTGACAGAACAATTTATTATCTGCTTGTAAACCTCTTTACTCCTGACTTCTTCTTCAAAGAGCGGACACTTAAAATTGTTTAAACTCTCTCTTAGATAGGCTCTCCAACTCCTAGCATGCTCATACCTCATTATCTCCTGCCAACATTGGTTTGCAAGGGTGCCCTGGTCGGAACGAAACAAGGAATATAACGATTTTAAAAAGGAAGATTGCCGTACCAGAGATTGCCTTTTCAGACCAAATTCCAATCTGACATTGGCATGCCCCATATATCTAGGGACCCCAAAGACAGATTTAAAAACTTTTATTTGTAGGTCATCAAGGATTTTCGCGTCTTTTCCACGAAAAATCATTGAACCATAAGCCAGGGAAGGGATCAGCTTTGCTTTCATAACCTTTAGTAGATGTTCATGGTTTGGACAAGACAACTTATCCCTCAACTTTCTAAAAGCAAAGGACAAAGCTGTCGCTTTTGCTTTCAGGTTAGTGAAATGGTGTCTAAAAGACAGATTATCGTCAAATGTTATTCCTAGATACTTATAATATTTCACAGTTTCAATATGTAACCCGTTAATCTTCCATTCTTTATCTGTTTTTATACCACCTATCGTCATTATTTTTGTCTTCTTGGTATTTATTTGTAGACCATTAGAGGAGATAAAGTGATTAAAAGAATCAACTAATCTTCTTAGGCCTATGGCAGTGTGGCTTAACAAAATGGTATCGTCAGCATATTGTAAGTATTTAATATCTTGGCCTAAGAAGGTAGGTGAATGGGCGTTAACTTCTTTAAAATGTAATGGTAGGTCGGCCATAAAAAGATTAAAAAGGCATGGAGCCAGAACGCAACCTTGTTTTAGACCACTCTTAGTTTCAAATCGGAAAGTTGTGCTTCTGCCGTCTCCGACTTTGATCTGGACCCATGTGTTAGTATATAACAATTTAATCATGTTGAGCAATTGATTTGGGATACCCCATTCTGAAAGTTTGGCCCAAAGTAGATTACGGGGAACAGAATCAAAAGCGGCCTTAAGGTCGACAAAGCAGATATACAACTTTTGCTTTCTAAACTTTGCTCTTTCGGCCAATAAAGTCAGTAAGGAGAAGTTCGTAATCGTTGACTCGCCCCTTCTGAAGCCTGTTTGGAAAGTTGGAATTAAGTCTTCTTTTGCGGCCCATTCTTCCAGGTCGTTAAGCAGACAGCTTGAGAAGATTTTTGCCTCCACATCTGTTAGGGCAATTAGTCTATAATTTGCAGGATTGTCTTGTGGTCCACTTTTGTAGATCGGCTGAATTATGCTTCCTTGCCATGACTCGGGACCGATCCAAATTTAATGACATCATTGAACAAAGTCGTTAAAATCTCCGACCAATGCTCAAGATTTGCTTTGAAAGTTGAATTTGGAATTCCGTTAGGGCCAGGTGCGCCATTCGATCTGATCCTGCTGATTGCCTTTTTAACTTGCTCTGTAGGCCAAGTCGCCTTAACTTGTGGCTCAGCTTGGATATTGTGCTGGACATTCCTAAACTTTCCACCTTCTTCTCTGTTTGAAGCACTTGACTTTTGACAAACCGCATTACTATTAAGCAGTATGTCCAGAGATGAACCGTAAAGATTAGAAATGAAAGACGCCCAGCAGGATTCAGTGATATTAGCGCTATTTCCTCTTTTACTACCATTTTCGAGATTGTTTATTATGCCCCAGAATAATTTTGGATTTTGAGTTTTACATGAGAAATGTAGCTTGGACCATATTCCTTCATAATATGTTTGTTTGGCTTTCCATATTTCGTTTTTATATTGTCTTCTGAGCCTTTTTAATTTATAAAGCTCCAAAGTTTTTAGTGCTCCATTCGGTTTTCTAAAAGTCGCCCTTATAGCTCTATTGAGTTCTCTTTTTAGGCGAAGCAGCCAATTAGTGTAACATCCTGGTTTTTTTGGCATCATAATGGAGCCTTTTGATGTCGTAGAAGGAGGAAAACGATCCAAAAGGGAGGCACAAAAACAAGGCCAAATATCAACCATGGACTTCCCTTCTTTTTTCTCAGTCAGTGCCTTAGCGATTGCAGGTTCTAGGAATTCCCATATTTCCTTTTGATTTCTCGAGTTCCACACTAGCCTTTTAAGGCTAAAGGCTGTTGGCACGATTTTCATAGATCTTGCTTCGGGCAGGTGAACAAGTGATAGTGCCAGGGAGATTGTTTGTGGATTGTGATCGCTTTCTATCCTAGGTATCACTTGATAATTGTAAAGGGAGGATGTCAGCTCCATTGAGATGATGGAATAATCGATGATGGAGAATTGACCTGATTTTTTTAATGTTGGTACACTCTTATTGTGAATTTGGACGTCTTCCTGTAGTAACACGAGGTTATATTTATTGAGCTGGGAACGACACATCTGTGTCAGTGCTCTGCTTGGTTTATTAACGCAGTTTTTAGTGAGGAGGTGAATATTAAAATCTCCTGAGCTAATTAGCATAGCGTCAGAGTGGTCATGGTACAACACTTTGACTACTTCCCATAATGCAGTAAATTGAGATGTCTTGACAGAGTTTTTTGGACTTAGATAGACGTTTATGAGTATTATAGGTTGTTTAAGGACTAATTTGATGCACAAAAGCCACGCCAATTGGAAATCAATTTCATAATGTTTGACGTCCAAACTCAAAGAAACGTAGATTGATAAGCCGCCACTTGCGCGACCAAAGCCTGACTCACGGGATGCAAAGTTCAAATACTCATAATAACCAATTAGGGGTTCATTTTCCATATTCCATGTTTCTTGGAACATTAAAACATCAAAGTCCCTAAAAAAAGTTACTGTATCTAGATCCTCTATAAGGGTTTTCAGACCGTTGGTATTCCATGAGCAAATATTAAAACGTTTTCTGTCCTTATTTGAGCCCTTTAAGCATCATTCGTGTGTTTCAGCTCTCCCTTTTGTGAGTGTTTTAGGAAGCCAGCTCCAGTCATCACTGAGGGCTATATTTTTCTTTAGCTCCTCACACACACGGGTGCCCGGGTTGCAACTTGTAATCTTGATCCCAGATGACAGATCTAAATAGTGGCCATGAAGCTCCTTTCAATACATTGGAATGACCTCTTGATCTCATACTTATAGCAGAATCCATTGGGACAGGGCTATTAATTGGTAACTTCGGGATCAGCAAAGTTGGATATTGATTTTCACTGATTTTCCATATTTTGATGCCCCATTTCTCAAATTGTGATTTATTGGCTAAAAGTTTTCTGACGGTCTCTTCTCGGTGCCAAGTTGTAAAAGTCATCTCTTTTGACGGATTGTTAAGATCTTGTTTAAATTCAACCGAATCTAAGTCTTCCGATGTTAGATCTTCAAACTCTGGAATTGCGTTCAACAGTTTCAAAATATTACCACGATTCAAAATATCATGGGGGCCTCTTGAAGTATACCATGGGGAGAATGCTAATTTCATAGTTGCATCTGAGTATTTGTTATTCACTGATTTTTTGTTTTTTATGTTACCAGGGATCGCAGGTGACAGCTGCATGCCTTGAAGATCCCCATCACCTGGCACGGTGTCATCCACATTTGGTTGTTCAGAGGATACTGTAGGCTTGCTGTTAGTTGGAATATTTTCCGAATAGGCAACATTGTTAACACTTTTCCATCTGACCACATTTTGCTCCTCACACTGATGATCAATTCCTCTTTGGGCCTGATCTTGTCCACTCAGTTGAGAATTGGGTGTTACAGTAAGTTGAGACTTTGTGGAGTTATGGGCCACTTCGGCAGGAGGGCGTATTTTGGCCGAACCAATTGGGCCAGCCGTAGTTTCGCACCGACGTGATTCCAAGGATCTAAAGATTGGATAGATTTCTTTTGTGGTGAGCTCAGTAGATGAGCCAGCGTTTATGGATTTTTTTGAATTCTTTATTTTGTTGTGAGCTTTCCTTAATCTTTTTCTCGCTCTTTTAGTTAGACCATCTGGAATTATATTAGTGGTTGGTGCCAGATTTGAAGTAATTTGGGAGGCATTAACTACTGATGATAGGTCCATGGATTCGTTACCTTCCATCAAGTCCTGGGGTTTCTCAGGCATGTTTTGTAGGGTCTCTCCCTTTGGAGACTGCTTTTCAGTTACTATAACCTTCCTTTTTGATGAGGCTATATTATGTTGTTGAGCTTTACTAGTATTAAAGCAATTTGTATTTTTTGTTGATTTTCTTCTAATTGCGGTTTTGCCTGTGTGCTCCCAGTTTCATCTGGTGTTCCCACAATTGAAACTTTAGTATCAAGGTAAAGACCAAGGTTATGTCCAATTAAACCTATTTTATCTTGTACAATTCTGTCCGACATCGCCTTAACCTCTTCCACCATGGATCTTACTATGGTCGGTAGCTCTGAGATTTTATCAATCATATGGGCACAAGTGCATGTTAACAGTTGATTGTCTCTGTCTAATTGGGCTTTGGTTACCAGGTTTGATAGGTGAAGCAATTTAGTATCTATCCCGGCTACATAGAGAGCCAATGTGTTTAGTAAATCCACTTGGATGTTCAGTTTGACTGAGTGAAAATTAAGAGCAGTGGTGATGTTGTCTATTGTATTGAGCAAACTACCCCATATTCCGTTTTCCGGGTCTTTTAATTTATCTTCAGAAGCACAGGTTCCATCCTGAAAATTTTCATCATATTTGGCTAGCAATGATAAGTCTGCTGAGAGGATTGGTCAAAGAATCAGCTTGCGCAAACTTACTTTGACCGTTTAAAGAAGGCACATTCTCTACGGAAAGTTTACCTGGGACCAGGGTCGACTTGTTGTCATTATTAATGATACTGGTTTCCAAGATAAGGCTTGGTGGATCCATTTTAATTGCATTATTACAGCCATTTGGGCTGGAGGAGGCCTCTGGTATCATAATTTGGCAACCCCTGACAATGTCTGAGTTAGGCAGAGCAAGGGAGGGTATCCAAATGAGGGGGGACATAAAGACCTCGTCACTTGAATTTTGGTCCGGGCCAGACGATATATTGATCACGGAGTTGTTCACATTTTGACTAAAACCCTGTGGTGTTTGCGTAATTGTGCCTTCGCACCCACCTGATTTTGCCATGGATGCGTGAACTTGAGCTTTTACCAAAATCGGGCCGTTGGTTTGTGGTTTTGTTGATGGGGAGGCCACACTGGCCGCTGTAGGAAAGATGCCAGTGCTATTATCTGATAAATGGTGAATACTGCTGGCTTCTTTATTCCCTGGGCAATGTAGGGCATTATCAAACATACACCCCGGGTCTTGTCCTAAGCCATTCGCAATCGCTGTTTTGTTCTCAGGTATTTGATCTCCATTAGCACCACAGGCTATTAATGCTGTTCCATTATCTTTGTTTACAGTTTCATGTTTCTGCTTGAAGAATCCTGTGATGGGTGGTTGACTGGTCCTGCTACGAACTCCAGAGTATTGAGTGTCTGCAGGAGAAGTTAAAGAAAATGCTGCTAAATTAGCTAGTTCTTGAACTTTATCTCCTATTGGATTACTCAGACTGCTATGCAAAAGTTCATCCCCAGTCTCTCCACTCTCCTCATTCTTTCTCCGCCGCTTTGTTTGAGGTCGTGGCAATGTCCCACGCAGCCGGCCTGACCTCATTGCATTAAGTACTCAGATTGTAAAGTTTTTTTTTTTTTTTTTGTTTTTTTTAGGGGGAAAATTTGAGGTATTCCAACTATGTTCTGTGCCAAAAATACAGTCATACAGTAATGTCTAAGCTGAATATCCGGCCGATGACAAACTGGTATTGGGCTAGATGTCAGTTGTGTGGCGGGAGGCAAGTTGTGAACAAGTGCTCGCAGACCTGACTGGGCAGCCCGCAGGGGTCTCCACTCCGCAAAAGACCTTTGCAGTGAAGGTAATAATAATAGGAAGGACTGCAACAGCAGCTGTGGCTCACCTTTCCTTCTGCTGTTAATTCCACTTCACCGCTTCACCACCACTGATAGCCCACCAGTTCAACACAACGTCTCCAACTCTCCTTACAGCTCCTTACTGCTCCAGTACTCCAGTGCGGCACTTATTCTTGCCATTAATACTGCTTATACCGCCACTGCCGCTTTACCGCAACTGTGTACCTCAACTAGCACAGCTGGCAGCACTGATACGGGGGGATCTATTGCGGACTTTCAGCTCCTCTTCCTCGTGCGCAATCCTCCGCTAACAGATGACAGCTCCCCCAAGAGCTGCGGCCCCCTTGCTCACGGTACCTACTGCCTACTGCACACTGATAGCAGACCGGAGACCGGAGGTGCACACAGCTCTTCTCGCTGCCGGTTTTTGCCGGCTTTTGGCTTTTGGCTCACCGTAGGCTCACTGGTGGCTGTTTCTTTTTCAATGAACAGCTCTCGGCCGCGGGGAGCCGCGGGGGGCCTCAAACGAACTCTGCTTTTAGGTTTAGGGGCTTGGCAGGACTTGGCAAGATAAATTCGCCAAGGAAACCGAAAAGCGAAGGGCGAGTGGCGTTCGCTACTACCACTCTCAGGATGCGGCGTTCTCGGCGGGAACAGGAGCGAAAACCTGGACTGGAACCCAGATAGTCTTAATTCATCATAAGAATTAGATGAAAGCTCAAGTGTATCATAAACCATGGATAGGGTGCAGAATTAATGGGTTGTTTTCTTGTCCTTGTCAAGAAGGAGTTTCTGTCTGATGAAAGCTCATTTAATGCCCTTCACAGGTTGGAATCGTGACTGATGGTCATAGAGGAGAGGAGGAGTTCAGTGTATTCCTCGAGTAAGCTTGTCACCTGCTTTTTCATGGTTTTGTTGGGAAATTGGAGGTTTCAGATAAGCTGGATCTAGATATGTTTTTTGAAGCGGGTGGTAATGGCCTGTTCAAAAGGCTCTCAAACAAATACACATCCAAGTAAAGAATTGGTTATGTGTGCAATGAATGTAAAGACTTGTTTAGGATCAAATCTCTTTTTTATTGGCATTCATATCAAGAGAACAATTACACAGCATGCTGCCTACAACCCAAACCGAGCGAGCTGCGTGGTTAGTTGGGATATGTCAGAGGTAATACAGCTCTAGGAATACTCACATACTACCCCAGCTGGTCAGGGTCGTAATTCTGTTCTCCAGAAGGGCCAGGCACTGGTACTGGGGATCAGTCAGCAGCAGATGCAGGTACATAAGACATTAAGATGACGTTTACACAGCATGTCGCCTACAACCCATACCGGGCCATCCGCCTAATGAGTAAAACTGTAAATGAACAGTGCAAACATAGGAATGCAGTCCCAATGATCCCCATAAGCCGGTTTCGGCACGCCTTCCACTCAATGTCTTGCTGGCGGCGGAGATAAGCCGCTATGTAGCCAATTTATATTAATAAGAACAAGGAACATAAAGAATAAACACAAAATGTGAGAACCACCCTACCACCACCTCCCACCCCAACCCCCACCGAGCGCGCGACTAGTGTTAGAAAGTGTGTGCTCTTGCATTACTGCCCTGTAAGCCTATCGGTCAGCTCGACAACACTCATACACCCCTGTCTTCTTCTTGGGCGTCTGGTATTAAAGAATGCGAAGATAGGTTGGGCAGGTCAACTCTCTGAATTCCCTGGAGAGGATGGTAATGAATGGGGCCCATATTTTAGTGTACGCGGTAGTGTCTGTAGTCGTCACCATCGACAGTCGCTCCATACCCAGCATTAACCAGAGTTGAAGTAGCCATTGTCTATGGTCCGGAGTTTTTACAGACTTGTTTTAAGCAAGAGATCTGTCATTGCCTGATTACTTTTATCTTGTTGGACTCAATATCTTGTTAGCCTCCCAGGGTAAGAATGTGATGAAAAAAGATAGTAGCAAAGTTGGTGAATTGGACAGGCAGGGGAGGAGGTCTTTTCAGTAGTGTTGTCTTCTGCATGTGTTGTTTTCATAGCGTATGGATTCATCAATTTGTGACAGACAATGAAGATTTCCTTAGTTTAATTTGGTGCTTTCTAAATACATTTGGCGAAGTCTGACTTTTTTATGGTCTTTTGAATACTCTGTGGTATCCTCTTCTATTGCGCTCCATACGGGTGTTGTGCTCTTCTGTTGGTAATGTGTTCTATTGCTATTCTAGGTTAATGTTAACCTGTTTCCCCTTTGCTACTTGTACATTTAATCCGTTCTTGTCTGCTTAGATGTCTGTCTTGGGGTTTCTTGGTATGGGTAGCCCATGATGTTAGAAGGTCTACTCTTCCATGGGAATAAAATAACATTTGGCCTATATTAACATTGCCTCGGTTTGAACCTACATATAAGTCAGATCTCTAGCGTTGATCGTGGAAAGAGATCTTTTTGATGGCTATGGCTTCTGTAAGAAAAGGGAACGCATCTTCAAAGTCTTTATACAAATGAACCGTCTCTTGTCATCCACAGTGAGAAATTATCTCTAAGAACTCACCTTTCTTTTCTAACAACATTATGCATATTAATTTATTACTCAATTACAATAAACACATTTAACAGAAAGGTCTCCTCACACCTTAGATATTGTTTAGGCAAGACCAGAGACACTTATAATTCAAAACAATGATGTTTAAATTACATGGCTGCTCCTGCTAGTTTGTCTACAACAATATGCACCATATCTTTATGCTTAGCCTCTTTTAAGGTAGCTTCGTTTTGAAGGTGAATATGGCTTTGGCAGGCATGCCACCAGAGGTAAAGCAGCTAGCACTGCTTTTATCAGATATGCAGTGGCGGCCAGCATGGCTCGTGGGTGGTGGGGCGGGCGCAGGGGAGGGGGCCCAGGGAGGTGCTCAATGTAAAAAAACTAAAAAAACAAAAATAAACACTTAGCTTGCCACCGGGTCCCGCGTCTCTGCTCCTGCTCTCCTCCGTCGGACTCCAGGAAAAGGAAGCATATCCAGGCTCCCCTGCCCAATCACAACGCTGCAATGCAGCCTTGTGATTGGTAAGCACCCAGGCTCCCCAGACCAATCACAACACTGCAATGCAACCCTCGCCCCGCTGAAAAAACTCACCTACAGCGACACCACCAAAAGAGCCAGCTGGTTCACCCCGGAACTCCTAGCTTCCAAGCGTACCTGCCGGAAACTAGAGAAGAAATGGCACAGTGATAAGACACTGGACAGCCACGCAGCCCACAAAGACGCCATTCGTAACCACCACCACCTCATCAGGTCCGCCAAGAGAATCTCCTTCAAAGACCGCCTCGACAACAACGCACACAACAGCAAGGAGCTCTTCAACATCGTGAAGGAACTCTCCAACCCCAGCTCCAACACCAACGACATCCCGCCGTCGCAAGCCCTGTGCGATTCCCTCGCCACCTTCTTCCACCGCAAGATCGCCGACATCCACGACAGCTTCAACACCCAGACAGCCCCTACTAAGATAGATACACCAGACCCGCCGCACACCATCGACCATGACCCCTTGCCAGCCTGGGCCAGCGTGAACATCGATGACACCATCAAGACCATGAGCACAATACACTCCGGCTCCCCGTCAGACCCTTTCCCGCACCACATCTTCAACAAAGCCAGCAGCTCCATCGCACCCCACCTGTGCAACGTTATCAATCTCTCCTTCGAGACCGCGACCTTCCCAGAGAGCTGGAAACACGCAGAGATCAACACCCTACTCAAAAAACCCAAGGCGGACCCGAGAGACCTCAAGAACTTCCGGCCCATCTCCCTGCTTCCGTTCCCAGCCAAGGTCATCGAGAAGATCGTCAACAAACAGCTAACCCGATACCTCGAAGAAAACAGCATCCTGGACCCATCCCAATCAGGGTTCCGCAGCAACCACAGCACTGAGACTGCCCTCATCGCAGCCACCGACGACATCAGGACCCTGCTGGACAACGGTGAGACCGCAGCCCTCATCCTGCTGGACCTCTCCGCCGCCTTCGACACTGTCTGCCACCGCACTCTACGCGCACGCCTCCACGACGCAGGGATCCGAGACAAGGCCCTGGAATGGACCACCTCCTTCCTCGACGGCAGAACCCAGAGAGTCCGCCTCCCACCTTTCCGATCCGAAGCCTCCGAGATCATCTGCGGCGTACCCCAGGGATCTTCCCTCAGCCCAACACTGTTCAACATCTACATGGCCCCGCTCGCACGCATCGCTAGACAGCACGACCTCAACATAATCTCCTACGCCGACGACACTCAACTGATCCTCTCCCTCACCAAGGACCCCCTCGCCGCCAAATCCAATCTCCATGAAGGAATGAAGGCCGTCGCCGATTGGATGAAGATCAGCCGACTAAAGCTGAACACGGACAAGACAGAGGTCCTCATCCTCGGCTCCAACCCCTCAGCCTGGAACGACTCCTGGTGGCCAACGACACTGGGAGCAGCCCCGACACCCACCGACCACGCACGCAACCTGGGAGTCATCCTCGACTCAACGCTCTCCATGGCCAAGCAAGTCAACGCAGTCTCCTCCTCCTGCTTCAACACCCTCCGCATGCTTCGCAAGATCTACAGGTGGATCCCGACAGATACAAGAAGAACAGTCACCCAGGCCCTCGTCAGTAGCAGACTTGACTATGGGAACGCCCTCTACGCGGGAGCCCCGGTCAAGCTCATCAAGCGACTGCAACGCATACAAAACGCCTCCGCACGCCTGATCCTCGACGTACCACGCCACAGCCACATCACCCCCACCTGAGGAACCTGCACTGGCTCCCCGTCGACAGGAGAATCTCCTTCAAACTCCTCATCCACGCACACAAGGCACTCCACAAGACTGGCCCAGCCTACCTCAACAGACGACTCTTCTTCTACGTCCCCAACCACCAGCTCCGCTCCGCCAACCTCTCCCTCGCCACCGTCCCTCGCATTCGAAGAACAACCACCGGCGGCAGATCCTTCTCACACCTCGCCGCCAAGACCTGGAACACCCTCCCACTAAGCCTACGACAGACCCAAGACCTGCTGACCTTCAGGAGGCTACTCAAGACCTGGCTGTTTGACCAGTAGCAGCATCCCCCCCCCCTTTTTTCTCCCCAGCGCCTTGAGACCCTCGCGGGTAAGTAGTGCGCTCTACAAATTCTGTGATTGATTGATTGATTGATTGATTGATTGATTGGTCTGAGCGTCGTGGTTCGACGCTTAGCCAGGGAATGGGGGTCTGGGCATGTTCTCCATGCAGGCTGTAATGCAGCCTGCGTGGAGAACAGGGAAAGTGCACATGACTGTTTGGCCCTTAGAAGTGGGCAAACCACTCCTCCCCTCCCCTGCCCTGCACCGAGAGCAGAGCAGCCCCGCCCGCAAAGCAGCACGGAAATATAAAATGATAATAACTCAAAGTTATTATCATTTTATGTTTCCTTTATTTGCACTGCTTAAAAGCAGTGGGCCGACGCTCCTCCGGCATAGCGGAGAAGCCGCCACTGCAGATATGGTAAAAATCCCATATATTTACAGGGCTAATTCCTCAAGATAATTATGTACATTTATCAAACATTACTCTTTGGATTCTGATGCTAGACCAGGTACACTGGTATAGGGGTGTCCAACGTAGCTCCGGGATGGCTGGACCATGCAAGATTTTCAGGACCAGAAACATACACGGGTTGTAGAATACCCAATATCATTCATGAGTAGTAATTCAATCAAACCATTTGAAAGACCGAAAAATGCACAAATGTCTCAACAATTCTGGAATTGTGTGCTGAATCATTTTTTCCATATTCCCGTCAGTATTACTGTTCTTCTACGTCAAGGAGAAAAGGAAACACAACTAATAACCAACTTGTGTCCAAAGCCATCAGTTGGGAGCATGCTTGTGTTTCAGATTATGTTGTAGTCCAAACAGAGATTCTCCGCTAGTGCAGTTAGCTAAAAAGTAGCTTCTTCCTTTTCTGCCACTTAATAAGTAATTGGCTTGCTTCACTGTGAGAGTGCTGTATTCTACTTGACATTGAAGGGTCAAACAATCTCAAAAGCAAAGGGTATTCATATGTGTATTTTCTGGAACTCTTCCAGATAGAGTAACAAACCTATAGTTTTCAAAAACAGTTTGCATTGAGGGAACAGAGAGTGGGTAATAAAGCCACAGTTTTACCCCATTTTACAATAGCACCATATCACTCTCTAAGAGTGCTTATCGGAAGGGATTGTGTCATGCACTGAGAAAGAGACAACCAGACACTTGATTTGAGTAACTGGTAAGGTAGCTGACTTTGGGATTTGCTGGATGATTACTCATGATGTTTCACTTAGACGTTCAGCTTTCCTTTGTTTGTTGGGCCTCAAAAGTGAGGCTAAATAAGCAGTCTGAAACCCTTTTCTGAGGTGGTACATTTTGTTGGTTTGGAATATGTATAGTCTGTAGCATCCTGTCCAACATAAAGGGAAACATTGAGTGCCTCAATTATTACTGGATTCAAATCCCAGCAATGCAACTATCCCACACATTCAATGAATTCGCAGACAACCCAACAGTGACAATGCTTCTGTGGTTGAGGCAGAGTTGCAGCAATGCCAGGAGTGTACCAGGACCCCTGATGCCCCTGAGCTACAATTGCTCAAAGCACCTCTGTGGCAGCCTTCTCTAGTGGAAGGATGCTTGTTATCTTCTGACGGTCGCAGAAAATTACCTTCCACAAGTGGATACTAGATAATGTAATCATGGGACTCCCTCCGCAATGAGTAGAAAGGCCACCAAATATTCTTAACAGGCTTTGTAGGATGCACTTCCATTTAAAAGAGGCCACCCATCGCTTTGTGAAGTGAGTAATAAAGCCAGTGCTATTAGAAGATCAAAACAAAGGAATCTACTTAAAAAACTAAACAGTTTCAAAAAGAGGGCATCAGAATGTTGACTCTCAAAGGCACAAGTTTAACTCTTAATTCAAGAGATTTCATGGCATTACTACACTTACACATGTTTCCAAATCCCAATCAGAACATTTCTCAGATGTTTTCTAAGAGTTACTGAGGGTGTGCCTTGTCTATAGCATCGCAGCTCAGCTCATTGTAGCGGCTCCCGACCCCCGGTCCCGGCACCTCGCAGGACTCCGGCTCTAATCCCAAGGCGGCCCCCGGTGGATCCCGGCGTGGTGCCTGGGGTAAAGCGGTGGCAAGCGGCGAGGTTGCAGGCGAGGCAGGGTGCGGTAGTGCGGTGCAGGCTACCCGGTTGACACTCATTCGAGAGCCAGGGTATACGCCATACACTTCACCGCGAGCAGCTCCCGCCATGGCCCCTGTAGTAATTGCCTGGTCACCGGTCTAGTGTTTCTGCATTGTCATGCAACCACACTTTACACCCACCCCTCACAGGCGTCACCAGTCAGGTGACCCTGACAATAAAAGGGGCCGAGCGCACGTGCTCGTGGCCATTGCTACCCAGTAACCAACTGTGTGTGTGTCCATCATTATGATCTGCATGTGGGCCTAGGGCCCAGCACCCCAGACTATTACATTGGCGACGAGCGGGCTAATCCCGCGTGTGCAGCCGCCTTTTTGAAGGTGGTGAGGGGGAGAGTGTTCCCCCTGTCGAGGGCACCCCCTGGAGCAGGCGAGCGAAGCGCCTGATCGCCCGTGGGGCGTGTGAAGAGCCCTGGGCGTGAGAGGTGTTCGGGAGCCCACCCCGCACCAACGTGAAGACCCGCGAGGGAGTGTGAAGTGCCCCGGGGTGAAGGTGAGGAGGTCAGGAGCCCACCCCGATCCTGCAGTGCCTGCATCGACTGTGCCCCCTGCGCCGAAGCGCCGGACGCGTCTGACAGTCTAAGGGCGTGAGAAAGAGTCCGGGGGGGGGGGTGAAAGAAGCCGAGCTGGAGCCCACCCCGCGTCGGAAGAGCCTGCTGCCTGCGAAAACGGCGATGTAAGGCCCGGGGAGGGCAGAAGAAAGAACAGGCAGGGCCGGACTGCTGAGATGCCGGCCGCCGCCGCAGACTGCCGTGAGGCCGAGTGACGCCCGAGGAGTGGGCCGAAGGTGAGGAACTGCGGGGGACTGCGATGTGAAAGGGAAGCGACCCCGGACGATATGAGGCCGGCGGGAGCCCACCCCGCACCTGCGGCAAAAGGTGAACACTAGCCTGTAGTAAGGCTGCGTAGTGCCCAGGCCGTAGCTCCGCCCCCACCCCGCACAGCGTGCGAACTGAATGAAGCTGCTGCGGGTGGGAGGGGAGCAGAAAGAAGAAAGCGTGCCCCCCGCGGCCGATCGGAGCGGCGCCAGCACCCCCCTACGCAGCCCGTGGAGAGAAAAGGCCTGCTGTGAGGAGCGGGAAGCTTTGAAAGTGAATGGCTGGCCGCCGCGCCTAACAAGTAAGGGGATGCAGGAGGGGGAGTAGCGCTTGCCCCGAGACTCCGCTGATGTTACGTTATGCCATCCCGCATGGCCTGAAGGAAGAAGGATCAAAGTGACCAGGCTGAGACGGCCCGGTGCTGCCAGCGGGGCATAGACGGAAGGAGAGCGGCCGCAAGAACAAAGGCGGCAAAGTGAGGCCTGCGCGTGAGTGAAGCTGCTGGGGACGATCGCAGCACGGCCGGATGTGTCCATGAGGGTAGCAGAGGAGTGCCCCGGTCGGGTGTGGGTACCAGCAAGGGCTTAATGCAGGCTGTCGAGATCGGACAGAGAGAAAAATAAGTAAGAGATGCACCTACCTTGTTGCAAATGCCAGTGCCGTGTGAGGGAAGTGACTATGAACTGCACAGGTCACGAGTACAGGAACTTCGATCGAAGCGAGCGCCTGGGCTCACGTTTCAAACGAATGCAGCACTGCCACCTAGTGGCCGTCTAGCGGTAGCGCACCCGCTGAACAAATAAAGGGTAACAGAACCGGGACAGAGTGACTGGAGAGCACAGAGGTTGCTCAGAGACAGTTCCCGGCGGCTGTGACCCACAGAGAGGAGTTGACTGACGGAGAGCCACTCTGCTGGCAAGTGGCTGCTTCCAAGAAAAAGGGAAAAGAATAAAGCATCAAAACCAAAAACGGGGAGAGAAGCAGAAGGGTCTGTGACTGAGTGCCAGCAGGAGGCAAAGGGGCAACCCTACCTGCCATGTGGCCCCTCTGCATATGCAACTCACAGGACACCAGGAGGAACACTGAGGCACCAAGATGATGCACAAGGCGAGGCAGATCCAGGCTGTTTAAGGAAAGTGAAACAACAGAGGACAAAGGTGCCAGGTGTAATACAAAGCAGCTCTGGGATAGCTGCTACACAGAAAAGCATATATGTGAAAAAGTGCAACTGCCTGAGCTGGGGTGGCAAACCTCTACGAGTGAGCCTACAAGGAATCCGCAAAAGGACAGGCTGCCAAGATTGCGTGTGGTGCGGTGACGCCTACTGGCCAGGGGTGGTCGCTGGAGGAGTGTTGACATCAGGGAGCAACGCACGTGGATGGCAAGGTTGAAGAGACAGATCCAGGCAGCAAGTCCTGGAGGGACTGGAGGAAACGAGTAGCAGGCGCGCAACGTGGCAAAGGGATGCCACCACAAGGAGAAGAAGTGGGTGCGCAAGGTGCCTGGGGCCCAAGTCCCCAGAGAGCGAGCAGACAGTGCACGGAGTGACTGCGCAGAAGAAGTACCCCGGACACGAACGGTACAGGAAGAAGCTCAAGAAGCGACCGGGGCGGAGGCTGGCGCGAGGAGCAGTGACCAACGAAGAGGTCAGAGAGCAGTGACCGACGAAGAGGTCAGAGAGCAGTGACCGACGAAGAGGTCAGAACAGTGACCGACGAAGAGGCCAGAGAGCAGTGACCGACAAAGAGGTCAGAACAGTGACCGACGAAGAGGTCAGAGAGCAGTGACCGACGCAGAGGTCAGAGAGCAGTGACCGACGAAGAGGTCTGCGAGCAGTGACCAGGTGAAGAAGTCGGTGAGATGAGACCGGACAAGAAGTCCGACAAGGAAAATGACGGAGTGGTCCGTGAAGAGAATGACCGAAGAAAGGGCCACGAAGAGGACCAAGGAGAGGTCCGGAACGAGGACCGAGGAAGAGATCTGAAGAGAAGTCTGACAATAGTGATCGGAAGTCAGAAGTTTTCGAATGAAAGAAGGACGCGACGACAGGTCCAGTCACAGAGCGAAGTGAAGACAGTGTCCTAGTGTTAGGACAAGACCAGGGAGACACGTGTGGAGTGCACGCTACACGGAGAAGCCTGGTTAGGGCAAACAAGCATGAGAGAAGACCAGACCGCGTTGCGACGGAAGGACAAGAGAAGGTAGAAGTTGAGGAGCAAGACGCCATGGTGAAGAAGAAAAGCAAAGGAGAAGAGTAATGAGGTGTGTGACAAGTCAACTCACACACCAGAAGGGAAACACCTGAAGGGAAAGGTGAATAGTGCATGCACATCGGAGCACAGGGCCTGGAACCAACATCAGGGACACAGGGAGTGAATATCTATCTACGACATCTACCTACGAGTCCCCAGATCTCCTGGTAACGGCAGAGGCGACCAGGATGGACCATTGGTAACACCTACCTTTGGGATAGAACGGGAGACCGTGGATATCCAAGGGGCAAGGGCCTCAGGGACGCCGGTGGCAGCGGGTCCCGACACGAGAGATAGATCCAGAACCGCTCGTTTGCAGGTTCCAGGGGGACGAAGGTCTCGTGAGAAAGGGCAGGAGCCAACAACAACCCTTTCAGGCGGAGCGTGGGACACGAGAGGTGGCCCGTAGCGATTCCTTCAACGTGGTTGGAGTGACACGGCGGAAGTCCACCCGGTCCAGTGGAAGCCTGGCAGAAGAGGGTCTCCGGGTCATTCGGTGAGAGAGAACAACCCCGAGAGAGGGACATCCGTGAGAGGGATGTCCTGCAACTGCAAACCTATCTGCAGAGAGGATCAATACTACCGATATGGATAGAATATGTTAACCAGGACTGTGTGGTGGAATACAGAACATACCTCGTCCACCATCACTCCACATGTACCTTCGCTGCACGTGGAACAGAAAGAGAGAAACTGAGGAGCACAATTCCACATGGTTTAGTCCAAGCAAGACTAGGTCCGCAGGGTACTCTGTCATCGTGCTAAAGAGAACTAGTGATCCCGACTGCAACGACACCCTTGTCGGCGTTTGGCAAGCAGATAAAGAGACTTCGTGGAAGTTTTGTTATTGCATTTTATTTTGATTCCATTATGTTTCCTTCCCACAGGTTTGGACTTTGTTTTGACTTTTCATAAAGTTTGGGAGGGATGTAGTAATTGCCTGGTCACCGGTCTAGTGTTACTGCATTGTCATGCAAGCACACTTTACACCCACCCCTCACAGGCGTCACCAGTCAGGTGACCCTGACAATAAAAGGGGCCGAGCGCACGTGCTCATGGCCATTGCTACCCAGTAACCAACTGTGTGTGTGTCCATCATAATGATCTGCATGTGGGCCTAGGGCCCAGCACCCCAGACTATTACAGCCCCTTCGCATCAGTCCTCAACGTTCACAGCAGGCAGAGAGGCCCCGAGCCGCCCCCTCCTTCAGTGGGCAGGAGGAACAAGGAGGAAACCAGAGGAGCAGTCCAAGCATCAAGCGGGTAAGGCAAGCGCCGTGGTCTTCCTCCGTTGGGGCGTCTTCCACACTTTTCCGACTTGAACAGTGCGTAGCAACACTCAACACTCAATATCGCTCACCACATTGCAAAGAGGCACAACCACTAGTTCAATTGGCGGCTACACCGTCAGTTCTGCCGTAGTGGACGGCTTGTACCATGCACGATCATCTATTGCCTGTTACACTCTCAACCATCAGCAGGTGCACAGAAAAACGCAAGGATCAGATACTCCTTCTTCAATTGTGTGCTCGTTCCCCCTCCAGACAGGGAGGGCATGGCGGCCTATTGAAACCGCTATCCCCTCCTGGGTGTGCTCACTGTAGGTTGTGATTAATTGATCCACGTGTGTCATAAAAACATCAGAGCCTCTGAGCCACCTATAGGCAAAAGGAGCATGAGATCAGGACGAGTTAGAAAACAACAAACAATGCAAACAGCTCAGAATAAAAAAAGAGTCCCAAAAGCAACTGAATGCAACAGGAACGGCAGCCAACATGTCAAAAGTCATCACAGGCCAGGTCAGTCCCCTGATATCACCTCTCCAAGCTTTTTTTGGGAAATCAGGCAGCATAGGTAAATTTACATTCCTAAAGGATCCAGCTGCAGTAATTTACTCTGAAACAGAAAGTATAAAGGGCCTGCCAAACCCCCTCACACCTCAAAAATTGGACTCAATAACAACTCACTCGGATCAGTACCAAAATCAGATTGTAAAAGAGGACAACCACGAAGCGATCCTCATTGGGACAGCAGCATCACAATTCAGGCTCCAGTCTACACCTCAAACGGCCAAAACATAGCAACAGGACCTGAAAAGAGGTCTGCTTCATTACCCGTTGCCCCTCAGGCCACAAAATTGTATTGACACATGCACTGTCACATGGTCCGAACTACCAGCACTCAACACCTAGGACTGATCAAAAACCGGACCCAGAATGCTCCCCTACCCGTGGAAGCTTTAATTGCAAAAGTATAGGTATCTTAGACGATGACATGAAAAATACCTGGTTCCACTCAACCTAAATAATGAACAATGCAGAAATTATACAAGCCTTGGTGGTCAAGGCCATCAATGTTATGTTATGTTAATAAAGTTTGTAAGGCCCACAGCTACTCAAAAGAGTGTCCCAGCGCGAGCCCTGGAGCGGAAAGGCAGTGGAAAAAAGGACACAGCAAAAGGGGAGCTACAGTCAGTTAAAGAGAAAAGTTTTGAGTCTCTTTCTAAATTGATTGAGATCCTGCAGGCTGCGTAGGTCAAATGGGAGTGCATTCCAGGCCACCGCAGCCTTGTAGGCCAGGGAGCTGCCACCTGTCCTTTTAAGGCGGAATCTTGGGGTGTTTGCCCTCAGCATAATGGAAGAGCCCAGTTGCCTGCTAGGGGCATAAAACTGGAAACACTTCCTAAGGTCGACTGGACCGAAACCGTAAAGAGCAGCATGAGCTGTTACCAGGGCTTTGAATTTGACCCGTGCTTTCACAGGTAGCCAGTGTAAGTTACGCAGGTGCTGCCTGACACTGGTTCTTTTAGGGAGATTAATATGCATTCTAGCAGCAGCGTTTTGGACCACCTGTAATTTATCCAGTAGGTAACAAAGCAGGCTGGCATACAGTGCATTGGCATAATCAATAAGGGAGGTAATGAGTGCTCTGGTGACTTTCTTTTGCTGCTAAGGGGAGAAGAGGCAGACATTTCTTGAGTAATTTCAGTATGCCAAAGTAGGTTCCTGTCAGTTTGTTAATTTGACTGCTAAAACTAAGTTTTTCGTCAAACCAAATCCCGAGGTTCTTGACTGGAAGGCCCCGAGGGGAAGGCCTGGGAGACTCGTCCGGCCAGAAGGCTTGCCAGAACAGAGAGGGAAAATTGCCGAAGAATAAAATCTCTGTTTTGTCCTCGTTGCATTTAAGCTGGGCAGTGGTGAGCCAATTGAACACTGCTGTGAGACGGATTTTGACATGGGAAGATGATGACTCATGTTTCTTCCAGGTGAACAGAAGCTGAGTGTCGTCAGCATATGCTACGACTTTAGCGCCCAAGTCTTCTGCCATCTGGATGAGGGGTGACATATAAACGTTGAACAGCAGCGGGCTCAAAACAGACCCTTGGGGAACCCCAGTCCGTAGTTTCTGGGTAGTTGACGTGAAAGGGGGAGATCCAGACTTGCTGTGTTATGCCTTCCAGAAAAGAGTTCAACCACTTTTTGGCAGAACCAGTGATGACCAGCTTCTGAAGGCGGACTAAGAGTAGCGAATGAGGCACAGAATCAAAAGCGGCCAACAGGTCCAGCAGGACCAGAGCTACCCTACCCCCAGTATCCAATGTTTCACGTATGGCCTCAGCAATTTCCACCAGTGCCGATTCCGTACTGTAGGAGGCTCTGAAACCCGATTGGGCAGGATGAAAGAGTCCATGCTGTTCTACAAATGCGGTCAGTTGATTATTGACCATTTTCTCACAGACCTTAGCCACTGCAGGGAGCAAAAAGATAGGGAGGTAGCTGGCCGGGAGATTTGGGTCGAGGGACGCCTTTTTGAGAAGGGGAATAATCAGCGCCTGCTTCCAGGAGGGAGGAACAGTGGCCGATGCTAGTGAGGCATTAATCAACCGATTCAGGTGGGGGTTGATAACAGCTGCTGCGCTAGCCAAAAGTTTGGCCAATAACTTAGAATGATGTGCATGCTTACGAACAGAGAACCCAAGTAAACTATCCGGATCGCCATCAGCCGTCCCGACCAATATCTCTGAAATAAAAAGTGCACAGGCTCCTTTGCTAATCGAAATCTCTAACCACTCAACATTATCAGCACAAATCGACCTAAATAGTTCTACCAAAGTAACAAAACATGACTCAGTGGGTTCAACGCAGGGCCAACTCGGAGTGGCAGGTCGGTTCAATAACAATGCCCCTAGAATTTAGCCAACCGGCATTAATAGAGTAGCAGGCTTCCACCCTAAGGAGCATTTTAAACACGCCAAAGCAGAGAACATTTCCTTTCTATTTTTTTTTTTTCTTTTTTTTTTCAGTTTGCATAATACAAGCATTACAGTAGCCCTCCTCATGTACACTCTTTGTCCATGAAGAGTATGCAGCATTACTAATCACATACAGTTACATTCCCATAACAAGTAATTTGTTAAAGAACATTCGATGATCTTCTTGGGTAGTTACATTTGTCGTATCCCTTAGCACATTGCCGTTCTCAATCTTACAGTTTTTTCCGTGTGGTGTCTACTCGCTGTATTCTGTGAGCCGGTATCTACCCTTATTAGTATTTCGGCTCTCTCAGGCCCAACAGCTGCAACGATGTCCAGCCAATCCCTGTGCTGTCATGACCTTCCGGGTCCGTGCCAGCAGCGGCTCTATGGGCAAGGTATGCTTGATATGGTCCCCAGATGTTCTTTGGCCTACAGCATGTTGGTATGAGGGCATTATAATTATCAGGTTGTGTATTGCAATATGACAGGTCTGTACACCACTCTGTTAGTGTGGGAGATGGGCCTTTCATCCATCGCATAGCCAGTCTTCTTTTGGCCATTAATATGCCCAGTGCTATCAGTTTCCTAGTTCCCTTGGGAAGATATTTGGTGTATCCTAGTAGAGCCACTGGTGGTGTCACAGGTATATGAGTCTCCGCCATTTCCTGTAAAGCCCCTAAGACTTCCGACCAATATTTGTGGATCGCAGGGCAATCCCATGCCAAATGTGTGAAGTGTGCCCCTGCAGCCCCGCATCTGACACAGTTATTGTCCTCTCTTAAACCATATTCCTGCAATCTAGCTGGTGTGTAGTATACCCTCTGCAAGAACCTAAAATGTGTAAGGCTGTGTCTACCATGCTGCAATACGTCTTTTGTGCTAGTGCAACAGTACAACCACTGCTCCTCCGTTAGGTCTATGCCTAGTTCGTCACGCCATTCCTGCTGTGCCTTCGTATGTGTGGAGTTGGTTCCTGATCTAAGAAGTACGTATAGTGCTGAAATTGCACGCTGCGGCGAGCGGGCCTGTAGCAAATATGTCAGTGCTGTGTATTCCCGTGTCTCCTGCATGTTATCCCCAGCACAGCACGGAGTGAATGTCTGGTTCGATGATAGTGGTATCTCGCGAGATGTGTTACCTCTGTTGGCGAACATTTCCTTTCTACACTCCTTATTAAGCATTCTGCAAACCTCAATCTCTGCTTTGAACATGCAATCAGATAAATTGGATCTTCAGATCGGTCTCATGAACTTTATGGCATCACACATAGCCAGCATAAATACTAAACTTGAAATGTTAACACATCGGATAATCACTGCATTGTTGACAATCAATTCAGCGCAGCAAGGTGCATGCAACTGTAGTCCGATTATAGATAAATTGCGCTTCTTACCAACCATACTATCCGACAATCTAAATGAGATGAGAAACTGCGACAAGGTGACACCATCTAGCACGCATGCCCCAAAGAGAAGCAACCTCAAACAATAGTTGATCAGCTAAGAACTGTAGGAAACAACACATCCAATATACCCTGCACTCTGCCCATGAATCAGTGTACGATTATCTAGCTCCCATCATCTTTTCATTCGACCCTGCCAATTGGCAGTGAGGCATGTGAGTCTAAACTTTAAGGTACAAACTAAAAGACAAAAGAAAATGCCAAAAAGGCAAGAAAGAATCCCCGCCGAACAGCACACAGTGGAGAATGTAGCAATAAATGATACTCCCATCTTCACGGCTAAGCACAATCAGCTAGTCTCCCCAGCAACAACCATCTCAGCGACCACAGCACCAGTCAATAATCTAGAACTGCTGGATGAACTAGGGTCAAAATTGACCTCTTGGGACTCAAGCAAAACAACGGAACCCACCCCTGGCGGGCCAGGAATTTTACAGGTGGCTCAGTCTATAAAACATAACCTACCAGGACTGAATGCACAAGCAGCCTCCGTAATGATCCCTTTAAAAACTAAGGAACACAAGCGACCAGCCAAACCAGGGACAAGACTGATGCCTTTGGATAAACCTGAAACAACACAAATACCCTATGGCAAGTTGGGCATAGTTCAGGAGGCCGATCAATACGGCCTGAAACAGCAAGCTGACACAACAAACAAGAATATCAGGGACACTATAGGTCTGAACCGCCCAGATGGGGTCATGCCTATGAGCAAGAACTTTGGCCCACCATTAAGGATAATGGCATTTTCAAGCAAGTGCAGAGCTTCGATAGTAAATCACAGTCAAATTGTGTTTTCTCGTTTGCCCACTCCCTGAAGGAAGGTAGTCCCATGAAAACGGCACAGCAGAAACACCATCCCAAAAAGCTCTGTATAAGCGATAAGACCACGGCCAAAGTTAACATCCAAAACACAGGGAAAGCAAACACCATAACGCAATCGCAAAACATCAATTTGGACTTGGCACAGAACTTGTCGGACTCCAGCTTCCACTCGCGGGACAAAGACAGTCTCTCTCATCAAATCATTTTCACACCACACTACATGTTGCAAGGACAGCAGGATACATTGCATAGAGGAAACATCATGATGTTGCTTGCTGTGATACCCACATTGCGGCACATTAAATCAACAGACCTCATGTCAGTCAGATTTCTGCCCAATGAAGATGGCAGCCAGATGGAGAAAACCCTAATTACATGGAGAACGCGGGAGATAGCCCTCCTAGCTAACAGCGGAAATCAACAATTTGAATCGTAGGGTATAATTCTCTTGCAACCAACAATCCATCGCTACCCATCTCCTTTGTCAACTGCACCCCAAAGCCAAACACCAATCTGGGTCCCACTTCAGTGCACTTGGTCTTACAGAAAGCTCATGGTGCAATAGGAATAGCCACTAACTTGAAGAAACAAGCAACGGAGGAAACTCAAGAGCAATTGTGTTGTTTAGCGTCAGCCCTAAATGCCCCCAGGAATGAGTGACTTCCAAAGCCAGCAATAACCAAGCACCAGGAAACATTCCTCAGCATTTTTTCCTGGAACATCGCTGGTTCAAAGCACAAACTCACAAATGGCGCTCTATTAGAAAACTGGGGTAGGTACGAAATCATAGCCTTGCAAGAAATGTGGTTGATCAACCCTTTCCAACTAGCGTGTTATGTTCTCCACTACGTTGATGCAATCAAAATGCACCGATTCGGGGGGACCTTGCCGTTTATGTTTCAACAGCATTAAGAGTCGATTCGGAGCTACTACCAATCTCCATCTCAGATATTCAGGTAATCAAGCTCAGCCTTTGCCACGACTACTGGAAAACCTCAGTAATATTATTTAGCATTTATGTACTTCCCAACCCTCAAAGAAAGTCTATCTTATTCAAGAAATGAATCCATCAGATAACGGAAATAAGATTCACAAACCCCACCTGAGAAAATGTGGTGACAGGCGACTTCAATACCAACTTGATCTACACTCCGGTGCAGGACGAGCACCTGGCAGCTGAAAATGCAATCTGGGTAGTTCTCCCACAGGTCACCCATCCCCAAAAACGACAATCACCGGGCAGGAACTGGTACCTGCCCTTGAACACCTGGGTTTGAGAGTAATCAATGGCAGGACTGAAGATGAAAACCCCCTAGGTTCACACATCGGATAATCACTGCATTGTTGACAATCAATTCAGCGCAGCAAGGTGCATGCAACTGTAGTCCGATTATAGATAAATTGCGCTTCTTACCAACCATACTATCCGACAATCTAAATGAGATGAGAAACTGCGACAAGGTGACACCATCTAGCACGCATGCCCCAAAGAGAAGCAACCTCAAACAATAGTTGATCAGCTAAGAACTGTAGGAAACAACACATCCAGTTCTTTCTTTGCCATTGCTGAAACAGCTAAGGATGTTCAAAATCAAAAGCTCGATGGAAAGCGATAATTCATACCAACATCTGGAGCTGGCCATTAATCCAGCTAAACACCGGCAGAGATCAGTGGAAATTGGAGGTTTAGAAATAATGACTCTGAAGCGCCTAAACTGGACACACAATTCCCTCCCTAATCTGGCCGCAAAGGCGAAAGCATAATTGGAATCCCGCATAACACTACATGTTAACCCAATAAAAGTTTGGTACATGTTTTCAACAAAACTGCTGAAGCACGACTCTGTCTCTATGTCCAAAATAAGGCAAACAACACGGAGACCAGTGGGTTAACTGGCAAAACCCCTAAGCTTAAGAAAAGAACTGAGGCGTGAAATTAAGAAAACCGGGAAATCCAGCACAACAGCTCACACATGGGAAAAAATAAAATCCCTGAAAAATCTATACAAAAAACAACTCTGGGAAGAATGAAAAACAAAATCCGAAGAGTTTTGGGCAAGGCTCTCATTTAATTCAAAACAAACAAATACTAAAGCCTTCTGGGAAACCATCAATGGCATTGGCATGGAAGTAAGAATAATAAACAGTCCAAGCATTTAGGAAAAAGTCTGGGTAGCCTACCTGATGAAGATCTTCGTTAACCAAATATGTTCTTCCGTTTGTTGACACAAACATTGACACAGGGGTAAGCAGTTCAGACACATTGATAACATCTGGGACACTATCCATATCATTGGAGCCATATTGCACCCCAGCAAAAGTGGCAATAGTAATCATGGCAGTAAATTGGATTACAGACTGGCTATAAAAACCTATCAAGTGGAAATTAAAAAAGCCCAGGCACTATATTATGAAGCAAAAATCTCCTCTGCGGCTAATACTCCCAGAGAAATCTTCCGCATAGCAAAGACCCTTATAGATCCCCCAGCTCCCGAAATCACCATCTCCTCCGATCGGTGCAACGAATTTGCAGACTACTTTCAAGAAAAAATTCAATCTATATATAACACGTTCCCGGCCTCCCCACGGCCTAGTGACCCTCCCGTTCCAACTCTTCCCACAAACCTAGACGTGATCACCAGACCCTCAGAGGATAGGTGGCACGCCTGGGAGAAATTCCCACTTATTGACCAAGCCACGCTCTTAAACATCTTTGGCCAGATAAAATCAAGTTCACCGTGTGACCCGGCCACCCCCCATCAGTTGGACAAGGTCAAAGAGGTGGTACTACCAGCGATATTTGAAGTCCTAAATCTCTCCATTACCAATGCCCAGGTGCCACCCCCCTGGAAACACGCCATGGTGAGAGCGCTTCTGAAGAAACCAACCCTAAAGCCAGATGTACTAAGTAACTACAGACCGATATCTCTGCTACCCATGGTCTGTAAGATTCTGGAAAAACATATCAACTCCAGCCTCTCAGCCTTCTTAGAATCTCATAATCTCTTACACCATTCTCAGACCGGCTTCCGACCCCTTTTGGGAACGGAACCAGCTCTCATCTCCGTAGTAGAGGAATCTAAAATGATTATGGACCAGGGAGGAGCATTTGCCATCATTCTCCTCGACCTAAGTGCCGCATTTGACACGGTCAATTTTGATATCCTTCTGAACCGGCTTAGGAGTGTAGGAGTCTCGGGGGAAGCTATAGCATGGATACCCAACACTGATTTCAAACTGCAATGGCCAACTTGTCTAGGACAAGCACCCACCCCTAAACCCAAGATCAAAAGCCTGGGAGTGTGGCTCGACAAATCACTTAAATTTGATCAGCAAGCTGTGGAAGTGGCCGGTACGTGTTACGGCATCCTCAGAATGCTGAGGAAAATTCTTCCCCTTCTCCCCAGTGGGGCAAGAAGAACAGTGGTACAGGCCCTGGTTCTCTCGCGCCTGGACTACGGGAACGCCTTGTACCTGGGAGCGCCCAAATCAACCATTAGGAAACTCCCAGAACTGCGCCACCAGGATGCTGCTCGGAGTGCCAAGAACTCAATCGGCGAAGCCATGCCTGAAAGCCCTACATTGGCTACCCATTCTGGAAAGAATTAAATTCAAATCCCTTTGCATAGCACACAAAACACTGATGGGCAAAGGTCCTACCATTTTTAACTCCCTCATCACCTTCTACCATCCCAGGAAACTCCTCAGCTCCGCAAGCATGAGTCTGGCCGTTATCCCCAAAATTCACAGGATACGTAGTGGGGGCAGCTCCTTCTCGTATGGTACAGCCAGGCTATGGAATACACTTCCTTTGCAGCTACGTTCAGAGACCCACCTTCTCACCTTTCGAAAGCTCCTGAAAACGTGGCTATTTCAAAATCTCAGTTTGTAAACCCACCCCTCTCACTGCTATGCCGCTAGGGCTGGGATGCCTCCGGGTAGCTATGCGCTCTAGAAATGCTAACTAATAATAATAATAATAATGGCAGGTCAAAGAGATGGGGCACTGGGTCCCAATGGCATCCCGCAAGCAATTTACAAGCTGCACCCTGTATACTAGGCCAGTCCGATGACTGGATTGTATAATGAGGTGAAGGCAACTGGACTAATCCCCAGCAGTTGGAGAGGATTGATAATAAACCCAATCTTCCAGAGGGAGATCGATCAAACCCAGTGAACTACAGATTAATCGTGCTCCTAGACTCAGAAGCCAAATACTGCGCCTCATTAATCCTGAAAGTTCTGTTGAGTGGTCCAACTCCAACAACTTGATTCCGTTCAACCAGACAGGGTTTCGGAAAGGCTATGGAACTACCATCAATACTTTAGCAGTAACATCAATTGCCGACAAATGCAATCGTTTATAGAAAAAGTTGCTTTTATGTTTCATAGACTTGAAAGCCGCCTTTGATCGGGGTGACAGAGCACTTTTGTGGGGAAAGCTAAAGCAGTGGGGCCTTCAAGATAAAATCCTACGAGCTATAGAGCAATTGTATACCGACACCTTGATTCAAATCAATTTGGCGTATGGGTTGAGGCTGTCCAGGCGAATACCCCTACCATCGGCCTCAAACAAGGCTGCGTCCTGGCCCCACACATTTTCAATCGTTTAATGGCTGATGTATCTCCGTGGCTTGACCAAGTAAACTCACACCCTCCTAGACTAGGTCCCTTGACCTTGACACAGCTGTCATACGTGGACGACATTGTGTTGCTGAGACACACGAGAGTGGGATTACAAAGGTCAATGGAAGAATTATCAGAATTTGCCACTGTAAAAAAACTAGAAATAAACACGACTAAAACAAAAACAATGTCCATGGGGAATGGATCCGTCCCCCCACTTAAGATCAAGTCAAGAGAGGACTCCAGAGGAAGTCAGCAGCTTCAAATATCTGGCTTTCAACATAGACAAAAAGTTGAATTTCCCGATGCACAAACAATATATGGTGAAAAAAAGTAAGGCGTTGATTCAAGCCTTCTATGTGCTCGCTGAAAAGTTTGACAGCCCTTCCTTCAAACCACTACTAGCCATTATTACTGCAAAACTACTTCCAACTGTGGCTTTTGCAAGTGTGGTTATGCACGGAAAAGATGCCCCAACTCTGGATAAGCTACAAATAAACACCTACAAGCGAGTTTTTGGGCTCCCTCAGACTGCCTCTCCTGCGCATGTACGACTGGAATTCGGCCTAATGCAGCACAATATAGCAAGAAGATACCTTACCATTAAAACATGGCACAAAATACAGATGAATCAAAACAGTCCACTAGTCAGTGTGTTATGGCAGTCCCTGGAGAACGACGCTCACTCAATCTATAGCAAATGCCTGCGGTAATCATTGCAAGAAACAAATACCACTAACCTATGGCACTTGAACCTACCACATTCCACATTCTGCCGCGCCATCAACAAAGTAGCTAAACTACATTCTTTTATTGAAGACAAGTACAAACTTGCCTCACGGACACACCCCTGGATGGTAGTACAATAGTTAAAAACCAGCAGAATATCTTAGCGCGACATATCCAGCACATTGTGGTTTAAATCTTTTTATTGTTTTTAAACAAGTAGAGAACAACAGCACCACCTACATCCACAGGCCGGTGGCGAATAAAACTTTTGATGGTGAGAAATAAGATAGAAGAGAAGAATAGGTGGAAGCCTATAGAATAGAGAGGGGGACAGGGAAACTCGACAGCCGATGATAAGGGCTTGATAACTCCTTGATGCCCCAGAGCGACTGCCCCACGCATTCTCTCCCTGAGGGTCACCCTTCCTCTTGTACCGCCTGGGTGAGGCAGAGCACCTGTAGGTACAATGGGCATGCCAACTCAGTGAATTCACCTGATAAGAATCTAATGGTCGCTCTCCATGTTTTATCTAAGTGAGGTAGTGTACCCGCATCTCCAGCTGTCAACTTCTCCATGCACACAAGCTCCCACATTCATATAGCCAATCTAAATGGGTCAGGATTGTACCAGTGCCACATCGGGATAATAGGATCTGTTTGGCTGCTCCCATGGCCAGAGCAATAGCTCTTTCCCGACAGGATCACAGAGGGAAGGTCTGAGCATTAGGCAAACCCAATAATATGTAGCTTGGGAATCTCGGAATCTCCGTCTCGTAGATATTGTCGGTGTCCGCCAAAACAGCTGATCAAAACTGTTGGAGTTTGGGGTAAGTGTGTCAAGGTACCATCCTGTCCACACTGTCTCCAGCACTGAGTGTCCCCTACTGCCTTCCACCGTGCTATTCTCACCGGCGTATAGTACCAATAATGCACATTTTTGGAAAACATTTCTTTCCCCGCAGTAATACATGAGATTGCCCCTTGCTCCTTGTATGATATCTTGCCATTCCTTGATGGAAAATTCACGCTCGCATTCATTCTCCCATCTACGCTGCGCCGGCGTTTTGGCCTGGTGCACGGGTGAAGTAAGAAAGGCGTAAAAGTCAGAGAGCAATCGTTTGTCGGAATAACGGATAACAAACCATTTTTCGAATGTTGTCATTGGGCGGCTGGCGTGTGGGCGTATGTGGGGTTGTGTGACCCAGTCTCGCAGGGCAATGTATTGCCAGTGGGCCTCTAGGGGCAGTCCGTAGCCGGAGCAAAGCACCGTGAAATCCATCACACCCTTTTCATCGAAGAGGTCTCCCAATCTCTTACAGTTGGCCTCCTGCCATTTAAGATCACCAACCCCGGTCGCCACCGGAGGAAATTCCGGATGGCCGATAAAGGGTGTGAGGGGAGATGTCTTTTCTCTTGTACTTTGTCCCAAGCCCCCACTGTGGCCCTGAGTATGGGTGAGATGTATACTCCCGGGGGGTCTAAATTTCTTTGGAAGCCAGTGCATCTTCCACACATGTATCCCAGCAACTGTGCGATCAATAAAACACCAGTGTTTCTAAGATTCCATCCTATACCATTCTATCATGTAGCGGAGCTACGCCGCCTGGTAGTATCTTTCCAGGTGTGGAATGCCCAGTCCCCCATCCGCTTGCTTGAGGTATGTCTGACTGTGAGCCATGCGAGCCTTCTTCCCGCCCCATATGAAGTTGTTTATGAGATATTGCAATTTGAATAGCACCGAAGTGGGGGGTTGTAGGGGCAGTGTCTGCATGAACAAATCCGGGGAAGCAAGGTCATCTTGACTGCAGCCAGCCTACCTAGCCAAGATAGTGTGTGTAATTTCCTATTTGAGAGTTCCGATCTCGCCATAGCTAGGAGGTTGGCATAGTTTTCTTGGGCTGTGCGTTCAGGGGTACGGAAAATTCAAAGGCCCAGGTATGATACCCTGTCTGGGGCCCATACGAAGGGGAAAGTGCCCTACAGCCGCAGCCTATCTGTTCTGGGGATCTTCAAGCTAAGAGCCTGTGTTTTCTGTAGATTGACCTTAAAACCTGACACCCTGGCAAAGTCCTTCATTTCCCGTAGAAGATGGGGCAGGGGTGTGAATGGTCGTGTCAAAATCAGTAATACATCATCTGCGTAAAGTGATTTTATGTTCCCTGTCACCCATACGTATCCCAGTGATATCAGCGCACTGTCAAACACGTTCCGCGAATGACTCCATGTAGAGTGCAAACAATAATGGGGACGGGGGCACCCCTGTCGAGTCCCGCAAGATATTCCAAAGGGTTTGGAGGAGACTCCATTCACCCTGACCTTGGCCTCTGGAAGGGCATAGTTGCAATTAACCCACCGTCTGAATCTCTCCCCAAGTCCAAACCTAGCAAGTACCAGCTGGAGGTAGGGCCAAAGTACCCTATCAATAGCCTTTTCAGCGTCTACTGACAGGAGCAAAGCTGGTATTTGGGCATACTGGGATTTATCTAGAATGTGGCAAAGTCTCTTAATTCCATCGCTGCAATTCCTTTCCGGGATGAACCCCAACTGGTCTGGGTCGATGAGGCCCTGCATATATCGTGCAGCCAATACACTGGTAAAGATTTTTAGATCTACTTTGAGTAAGGAGATAGGCCTATACGAAGCGCAGCTCCTCAGATCCTTACCCGGTTTTGGGAGAACTACTATGGAGGCTATCCGCATAGACGGCGCAAGACTCCCAGATTCACTAAATGAGTTATAAAGGTGAATAAGGAGTGGAACAAGTGTCAGTGTGAATAATTTGTTAAATTCGGCGGTAAGGCCATCCTCCCCCGGTGGCCTTGCCTGTAGGAAGGTTCCGGATGGCCCGGAGTACCTCCTCAGGGGTAATATCAGCCTCCTTTTTGTTTGCTTCTACTTCTGGGAGTTGGGTCACCGGGGCCTCCGCCAACATAGCCTGCGTCCAGCCCCTCATCCTGTGACTCCGCCGTATAGAGTGCACAGTAGAAGCGTTCGAATTCGCCCGCTATCAGACTGTCGGGCTGTAGTTTCCTGCCCTCCAAGTCCTTTACCTCTTCAACCCTGCGCTGCTCCAATTGTGCTCGCAGTCTACATGCTAATAACCTTCCTGCCTTGTTACTCCCTTCAAAGTACCTTGTCTTAGTACGCAGCAGGGCGAGCTCCGCCCTGTCGACATCTAGCGCCTTCAACTGTTTCCGTGCCACCGTAAGCTGGTGCTGTGCCTAAACTGAGCCCAAGCGTTGATGAACCCTCTCTAGTCCTTTAATCGTTTTTTCTAGTTGTTTCCTGTTAGTCTTTCTTTCTCTATTTAGCCTAGCTGCTATAGCCAAGAACTGCCCCCGGAGAACCACCTTTACTGTATCCCATAGTAGCGGAATTGGGTTAGCGCCATCGTCGTTCACTTCTAGAAATTCCTGAATGGATTTCCAGATCTGTGCCACGTTGGATTCATATGTGAGGAGTGTATGGTTCAATCGCCACCCTCTCCGGGATGCCTGGACCCTAGGCAGTCATTGTGAGAGTGTAAGGGAAGAGTGATCAGATAACGCCGCTGCTCCTATTCCCGCAGTTACAGCAGCCTGGGCCATGCGGGGGGAGGTCAGAAAGAGGTCCAAGCATGCGTAGGTCTGGTGTACAGCTGAGAAAAAGGTGTACTCCCTGGTGGAGGGGTTATGGATGCGCCATATGTCTACCAGCCCTACCTCTGTCAGCCAGTTATGCAAGGCCTCTGAGAACGCCCCTGTTCTACCCACCCTCGCTGCCGATCTATCCATCTGAGGGTCATGTACTATATTGTAATCCCCACCTATTACTAAATCCTCGTCCTGGGAGGCTAGGACCTCTCCGAAGGCCTTCCTAATGAAGGTTATCTGTGAGTGGTTGGGAGCGTAAAGAGTAGCCATGGGATAAATGCGGTCTCCAATTTCCACACGCAGAGATGAAAGGCAGCCTACAATCTCAGCTTGCGCCGAGAGAACCCTCCCCGAAAAGTGTGTTGCAAACAAAATGGCCACCCTTGCCCGTTTCCCTGAACTGGAGGAAAAGAATTGACGGTCAAACTCTCGAGATCTAAGGCGTCTCCAGTCAGGGCACATTAAGTGTGCTTCTTGCAGAAAGCATATGTCTCATTTGGATTCCTTGAGGATTGTGAGTAGGGCTAGACGTTTCGCTGGTGCATTAAGGCCTCTGTTGTTGAGGCTCAGTATCTTAAGTATTGGATTGTGTGTTTCTGTCATGGTTGTGGTTAGTCAGTGTGCGTGACTGTGAGCTTTCCCGGAATATGGTTCCGGAGTGTGGGGCTGAAGAGATGCCAAAAAGACTGAAAAGAGGGGCTGCCAAGCGAGCTACGGGAAAAAGGCCTACCGGGAACCAGTGTGCTAACCATTCCCTGATGGAGGGTAGTAAGAGAAAAGTAGTGTTCGCCCGCTGACACCTATGGGAGGGGAGCGCACCCCATACCAACCCCTTCAGCAAGCACTCCCAACCCGCCAAAACATACATCAGCGAGGGAAAGGAGCATGCCGGGATGGTAAGTTCACTCTCGTATGGTACAGTGCAGTGCCTCTCAGCACTAACCGCGGGGAGTCTGCGTGACAGTACCGCACCGAGTCCCCCTGGCATCGATCAGCCATGATCCCTGTAGGTGGGATAGAAAGGAAAGAAAGTGACCAATCAAGAAGAACACTAACAAACAAACTATTTCCAGAACAAAAACCCCACAATTGGGTAAAAATATCACCAATTAAGGTGGGTCCGTCAGCCAGGCGTCCATCTCTCACCATGTTTCAAGTGCAGAGTAGGGGTACGGGCCTGCCGGGCAAGGCCAGCAGAGGTGGGACTTCAGCCACCCATTCCAGTCATCCAGCTCTGTTCAGTGCTTATGGCTCTCCTAGCTCCAGCTCTTCTTCCCTTTGCTGGAGTTGCTGCAGAAGCGCTTCTCTTTCCCTGGTACTTTCGGACTCCGATGGTTTTGTCATACATTCCTTCCCTGTCCCTCGCCGGCGCCACGGCCTGCCCCTACACTCCTCCGGGAATGCTGCTTCTTTTGTGTGCCTTCGGACTCCCTGTCGGAAGCTATAACGTGGCCCAAAATGGACTTCGCCTCCTCCAACGTGCGAACCATGTCCATTTCATGGTTCCTGATGAAGGACAATCTAAAAGGGTGACCCCACTTATAGCGGACTCCTTTTATCCTCAGAAAGGTGGTGGCCGGCCGCAGCCCCCTGCGTCTCTGGAGGGTGAGGGGGGAGAGGTCCTGGAAGATTCCCACCTGCATTCCTTTGAGGGTTATGACCGGCATATCCTGCGTTGCTGCCATAATTTTCTCCTTTTGGCTGTACGAGTGGAGACAAGTCAGGATGTCCTGTGCCCGTCCTGGCCCCGCTGCTGGGCACCCCGCCCTGTGTGCGATCTAGCAGGATGTCCTTATCTTAAAGTTCTGTGGTTACTTGCTTAAAGAGCCGTACCACCAAGTCCTGTAACCTCCCAGCATCTGCCTGGAGTGGAACCCCCTTAATTCAAATGTTGGAGCGTCTGGATCTGTTTTCGAAGTCCTCCAGGCAGTAACATAACTCTTCATTCTTTTCTCTCCGCTCCGATAGTTCCCACGCATGATCATGGAGTTCTTCCTCCCTGCTGGCCCCCCTTCTTTCAAGGGCATCCTCCTTGTCGCTCAGCTCTGTAAGATTCATGTCGAGGGATTCAATATCTGTCGCCACTTCCTGGCGCAAAGCTGCGAAGTCTTCTCGCAGGGTGCCGAACAGTTGGTCTAAAAACTGGCGTGTTACCGGTTCTGTTGTGGTTGCCGGGTTCGAAGCTAGGGATACTTCGACAGCTGCTCTGGGTGGGGAGTCAGCGCGCACTTCGTTCTTCTTGGTGCTGGATTTCCCCAGAAGATCCTTAATGGATGCATCCTTCTTCGTCCGGTTTGAGGCCATCGCTCTGAGCTATCACCCAGTCGGGGGACAGCTGCCGTAACCAGATTGTTTAGCTCCTTATTAGGGGTGCTGTAGTAGGTGGTATCTATAGGCTTCACTCTGTGCCGGGGCCTCCCCTTTAGTCCTGCTTCACTACTCAGGGCTCCCGGGGGTGTCCTTCACTGGCCCGGTTAGGCCTCTGTGAGGTTGCTCTCCTCCTTTGTCCAGGTGCCTCTCCCCCTCTCAGGCCTCGCTTCCTGCACTCCACCCCGTTGCCTGCGGCCCTCCAGGCAGTGCCCAGGCTGTGGTACGTAGGCAGGCACTGGGAAAGTGATCTGCTGCCAGCAATGATCGCGCCTCCACCTCTGCGTGAGATGTAGGGCCCAATGGGATGCAGATCACTTTCAGGAACGATCAGTTATATGGGGGCCCGGTATGTCTCATGGGCCGCACCCATGATCACTACCAATGCACCCGCTCACCAGATAGCAGTTTCAATGTTGAGGGCTAACCCCCTGCCTCCCCCCCCCTCCCCCGGGTTACATGCCCTGCAGCCGCGATCGGATTCACGTTCTCTGCCCTGCCCCTAGGCCTCACACACGCTTCTGGGGCCTCAGCGGAGCGCTGTTCACTGTAGGGCCTCACACCTGTGCGGGGCGCCAGGCGAAGATTCTGTCTCTACAGTGCAATGCCTTTCAGACCATAAATTAAATTTAGTTCTTAGGTAGGGATCTACATGAGTCTCCCTACTCTGGTTCGAAAAATGAACTTTGCTTATTCTAGTGTTATTTTCACAAAAGATAAGGTTCCCCGTTTCCAGATTTCTATGTTCATCCCAACTTTTTTCAATAAATACTCATATGCCGGGCCTTTGTCTAATTTTATATTTATCTTTTTGTTTTTTCCCCCCAAAAAAATCAAAAGAATTTTTTTGTATCATACTTTCAAATGTACATATAGAAGACTTACATACTTCACTATGACGTACTTCACTGTGACAAAATACAAATGATTAGTGTGTGTTTGACGATGAAAACATTGTGTGACAATGTATGACAATATCACTTTTTTTTTTTTTAATTCTTTTTATTAACAACTCGACCAAATGCACATCAAGTTTAACAGGCAGGTAATTCCGTCTTTCCTCAACGACATTTCATACAATTCAAAATAATACACAGTTAAACACTCGATAGATCAAGGGGAAGCGTGTGTGTCAGTTTCTCTCGGGCGGTCCGGTGGGTCACAAATGTCCCCCCTATGATGGTTCCAGGCGTCCCATATCCTGCTCCACTTCCCGGGGCATCCCCTTGCAATGTATACCGATTTCTCCCTAAACATACACCAATCTAGGACAATATCACTTTTTTAAATTTTTTTTATTTTATTAAATTTTCCATACATGCAGAGAAATACAAAAACAAAATAAACCCAAAAATAATTAGAAAATAAAATAACATAAAGTACAGAGACCAGTTCCGGGCATAACATAAATTACGGTGTACATTAGTGAACACCGTCCACCACTCATGATGAATAACATGTAACATAACATTTCAGCATCGTGTCGTCCGCGTCTTGGAATGCTGAAAGGAAAGTGTGTCAGCAAAGTACAAAGGACAAAAGATTTAAAGAACCACAGCATCAATTACCAGAAGCCGGCAACTAGCGCTCCAGGACAGTAGGATTTAGTGGATCCCTGGCATTTCATCTGTGAAGGCCACCAGGGACACTCGACAGGCTGTCTCAACTCGTATTATTCACGGAGGCGGTGGGGGCGCCCCATTCCCAGCTTCATTACCTTTAGTAGTGAGGTATGTCTTATACAGTTCCCAAAAGTTTTTCGGGCGGTTGCGCGGGGGAAGCAGTTCGCTGTAATTTTCGGTCTGGGTACCACAATACATCATATCTTTCGACCAGCTAGCTACTGTGGAATGTGGGCCACGGGACCAGCAAGTGGCTATCCTACGTCTCGCAATCAGTAGCCCCATATCAACTAATCTCCTTATGGCTTTGGGCAGAGGTTTGGAGTATCCAAGCAGAGCAAGCATGGGGTTTGGGGTTAGTGGCATGTCAATAATGTCCCCTAGTAATTTAAAAATCTGTGTCCAGAAGTTAGCAATCCCCGGACACATCCATGCGAGATGAAGGAAATCGGCTACGTCAACACCACACCGCTCACACGTAGCAGCGCCGCGCAGCCCGTACCTATGCAGTCTCTCGGGAGTGTAATATACCCTATTGAGAAATTTGAAGTGAATTAGCCTGTGTCGCCCATTCAGCGAAATACGCTTCGTGCTTTCGCAGCAGATTTCCACATCCCATCGTCTATCTCTACCCCCAAATCCACCTGCCACGCCAATCCTGCCTTCGTATAGTGGCTAGTACGGTAACTCTGCGTAGCCTTGCATAGCTTTGCAATGATATGATTCAGAGTATCAGTTCTAATTATATATGTGAGGGCAGCCACTTCAGGCAGCTCTACCATATCTGAACCCAAGTTCTCGAGTAATGACCGCCTCATCTGGTGAAACTGAAACCTAGTAAGGGTCGTATGTTGTTGCACCGCCGTGGTCACTTCATCCCACGTTCTGACTATACCATCAGAGAACATGTCGCCTATCGTCTCGATATGAAGAGTCCCCATCGCCCTCGTAACCCCCCTATCTGTACAAGCAGGTAGCCATAAGCACCAGTCCAGCGAAGTATAAGGAGAGTACAAAACGACTCCCGCCTGTAGTTTCAAGAGATGGTGCCAGGCATGCACCGTTGCGTTGATGGAGTCTACGATGCCAGTCCTACGGTCTGGTGGGCTAAATAAGAGCACTGGCAAAGGGCGTGAAGCAGCAACCACCCTCTCAATCTGTATGTGCGGAGTGTCGGCCGTGCCGTGTATCCAATAGTGCGGGTGCGTGCTCTAGGCCACCCTGTAGTATAGGTCTAAATCTGGGGCCCCTAAGCCCCCCATGTGATATGGTAACGTAAGTATATCCCATTTGACACGCGCATGTTTGCCTGCCCAAGCGAGCCTAATTAATAAGATTGTAAGTGTTCTAAAAAAGGAGCTAGGAAGAACCATCGGGATGTTGGTAAACAGGAACAGAAACCGCGGCAGCACAACCATTTTCATGATTGATATTCTTCCCGCTAGGGACAATGGCAATCTGATCCAGCGTTCTACGTCGTCCTCCAACTTACTCATAGCGACCCCATAATTCTCCCTAAATATCACCTCCGAGTCAGTATGTACCTTGATACCCAAGTATCGCACCGGTTCCGTTGTCCACCGCAGCGGGAAATCAGGGGCGAAAGGAACTGTGACGGGAGTGAGTGGGAAAACGACCGACTTATTCCAGTTGACCTGCAAGCCGGACACAGCACCGAACTTAACCACCTCGCGCAAGACTGAGGAAAGGTTAGATTCAGGATCTCGAATATATAGCAGCGTGTCATCAGCATAAGTGGAAATGATCAATTGGTATCCCGGGAAACGAATCCCTCGGTACCTGTGATATTCTCTCAGTGCGCAGGCCAGCGGCTCCGCGACCAGCGAATATAATATCGGGGAAAGCGGTCACCCCTGCCACGTGCCCCTAGTGATTGGGATTTTGTCTGTGACAATGTCCCCCAGTTTTATCCTAGCCGACGGGCCATTGTATAACACCCCAACCATTTGCAGAAAGATGTCTCCCACCCCCATCCTTGTCAGCACTTGATGCATAAATTTCCATTCGACAGAATCGAATGCCTTCTCCATATCAAGTAATATGGCCACAGCTTGGACGTCCTGCCACGTGTGTTGAATTGCCCCAAAAACCGTTCTAATATTATAAGTCAGGTTCCTACTCGGGACGAACCCGGCCTGCTCCGGCGCCACAAGCAGCGGCACAAGAGGGGCCAGCCGGTTCGCCAAGATTTTGGCATATAGCTTGACGTCCACATTCAAAAGTGACAAGGGACGATACGAAGAGCACTCAGTTGGCGACTTATCAGGCTTCAAAATCGCAACAATGAGCGCCTCCCTCATCAAGGGTGGCATCTGGCCACTTTCGCTGATCTCCTCAAAGAGCGTACTCAAGTGCGGAATAAGGACGTCTTTGAACTCCTTATGAAAAGAGACCGTGAGGCCGTCTACCCCAGGGGCACTACCAGATTTCATCCCCGTCAAAGCCGCAGTGATTTCCTCCGCGTCCAAAGGACGCATCAGAAATTCCCTGTGGGCGTTCGTCAGCCAAGGAAGTTTAATATGCGCCAAGTAATCGAGCATTTCGGCATCTAGACACCCCGCCTTCGACGCATATAGCTGCGAATAGTACTGCTTGAATCTATTAACTATGTCAGACGAGTCCGTCAAAGGGGCTCCCTGATCGTCGTTGATAACTCCCACCCCCGTTGTCTCTCTGTGCTTCCTTAGTAAGGAGGCCAGTACCGAGCCAGGGCGGTCGCCCTCTCCATAGACACGAGCCGTCGCGTACTTCCCCATATGTTTAAGCTCCGAGTCAGCTGTCTTATGATATTCTGTTATGAGTTCCTTAAATTCCTCCGAAAGTCAGTCATCAGCACCATTAAGGAGATCGCGCTCTATCACCTGTAGTTTCTTCTCCAGGTCTGAGAGTCGCCTGCGAAGAGACCTAAGGACACCGGAATGCTTGGCCATAGCTATCCCCCTGATGTATACTTTAAAGGCCTCCCAAACCGACGAAAAGGTGTCCACCGACCCAATGTTACAATCGAAAAAAGTGTTCATTGCTTCCAGCAGCTCCGATCTAAAGACCGGGTCAAGTAGGGAATACGGAGGGAAGCGCCATGTGAAAGGGGGTATCTGTGTGTGCGGAAGGTCCATAACTAGCAGTATTGGCGAGTGATCCGAGAATGTACGAGGAAGGACCGAGCAGTCCCGAATTTGTTGAAACAGTTCCCTAGAAGCAAACCAGTAATCAATCCTGGTTTGTAAATCGTGAAATGCAGAGTAATGGGTAAATCCTCCTCTACTCTGTGATCTCGTTCTCCACACATCTAACAACCCAAGCTGCGTTTCCACTTCTATGATAGCACGCGCTGCAGCAGAAGGTCGCCGGTCCGGGCCCCCGATCTATCCAACTGTGGGTTCAGTACGCAGTTGAAGTCACCCCCCCATAGAAGGCGTGTTCCCCTGTGGCATCGTATTTTGTCAATTAGATCTGTGAAGGACTGCGGGCTGTCATAATTTGGGCCATATACATTAACTAATATTAAATCTAGCCCCTTCCCGCTGCATCGTGATATGGTGAACCTCCCCTCTGTGTCAGTATCGATTAGGATCAGTTGGAGCCCCGCCTTAGGGTTAATCCAGGTGATAACACCTCGAGCATGTGTCGTGAACCCTGCCGCATGTGTATTCCCCTGTAGCTCTCTGCAATTTAGCATTCTACTGCCAAGAGGCAAATGCGATTCTTGCAGTAAGGCAATATCAACAGCATGCCTGTTGAGATAGGAAAGCACCTTTCTTAGCTTCCTAAAATCATTTAGTCCGCGGACATTCCAAGTCAATATCTTTAATTTACGGGCTTGCGGTTGTGTCATGGAGGTTGGTATGTGTGTTGAGCAGCAATCCGAGTTGATACCATCCTGCCTCCCTGCTCACCTCCATCCATATAACGACAGTCCACCATGCAAGTCATACATGCCCTAATGTTATTGAATTCCCAAACAGGTCTCTGCACCCCCCCACCCACGCCATACATACCCCAACTTTGCAATGGCGAGTATTCCCTTTCCTCCCCATAATAAACAATAATACAAAACCAAACATCACAACATCATAAATCAAAAAACTAAATTGAAACAATGCCAGGTTGTGGGACACATGCGTAGGCAGATGTTACCCAAGCCCGCTACCAATTCTGTCGCAACTAGAAAGGTGTCCCCTCTGCCCGCCATCTAGCACATCTTGTGCATCAATCTGGCCATTCAGCATGGGTATGAGATTTCTCAATTTCCACAGTAGCATTCCAAAAGTCTCCCTCTCACAATTCTCTCTTCATTGCAACTGAACCATGCAGTTTTGCTGCTTAGCGTACCTATTACTGCAAGAATCCCAAGTGGGCCCCCCATCATCCCTACCCCCTCTATGTATTCAAGACAACAATAATTAACAGTTCCCGCAATGCTCCATACAAACTCAGAGTCTTATCTGCAAAATGGGTGATCCTGGGTATCAGTCCTGGTCGTCGAGACTGCCACCCGTCGCTCCCTCAAGGGTGGGCGACACCCTGCCAGGGGGCTTTTCTTTTGCCCATTCTTTCAGAGTCTTCTGCAGCATCTTTGGATCTGTGAAGATGCGGGAACTGCCAAGGCGGTTCACTCTGAGACGCGCCGGATACAACATGGTGTAGTCAAGGTTCTGATCTCTTAGCTGCTTCTTCAACGGAGAAAATTGTCTGCGTGCTTCCTGAACACGCACTGTAAAGTCCGGGTAGAGAGAGATGGTTGACCCCTCATACTGAAGTGATTGTCGATCCCGGGCCGCCTTCACAGCTGCATCCCTGTCTCTGTAATTTAACAGTTTGGCGATAATGGGTCTAGGCAGGGCACCAGGCGGGGGTTTTTGGCCCAGCGAGCGATGCGCTCTCTCCACCCCAAACATTGAGGAAAACGTGTCAAGGTCCAGCATCGTGGTCAGGAGCTGTTCCACAAATAACTCCATGTTGCCGATGCTTGTGGATTCCAGCAGCCCGGTAATTCGGATATTACTTCTGCGGGGCCTCGCTTCAAGATCCTCCGCCTTATCTTGTAGTGTCAGTAGAAGCTTGCCCATTTGTTTGTGCGCTGAGTCCATTTCAGTCTGTGCTTCCTCAACTTCCGTAACCCTTCTCTCCGTCATGACCATCCTTTCGACTTGCTTGTCCATGCGTTCCGTCATGCGATCCATATAGTAGGATAAAGAGTCTATCTTGTTATCTATGGAAGATAAGCTTTTTTGCATTGCTGCCAAGATGACACGAATATCCCCCTCTGCAGGTTCTAGCTCAACTGGCTGCGCATTCTGGTCTTCCTCTGATGTCTGATCGCGAAGTCTGGATTTTCTTTGTTCAAAGTGCAGCTTAGGTTGAGATTTATCCACCTTCCCCATGGTGACTCTCCGGGACTCGTGTTTTTTAGTCAGTAAGGCGTGAGCGGCGGCAGAAGCAATTCTTCGTGGATGTGTCCTGACTGAGGAGCGCTCCGCGTTTTCAGTGGGGCCGTTATGTCGCTACTCAGGGCGGCGCTCAGGCCATATCACTGCGGAGGTATAGCGGTGTCCTACTCAACTGAAACAGGCCTTGCTGTTTGGGTCAAAACTACACACGGGCCGTCTCCCTCAGGGCGTCAATGGGTGTCATCCGGCCTCTCTCTCAAGTGTGTGCGAAAGAGCCGAGCAACTGCCAGAACAGATATTCCTCGGCTACTCCAATCAGCCCTCAGTTCCCTCTCAGGCCAGCAGAAAAGAAGTCAGACAGAGCACCCCAAAGGCCCTATATCCCTCGCAACGGGCGGCAGACTGGGGATCACTATCACTCTGCCATCGAGCGCTAGTGCGCAGCACAGGCCTTTATGATCCAGGTGGGAGCAAACGGCCCGCCCGGACGTGTCTCCGGTACTGGTGTTATAAGAGGCGCCGCACCCCCGATCTCCGTCTTCTCACAGCACCTCACACCTGATCCCGTGTCTAGGGGGAGAGGGTGGGTACAAACTCCAGCAGTGATCCCAAGATAGAGCTGGCTAAGATCGGCAGCACAAAGGGCACAGCAGGAGAGGCAATGCTCACCGTCACGTCTGGGGGGTCGACACTGTCCCAGCCTCCAAAGTACAATGCCGGGGCGCCTACTCAAGTGTCTGTGCCGCAGCGCCAATGCGCCACAACACCTCTCTCCACCGCGCACCAAGCGCCACGCAGTATTGGGAATCCTGCGGCCTTGATCACAATGGAGTAGTGCGTGCCTCCTCCGGCTACAACAAACCTTCCGCTTCGATCCGCACTGGCCCGGGTGCCGACAACGGGAAGGATAGGCAGCCAACAGCAGCAGGTAGCGCAAGCTTGCAACACTCGTAGCCCGCCAGCATAGAGCGCGCTCACCCCAGCTACGCAGATCTCACAGCCCTCCCGGGCTCAGCAGACGGACCCAGCTCTCTTCCGCAGGCCTCCGCACCGCAACGCCGGGGCTCAGCAGCTCCTTCTCCCGCAGCACTTCAGGGTCGCCGCGAGGGTCGGCAGCGATGTTGACCTCCAGCTAGCCTACCGAACCCCCTCAGCTCTCGCCCCGCGGGCCCGTAGAGGGCGCAGATAGTCCATTATTGTCTCGGCCTCGAGCTGCGACACGGGCCCAGCCGCAGAACACCGGCCTCCGGCCAGATCTCTTCTTCTCCGCCTCGCGTCGTTCCAAGGCACCGCACAACTCCGGGAAGCGGCTCAAAATGGTCAGTGCAGATTCCGCTACAAGCGCTACAGCTTTTTAGCCTTTAACAGCCAGGATTGATGCAGGATAGATGACGTATCTTTAGATAGTCGGACGGAGCTCTCGGCTTACACCGCCATCTTGGGCTCAGGCAAGCTCCGCCCCCGACAATATCACTTACACATAAACAATCCATATACAAAGAGACATGTCTTTTCACATTTCACATACACAACATATATTTACAAGTACTTTTTTTCTCCAACTGATGGCAAGTTAAACCAGATATCTTGTTGGTGTGTCTTGTGTCCTACTATTGTTTGTTATTGGGACCTGATACCCTTGCGTCCTCGCACATTTTTACGTACTGCCATTATTGTAAGGCCCTATGGAGGTCAGAGCTTTGAATAAATAAATAATTCTAGCGTCCTTGGTTACGCTTTTCATGTGGGGCCTTGTGTGCACCGATTAGTTGTTCGTGTTGGCTCTTAACCTCTGTGTGGAATACGCCAACGCGTTTCGACCTTGAAGGGTTGACCTGGGTGGTGGTTTATGGAAGGTCTTCTTCAGGGCAAATAGTGTTCTTGAGGGACACGTGTTGTTTCTCGTGGAGAATTTTAGGTTTCTTGGGGTGTGTTCTTGTCTCTGGATGGAAGGCTGTCTTCCATGGTGGGCGTGGTAGGCTCAGCGCCTTTCTTTCCTGTTCTTTCACCTGGAATGAATCTGGTGTTCCTTCTCGAGCGGTGCCTGTCTCGCCTCTGGTTTTCACTGCCGTGCTGTTTGAATGCGCATTCATTCCATGCAGAGACAAGAACACACCCCAAGAAACCTAAAATTCTCCACGAGAAACAACACGTGTCCCTCAAGAACACTATTTGCCCTGAAGAAGACCTTCCATAAAACCACCACCCAGGTCCACCCTTGAAGGTTGAAACGCATCGGCGTATTCCACACAGAGGTCAAGAGCCAACACGAACAACTAATCGGTGCACACAAGGCCCCACAAGGAAAGTGTAACCAAGGACGCTAGAATTATTTATTTATTCAAAGCTCTGACCTCCATAGGGCCTTACAATAACGGCAGTACGTAAAAATGTGCGAGGACGCAAGGGTATCAGGTCCCAATAACAAACAATAGTAGGACACAAGACACACCAACAAGATATCTGGTTTAACTTGCCATCAGTTGGAGAAAAAAAGTACTTGTAAATATATGTTGTATATGTGAAATGTGAAAAAACATGTCTCTTTGTATATGGATTGTTTATGTGTAAGTGATGTTATACATTGTCACACAATGTTTTAATCGTCAAACACACACTAATCATTTGTATTTTGTCACAGTGAAGTACGTCATAGTGAAGTATGTAAGTCTTCTATATGTACATTTGAAAGTATGATACAAAAAAAAATCTTTTGAATTTTTTTTTGAAAAAACAAAAAGATAAATATAAAATCAGACAAAGGCCCGGCATATGAGTATTTATTGAAAAACGTTGTGGTGAACATAGAAATCTGGACACTGGGAACCTTATCTTTTGTGAAAATAACACTAGAATAAGCAAAGTTCATTTTTCGAACCAGAGTAGGGAGACTCATGTAGATCCCTACCCAACACTAAATTTAATTTATGGTCTGGGAGTTATTGCACTGTAGAGACTTTATTTTGATTCCAGCCTCCACAGCCCTTAACTGAATCACTCCCCTTTAGGAGACCCAGGCGAAGATTCTGGGTGGCCCACCAGCCCACCGTCACAGCCTCCGCCCTGTAGGTCTCCCCTGTGCTGGTGGAGCTCCCAAAAGCCAGTCTCCTCACCTGCAGGGGCACGATGCAGCTTACGCGTGGCCTCCCGATCTGGATTAGTCTGCCACTCTCCCGGGGCCCTACGATGTTCAGCGGGTGCCGCCCTCCGGGACTCCGACTCCTCCCGCTCACCGAGGGGTCGGCTCGCTACTCTTTATTGCGTCGGGAGGCTGCCCGGCGGTTCTGTGCGCCGTCTCCCTCTGCCGGCCGGGTCTCCTCTCGCCGCCCTGCGCTTCCCGATGCCCGATCTTGCCGAGCACCGCAGCTGCCTTCCCGCAGGTCAGTCACGTTTATATGATCTGGCCCCCTTTCGTTCCCGTCTCCTGGGGTCAGTCAGGGCTGTTAAGGTGCTGGGGGAGTCGGATTCATGCCAGGAAGGGTCTCGCCCGGCGGAGCTCCGAAGGTGAGCTGCTACGCCGTCGCCATCTTGGCCATGCCGCTATCCAGCACATTTAAAAAGAAAGCTGATGGCACTTCGATCGAGTATTGCCATCCCTGGCCGACCAACCTGCATGAAGATATAAACGCCCAAAATCATGCAGACAATGTGGTGCTCTGAACTAAGATATAATACATTTGGTTTGCATATGCCCGGCCTTAAATGAACCCCGTACTTTATTATTGAAATCTATATTTAATGAACGGGGGATCTGAACATGCCGGCTGGCTAAAGAGCCTCAACCCCACGGACCCCCAGATTAACTGTAAATTGTTGAAATTCTTGAAACTACTTAATTGTGCCTGATTTTCATGAATACTACACAAACAGTAGAATGCCTGGGCTGCTTTAGCTGTAGAAAATATTATTTTAAAATTTCAAGTCGTCTAGTGCTGATACCTTAGAAACAGTTTTGCACAATCAATTGAGAACTAAGCGTCCACTTATAATTTGCATGCAGAATGGCACTTTACTCACTTAAACAACTCTGGTATCTGAAAGTCTAACTTTTACTCTATACTTTAGACAGCCCAAGTAGAATGATACTGCTATGAGTACACATCCTACGAATATTACTAGAAACTGTGGGGTATCTAGGCTATCTTAGCGACATAAAAAATGTCAGATATAGTGTCATTTTACTACTCTTTAGTGATTTTAGCACTGATATTTTAGATGCAGCATTTTGCACTATTTAAGTAAGAACCAAGCATAGACTTTTATAAAAATGCAGGCATAATTGCACTCTACTCATTCTAATTCAAATCGATTGTCAGAATGTGTTAGAAATGGGGGTCTCTAGTTGGCAATGGTTTGCACTTGTCCAAGTAGGGACCCTTCCTTCTAGTCAGGATAAGGGAGTTACACTCCTAAAATAACCCCTGCTCACCCCCTTGGTACCTTGGCACAAGCAGTCAGGCTTATCTTCGAGGCAGTGTGTAAAGCATTTGCACATAACAAACAGTAATACAGTGTAAGCACTACAAAAGGACACCACACCAGTTTAGAAAAATATCCAATATTTTTTATATACTTAAGACAAGACCAAAATCGATAAAAATCTACAATACAGTACTTAGAAATCTTCAGTTATCAAAATAACTTTGAAAAACAGTTCCTTGAAGTCGATAGCTCCCTCTGGGGCTATCACGGCGTCGTGAACAAACAAATCCAAACAGTTCTGGCTGACCGCGGCGTCTCGGGCCAGCTATGGTGTCGGGAAGACCCGCAAAACAGTACCTTTAGAAATGCAGGGCGTCGGCGACCTCTCGTTGAGCTTCCGAAAGCACGGCGTCCGCAGGCGTTGGTTCCGGAGGTCGGTGCAGGAGTCGTCGGGCCCTTGAAGTCACACGCGTTGCAGATCGAACTCCTCGCGGTTGAAGTCAGGAGCGCTGGCGTCGGTAGGTGTCAGGTGCTGCGGTGCGGCGTGCGATGCCCTCAGGTCGCGGTGCGAGCAGCGACTCGATGGCGGGGCCAGATGGTGGCGTCGGTGAGACCAGGGTCGCAGTGCGAAGTGATGCGGTGCTCGTCGCGGTGCTGGCAGGTCACAGTGCAAGCAGCGGCGGCGTCGTTGCTGAAGCGCTGTCGTCTGCTGATGAACTGGAGTCGATGGCGTCGGTAGGCTGCGGTACGGGATGAGGACGGTGCGTCGTGTAACTTACGAGCGGTGCCCTCGAACCACGGTGCAAGCAGCGGCGTCGATTTCGGCGTGGAGCGTCATCGTCGGGGATACCAAGGTGGCGTTGTGAAGCGAGGGGATGCAGAGTGCGGTGCCCACAGGTCGCGGTGCGAGCAGCGGCTCGGTGGCGGCGTCAACAAGCGTCGTCGGTGAGACCAGGGTCGCGGTGCGGCGTTGCGGTGGTGCCCTCTGCGGTGCCTTCAGGACACTGAGTCGGCAGCGGCGTCGTAGACGGCGTCGGGTTGCTTTTTCTTCTGTAGTAGCAGAAAACACACAGTCCCCAGTGCTGAGGGTAGAAGAACTTGAAGTCTTTGCTGTTCCTGAGACTTCTTGAACAGGGGGCAAGCTCTACCTCAAGCCCTTGGAGGAACTCACAAAAAATAGATTGCAGAAAGTTCAGTCCAGTCCTTTCACTGCCCAAGACAGAAGCAGCCACTGCAGGCCAACATAGCAAAGCACTCAGCAAAGTGGTAGTTCCTCCTCACAGCTTCTCCAGCTCTTCTTCTTTGCAGTCTTCTTGGTCCAAAAGAGTTCTAAAGTTCTGGGTTCTAGGCCCCAATATTTATACCACCAAATCCTTTGTTCTCTGAAGGCAGAGAGTGTCTGTACCCAGCAAAAACCAGTTCTGTCCTCACTGGTGCAGCTTCCTGGCAGTGGGTGGTGACGGCATTGTGCAAGGCAGACCAGGCCCATTCAGGTGCAAGGAAATCTCCTCCCACTCCTCTAAATGCAACCCAGGTCTATTCAGCCCAGCCCTGACACATCAGACTTTTGGAGCCGCTGCCCCTCTCCAGCCCCTGCCATTCAAAAGCCAGACATGCAATACACAAACCTAGCAGAGGCACACTGGATGGTTAGGCAAGAAAATACCTTCTTTCTAAAAGTGGTATTTTCAAACACAGAATGTAAAAATCACCCTCACTAAAAGATGCATTTTAACATTCTGAGTTCAGGCATACTAAACTTTATTTTCCTACCATGTTCCCAGGGCCAGTTATATTTGTAAGATGTTATAAACAACCTCCCCATTCTGTCCTATGGGAACAGGCAGCCTTGCAATGGTGAAAAACAAAATACACTGTAATTCACCACCAGGACATGTCACACACAGCAGTAAATGTCCTACCTCTAACATACACAGCACCCTGCCCACAGGGGTACCTTGGGCCTACCTTAGGGGTGACTGACATGTAGAAAAAAGGGAAGGTTGGGGCCTGGCAAGGGGGTGCACTTACCAGGTCGACATGGTAGTTACAAACTGCGCACGGACCCTGCGGTGGCAGGTTTGAGTTACCTTTTCAGGGCTACTTCTGTGGGTGGCACAACCAGTGCTGCAAACCCACTAGTAGCATTTGATTTACCAGCCCTGGCACTCTCGGTGCACTTTACTAGGGCCTCTCCAGTAAATAAGATATGCCAATCATGGAAACACCAATCCATAACATAATTTACAACAGGAGCACTTGCACTTTAACACTGAACAGCAGTGAGAAAGTGCGCAGAGACACTAAACCAGCAAAAACAGAGTCAAAACCGGGAGGTCAGAAAGCAAAAAGACCGGGTAAACACGCCAAAAGATGCCAAGTCGAACAGAATGTTTAGCACTTTAATATTATATTTTTAGACAGCCACAACTGACAATGGGAACTACCTAGCTAAAACGTCTCCTCAGCTGAGTTTTATATGTTTTATGATACACAGCAATATTGTGACAGTTTTTATTAACTTAGAACAATAAATATTGATTTGATTTGATTACTGAGGATAATCCACATGACAAGTACAATGTTCCTGCATTTAGTATCCTGGGTCTGGCAGTTGTGGCTGTACATTTGAAACAAAAGGGAGTATAGATCTACCATTTCCTGGATTACTTGTTGCAGAAAGTTTGCAAATCTGTGGTAGGAACTGAAAGTTTACAGACCACAATTAAATTGCTACATCAATTAAACTGAAAGACACCAATCTCTCTTTTTGAGGCAAATATCCGCTTCATAGAGGGATCCTTCAACCCAGAGTGGCAAGTGTGTTCCCTTAGATTAGAGCTACTTCAGAGAGTAAGATCTTGAAGGCTGATGTGGGAGCTTTCTTCTCTGTGAAATCTGTGACGTCATTCATAGAAAATTTTTATGTTATAATTTATGAGCACTAAATAAAAGGCTACAAATGTATCTTCTACTATAGTGCTGTCATAGCCTTCAATTACATTATTTCTGTTCTTATCCTAACAGCATTACACTGCATTACATTCTTATCTCACCAAATCCCATGGATGCTGCCCGAAACTGAATCTCATTCTGGCATTATTAGACAGAAATCCATTGCTGCCACATTACACTATATTCAATTCCTGCTGCGTGACACGGCTTCACCATAATTTTTGAACAACAAAGAATTCTATTCCTGTTGCTGAACACTGATTTCTATGCATAGTGCATGACGCAAAATGCCATGCCTGTGGCATGAAAAAGAATCCCCTCCTTGTGATTTCATACTGGATCCCGCCATTAAATTGAATTCCAATCCCTGGTGAATAACATAAAGTTCCATCCCTGGTACGTGACATCGATATCCAGTCTGACATCACCACCAAACCGAGTCCCATCCCCGTCACACCTCATGAAGTCCCATCCCTGCTGTATGACGCCAAATCCCCATTCCTTCTACATAATTTCAGGTTCAATCCCTGCTAAGTGAGACAGTATCCCTTTCCTACTGCAACACTTTGGATGCCATACCTGCTGCATCCCCCATTTTGTACAGTGAACCATTCCTGTTCACTGTTCAAAATGTCATCCCTGCTGTGTAAAGCAGAATGCAATCTGTGGTGCATCCCAGTGGATCCCTACTTCATGATAATGAATTATATCTCTGGTGCATGAACACAAGATACAAAACTGCTTCTCTGTGGCATGACACTGAATTCCATCCCATCTGCACGATACTGTAATCCTTTCCTACTGTTGCACCAAACCTATCTCTGCCACAACACATAGAATACCAGTCCTGTTCTATATATGTGCTGCATTATACTGAATCCCCTTATTGTTTCATCATCTGAAAAGCTTGTGAAACTGAATCTCAGTCTGCCAGTATCACTCCAATCCCATCCTTGTTGCATTACACCAGAACCCCGGATTTCAGTCTTTTGTCCTTGGCATACAGATCCCTCTCTTCTGCACAACACTGATCCTCTTCCCTACCAAATCATAGAAAATGCCATCCAGATGCATGAAACACAATCTCACCATTGAAATATCACACTAGATCCCATTCCTGTTATTGATAAAACCAGTCGCTTTTGGATTACACTGAATCCCGTCCTTGTTGCTTTATATCAGGTCTCATCCATATTACTGTATACTGAACTGCATGTGCCAGCTTGGATTCTGTGTCATGTAGTAGAGATGAAATTGATTGTCCAGCAGTAAGGATGGCATCAGTATCAAGCAGGACAGAAGAGGTTTTGATCATGCAGAAGGTTAGAATTCAGTGTCATGTGCCTAAGGTCGGTGGCCAGGGAGGTTGCCACCAGCATGGAATCTCTCCGTACCTCATGACGCTCCTCGTAAGCTTCATATGGATAGCTACATGACACTGAATTCTGACCTTCTGCATGATCAAAACTTCTTCTGTCCTGCTTGACACTGATGCCATCCTTACTGCTTGACAATCAATTTCATCTCTACTACATGACACAGAATCCAATCTCTGCTGTGTTACACCAAATCCCATCCCTGCTGTATGATACTAGAACCCATTTCTACTGCATGACACAGAACCACATCACTGTTGAATGGCACAAAGGACACAACCCTCCTGCATCACTTTTACCCAGTCATTCATTACTAGACTCAGTCCCACCCAGATGCATAACTCTAAATCCTAACCTTTCTGTGTGGCTCCAAATAGCATTTTTGAAGTATGAAAACTAATCTAATTCCTGATGCATCACACAGAATCCCATTCCAGTTGCATCTCACCGAATACCATCACTGCTGCATGAAACAGGATCTCATTCATGCTGCATCACACTGACTCCAATTCCTCTTGCATAACTCTTAATCCATTTCTTATTGCATCACCCCAAATCTAGATTATGCTATGTGAAAAAACCCATTCCAGGAGCATCACACTTAATCCCAATCTCTGCTGCCTGTTATGTGTATTTGTAGTGCATGCATGTCACCCGGGAGGATATCCTGGCACCTGGAGAAGGGACTGCTGTCCAGGTTTGGGGCCAATTGAGAGAGCCAGGTTTTCAGTTATTTTCTGAATTCTAGGACTGAGCTGGTGGCACTGATGTGCAAGGGGATGTCGTTCTTGGCTTTAGGAGCCAGGAGAAAGCACGGCAACCGGCTCTGGCTCTTCGGATGTGGAGGGTTTGGACTAGCAGTAGGCTGGCAAAGCAAATATGTCTGGTGGGGGGAGGGTGGAATCTAATGTAACTGTTCAGGTAGCTGGGCCCTTTGTTGTGCAGTGCTTTGTATGTGTGTCAGTAGTTTGAAAAGGGCGCATTTGTGAATGGGGAGTCAATGGAGGCCCTTGAGGTGCGGGATGGGAGGTGGTCTGGCTGCTGCGTTCTGGATCACTTGGAATCTCTTGGTGATCGGACATAAAGTGCTTTATTGTAGTCCAGCTTTCTGGGGGAATAGGGCTTGGGTGATGGTTTGGTGTTTGTTGAGCGGAAGCCATCTTAGGAGTTTGAAGGTGTAGAAGCAGAAGGAGGTGATCTAGTTGACCTGGCTGGAGATCCAGATTTGGTTGTCAATCGTTATCCTTAAGTTCCTGGTTTGGCTCAACGGAGTGGGTGAGAGTACTAATTCTGAGGACCACCGGCTGAGGACCGGAGTGAGGTGTCTTTCTTGAAAAGTAGCCCCTCTGAGTCGAGCTGAAGGCAGTCGCTGTTGATCATTAAGGAACTTTTGACATGCAGTTGATGAATTTAGTTTCGGTGCTGCAGGTGTCCTTGGAGAGGGAAAGTATGAGCTGGGTGTCATCAGCATCTGAAATTATGTTGAGTCCTGGGCTCGGACGTTGCTAGCAATGGGGCCATGTAGACATTGAAGAGTGTGGGTTGAGGGATGAGCCTTGGGGGACTCTACAGATCAGGTTGGAGGCTGAGGAAGTGTAGGGGGCCAGGCTGATGGCCTACGTGCCGCTTGTGAGGAAGGAAATGAAGTGCAGAACTGTGTATTCCAGTGTCATGGAGGAGTTGGATGAGGATTGGGTGGGAGACAGTGTTGAAAGCCGTGGAGATGTCAAGAAGGATGAGAGCCGCGGTATCACCCTTGTCCATGATGAGATGGATGTCATTGGTGGCGGTGATGAGGGCAGTTTTGGTGCTGTGATTAGGTCCGAATCCACAGTGGGATGGGTCCAGGAGATAATTGTCGTTAAGGTAGATAGTTAGTCATGTGTTGATGAGATTTTCCAGGACTTTCCCTGGTTAGGGTAGCAGGGAGATGGGCCTATAGTTCACCGGATTCTCACGATCTGCAGATTTTTTTTTTTTGGTAGCTCTAGGATGGTGGCATTTCCAGGTGTCCGTGAAGGTGGTGATGGTGAGTGAGTCATTGAGCATTGGCATGAGGGTGGTGCAGATGGGCTTGTGTCCTTTGATGAAGGCAAAGTGCGGGCAAGTGTCCAAGGCTGCCCCCAAGTGGATAGAGTGCATAGTGGCAGGGGTTTGCAGGGGGGTGGTGGTGGCTCAGAAGGTCAGGCTGTTTTCCGATGTGCTCTTTTCATTGTGTTAGAGGGCTGTGAGAGTGGGGGGCGGGGGGGGGGGGTTGGGATAGGGTGCAAAGTTGTCATATATTGTGCTTATCGTGTTGCTGAAGAAGTAAGCAAGCTGGGAGCAGAGTTCCTGTGAGGGGGTGAGGGGGACATGGTCGTGGAGCTGGCGGCAGGGAAGGTGAATTTGCTGTGCTTAGGAGGTCGCGCCTACTGGCCTTGGAAATATTCAACCCAGCAAATTTCGGCCTGACAGACAGCCTTCATGCATCTCAAAAAGGTGGAGGGGCATGGACCCTCCGCCATTAAACATGAGCCGCTGCTAGCTAGAGGCTGATTTGTAGGTTTGCCTGTTGTCATCGTTGTGGATATGTCTCTACCGCCACTCCAGCTGTTTACAAAGAGGTTTGGTGAGTCATAGGTCATCAGTGTACCACCTTGCTTGTGGTCTTGTCTGTAAAGTGGTGGTAGTTTTGACGGGGGACTAGAAGAGATCCTCGTCTTGGTGCCTCGAGCGATGGGTATGTAATTCTGTGGACCAGAATTCCTCGGAAATTGTGTTCCAGTTGCGTCGGATGGTCTTGATGAGTGCTGTTTCCTGTTGGTAAGTTAAGTGTAGGCCAAAATGGATGATGGAGTGGTTGGTCCACATGAAAGTGGTGGGCTTGTCCTCAATGATATAGGTGTTTGATGCCTCACACACATTTATTTTGTTTATTTAATCCACTTGTACAGTGAATACTGCACAGCTTGTCTCATCGCATTCTGACACCAAATTGCCTGCAGTTGTGAGTCATTTTCCAAGTCGTCCCCACCCAAAAGAGCGGAACTGTTAGGTGAAGAGAAGTGTTTTTATCAAATTTGACTTATTGGCTCTCTGGTTTCACCCGATCCAGGAGGCCATTCTGTGCCTTGGAATCCAGAAAAAAAAGCTTCTAATACTAACACCTGTTCATCCACAGCAGTTCTTTCCTAACAGCAACTCAAGAGCAGTGGTGCTGGAACAATGTTCAGAGTGGGGGTGATGCCTTCAATGTTACATCACTGAAATCATAGGGATGTTGAAAAATCCAAGCATCACACTAAAAGAAAGTGCAGTAAATGAGCCACGCCCATTCCGCAAGAGAGTAATAATTTTGCATTTTGGAGCATCTTGTTGAAAATATATTGCTAAAATACGGGTAGCACTCTGTCATTTACAGACAGTGCATTTTACCTTAAATTGGCCACCTATTTTACATACAGTTTTCCTGATAAAACTATACAGTGCATACATGATAATGTGAGGAAATTGCGTTTCAGCAAATAGTTGTCATTTGCGCATCACAAAGTAAAGTGCCTTGATTTAAATCTCTTAAAATCTTTATTTTACTTTAGAATTACAGAAAAGTGCTGTATTTGTGCTTTCCTAACTGCGGATCTATTTTGAAATAATTGTACAATTCATTTACAGGCATTTAATTGATGCTGTTAGAAGAAATGGCATCCTACAGCATTTCATTTCACACCAGGAAGTTTGTAACGTAGTTCACATTACAAAATCCTCTCACTTTGCAGCTGGAGAAAGAAAAGTGAACACAATCTCCATATTAAAAGAATCAGCAACAATATGTCAGCAGTCATAGCCTGACATGTGACCTCTGTCTTTGAACGCATAACGCATGTGACAAAACAAAATTTGAACGCATCTTTATTGCTCATTCAACTTCTGAACTCCAGGATGGTTCTTTTGACGGTCCTGCAGCACCCATCACACCTCTACTTCCAGCGCCTATGCTCATGAGATGTAATTTGGGCCTCAATTAACTCAAAACCTTGCCCATGTAGGGCCTGGTGGACCGCTCCGAGAGTTTTGAACTGGATACGGTTTTACTCTGTGTTAGTGGAGGTTCCTTTGCCCTTCCTAATGGCAATGAGCCATGCTTGATAATCAAGTATTAAGAGTTCCCTACATAAAGACTGCTCCCCGTCATCCAATTGGAATAATTGCTCTAGAAATTAATGTCAGTATTGTTTGGGGAAGCTGAATCACTTGTCGCAGCTGTAAGGTGGTGTTTTCTACCTTACTCATCTGGTGGCTCATCAAAATTTCTTCATCCACAGAAAACCTCGCGTTTATGAACTCCCTGGGTGGCTCAGCAAACTAGGGACAGAACGTATTTTTGTTTGTATATTCTTCTTTTCTCTGCACTGGACATACTCTTGGTCTTTGATCGATTGAGTTGAGACCAGCTGGAGATCACGCATGAGCAGGTTTTCATATTGATTGGTCTTCCCATTAATCCAAACAGGAACTTTGTATTAACAGCAGAGGATTGGCAAAGTAGATCCCAGTGCTTGATTAAAGCCAACAGGGGTCAAATGTGCTAAATAAAGATGGATCCTATCAATTCTGCAAGACACCAAATTCCATCCCTACTGTCCTACCGTGACACATGACTCCATTCCTGCTTCACATCACCAAATTACATTCCTGCTACATTGAATTCCATCCCTGCTGAATCATATTCAGACCACTTCCTTGTGCACCATACAAATCCCATTCTTGCTGCACCTCAGTGAATTTCATACCTATCCCATCACACAGAAACCCAGCTTTGTTGCAATGCACCAAATCCTATCTGTCATGTCACGCAGAGTCCCATCCTTGTCGTATCACACTGAAAACCATTCCTGTTGTATCACACATAATACCTGTATCTCTTTTTTCTCAAGTATTGAATCTTTCATAGATTCACATGCTTGTATCTTCCCCGTCGTCATGGTGGGAGTCTCGCGGTAGTTAGAAAAGTAGTACTATAAAAGTACATAAGAAACCACCAAATGGAAAGGAAAACTTCAGCATTCATCAGCATCTTTATGTAGGTCCAAACTTTGACCCATCAGAGACGAGCCCTAGACCTCAACTCCCCAGCAGAGCCACCACACCTCAGATTTCTAACCACACGTTGTGTGTAAGGGACTCCCTGAGCTCTGCTCAGTTTGTTAGTGATTGAACTTTTGACCCTGCTAGAATTGACCTAAAGGTATTGTTTCTCTACCTTCTTTGCTTCTAAAATGTCAGAGGGATCTAAGAAGAGGCTTTTTAGACCCTGCAGATCTTGTGGGAAGGCAAGACTTTTCTCTGAGGACCCCCACAAAGACTGCCAAAACTCTAAAGACTGCCAAAACTCTGAAAGAAGAAAAAATCTAGATCGGATTCTGGATCTGAAGTTGAAGAGAGTCCTGGGCCATCCTCAGCTGAGAGGAAACGTAAAAATGAGGGCTCTAGCTCAGTAAAGGCTGATCCTAAGAGAATGAAGGCAGATTATCCTCCTCTGCCGTAAAAGCAGCCCTAAAGCAAAAAGACTCTGGCCTGAAAAAGTCTTCTGCTGCTTCCCTGCCTGTCACACCTCTAAAACAGGCTTCGTCGACGAAAAAAGCTCCGTCAACGGACTCGTCGTCGAGAATGACGGCCAAATCTCCATTGACATCTGTGGCGAGGACCGGGTCGACGACGGCCGTGTTGACAGCATCATCGACGGCACCGACGACGACTGCCACTGCGTCGACGATTACGTATACGGCCCCGTCGACGGGAGCACCGTCGACAACGGCCCGTCGAGAGGCACTTCGTCAACTCCCCTTCTAGACTGCCGATATCGACGACAATCACTTTTAGATGTCTTCCTTCGTCGACGGCGTCGTCGACGGAACAAAAACAGGACATTAAAAGTCTCCAGTTGTTCCAAAAGTCTCCAGGTTTGACATCTTTATCCAAGATATCACCTCTGCCTCCCTCTCACCTTCTTGATACGGAGGAATCGGGAGATTAAAGTTTGTTCGGTCTAGCTTACAGCCCTTCACAGCTCAGGGTTAAATGCCAGGACACGGATGAGGAAAAGGAGACACATATGCAGGACAAGTTGGAGTATATGGAAGGGGATTACTCCTTCACGGGGCATCCACGAGCCCAGCGATACGATTCTTTCCAAGAACACTATCCATATGAAGCTTACGAGGAGCATCAGGAGGTACAGAGAGATTCCATGCTGGTGCCAACCTCCCTGGCCACCGACCTTAGGCACATGCTCAACGATTATTATAAACAATTTCCGGACTCTTGCGCTCCAGTTCCGCTGACACTCAGAGGTCCGGGTATTTAGGTTCTTTCACCACCACCAGTGGTTACTCCACCGCCCGCATCGCCAGAAGAGAGACCGGCTCATGGGTGCATTACAATTCAAGATGACTACATCGAGAGTGAAGCAGACGATCAGCCTGAGGAGGGTGAGCTCATTCAGGATCCGAGCTTAGTGGGCCAGGAATGGGATGATTACATTGCTCCATCTTTGCCGTCGCCTTCCCTTCCTCCAGCGAGTTCCCCTCCGGGAGATATTGGGGGCTTTCACGATTTACTGGAACGGGCCTCTAAAAGATTTGACTTGCTTTTGCCGGTGGTGCAAACTGAATGCTTCCTCTATGATTTTAAGGACCCGGCTAAGATATCGGTACGATCCATACCTATTGTGGATTATATATGGAACGAAGGTTTGAAGCTTATGAAGAATCCGGCCTCAGTTCTGGCTGTATTGCAGAGGATGGAAAAGAAATACAAAGCACCCGATTCTGCTCCTGCGTGTTTGGTTGGGCATCCTCGACCAGATTCACTAAAAATGCAGGCTGCGCAGAGGTGCTCCAGGAATCCGCAATCTCCTTGTTCTGTGCCTCCAGACAGAGAGTTCAAACGGCTAGACAGCATCGGCAGACGCTTTGCTACTATACATGCTACTTCCATCAAGGCCTCTAACGCCGTAACGATCTTGTGATGGTACGACCGTCCGTTGTGGTCAAATCTCACACCTCTTCTCGAACACCTTCCCGAAGATGAAAAGAAGGAAGACATCCTTTAGGAAGGTGCTAGAGCTTCTTCGGAAGTGATTGACTCAGCAATGGATTTGTCTTGGATTGCTTTCAGACAAATGGCAGGAGCCGCTGTTCTCCGTAGACAGTATTGGCTGAGGGCGATGTTCTTCCGCCCTGAAGTTCAATCAAAGATTTTAGACATGCCCTTTGATGGGGAAAACCTGTTCGGTAAACACGTGGACCAGGAGTTACAGGGTATCAAGAAGGATACTGAGACGGCACGTTCCTTAGGCACGCTTCAGCAAAGGTGTTTTTAGTCCTTTCGTGGAGGAAGAGGACGAGGACAGTTTCAACAAAGATCGTCCTATCAATCATACAGATTTCAGCCGTATTCCCTACAGAATTATAGACTGCAATGTGTAGGACAGCAACAACAGCATATATGTGCTTCCAATGTGTCGTACAATCAACAATCTGCTAGACGCAAGCCTTCGGCACGAGGTAAATCACAAGACTCCTCTAGACGGCAGTGACGTTTTTCATCCGCCAGCCACCTCATCTCAACTTCAACCTCTGCAGTCTCATCATCTTTCTCCTTTTCTGTGCCAATGGGAAGCCATTACAAAGGACAAATGGGTACTGGACATTATCCATTGGGCCACACCCTAGAATTTGTTCACAAGCCTCCTCGAAATCTGCCCTCAAGGAGAACGCATCATCATCATCTTCTTTTGTTAAAGCAAGAAATCTCGACCTTGCTGTTAAAGGGGGCAATACAAAAAGTTTTTTTTCAGTCAACGAGGGAAAGGCTTCTATTCCAATTTCTTCCTTGTGAGGAAAAAATGTGGGAAATGGAGACAGGCCATGGACTTCTGACAGCTGAACAAATACGTCAAGAAACAATCATTCAGAATGTTGTCCCTGCAAGAGATTCTCTTATTGGTGAACAAAGGAGATTTCTTAGCGTCCCTCGATCTCTTGGATGCATACTTCCACATTCCCATTCATGCGAAGCATCGCCAATTCCTGAGGTTCGAGGTGGCTGAGGTTCACTATCAGTTCAAGGTTCTACCCTTCGGCCTTCGCTCAGCTCCCAGAGTTTTCACGAAATGTATGGCTCTGGTAGCAGAGAAGGCAGGGCCACCAGGTTTATCCCTACCTGGACAATTGACTGTAAGGGGCCTACATTCCACTCCGGAAGAAGATCTACACAGGCTTGTCAACAGCTGTTCAAGTCTCTAGGCTTGCAACTCAACGTGGAGAAGTCATGCCTGATTCCAAGTCAGAAACATATATTTCTCGGAGCTGTACTGGACACCAGGTTGATGAAGGCTTTTCCCACTCCAGAAAGAAAGCACAAGATAATGCACTTAGCAGCCCTTCTGCACGCCAAAGAGTCCACTTCTGTGAGAGTGTTCAAATCTTTGCTGGGGATGCTGTCATCATGCATTCCGTTGATACCAAATTGTCATCTACACATGAGACCTCTCCAAGAGCAGTTAGACATGCAGTGGATTCAGGTGCGGGGCTCCTTCGAGGACATCATCCTCATCTCTCACACAATGAAACAGGCTCTGTCATGGTGGGAGAAAGAACGCAATATCTCTCCAGGCTTCTCGTTTCAGGCAACACAGCCCAATTACGTAATGACCACGGAGGCCTCAATGGACGTTGGGGAGCGCATCTCCAGGAATTGCAAATCCATGGAAAATGGTCCATTCAAGAAACGCAAATGAACATCAATCTCTTGGAATTGAGGGCAGTTTTTCTGGGACTGCAGGTGTTCCTTCCGAGAATCCGAGGCACCTCTGTTCTGGTATGAACAGACAACACCACAATGATGTTCTATCTGGCCAAAGAGGGGGGCACCAGGTCTCTCACGTTATCGGGCCAAGCCCAGGAAATTTGGAGATGGTAATTCAGCACAAGATAACGTTAAAGCTTGTTCCAGGCGTGGACAACGAGTGGGCGGATTCTTTAAGCAGAACCAACTCCCAATGTCACGAAAGGGAATTAGATTGGAAGCAGCTGCGGCGAATCTTCAAACTGTTGGATACTCCAAAACTGGATCTCTTCGTGACAGCGAGCAACAAGAAGTGCGAAAGGTTCGCCAGCAGATTTCCTAAGGCCAACTCTTGGGGGAACTCTCTGCATATGCAGTGGACGGAAATGTTCGCCTATGCTTTCCCGACGTTTCCTCTCATCTCAAGGGTGCTGAGCAAAATGAAAAAGGAACCATGCCATCTCATTCTCATAGCTCCGGCATGGCCGAGGCAGTTTTGGTACCCAGAACTTCTTTTGTGCTCAATATCTCTGCACGTTCTCTTTCAACCATTGCCAAACTTGCTGTCCATGGACAACGGTCAGATTGTTCATCCTCAGATAAAATCTCTGAGTTTATCAGCTTGGAACCTCACGACTATGAATTTACGGATCTAGACATCGCTCCAGATTGCAAGTCCATCCTACAGCGGGCCAGAGCTTCTTCCACTAATTAGTCATACGCTGCAAAGTGGAAGAGATTTTGCCACTGGTGCGTGGAAAAGGATATACATCCTTTACTCTCGACCCCTGAGCAAGTATTGCCTTACCATATTCATTTGGCAAAATCAAAATTGGCTCATTCATCAATCAAAGTACACCTGGCTGCAATTTCCAGGTTTCGCAGATAACCGGGTGAACTCTAGCTGTGGTCGACCAGAATTGTGAAGGGCCTTTTCAGAGTTTTCCCACACTTAAAGCGCCCTGCGGTTCCATGGGAGTTAAACACAGTCCTAGCTCAATTGATGAAACCACCCTTTGAGCCGATCCACAAAGCTGACTTAAAATACATTTTGTGGAAAGCGGCTCTCTTATTGGCCCTCACATCGGCTAGAAGAATCAGTGAGATTCAGGCTTTCACTGTTGTTGAACCTTTTCTCCAGTTCAAGCGGAACAAAGTAATGTTGAGAACAAACTCTCACTTTATACCAAAGGTTCCGACTTCTTTTCATCTAAATGAACCGGTAGTGCTCACAACTTACTTCGGAAATCCTTCCACCCCTGCTGAAAGGGCTTTGCATTCCTTACATGTGAAGCAATGCCTCAAATTCTACATCCATAGAACAAAGACTTTCAGAAAATCTGATCAGCTCTTTGTATCTTTTACTTCTCAAAGGAAAGGCCAGGCCCTTTTAAGGAGCAGTATTGTGCATTGGATCTCTTCGGCGATTATTTTCTGCCATAGCAAAGCTGGAAGGCCTCTGTCCGCAAAGGTGTCTGCGCACTCCACAAGGAAGATGGCAGCCTCTACAGCCCTTTCTTCCGGGGTATCACTTCCAGACATCTGTAGAGCGGCAACATGGTCTAACGTGCATACGTTCACCAAGCACTACTGCCTGGATTCGGCATGGAAAACAGATGCTGCAGTGGGTCAGGCGGTCCTGAGGCATCTGTTCACCTGAGGTACAGTCTATTTATATCTATTACCTCTGTTCTTTTTTGGTTTTTAGGCACAAGGGATGTCAGATGAGAATATATATATATATATATATATATATATATGTGTGTGTATATATATGTGTGTATATATATATGTGTGTGTATATATATATAGATATGTTTAGTTACTTAGGTTTGCAGATTGATAGGTTTATAGTCATTTACTTGGATATGATTATTCATTTAGATACATATATGTTTACGTATATATGCTCGTTATTTAGACAATTATTTATTTGGCAGAATTATTCTCGATATAGACATATGTTCATTCACAGTACATACCAAGGTGACTTCACCTAGTTGCGATGATTTAAAGCATGGTACTGCTAACTACTCTAATACAAGCATGTGAATCTATGAAAGATTCAATAGTGGAGAAAAAACAAGTTACTTGCCTCTACACTGTGGTTCTCCAGTATTGATACCTTTCATAGATTCACATGCGACCCTCCCTCCTCCCCGTCTAGGCTTGCCACTTCTTACCTCATGCTACTACTTAACCTTAGCACCCTGGTGCGCAAAATCTGAGGAGTGTTGGCTCTGCTGGGGAGTTAAGGTCTAGGGCTCGTCTCTGATTGGTCAAACTTTGGACCTACATAAAGATGCTGACGAATGCTAGATATCAATACTGGAGAACCACAGTGTACAGGTAAGTAACTTGTTTTGTACATTGAAAACCCTGAATCCCCATTGCATGTAACATAATTCCTTCCACGCTACAAGATGACAAAATCCATTTTTGGTACATCACACAAATTCATTCTCTGCTGCATGCCATTAAATCCTGTTACCTGCAGTGTCTATTGAATCCCATCCTTGTTGCAGTACACCAAATCTGATCCCTACTGCTTGTCGGTGAATCCTGTCCTTGCTGCAGCACACCAATTCCCATCTTTACAGTATCACAACAGATTGCATTGAATTATTTCCCTACTCCAAGACTCCGAATTCCATCCCTGCTGCTTGGAACTGCATTTTATTCCTGCTGTGTGACATAGATTCTCATATTGAGGAAATGGGGTATATTATTTGGTGTGGTTGTGCGACCTCACCGTGTAATACAATTACCAACCCCTTTAGGTCAAGTAGCTTTCGTCTGTAAAACCCTTAGCCCAACCCTGGGTAGCTGTGGCACTGAAGAGCAATTAGACCCCCCCAGGATATTGCGGCATGGCTTAGGAAATTTAGCGGCACACATATGGAAATTTAACAGCACAAATATGGAAATTTAGCTGCATTTTTGCGGCACTTTATTTTACTCATAATCATTCATTTTCAGCCTGAAATTAATGGAAACTGTTTTAGCAGAGTATTCCACTTTGAAATAGACATGTTTAAAGTGTCTACAGCTCTACAGAAGCACAGCTCCAGTCCTAACCTCGTAGGAGGGAGCTGTATTTCTAAATGTTTTTATTGAGTTTCTCTTAACTGCAGGCACGACGTGCTCGGCTGCTAGCGATATCATCAGTACTACTCTCGGAGTGTGTGTGGCGTTCTCTTCCTTATGTTCATAATACATCAGCATTCCTCCTGGAGTCAGTCCTTTCTGTCCGAAATGTGGCCATCTGGTCTCATTGATTCCAAGCAGGGCAAGGTTTTTGTTTTTCATCTTTACTGCCACTTGAGCTGTCTTGCCTGTCTCGTGCATGGTCCTCACGTTCCATGTCCGAATGGTGATGTTCTTGGTTGAAAGCAGGTGGATCAGATTTGTGGTTCCCAGGGATAACTGGCTTTCACCACAAGGCATCATAGATCTCTAAGAAGAAGATCCCTCTCTCCCCAAGGCCAGGATGTCTTTTGGTTGATGTTTTCATAGCGAGGGTTTTTTTTTTTTCATGGTGGCCCCACGTATAACCCTCTTCCTTTCGCAGCCGGGCTTGGGAGCTGCCATGGCGAAGTGACTTGTAGTCCAGTGCCCCTCAAAGGTCACTAAGGCAGGAGAAGAGACATTCACATTTCAGGCTAGTGTAAGAGACAGACTTGTGACCATATGGTTCTCTGGCAACCAGGCCGTAGTCAAGCATGGATGATACTTGACAAAATGCCAAGGAAAGCAAAACAATAATGAGTGGAATGCTTGAATTAATCTCAGCCACTGGTAATTACTGGGAGCTGCATTCCAGTCCACTGGATGTTTTGTTGCCCACCATACTACTTCAGAAAGGACCAGCCACATGCGAATCAGCCTTGGTCCTGCTGAAAGAGGAATAGTCCAGCCTGCACTGCCAGGCCAGGTCCCCTCTGAGCCATAATAAAAGCAGCCCAGACCAGTTTCAGCCTGTTTGGGCTCTTCGGTAGGGTGAATCAAAATGCCAGAAGAAGTGATATCACACACCCTTTCACCTACAGGACCATCACAAAGTTCACCCTTTATACCACCCTTTCCCCATCAACAACCTCCTGTTTGCAACTGAGGGGTCTGGGAATCGCAAGGGGGAGACTACAGCAAGTGAAGGCAACTCTTAAAGCCATGCTTTCTTTCTATTCCTGCTTCTGCCTACATTACCCCTGAGACAATGGATAGCAGATGCATTGCAAGGGGTAGCAGAGGGCAAGCCAGAGGTGGTAATTCTGCTGCTTGATACCGCTGATTGACTTCTCTGTAGTTAAGAGTATAATTCTACTCTTTTGCATACAACTTATAATGAAAAAGTGTCTATCCAGCCCATCTTAATTTTCTTGCACAAGTATTAGTGAGACAAACTTAAGGGGCCTGGTGTGATCTTACAGGTGGAGTAGATCCAGTTTGTATTGTCTGCAACCAGCAGTGTTCAAGATGGACTAAAAACAACTAGTGACTGTACCACAGATGTGTGCAAGATCCTTACTGGGTGGGATGGGGCACTAGTTCAACTCTACTCTTCTGTGGTCCCAGCCCCACCAGCCTTTAACAGGTGGATTGACTGATAGGAAATTCTACCAACTTCCTTACTGGCTACTCAATACTTCTTCCCTTCCCTGCACACCGCCAACCCTTTACGTGACAAGTGAGTTGATATGTAACATGACCTTGCTGCCTGGCAGCAGGTAATGTTAACCTGCTCTGAGTCAGTCCAGGGTCAGTGACCCCGTCACTAAGGGTTCAGTAGAGCCCATGATTAATTCATCTCAGAAGCTGTAGGTAGCCTGGCCAGTGTAGTAATGCTAGTGTGATGAGCTGTCAGGATTATGTGGTAATGCTGTGAGGTAATGATACAACGATGCATGCATCTGTTTCTGCAACACGTGCAGATGTTGCTAAAGACGTGCTAAGAGTTACCAAATGCATGAATAGTCTTTCCCAAAGCACAGGTGAAGTCTGGGCTCTAGATGAGTCCGTTTGTCATGTAAGGATAGGATTGGTAAACTGCCAGGCAGTAGCGTAATGCAATCTGATGCCCCCACTCCCGGAGAATGTGAAGAGAAACTTTTGAGTCTGACCAGAGCTCCAGTTGTGGACTTCCCACTCCTAGTTTGGAGCTTTCCGCAGTGCATGTGCCAGGCATGCTCCAGCCTCAGCCATAGATAGATGAGCTACGGCTCAATTTGCCATTTGTTTGGTAATCAAAACATTCAAATGCAAATACATAGATAGGCTTTTAGAATCCAGAGGGTTAAGAAGGCAGGCTTTTAGCCGGACCAGATGGGCCTGTTAGGTCATTTTCACTCTCTATGGGTCCGTCTTATAATACTTGTTATTCATGTAATAATATTGTGGACATCATAAGATGGCCACAAGAGGTCCTCGTTTCCCAAAAGTTAGGAATTGAGAGGTGAAAATATCTGTTGTTTTCACTTTGTCAGCCTCGTCAAAAAAAAAAATGATCACGTTTTCCAAATTTCGCAGGCAGTTTTGTAAAAATCGCGGCATTTTTACAAAACTGCTGATTTCGAGATTTTTTTGCAAATTGCAAAATCCTGGAGGGTCTGAGCAATAAGTGTTAACCATTTAAACAGCACCAAAACAATTGAAGAAATTGACACGACACTCAAGAAATCCAACACCAATTTATAAAAATAGACTGTATTTTTATAAGAATTTAGACATTAGAATGAAACAGATCCACTGCACGGTTCCGGAGATCTAGATTTTACACGCAATAATTAATCAAAGCAATTTCACATAACTGCGAAAAAGCTTTGGCAAAGTTAATGAATCAGACACTTAGGGCCAGATATAAAATCCCAGCCGGATTCACAGACCACTGCTGACTAAAAAGAAAAGAAGGACACCTTGAAGTTTCCTTTTTAGGTCGAGCATTCAAGACCTATTGTAACTTCTCTTGTGGGGTTAAAGCCATCATCCCCCTGCTGGCCATTTGTTTGTTTCACTGTCCTTTAGAAATCCTCTCTTACTAGTGGTCAATCCTTCTCTTTGTCTTTCTGTTCCTCCCACACAGCAGGGACTAAGTACTGTATTATTACGCTCTAGTTGTTTATTTGTAGTTTGGGGACTTTTATTTTTCTCCTTTCCTGCTCTTGTTAGTTTTTGCCTGTGTTCAGCTCGGCGCCTGTAACTGCTCGCATTTTAATGGAGCTTTCCTTCCTCCAATGTGGCTGCATGCCCTGTGCCACTCCCCCTTGTTCCTAGTGCTGCCTTCCCGTCCCTCACCCCTCCTGCCACGTTGCTTGCTTCTTTTTACGGTCTATTGATACTAAAGTACATCGGAAGGCATGCCTCCTCACCCTTGTCCTGTGTCTAGTTGGCAACACTTTAAGTCGTCTGGGGACTCCCTGGAAGTAGTGGGCTGGGCTGTGGATGGCTCCAACGTGGCATTCGAACAACGCAAGCACTTGAGCCTAATTTTTGAACAAAGCACACCAGCTAAGCAGAGAGAATCCACGTTTATTAAATATTATTAATTCTCTATGGTGCCGCTGCGTGAACTGCTGATGCAACGTCTATGTTGGTGTTTTCTAACTAGTGTGGAGACAGAGTAAGCCGTAGCTGCCTCCGTGCCTGGGTGCTGCCTGCTCGGAACCTCCTGCTCATTAGTGCGCTCATATATGGCTAGTGAAGTGTAGTACTCTCGCACTGCCAGCCTGGTCATGGGCCTAGAAGCTTAGCTCCTTGCACGTGGGAACAGTGGCCATTATGGATAATTATGCGCAGTGTCTGGCCGCCCGTGGCTGCACTGATAATTCTGTTGGCTTTTGCTGGTGTCCTACCTTTCATCAGAATTACGTAGTGTTGCTCTGGTTTATTTTGCTAGAGGAACTTTGAAATCGTGCTGATTAATTAATGGCCTTTTACGGGATGTCCTCTTAGTTTATTACACAACGCTACAGGTTATCATTCATCAAATACCCTCACACATGGTGGTTGACTGCCAGCTCCGAAGGTGAGACGCTGCCGCCAACCACAGCTCGCCGAGTTTCATGCTCGCTTTGGTAATTGCAGCTGAGTGGGATAAAGCGCGGGTTGTGCTGGAGGCGGTTGATGCAGTTTGATCACACGTGAAAGGAGTGCTTCAAGGCCTGCATCAACCCTCCCCCACTTTGATATCTCAGATGTTGTTTTTGACTCAGTCCCCTCCCCCCTTTCAAAGATGGGAGCGCTTTCCTGCCATTGGGTGCCTCGCTTGCTTCTTGGCTCTATAGCCACTGGAAGTCGGGGAAATGAGGAAAGCCCCCATCTGCTGACTGTGCGCAGCAAATGTGGGCACTTCTGTATCAGTACAAAGGCATTGTTTTATTGTCTTATAACCAAAACCACTCAATTCCGATATACGATTAGACCGCACTTCCTATAGCGTGCCACCAGTGTGACTGACAGTGTAGACAAAGTCGGGTTATAAACAAAGATTGCCTCAGATGATGTAAAATCCCATAATCTGCCTCTGTGATCATTGAGCTGGCGTGTGACCAAGACTACACACTAACGTGATGAAATAAATTAAAGGACGTGGACAGTTTTACATTTTTACTGGCAATCCTGATTCTAAACATTTAGCGTGATACATAATTCTGCTACATTGTGTAAAAGCATACATGCAGACATACCAGATTCTGGCGGGAGACTCACGATTTTTTAATCCAATCTCCCTCCTCAAATTACCTCTGCTTCAATATAACTTAATGAGGATAATAAACTCCCCAGATTTGTTTTTCAAAATATCCTGCTTTGCAGGTCTAAAATGTTGGCATGTATGAAAATGTCACTTTTGTTAAACATTTGAAAATCTGCCCTAGCTCGTTTTTTTATTATCTTATTGCCAAAACCACTCAATTCCGATATACGATTAGACCGCACTTCCTATAGCGTGCCACCGGTGTGACTGACAGCGGAGACACACTCGGGTTATAAATAAAGATTGCCTCAGTCCGGTTTACGCAGATGGTCGGTTTTTAGGGTGACCCACAAGATCAAATCTTCTCTGAACCAGTACGGGGGATGAGATTAAATCCGTTGTCATTGATTAGTTATTTAATGCACGTTCCCTGCCTTGTAATTATGGCGAGCAAGGTCAGAGTTTGGTGCACCCAGGACCTCACAACCTATCAGCTAAGCCTATTTTATTCCATTGGCACCCGTCATCCCTTTATAATTGTCTGTTCTGTGAACCCGGCCTCATGCCTGCCTTGGACTTTTTGTGACCTCTGCCTAGCTGCAGTCTCTTACTTCCCTTCCCGGTCTTCCCTCATCTCACTGTGTTGTCAAAGCCCTCTCCTTAACTGTGCTTTCTCCTCGCCTTCTTTGGCACCCCGGAATAGTGGCAGGTGATTTCGAAGTTAACTGGTAAGTTTTATTTGCTCGACATTAATCCGGTACCTAGGAATTCATCTGGTCACAACCGCCTTTTCGGAGCAATCTCCTGAAGGAGATTGGTTTGGATCTACTTAGATGGTATAACAAGTCTATCTAGTAGATAGAATAAGATGGCACTCTTACTAAAAAAAGATTTCTTTTCTAAGGCCTGGTCATATTAATAGCTCAAAGAACATTGGATCAAATCCAGTGTAGTATCGCACCGCACACTAGTGTAAAGTTTCATCGCCTGCCCACCTCCCGAAAGGACCAACCTATTTTCTTATACTTATTCTATAACATGTTAAGTTGTAGAAGCGAGCTAAATATAGATTTTTTTGGTAGCTTTTGTGAACACGCCGTCTAACAGATGTAGAAAACAAGCATTTGCAATGCAGTAGGTCTCGCATTTACGCGAGTTTGAGCTATTGACATTGTAAATGACAATGCCTTTTATTTTTGTTTTCGTTTTTAAAACATAAATAAAAGGCATTGTCGTTTACAATGCCAATAGCTTCAACTCGCGTAAATGCGAGACCTATTGCACTGCAAATGCTTGTTTTTAAAACGTATTCCGTTTTCCTTTAAGGATAACAAGCAACTTTAAAAAAAAAAAAAAAAAAAAAGTGCTTCATTAAAAAGCAATCACAGACATGGTGGTCTGCCGACCTCACCAGGCCACCATCCCTGTGATTCCTAATGGGGTGCGAACTGCGATGTACCTCATTAATATTCATGAGGTAGGTCGATTTGCGACCTACAAGGAATCCCTAAATGAAATTCAATGAGTTTCATACATTATGGTTACCGATTTTCCTAATTGCGATTCGGAGAGAACCACAATTATGAAATTGGTATTCCTAATGTTTGCACATCTGGCCTTAGGAAACTTTTTCAAGGAAATCTTAGGTAAGTGTCAATGCTGTTGTTTAAAATTACTTGGGGTGACCAACTCCAGTAGGGAGCTAGTCTGGGGGACCACCCAGGTCCTCAAGAACAGTTACCTGCACAGGAGAAGCAGTCCTTCAAACATTCCAGTCATTTTATCTGCGTTGCAATGGATTCCGATGGAGTGGTCCTGAAGCAAGGGATGAAGAATGCTCAAGATGCTCTAAGGATGCTGTGGATGCGACACAGTTGATGGAGGTCTTCCTACAGGGATTGCTCTGCCCACAAAGATGATGAGGAGGGGCCTGGTTGCAGGGTCAAAGTCCCATGAAGTCCTCTCCGGTCTGGCCAAAGTCCAGTCACCACTGGACTACAAGACGACCTCTGTCGCGGTCACCGGCCAAACCTTCTTGGGTCAATAACTTTAATTCTGAGGGTCCCAGCAACTCTCCGACCACACTCTCGGGCCCCCGCGAACTCAGGTGTAACTCTTTGTGTCAGGTGCTGCACGGCAGCGGTGGTAGCGGCTTGAAGGCTTTGGGCTACCAACGTGCCCCAGCAGGCTTCTTCAGCTGTAGTGTCCCTGCACTGCAAACAGGAGGCCAGTCAGCTGCCCTTTGAGTTCTCTTAGCTTGGCTGGGCTCAGAGACCGCTTCTCCTTGAGCAGGACTTGGCAGGCACAATCCCTCTCTTCGCTAGCCACCAGATGCAGTCCTCGTCAGGGCACACCCTCTTGGCTGGTCCCTTGGTGCAGCAGGGCAGTCCTTCTTCGGTCCTTCTTCCGAGCCGGTTGAGATCTGAGGTCTAGGTGCCAGGGGTGCCCCCTTTGTGCTCGGAAAATGCCCTCAAGGCAGGATGCGGTTGGTAGCCAATGGGTGAGACCCATTTCCTGGTGTACAGACCTCACTAGCCCACCCCGCTGTGTGGCTACCGCAGGGCTACATTCCCCTGTGGAAACCGGTTTGGCAACTGGTTTCCCTTCTCTATCTCATGTGCCAGCCTATCTACCTCAATCATGGGCCAGCCCTCCCCCTGGTGCTACACATCTGCCCTTCAAATGCGGCTTCACAGTTGAAGCCTGCCTTTTATAGCCTAACACCCAAGTGACTTCCTGCAGGATGGAGGTGACACTTCCCTGACCTGTAATCCCTCGTTGTTCTCCTTCCTGAGAGTCGTTAGCACGTCTCTCCAGAAGGGCAGAGAGCTGTTTTGTGGAGCAGGCTCCATGTGTTCCCGGGAAGGCACAGGAGTTTTAAAGGCAACAAAGTGTCAGCTTTGCTAAAGCTGGACACTGCAACAAGTTGCATTAATTTCGACTTGAGATACAAGTTGGTCTTAATGTAATGAGTTGTTTGATACCTTGGAGTGCCTACTTTGGTCGCACCGTTCAGGAGATAGCCCAGCTGAGGGATCAGCGTGTAAGCCTGTACTTGCCAAATGGGCAACCAAGTCTTTCCTCGGGTCTGTAAAGAATTTGCTGGGGGACGACATAGGTTGGCTATGAAGAAGGCGTCCCTTTAAAGGACGGTTTCCCTCACCCACCAGAAGTGGCATGCTTCATCATTGGGAATCCTCCTTGCATCATGAAGCCTAGTCATGATGCGGGCTACAACCCCCTCACTGCGAGGGAGGAGCTCAGGGATGTTTTCGTGAGAGGGGTTATTACTAAAACCCAATGTGAGCTGACCTGGCGTAGTGAGAGGTGCAGTGCAGGGAGTGACGTGATGTTAAAACTAGCTACAGGGATTACCGCATTATTTTATTCTTAAAAACAAGAGATACGACAGAAAACATTAGATCCTATCTTAGTATGTTTCGATCGACATGTTTCAGCCAGTGACCTATAGAGTATCGTGGCTTTCTTCAGGATCTTAGTTAGCTATGCTGTGAAAGTGATAATGTTTCAAGTGAAAAGAAATTATTAATACAGCACCAGTGATCCATGTAGAACCAGGTAGTGGATTCACCAGTAGTACCTGCGGACGTTGAGTATCGTGCCCCACCTGTCCTTAACATAAAGGCTTAAGGTACAAACGAGTGTCCAACCTGTACAGACAAGGTTGTAACGTTAATTGAGATTAAGGGAAAGAGGAAGGTGCTAATTTCGAGCAACGAGTGTGATAAAAAGAGGAGACCAAATCAACTCAAATGTATGATGAACACAAATTGTTCTTTGTTGTATTAAAAAACAAGAAACCATTGAGCTATTTTATATTTTCATAAACTCAGTGCTACTGAATAGCAGGGGAAGTATAAAGACAGCAACCAGTGTAGTTGTCTCACATCACTCCTCCTGAGAATAAATGATGAGGCGGGGCTCAGAGCCCCAAAGTGGAAAAGGCACCAAGGATACTTGTGTATGAGCGTGCCCACTTCGTGGTGTGGCCTCTGATATTCAAGAGCAATGTGAATACTAAATACAGCAGAAAAATCGATGATACGTAGTCGATTATGATAGTGTGTATCATGTGCCATCCTGTATGCATGTGCATGGTAGAGCGCAGGAGTTGCCGTCCAACCCAGAGGTCCGAAAACGGGTTTCTATGTTATCCCCAACTGCCGATATACCTGTGAAACGAGGTAGCTACCGCATGCACAGGGTGATCTGGGTCCTACATATGCATGCTTGACGGTAATACCCGGCCAAACTCTAAAGCGTCCTATTAAATGGTAGAGCAGTGGATCGGTGAATCGCCATGGTGCAACCGTCAGGGTAAAGCAGATTGCATCATGTGGGTGACTATTATATAAATCCTTGTTTTATCGGTAAATGGAGAAATACTCGTGTGGCCCCGGGCGTGTTAAGCGCATGGATAGTGGTCTATGTGAATCAGGAAGAAAAAAACAAAACACTCTACCTAGAGACAGCACGGCTGTTGTAATTACTTACAGAAAAGCCGGTTTGTGCGGCGGAGGAGTGCTAACTATGTCGGGGGTATTCTCACCTCTGTTTTGTGGTTGGGCATACATGCGCACTTGCCGGAGAACAGGGGAGTTTGAACCACGGAGCGGGCCGTTTGTACTTGAGATCTGATCTGGTGTTGGACTGCTTCCGGGTAGCAGCGCAAGGGCCGCCTGGAGTAGTAGTCTTCCTTCGTCAGGTAGGGATATATTATATGCATACAAGTCAATGCAGGCGATAGTTCGACAACGGGACAAAAATGTATCTTAGTCATGATTTCTCCTGTGAGTCGTAAGGATTAATTTGTGGTAAAGTTATAGTGACAAATAGCGTTACCCACTGTGAAATTGTAAAAGCAAATAGACCCTCCCATAGTGTACATCGGGGAGTTTTTGTAAAAGGGGGCGGGGGAGAGAGGGCTACGGATGGAAAATGTGCCTGTCACTAGACTCAGTTCATCATAGCGGTGATCGTAAGCCTGAGAGAAGGTATGACTTCACGGTGTGTGCTATCAAAAGTATGACTCAGGGTGTGTTACATTAGGGACAACCACGGCATATCGTCATTGAGCTCTCTTGCTGCTGTGTCCAACCTGAATACCAATCTTTGTTCTATCCTTAAAAGTGTCTTATTCAGGCTGTGTAACATAGGTGATAGATTGGGTTTATCAAGGACTGTCCACCTCAAATCATCTGCACTAGGATGCTTGTCCAGAAAATGTTTTGTGAGTTTATTTGCTTGCTTTTTGCACCGCAATGGTGCTTTTGTGTTCCAATATTTGGTTCCTAACTTTACAGGTAGTCATGTCTACGTACCTCAGGCCACAAGGGCAAGTGCTTAAGTATATTAGCCCCTCAATGTTACAATTAGTGTGTTGTTTCAACACCCATGGACGGCTAGTTCCGATGTCGATGGTCTTGGTGACTGAGGCCAAAGTGCACACACCACACGAGCCACATGGAAACTGTCCTAGTATAGGCGGGAGACTCCATAGGGTATTTTGCCTGATGGATGATGATGGACTCGGTCTGGTGTGGACCAGGCTATTTCTCAGGTTGCTACTCCTCTTAAAAGCGAAGAGGGGCTTCTGTAGAGATTGTTTCCCTTTGTTGAGAATATGCCAATTCCAGTGTATTACTTTTTTTTTTACCTGATTGGATAGAGAACAGAAGGTGTTCACGCAGACTAGTCTATCTTTTGGTTCTCTGTCTGGTAGGGTGTCTAGGAGGGCATCTCGATTATTGTTCCTTGTTCGTTTGGCAGATCTCTTAACCAAGGAGGGAGGATAATGTCTATCCATTAGTTTGCGTCGTAAATTGGTGGCATGTTCTTTGTACTTTTCTGTGCTGGTGCAGTTGCGTCTGAGCCTAAGGAACTGGCCGAACGGTAGGTTGTCCCTTAGCACCTTTAGATGGTAGCTATCATATTGTAGAAGCGGGTTACGGGCCATAGGCTTCTGGTACAGCTCAGTTTCAAGGCGGCCAGCACATGGAATGATCAGAAGATCAAGGAGGCGTTCTTTACTATGTTCGCAGGTGAAGCGTAGAAAAAGGTCTCATCGGAGTTCTTTTTGAACAGTGTAGCTGTCACTGTGGTTTTGATTTGGGCTTCTAGAGTCTGGATCTTTATGAGTATGGTGTCAGCAATGCCGATGAGGCCAACAAGACCACCAAAGAATATAAAGAATCACTATTGACAACGAAGATCAACAAATTCAAATAGGACCTCGCGAAATTTGGTTTGGAAAAAGTCTATCCATACACGAGCGATACCTTTAAACCACCAGAATTTGGCCGAAACGGCCGCCGTTATGGGTCAAATTACTCATCGGATAGAGACGAGTGGTCCAGTGACTCAGATTCCAATTCTGACAACTCCCGACAAAATATGCAAAAAAGAGGGCAGAGGAGATGGCGCGGACCACGCACTGGACCACCGGTAAACCAGTGGTGGCCTCCCAACCCATGGGCCTTTTCCCCTTTCCAAGCATTAGGTCCAGGACCCCAAGGACCTATCCTTGATGGGCTTTCAGCCGCCTCCTCAAGGATACAACCAGTCTTTTTTAGGACAGGGCCGGGGTCGTTCCAGAGGAAGAAGAAGGCATCAAGTACATTGGAGCCCCCCCACGACTCCACGCAACACACGGAGCATGACCAAGACGACGTCCCAACCAGGGTCGAGTCAGGACCCGACCTAGATGTAAATTTGAGCAATCGGGTTTTGACGAACAGTGAGAAACAAGTACTCAATCGTGGGCTTGGTTTTGAACCCACATTTGCTGGGGATTTGTTCCAGCTGTATCAAGAGCTGTTCCAAATCTTCTGCAAAGTCAGACTACATTTCTTCTTTGCCGAAAGGACTCCAACCTCCTCAGAGACATCGCTCTCTAATACCAACTTGAGTAGAAAATCTACATTCAATCCACCCCCTGCAATTCTACCTGCAGAAGTGGCCACATCTGAAAAGGCTGCCCTGAATGAAATCAATACGAAATTACCATTGAAACCGACAATCTACCCCAATTTAATGAAGAGAGAACAAGAGGCTATACGGACTTTGAGTGAAGACACCGCCATTGTAATCAAACCTGCTGGTAAGGGTGGAGCGACGGTCATAATGGACATCACGGCATATAGGACAGAGTGCCTGCGAAAACTGGGAGCATTGACATCATACCTCCCCCTACCAAAAGACCCCACCCCCAGGTTATCATCAATAATAACATCTATGGTGGAGGAGGCACTAACAAATGAGTGGACAACATCCAAAAAGGCAGATTTCTTAATCACTAAGGAGCCAGTCACTCCCTATTTTTACGTCCTGCCTAAGATCCACAAGACACAAAGACCTCCACCAGGGAGGCCCATCATCTAAGGGAAAGGCTCTGTTTTAGAAACTCTGTCTCAATTTGTTGGCTTTTTCCTGCGACCACTGGTGAGACAGATGCCAACATACCTACTGGACACCAAGGATGTACTTTGCCTCCTGAGAGATCTCTCTTTCGACACTGAAACCGAATTTTTAGTATCCTTTGATGTCGAATCATTGTACACATGCATCCCCCAGGATCAAACCTTGAAAACTGTGGAGGGCATTCTTTGTGCCAACAATTGGGATTCCATCACACCAATCACTTTCATCATGCAATGCGCTACACTAGCCATGAAAGAAAACTTCTTTCAATTTGAGGAGCACCTGTATTTACAAACATCAGGGACTTCAATGGGGAGCACGTTCGCCCCAAGTCTGGCGAATCTCTACATGCATGATTTTTAAACCGAGAGTATACTGACTGGACAGAATCCTTATCAATCACCTAGCATTCTGTGGAAACGGTATATCGACGATATACTAGTGATCTGGCGTGGTGACACCACCTCCATTATTCAATTCCATACCTGGCTTAATTCTCAGAACCCTTTTCTACGCTTCACCTGGGAGCATAGTAAAGAACGCCTACCATTCCTTGATCTTCTGATCGTTCCATGTGCTGGCCGCCTGGAAACTGAGCTGTACCAGAAGCCTATGGCCCGTAACACGCTTCTACAATATGATAGCTACCATCCAAAGGCGCTAAGGGACAACCTACTGTTCGGCCAGTTCCTTGGGCTCAGACACAACTTCACCAGCTCAAAAAAGTACAAAGAACATGCCACCAATCCACAACGCAACCTAATGGATATTATCCTCCCACCTTGGTTAAGAGATCTGCCAAACGAGCAAGGAACAATGATCGAGATGCCCTCCTAGACACCCTACCAGACAGCGAACCAAAAGGTAGACTAATCTGCGTGAACACCTTCTGTTCTCTATTCAATCAGGTAAAAAAAAGTAATACACAGGAATTGGCATATCCTCAACAAAGGGAAACAATCTCTACAGAAGCCCCTCTTTGCTTTTAAGAGGAGTCGCAACCTGAGAGATAGCCTGGTCCACACCAGACCCAAGTCCATCATCATCCATCAGGCAAAATACCCTACGGAGTCTCCAGCCTGTACTAGGACATTATCCATGTGGCTCGTGTGATGTATGCACTTTGACCTCAGTCACCAAGACCATCGACATCGGAACTAGCCGTCCATGGGTGTTGAAACAACACACTAATTGTGACAGTGAGGGGCTCATATACTTAATCACTTGGCCTTGTGCCCTGAGGTACTTAGGCGTGACTACCTGTAAAGTTAGGATCCGAATATTGGAACACAAAAGCACCATCCGGTGCAAACAACAAGCAACTAAACTCACGAAACATTTTCTGGACAAGCATCATAGTGCAGATGATTTGAGGTGGACAGTCCTTGATAAACCCAATCTATCACCTATGTTACACAGCCTGAATAAGACACTTTTAAGGATAGAACAAAGATGGGTATTCAGGTTGGGCAGAGCAGCAAGAGGGCTGAATGACGATATACCGTGGTTGTCCCTAATGTAACACACCCTGAGTCATACATTTGATAGCACACACCGTGAAGGCATACCTTCTCTCAGGCTTACGATCACCGCTATGACGAACTGAGTTTAGTGACAGGCACATTTTCTATCCGTGCCCCTCCCTCGCCCACCCTCTTTTACAAAAACTCCCCGACGCACATTGCGCTATGGGAGGGTCTATTTGCTTTTACAATTTCACGATGGGTAAGGCAATTTGTCACTATAACTTTACCACAAATTAATCCTTACGACCCATGGGAGAAATCATGACTACGATACATCTTTGTCCCGTTGTCAAACTATCGTCTGCATGACTTGTACGCATATAATATATCGCTACCTGACGAAGGAAGACTACTACTCCCAACGGCCCTTGCGCCTCTACCCGGAAGCAGTCCATCACCAGGTCAGATCTCAACTACAAATGGCTCCGCTCCATGGTTCAAACTCCCCTGTTCCCCGGCAAGCGCGCATGGATGCCCAACCACAACACAGAGGTGAGAATACGCCCGACATAGTTAGCACTCTTCCCGCCGCACAAACCGGAGTTTCTGTAAGTAATTACCACCACCGTGCTGTCTCCAAGCAGAGTGTTTTGTTGTTTTCTTCCTGGTTCACATAGACCACGATCCATGCTCTGAACATGCCCGGGGCCACATGAGTATTTCTCCATTTACTGATAAAACAAGGATTTATAGAATAGTCACCCACATGATGCAATCTGCTTTACCCTGACGGTTGCAACAGGGCGATTCACCGATCCACTGCTCTACCGTTTAATATGATGCTATAGAGTTTGGCCGGGTATTACCCTCAAGCATGCATATGTATTCATGGATGGCACTATGCATTCTCAGATTATTAACAGCAAAACGAGTAATCCCATCTCCGCTGTATGAAACTAAACTCCGACCCTCGGTCTAGGTCCACTCTCTCCCCACTGCTCCGCTGTGCCGTCTCTTGCCTCCAGACCCCGACCTCCTCCTTGGGAGGTTCGAGGCTGCTGCCCGCTCCAACTGGGACCAGACTGCCTCCAAGCACCGTAACCTTTCTCAGCTGTTTTTTTTCTTAATTTTTTCCCTGTTGTGCCACTGTTATTGTGCCCATCTGTGTCTTGCTCTAATTCCACCACTGTTTTTATTTTCTCGTGCCTGCCTGTTCCTTTAGCCTTTAGCCGCTGCTGCCCCTGCGGCCCCTCCCCCCCGGAATTCCCCCCCGGAATTCCCCTGCTCCCGCCTCCCAGCCTCTCCTCCCTCCCACCTCCCCTACTTAATGGCGGCCGCTGCGGGGGAGCGCTAGTAAGACCTCCGACCCTCGGTCTAGGTCCACTCTCTCCTCACTGCTCCGCTGTGCCGTCTCTTGCCTCCAGACCCCGACCTCCTCCTTGGGAGGTTCGAGGCTGCTGCCCGCTCCTGCGCCTGCTGCCCGCTCCAACTGGGACCAGACTGCCTCCAAGCACCGTAACCTTTCTCAGCCATTTTTTTCTTAATTTTTTCCCTGTTGTGCCACTGTTATTGTGCCCATCTGTGTCTTGCTCTAATTCCACCACTGTTTTTATTTTCTCGTGCCTGCCTGTTCCTTTTGCCTTTCGCCGCTGCTGCCCTGCGGCCCCTCCCCCCGAATTTCCCCCCGGAATTTCCCCCGGAATTTCCCCGGAATTCCCCCTGCTCCCGCCTCCCAGCCTGTCCTCCCTCCCACCTCCCCTACTTAATGGTGGCCGCTGCGCGGTCGCGCCGAAGGCGTGCCTATCTGTGCCCGTCCGTGACCCGACCGCGGCCAGCGCCAGAAACACTGGACCTCCCACTACCCATCGCTACGACACCACCACCCTCCTCGCACTCAACCCTGGAAGACTTAGAGAATGCCAACAGGCCACGCCGAACATGACCCACGGCCAGTTCTCCTGCCTCCACTGCCGAGAGAACCTCACCGCCACCCCGGCCTCCAACACCGCAGACGCCAGCACCGGCGACACCCTAAAATGCATCCTCCTCAATGTACGCTCCGTACACAAACACGCCATGGAAATCTGGAACCTACTCGACTCTCTTTCGCCCGACATCGCCTTCTTCACAGAAACCTGGACCAACGCATCCTCCGCCCCCGACATCAGCACCGCCATCCCAGACGGTTACAAGATCCAGAGGAAAGACCGCCCCAACCACCCAGGAGGGGGCCTCGCCATCGCCCACAAGATCACCCTCCGCCTCACCACCTCCAGCGAAACCTTCCCCTCCGCCGAACACCTGCACTTCAAGATCCAGACCACCCCCAAAGCCACACTCCGAGGAACCCTCGTCTACAAACCCCCCGGCCCCCGAACACCCTTCGCCACCACAATTACCGACTTCATCGCACCCCACGCGATCGCCTCAACAAACTACATACTCATTGGAGACCTGAACTTCCACCTCGACAACCCCAGTGACCCCAACTCCACTATCCTTCGTGACAATCTCGCCAGCATCGGACTTAAACAACTTGTCAACACACCGACCCACAGAGCAGGACACACCCTCGACCCCATCTTCACGGCAGGAAACAGCGTCCATTTCAGCCACACAACGCAGCCGCCATGGACCGACCACCACTGCGTACACTTCGCCATCAACAAACCCAAGGCACCCAAACCAGCCCCACGCCCACCACGAAGGAACTGGAGCAAGGTTACCGACGAGCAACTTAACTCCACCCTCACCCGAGAAGACCACACCTGGGCACCCGACGCAAACAGCGCAAACGACGCAGCCAGAGAACTCCACACCTGGATCTCCAACTGCGCAGATGAGCTTGCCCCGCTACGCAACCCCGACAGACAACGCCCCAGGAAAGCCGCCTGGTTCACAACCGCTCTCCAAGAAGCCAGACGCACCTGCAGACGCCTGGAGAAGAACTGGAGAAACACCAAGACAACCGAAAACTACACCACCTACAAGGACACCATGACGGACTACCACAACCAGATCAGAGCCACCAAAAGGAACTTCATCCACAACAAAATCCTGGCCAACTCCACCAACTCCAAGGAACTTTTCAGTGTCATTCAAGAATTCACCAACCCACGCAGCGAAGCCACAGACATCACCCCATCCCAAGACCTCTGCGACAAGCTTGGAACCTATTTCCACCTCAAGATCAAAAACCTCTACGACAACTTCGACCATCCACCAGGCGCCACAGACGGCCCCACGCCCCCCAGAAACACCAGCCAGCCCACCATCTCCAACTGGACACCGATCACGGCCGAAGACACCGCCTCGACCATGAAAAGCATCCACTCGGGGGGGCCCCCACCGATCCCTGCCCCCTCACATCTACCACAGAGCCGTGGCCGCCATCGCACCCAAACTACAACGCACCATCAACACCACCTTCAAAACAGGCACCTTCCCAGACGACTGGAAGCGCGCAGAAGTCAGACCCCTGCTCAAGAAGCCCACAGCTGACCTCACCGACCTCAAGAACTATCGGCCCATCTCGCTCCTCCCCTTCGCAGCCAAAGTTGCAGAGAAAACAGTCAACAGGAAACTGACACGATTAATTGAAGAGAACGCCGTCCTCGACCCGTCCCAATCCGGATTCCGAAGCAACCACAGCACAGAGACCGCCCTACTTGCCGCCACAGACGACATCCGCACCCTCCTGGACCAAGGCCACTCCGCAGCCCTCATCCTACTCGACCTATCAGCGGCCTTCGACACCGTCTCCCATCGCACACTAGTCGTCAGACTACACGACGCAGGCATACAAGGAACAGCCCTGGACTGGATCCGATCATTCCTCACCGGAAGAAGCCAAAGGATCAGACTCCCACCCTTCCTCTCCGACCCCAAGAAAATCACCTGCGGAGTCCCACAGGGTTCATCACTGAGCCCCACCCTCTTCAACATTTACATGGGCCCCCTCGCAGCCATCGTCCGACAACACGGCCTCAACATCGTATCCTACGCCGACGACACCCAGCTCATCCTCTCCCTCACCAAAGACCCCACCACTGCCAAACTCAACTTCCAGAAAGGAATGCAAGACGTCGCAGTCTGGATGACCTACAGCTGCCTGAAGCTCAACGCCGAGAAGACAGAAGTCCTCGTCCTCGGTACCACCCCTTCCGCATGGGACAGCACCTGGTGGCCGACCGCCCTCGGAAGCCCACCTACCCCCTCAGACCACGCCAAGAACCTCGGCATCGTACTCGACTCATCACTCTCCATGAACCGACAGGTCAACGCCGTCACCTCCAGCTGCTTCAACACCCTCCGCATCCTCCGCAAGACCTTCAAGTGGATCCCCCCTGATTCAAGGAAGACAGGTACCCACGCACCAGCAGACTGGACTATGGAAACGCACTCTACGCCGGCATCAACAAGTCCCTACTCCGCAAACTCCAGACAGTACAAAACACCGCCGCCAGACTCGTCCTCGGTATCCCCCGACACGAACACATCAGCCAACACCTACGAAGTCTCCACTGGCTCACCATGGAGAAAAGAGTCACTTTCAAAATCCTCACTCACGCCTACAAATGCCTACACAACAATGGACCCAAATACCTCAACAACAGAATCAACTTCCACGTACCCAAAAGAAACCTCCGATCTTCCAACCTCGCACTGGCCGAAACCCCGCGCATCCACAGAGCCAGAGCAAGCGGAAGATCCTTCTCTCACATTGCAGCCAAGACCTGGAACGAGCTACCGGCAGACATCAGACATGCCCCCTCCCTGAACACCTTCAGGAAGACCCTCAAGACCTGGCTCTTCGTCTAAACAGATCTGCGGACCCCCCCCCCCCCCCCCAGCGCCTTGAGACCCTCACGGGTGAGTAGCGCGCTTAAAATTCCCTGATTGATTGATTGATTCCTGTTCCTTGACCTTTGTTGCATGACACAAAATAGAATCCCTGCTTCCACTTGGAGTATCATACTCATTGCCAAACTTTTTGCACCCCACCGAATCCTGTCCCTGGTGCTTGACATTGAATCCCATTTCTTCTGCAGAACAGTGCATCCATAGTGCATGACAACAAATCTAATACCTGGTACAGGATACCGATTCAGTCTTTGTTACAGCACATTAAATGCATTCCCTATTACGACATCGAATCCCATCACTTCTAGTCCATTACATCCTTACTGCATTCCTCCAGATAATTTAATCATCTGTTTACACATTTATTCAAAAAAGTATTGTATTTGTAAGAGCGCTAATGTTTTTCCTTACACTTGCAATAAACAATCTCAAAGAAACATCATATTCTCCATTTCCGCTCATTGTTTCTCTCTCCTCTATCTTCACCTCTCCCTTCCCTCTTTTCTCTTTCTCTCACTCATCCCATAATTTTTTTGTTCTTTCTGCTGGCATTCTTCTATTCTGTCACTTTCACATCTTGTTATCGCCCTCCCACTCTCATGTCTCACTTATTTTCTTTTTCATTCACTTCATCCTTCTGTTGACTATCTTTTTGTCTTTCTCTCCTTTGATTTTTCTTTCCTTCATTTTTTTCCTTCTGTGTGCGCCATTTTTCAATGTGTCTGCTCTAACCGCTTCTCTTTTTTGACATGTTCTTCCTCTATCTTGCCGTAACAATTTCTTTCTCTGTTTCTCCTCTTTCCTACCCTTTTTGTCTCTTCTTTATCACTGCAGGTTCTCATGGGGTCCAGAGGCTTTTGAGAAGGCAAAGAAAGAGGGGAAGCCCATATTTCTGTCAGGTGAGTAAGACAAAAATATTATCGCTGGGTGTACAGTTTATTTCTGAAACAAGATGCCAGTTCTCCTTATAGTGGGGGGGTCTATGTAATTTGTTGGAATCCTTGCATATATGCCATGTAGCGGAGGAGGAGGGGAATTGATCCATATTAGCCAGGACTCCTCTGTTAGTACTGCTACGGCTATTTAGGAGAAATGGTGCTCTCAATGTATTTAAAAATGTGTCTTTCTAAGCGCTGCAAAAAAAAATATTGTCAGTGGGTTAAAAGACAAGTATTAACTTTATCCTGATATGAAATTGTGATGTGTAAATATGTTTACAAATCTGAAGTAGGAAGATAAAAGGCAGACATTACATGCTCCTACTTTGACAACAAGATATATTGTGACCTCAGATTTACAGTATGCCTAATTTCATGAACACATTAGAGAGGTGTACATGATTTGTACCCTGCACCAAAAACCACTGTGAGGAATTGGGTTGTGGTTGAGGGGGGTGTGAGCCCTTCCCAAGCACTAGCCACAATTCTTGTCAGAGTGAACCACAAAGTTACTAAATTAACTTGTGCTAAACCCTGTAGTAGCTTGGCACAAAAGTAGTCGGACTTAATTTAGAGGCAATGTGTAAAGTATTCATGGAGATCTTAAACAGTAATAACGTGAAAACACAACACAAGAAAAATCCCACACCAATTTAGAAAAATACAGTAACATTTTATAAATTATTTGACACCCAAATGAGAAAAATTGAATCGGTAGAACCAGAATTCTGAATTTTTAAAGTTTAAACTGAAAAATAGCATTTGACAGATCAAAGCACCAACTGGAAACATCTAGTCGTGTGAAATCGGGGTAAATTCAAAAGGTATGGAGCTTGGTTCGTATACTCTAAGTGGATTGGGCCTGGTCTCCACTTACCTTTGGAGTTCGAAGAAATTTTGAAGAAAAATGTCTAAGAAGGTAAAGGTCAGCGGTGCATGGCAGCCGGCGGTGTCCGAGGAGGAGGCATCGTTGTCTGGGAGCCACTGGATAAAGTTGCTGTGAAGATTTCTACATTCGTACTTAGTCTCTTTTTGGAAGTCGAAAATCTCCAGTGGGACAAAGCTGCAGACTGTAGCTAGCGAGAACTCCACGAGACCTGGTCCCCCTTCTGCAAGAAGTCCCTGAACTGGATTTGTGGTCCAGAAAAGAACGTGGCGGCAGCAACTTCGAAGTCAGTCCGACTGGTAATGTACCTTGGGCGGATCGGGAAGCAGGTAGGTCCCGGTCACCTCTCAGTTCTCGGAGCACTTTTTGGATGAACATATTTTAGGTTCCAAGTTTTGGATTTGGCTACCTGGGCACCACTTTAGCACCACTTCCAAGGGTTCAGGACTGGAGGGGCGCCACTTGGAGGGTCAGGACTCACTCAGGCTGGGTCCAGGTTAGGGACGGTTGGTATTAATGAACATAAGGGGCATTGCCCTGCCACCCTGGGGTAGAGGCAAGATATTGAGAAGAAACATTGAGCAAAAATAAATTGTAATTTGCTGCTCGGGGACTAAGTTGTCTGAATGGTTTTTTTTGGGGAGGGATCACTTAATGCGCATGTGTTGGCTGGAGTGAGATCTTCCTCGCCCTTGAGGCATAAGCCAGGGCAGTGATGACAAAGTAGGGGGCCTGGTCCATTTCACTGCCAGGTATACAGTTCCTTTATGGGTGTTAATTTGAAAGGCCCAGGGAGGGATTGAAAGGCCTCCATTAAAGTAAATGGCAGAGGATGGGACTGGCTGATTGGAAGAATGAGGGAGTGGATCTGTCAGTGATGTTTGCCTCCTTCACTCGCACTCAGCAACTCCGGTTTCTCTTTGTGATAGGTGGGCTAGGACCTGGAGGAGGAATCAAGCAGCTTCGATGAGATGAATTAGTTTTGTTTTTAGGTTTTGCCTGCACAGCACTTGCGCTGGTGCTTGTGAAATCTATTGTAGTCAATATAAATCTTAAAAGGGGCTTACATCCCGCCCCCTTGCTTTTCGTTGGTTCCTGTTCTTGCCACTTACGTTTCCTCCATTTCTATTGGCTGTAATATCCTATTTCCTGTTGTTCCTCTCGTGTTTCTCTTATCAGTGTCCCGAGGCCTAAGTACTGTTGTCATCCGCTTTGTGGGAATTTTTTAGGCCGAGCCTAGGCAGTGCTTGCACTATCTCTAAGATCTGCTAGTACCACTTCCAAACTACTCGTTTTGCCTCTGCAGCGCTGCCCGATTACCGAAGGGCTCAGCCGCTGCTCATACCAGGTGCGCCTGGGTCAGTTTCATTCTCCGATCGAGCACGCACTCCAACGTTTCTCTGGGGCACAAGCAGGAACCTCCTTCCGGGCTCCAATGTTCTTTGTGCACTCTCCGGTGCCCCTGGGGCCAAACAGGCATCCACATCCGTGTACCTTTGCGGTGCGTAATCCCCCGTATGCTGAGGGATTCCCAGAGACAGGTACAACAGTAATGTCTATCTTCCCATCCCACTGAAGGAAATTGGTTGCCCTTACATTTTCGGATGATGCTTGTTTTAAACAGAACTTTGTTTTCTACAAGAAAGCGGTCTCAGACTTCCAGTTCCTTCCCTGAATATCTCTCACATATGGGCTACCTGCCATTCCTTTCACGGACAGAAAGCTCCTCATAACTTAGCCCACCTCTGAAATTCGGGGACTATAAATTTCTCCCAGGGGTGGTGATAGATGCAGGTCGTTGAGAGATCTTCTAGAACCAAATGAGCCACAGGGAGTGCCAGGCACCAGTCTGCCGCTCCATTTTCTCCCCCAAATTAACTTTCTCCCACATGGCTCAGCGTTGCACTTCCTTCAGCCTGCCCTGTGCTTTCATGGTTTCACATTCTATTCCTGGAAATATGCATAGCTTTGACGTCAACACAAACACTGGAACAGACTTTCAGTAACTTATATTGCACAACTATTCACGAAGCTGCAACTTACAACAAAACCAGCTTATTATTAATCACATAGGCAAAACCTAATGCATTTACCAATGCTTGTTGCCGGTGCAGTCCCATTCAGGTCAGTCGAGGTCCTGTTACTGCGGTGGAACCGCTGGGCCACAAAAGTGGCCTTAGTTATAGCTCTCTCTTTTGTTTATGCTTAAAGGGCTTCAGCCAGAACACATTTTGTGTGAGACCAGCCAATCCTGGTGTCCTGTCCGTGCTGGGAGCTTTGCTGTGGGACAGACAGAGTTTGTTTTTGCCCTGGGCAGGTTCCGAATTTGTGCTGCAGACTGCCTCCCATCTTGGATGAGGCTGCTCTGAGCCGGGCTCTCTCTCCTGCAGTGCTGCCAGACAGAGTCCACAGAACCACTAAGACCCCCAGCAACTGAGACAGCGACTCCACTCCGTTCCCTACTCTCATCACCGACTCTGCCCAAGGAAAATAAGGCGGTGAGTAGTGCAAGTATTTTTCTGAGCAGTCATCACTCACCAGTGATGAGGGTTCAGGCCCAGTGTTTGTAATCTATACTGCCCTGAGGGAACAGGGTGCCCATGCATTCATGTTTAAATATCTCTTTTATTTTAATGCACTATGAAAATGACAAAAACAAAGCGGTGCTTCAAGCCGCTAAATGACTGTTTTTGCCTTAGGATGTGGCGTTATGACCAGATCTGCCTTTTTTGAAACTGGGTAATCAGGTTTCAGTCCTGACATCAGCTCGACATCCTGTGGTTTGGGGCAAATCACTTAAACTCCATGTGAGCCTATTCTGCCCCTTCTGTGATGTTGTAACTAGTTTTCATGAATCTAACATTTTGTAATGTTTTAACTGGTGCTCATGTAACCAAGGGCTCCGGTACATTTGCGCAGAGTACACACTATAAAAAACGGCAAAAAGAAAAACATAGAAAGGCTGTTCAAAGCACTGGTTGTAATCTGCATAGCCGTATCATTTCCTCCCTATTCCCAGCGATACCACTATGAGAACAAACGGCTCCAGGTTCCCTGTGGTGCCCTGCAGGCTAATCCCCTGCTAGTGCCTTCAATCACTGATTACTAGCAGCAGTTGCGTAGCAGGGGTGCCATTATGCAAATATGGGCCCCTTAGCTACGGTTAGGTGGTGAAAAGCATTCACAATCGGAATGCAGACAGGCCCGCACAACTCCGGGCCTCAGTGTCACTACACCTGCTACCCCATTGATTACATCTGTGCGGAGGTTGCATCCCCACTGCCTGACAACGGGTAAGGGGAACTACTCCGTTATTGCGGAGTTAGTGTACATAGGAAGCCTGGATGATGAATACCATAGGCTTACATTCCATTTGTTTCGCAGAAAGAGTTTGTCCTTCTTTGCTCTCTTTCATGGTCAGTATTGGCAATAAGGTTCAGGTCCATTTCGCTTACTGCTTGTGCCTGAGTTGGTCCTAAATGCTATACGGAATTATTATTAGGGGCAGGAGGTGGCGGAAGGGGAGAAGGGGAGGCTGTGTCCTTGATCAGATTTTTTTTTACGTTGCAGATTGTTAAACGGCTGTTTTCTGTCAATACATTTAATGTCTTCTTGTTCGACTTGCCCACGCACAGGACGCCTTTCTTTATTCCATTGAGAGTGGCTTTGGTTGCCCCAGGTGTTTTTTAGTGTTCCAAGTTCACATGCTTCACTTTGATGCAATGGGTGAGGGGAATTTGGTGCTTCCCGCTATTCCAGATTTTTCTCTGGCTCCTGGTTTTTGACTATACTCTGGCATTGTGCCAGACAGTCCTGATTTACAGGAAAGATGGATCCTGGTGCTGAATGATGGGCGACTGAGACCTTGCTCCCTTCCCTCACTTTGGGCATGTACAGGGTCGTAGTTACCAATGGTACTACACCAGGGATGTGAGTGGCGCACTGAGCTCCAATTATAGTTATCTTCTACTATTACTAAAACAGGGCCTAGAGTGCCTGTTTTCGTCCGTGCATTAGGACTCATGGGGCTGTTGCTACACCACTGCTAAGGTCCAAAGGGCAACTTGGGGAAAACTGCATCTGAAACCCAAGAGACACCTTGGAAGGGGTCTGCATTTAGAGCACGTTGAAACCATCCCCAGAGTTGCAAAGGCATAGTCTCGCTGATGATCCTTCCTATAGGACCACTGATGAGCTCTTTCTTGGTGAACACTTTACTGTCCAGATTTACTCTACACCTACCATCATACAATATAGCACATATTAACCCCCTTTCCTGTTGCACTTTTTGCAGGCTAGCAATAGCATGGAACCCATACTCTGCACTGTGCCTGCATAGATCTTCCATTTCCTCAGATTTTTCAGTTTGCCTGCATGCCAGGTGTCAATTGTTTTTGTTTGATCTTCCATTTCCTCTGATTTTTCAACGTGCCTGCATGCCAGGTGTCAATTGTTTTTGTTTGATCTTCCATTTCCTCTGATTTTTCAACGTGCCTGCATGCCAGGTGTCAATTGTTTTTGTTTGATCTTCCATTTCCTCAGATTTTTCAACGTGCCTGCTTGCCAGGTGTCAATTGTTTTTGTTTGATCTTCCATTTCCTCTGATTTTTCAATGTTCCTGCATGCCAGGTGTCAATTGTTTTTGTTTGTTTTTCTGGCTTTTGCTGGCACTTTTCCCTGCTCCAGCTGTGGACACCAAGTGCTTGATTACGATCTTGGCGGACAGGGTTACTCCGTCACAAACGTGACAGATATCCCGTCCACCACATTACAATTTCGTTATATCCTATGGAGCTTGTTATATGGCGGATGGGATATCCGTCACGTTTGTGACGGAGTATCCCATCCACCAAGATCGTAATCAGGCCCCAAGTAGGGGGAGCACAGGTGCAGGGTGTAGCTATCGGTGGTGCAGTCAAGCAATTTAAATGCTTCTCAGCTGTTGGTTAGGCAGTAAACTAAAGCTCTAATCAGTGGGTCAGAGGTACCCTCTGGGCTCTGGTGCCAGTGCCCTATACTTGTCAAGGAACGTAGTAAGAAAACGTGGCTGCTTAAAGTTCAATGGGCAGGAAGGATAGATTTGCTCTACAAGCAGCAAATCTTGCCCCAGTACTGGCAGCCCTTCCACTAGATGGTGTAGTAAGGGTGCCACAGGCACAAATAAAAGCAATGAATATGGTCCCCATCCCTTGCTCTAGTAAAAAAACATTTATAATAGGGATGCAGTGGGCCTTCAGAACCCTGGTGCCATTGTACTTGCTGCACTATTGAAAGCTACGCCCCTTATTATCGGGGCAGATTAGTCTGCTTTACGCATCAGCTTTCTCGTGTGCTACGTTAGGCATTGTATTTAATGTACTCTGCATGCATACTACTGACACTTGATACGGCAACCTGAGATATATATGCAGACGCTTGATCGGTGAACCTGAAGCATGTGTGAAGAGTATATTGCATGCAAACCGAGATGGATGTTAAAAGTGAAGGGCAAATTTAGTACGGTGTGTAGATAGAACTTTTATCCTGAATTACTCCACAGCTGTAGAGTTTTCAGGATACTGAAAATTGTTAGATGGCACCATCAGGTAAGTCTTAGCAAAGCAAGATAATAGCTGAATGCCGGGAATTACTAGTGTAACAGTGATGACTGATTAGGTTGAGCATTTGAGACCTCTTGTATATACTTTGAAATATACACACACACCCACACACCACACACCCACACACCACACACCACACACACACACAACACACACGCAACCTCAGCCCCCACCGGTACTAGGTCAATACTCCAAGTGGGAGGAAACGAAAGACAAAACGGAGGGACAAGAGCAAGGATTTTTAAAGGACACTGAAACAGACAAATGAAAGCAGTGGGCGGGCTGTAAGCCCACAAAGAGAGAGATATATAGTATTGACCTAGTAAGGTATCCTTACGTTTTGGGGGACTATTTTATTTCTTTTTTCCTGCTCGTTCCATCCCTCACCCCTCCCGCTACTTCTCCCACCTCCTCCCATGTCGCTGTATGCCCACCCCCACTCACCCCGCCTGAGTCACTGGAACTCGCACTGCTTCCTAGTGTGCACCGGGCTCCCTCAGAGACCAAAACCTCCTCCCCCCTCCTGCTGCAGCCTGTCCTCTGAGACTTCCAGCATTAATGAACCCCCAGGGTGACACGCCCTCTCGTGCTCCGTCAGATGTTTATAATTTGTTTTCGTCCATGATGTTTGCTGTATAGCTTACATAGCAAACATTTTCGGTGCTCAGCTAGTGCATGTGCTCCATGACCTGAGCAAGACTTTTGGTTCTGCTCTTGCATGCACACTTCGAACGACAGCACTGTGGGAGCTTTATTACAGTAAAAGGAGATATGGGTATGGCCAGTGTAAACCGCTTTCGTTGACTCTACAGACATGCTTGCTCGTGCAATTACTTTTGTCTAGGAATGTATGAGTATTTGCTCTACGTGTCATTTTTTTAAAGACTTTGAAGCAAAGGAGGAAGCGCTGTGTCTCGGCATGTTGTTGATTCTGTCTGTTTCGCATCTGGGTGGCCTGCGATTGACCCTGATGCTCGGGTGGTCCTCCCCTAGTCCAGCTGTGTAAAGTAAGAACAAAATTGTGCGCTCAATGAACACACACACCAGCTGTGTAAAGTAAGCACAAAACTGTGCGCTCAATAAACATACACTGGCTGTGTAAAGTAAACACAAACTGTGCACTCAATAAAAAAACAAACCAGCTGATTAAAATAAGCACAAAACTGTGTGCATGCAACAAAAACGCTCACCAGCTGTGTAAAGTAAACGCATAACTGTGTGCGTACAATAAAAACACACACTGATTTTTTTTAAAGTAGGCACAAAACGGTGTGCTCAATAAACATTCACACCGACTGTGTGAAGTAAACACAAAACTGTGTGCATACAATAAGCATAGACACACCGATTGTGTAAAGTAAACACAAAACCGTGTGTGTTCAATCAACTGTCGCGCAGGTCCTGGGGGGGTGCTAGGAACTACACGACACAACATACACACACCGACTGTACGGATAAATGTCCTAGCTATCTTAATAGAACGTTTCAATTCTATTAAGGACATAGAGGCGAGGATTAAGCTTTCATTTTCTTCGTTTTATTAAACAGCAGCCATTACTCAGACATTAATAAGACTTCATTTCCCATAAACTCAAGGGAATAAGTCATAGTTCAAATAAACAATAATGACCAATCAGATGTCTCCATGGACCCTCCATAGTCCCACGACTCTGTTGCTGCCTCCTCTTTCTTTCTGCAAATGCAGAAGGAGAGTAGCATCTTTAATGTAGCTTTGACCCCTCAGATCCTTAAAGGAAGTTAAACAAACATATATGAAACTTGATCCCTGAAAACTCAGTGTAACATCAGTCCATGAACATGCCCTAAACACTGTCAGTAATCAACACCATGAACATTCAAGAGAAGGAATGTACATACTCACCCTTACGGAAATATATCCCACTCAAGCGAGGGAAGAAGACATGTGGGTGGGTTAGTCCTCGCCTCTTGTTTTCAATAGAATCGAAACTTTCCGTTACAACAGCTAGGAAATGTTTAATTCTATGGCAGGACAGGAGGCGAGAATTACGCTGTTTTAAAGCTGATCTACAACCAGCAAAGCAACCTTAGGTACTGGTTTAAAGTAAAACTTTATAAAAGTGGAGTCAGATGACCAGTCAGTGGCATTGAGGATATCTTCTAGGTGGCTTCCAAGGGATAACGCCTTGGAAACCATTGCCCCCCTGGTAGAGTGCGCTCCAAACACTTTGTGTCAATGCCAGCCTCCTGCATGGCCCATCGGGCAATCGTAGGAGAAAAAAAATGCTCTGAATGGTTTACGTAGGGCAATCAGCAGTTGCCGTTCTCCACGAGGACAGATGTCCACCGTCATGGCCTCATAAGCTTTAATACACCTCACCATGCACAGCTTTGAGGAATCTGGAAAGGAAGGGTAGTTAACCACACAAGAATTACATTTTGTACGTCTTGTAATATGAAAGGTAACCCCAATGGGAACCCGAGCCCTATTGGAGAAATGGTCTCTTTCTCCGTCCTATAAATAAGCTGGCAGAAATCTAGGCTCTTCCCGGTGGCGTGGAAAGGGCGCCCCCGAGGGACCTATCACAGCTACAATGGGAACCAAGTTGCCTGCCTTATTTGGAGTCCGAATTTATCATGCCTGGCTGGAACTCAACGAGGGCAATGTAGGGCGGGCTCTATGAGGGCTGTGGGCGTCCATGGATTTGTGGCAGACCTTGCCGCTCTCGCTGGCTGGTAGGATCGCACTTCTCAAAATGGTGGTGCTTCCCCGTTTATTATATTATTTTGATACACTCCCGCTCTGGATTCCCACAAATTTTTTCAAAGAACTGGACTTGCTGACCCGGACTTTTGTATGGGGTATGGGACGACGAAGAGTAGCTCTGACAACAGTACAACGACCGGTGAATACGGGTGGACTAGCGGCCCTCGATTTTGAGACCTACATAGCAGCTCAGCTACAATGATTGATTAGAGATAAAGCATAGAGACTAAAACCAAATGGGGCCCCACAAGCAGCTGCTCCACCATTACCTGATCGCTTACGGGTGTTCCTTAGTGTGGACAGACTGACAGGGGGAGATTCCCATGAACTTAAAGTACAAACCAAATGCTGACGTCGAGGGTTGCAAAAAATGAAGGTTAGGTCCCGTATTCCACTGATATACCGCTGGATATGCTGAGGGCGCTCCCACACAGGGCAACTGACGGGATTTAGAGGTTTGGATGGGAGCTGGGGCAACAAAGATGGGATATCTTTATAGAAATGCGGATCTGCTCTCCGTTGAAGAGTTCCGTACAGAGTTCGGACTACCTTGCGGGCATTTTCTTCTACATAGAGCGCTCACGGCAGTGATCCACAGGCACTAGCAGGCGGGACCTGCGGAGCCCCCACCACAGCAGATCTGTTATTATATGGCCTTGTCTGCAGGCACTATAAAGGCAGTGTCCTGTCTGTATAGAGCACTGCACGCAGATCAGCAGCGCCCACTATAGAGAAGCTGCGACTCCAATGGGAAACTGATCTAACTATTCCGATCCCAATGAAAGTCTGGGACAACATACTTGCTGGGGTACCTAGAGTATCTAGAAATGCGCGTTTTAAACGAATAAATTATTACGTCCTACATAGATCCTACTTGACCCCAAAAAGCATAAGTAGATATTTCCAAGTAGAAGAGGCGGCCTGCCCTCGCTGCGGGGAAGAAAGGGTATATATTCTACATATGTTCTGGACTTGCCCAGGACTGCACGATTTTTGGGAGGGCGTTCTGCTATTGGGACAAAGAGCTCACTGCCTATTAGGATGGTTCCCCCACACATCCAAGACCACAATTACCAGCAAATTTCAGGACCTAGCATTCGTCCTTGCCAAACGTGAAATAGCCAGAAACTGGAAATCAACAGGGGGCCCTAGACTGGGTACCTGAAAAATGAACTGCTAAGAGAAGCTAAGAGAGGGTTGAGGAATATGGAGGTGGCCTGATCCTGGGAAGCCCTTCTGAATTAATTAACCCACCCTGACCCGAATACCCTGGAAGGAACACCTGCGAAACCTGAATGAGCACTCTCTAGAACATGCACCCCTTTACAAATCAGTCCTACCACGCGGACCTCCACGAACTACACCTAGCATATTGTTGAATTGATCTAGTAATACCTTACCCCGCTACATGCACATGACACCGAAGTTTAACATACTCACTATGTACACAATACACATACTCCCACAATGTTGAGTCGCTGGAGGCAGAGGGGATTTCAATTACAAGTTTGGGTTGTAAACTGATACTGTGATAACAATATTGTAGAACCAACGCCTTCTACGAACGAGTTTGAAATGTATACCATGGATATAACTGACGCAGTAACCTTATTGTATTGACGATGAAAATCAAAATCTGTTTACAAAAAAAAAAAAATGAAAGGTAACCCCATCTGGGGTGAAAACTCTACCTGTTATATCCAGAGCTCTGACATCCGAGACACGCCGGCAAGAGGTTAGGCAGAGATGAGTGACTAGGTTAGCCGAGATTTCCTTCCACAATAGATATTTATTCGCTGACCAGGATCTGAATAAGTTGAGGACTTTGTTAACATCCCCCAGGACAGAGTATCTAGGCTCCGGGGGCAGGGAGAGGCGCATGCCCCACAACAGCTTGCGCACCATCGGGGTGCTCTCCCACTAGGTGATCGCCCATTTGAGCATATCCAGCTGAGATCGCGAATCTGAAGGTATTGATCGTTCTGTAGGCCAGGCCCTCCAAAGTCAGGAAGGCAAGAAAGTTCAGGATGTGGACAACGTCCGCACCCACGGGATCCAGACGCCGTTTATGACACCAGCCCATCCAATGAGTCCATGCCGATCGATAATGTTATACCGTGCTGTCGGCCCACGCTTTAGACAGGAAGGACGCAGCGCATCCCAAAAGGCCTTGGACTTTCCAACGTTCCCTGTATTCCTCCACGCCATAAGAGATGGTGACCTCTCCATCACCAGAGGATGGGAATTCTCCTCCTATTTCCAGAGGAGGTCCGGAAACAGGAGTAGAGGGATTGGAGAATCCCAAGAAAGTTCCTGAAGAACTGGATGCCAAGCTTGCAATCTCCATGTCGGGGTCACCAGTACGACGTCTGCCGCTTGACGCCTGGGTTGAGAGCTGCATGATCATCACAAATGAAATGAAAATAGGTACTTATGGGGCGTGGCCAAGAACCGGAACGAAATGGCCGCTTGAGCTCTCGGCTCCGTGAACCCTATCCCTCCTCCGTCAATCCTGAACAAAGATCCGACTTCCCGAGGTGGGGATCGTGCCTGCATATCAGCGGGGGCTCCGGGGCCAACACCCGCCGCTCTAAACCATCCAGGGCCGGAGTTCTGGGTCCCGGAAGACGTGGGCCTATCCGTAACTTGAAGCCGGGGGCTAAATTTGAAGGTCCGGCTGCCGGGAGAAGGCGGGGGCGCGGCCTGTAGCCCCGGTGGATCCTGCGCAATAGTTACCCTGCGGGCGGTGGCTGCGATCCATCGAGCTGGCAATACGGCCCTCCCGGCCGCGGACCAGAAGGAATCGACGACGCTTCAAGGCACCGAGGTACCGACGTGTGGCGGCTGACTGGTGGGGCTGTGTAACGGTCCTGAGACCCGAAGTCAGGGGGGAAGAACGAGAGGGGCCCAAGGAGTGGCGGGTCCCCGACTCCCACACACCAAACCCCCCCCCCCCCAGCAGTCTGAAACCGGAGCACCGATCCATGCAGGGATTCGGCTGGGGGGTAAAGAGGAGGCGCCTTCCACTATCCCATACGGAGGCCAGGTGACAAGCGACAGGGAGGAGAGGCACCGAACGTCCACAAGCTTGCCTACATTCGGCCCGACGGTGGATGGGGCCGACGCTGGGATAAAGCGGTGTAGCGGAGCGGAGGATGCCTGGCCGCACCCAAATGATCTAACCCCCACGAGCCGCAGGGCCAGCCGGGAACGGGGTAGCAGTGCCTTGCATCCCCGCTGATTATCGCCGAAGGATTGGCAGACGACGGACTGGGGCCGCACACAATAACACCGGACATAGAACCAAGCGGTGCAGCGGAGGGTTGACCACTAACCACAATGGTAGCGGAGAAGAGCAAAGTCTCAGGTACAAGGGGTTCGAAACCGGTGCAAACTAACAAGCTGGACCGCTATACCCTCCCAAAAGATATGCTCCAGAGCCGACAGTCTGGCGGTGGCGCTACCGGAGAACTCGGAGATGAGGACCGGGAACTGTCCCTAAAAGACGTCATGAAAGCAATCACTACGGGCCAGGCTGCACTGGAACACAAAATGGACACCATCGCCATCGAGGTCAACCTGATCCGGGCTGATCTCACTAAACTTAACGAAAAGGTTAAACAGGTTGAGCTCACCACTTCCAGTCTGGTAGACGATGTGGCCCTGCTCCAGGGTGAAATGCAAGACATGCAAGCATTCCGGAAAACCACAGAACTTAAGCTTGATGACTATGAAGGGCGCCTACGCACGCAATAACCTGCGCATTTTAGGAGTACCTGAAAAGCGGAGGGACAGACTCCGGACCTTTTCGTGGAAGACCTTGTGTTGCAACACCTAAAACCTAAGGGCCTGAGTACGTTTTTTGTCATTGAGAGGGCACATAGAGTCCCAGGGGGTCGTCCCAGGCCGGGAGCCCCCCCACGCCCAATGCTGGCTAGAGTCCTAAACTTCCGGGACAGAGACGTGATCCTTCAAAATGCCAGAACGGGGACAGGCCTCCGCTTTGAGAACGCCAACATTTCCTTTTTCCCGGACTTCACGCAACGAGTGCAGCGTCAACGAAAGTCCTTCACCATAGTGAAGCAGAAACTTAGGGAAAGGGGACTGAAATACTCTATGCTATTCCCAGCGCGCCTTCGAGTAGAAGCCGGAGGGAAAATCTGGTTCTTCGAACAGCCCGAGGAAGCGGCGGACTGGCTGGAACATCAGACGGAGCGGGCCTTGCGAGATCGAACGGCTGGGGGAGAAGATGCCTCTCAGGCACACATCTGACAATGAAGACTTGAACAGGTATCCCCTCTAGCGAGGTCTGGCCATCGAGTTTGGCTGGGACAGGTAACGGGCGGTGCGGCGGCTGGATCCCGGGGAGAAGCCTCCCCTCTCGGTGACAATTCTTCGGAACCTTTGGGGTGTATCCCACGTAGGGAACTTGTCAACGTATAATACTCCCGGGGGGGGGGATGGGAAAGCGGGCTGTCACGCCCTCACACTATCTTCTATTAGTTCTTTATTGGGGCGACAGGCACTCTGCAAGTTTCTTATGGGCAGTTCTGAGCCCAGAGTGCAGGGGTGGGGGGATGTTGGGGGGAAGGGGGGGGGTTGGGGGTTATGTTTATGTAGTAGTATTGTTTTTACATCGGTATCGCATGCCACAAAGATGACGGAGCCATCTGCCAATAGTAACCTAAACCACGAGCATCATGGGGGATAAAAATGTTAAAATATTGAGCTGGAATGTTAACGGACTTGGGGACAAGATTAAACGCAGCGTGGTACTCCAATACATAAAACGTCAGGGTCCAGACATCGTACTCCTACAAGAGACTCACCTGGTCGGGAATCTCTGTAGAGCTATGCACAGGGGAGGGTACACAATGGTCGCACATGCGGGATTCACCTCGGGCTCCAGAGGGGTGGGCATCATGGTTAAAAAACACTTCCCCTGACGGTGGAATCCGTGTGGACGGATGTGAGGGGCAGATATGCTGGGATCTCTGGCACATGGGAGGGCCGCTCCATTACATTCATGTCGGTCTATGTGCCCCGGGGTGCAGGGCTCCACCTTCGCCGACCTGGGCTCCGTCCTACTTACGGTACCAGATGGTCTCCTGGTCCTCGGAGGAGATTTTAATGCAGTAGTTTCGGGCACAATGGACAGATACCCCCCCAGGGAGATAGGACCATCTGCACGCTGGCTGCCCGAATTTCTCGACACTATGGGGTTGGTAGACGGTTGGCGCACACACCACCCAGACCTGATACAGCACACCTTTCACTCGGGCGCCCATCATAGCCTATCCCGTTTGGATTACTGCCTGGTCCCCGCAGCACAAGTCATGCACATACATGAAATCAGACACTTAGCTAGGGGCATCTCGGATCACTCTCCGATATGGGTACACATAGTACTCAATCAAGTAGCAGTGGGTAGACTGGCTCCAATTAATCCCTGGTACCTTCGAGACCCGAAACTCCGTAGAGACCTCCACAAGGCCATGGACGACTACTTCTCCGAAAATGTAGGGTCAGTATCTTCATCCCAGTCCCTGTGGGAAGCGTTCAAGGCCGTGATTCGAGGGCAGGCTCTGTCCTTAATCGCTGGGGCGGAGAAAGATAAACAAAAAGAAGTCCTCGCTATAGAGGCAGACATTTACAGGCTGGAAGGCGACCTAGAATCGGGCGTGACACCGGAGAAACTCCATTCCCTAAGCCTGAAACAACACGAATACAAAGCCCTAGTTACAGACACGGCCAAACTCCTAGGTAGGGAGCGACAAGGTAGGATCTACGAACAGGGTGACAAAGCAGGGAAGCATGGCTGGACAAAAAAGAATGGGCGAGTAGATTGGTCCCAGAGCTTAAAGGTGAGAGAGACGTCTCCATTACTGAACCTCAAGAGATAGTGGACAGATTCGCCGCCCACCTACACAATATATATACGACAGTGACCCCACACACAGAGGAAGACTCACAGGACCTCCTTCGTGATATCAGGCTCCCCTGCCTCTCCTCAGCAGAGCGCGACTTTATGGATAGTGACTTAACCACAGATGAAATCGCGCAAGCAATTCGTGCATTGAAACCGGGCAAGGCCCTGGGTCCCAACGGTATCCCCATCGAACTATATAAACTGCGGCCCGACAAACTTGCACCATACCTAAAAGCGATGTTTGAGGAATCTAGAGATTGTGGGATGCTGCCACGGGAGCAGAGAATAGCCACTATCGTTACTATACATAAGGAAGGGAGGCCCAGGACGGACTGCTCCTCCTATAGGCCGATCTCCCTCCTTAATGCCGAACCCAAAATCCTGGCAAAGCTCCTGGCGATTCGCCTGCTAAAAGTAATAAGCACCTTAGTGCACCCAGACCAATCAGGCTTCATGCCCCACAGAAACTCGGCCCTAAACATTCGCAGGATTAACGGAGTGCTGGGGAGAGCATCCACCATTCAGGAGGCGGCGGTGATAGTGTCATTGGACGCAACCATGGCGTTTGACACGGTCGAATGGTCCTACCTCTGGGCAGTTCTGGCAAAACTGGGCTTTGGCTTTGGCCCAAAATACATACAGTGGGCTCGTCTCCTATATCAAGATCCACTGGCCCAGGTAGTGGTCAACAATAAACTGTCGGCCACGTTCCCGCTCAGTCGTGGTACCCGTCAGGGATGCCCACTCTCGCCGCTGCTCTTTGCCCTCGCTCTGGAACCACTGGCTGCATGGATCCGATGGGACCCCAGGATACGAGGGCTGGGGTGGGCCCCCGAGCGGGAGGACCGGATTTCACTCTATGCAGACGACATTTTACTCTATCTGGCCTCCCCGAGGAAATCCCTAATAGTAGTGTTAGATATCCTGGCAGTATTCAGGAGATTTTCTGGATTCACCATTAATTGGGGCAAATCCGTACTACTCGTCATTCAAGGGGAGCCCCCCATCCTCCCGAGAGACTGCCCGCTTCGAATTACTACTGAGGGCTTTACATACCTGGGTGTTTTCATCTCTCTGGATCCCGTGGCCCGATACGCCCAAAATCTTCTTCCACCCCTGCGTAAACTCAAAAAAGACATCGCCAACTGGAAAGCACTCCCCCTCTCCCTACTGGGCAGAGCGACCCTGTTTAAGATGATGTCCCTGCCCAGATTCCTATACGTATTACAAAATGCCCTGGACCCGGTACCGGCGCACTTCTTCAGGGAAGTAGAGAGTCTTCAGAGAGAGCTGCTCTGGGACGGCAGATCGCGTATCGCCCTAAATAAGTTGACCCTAAACTGGTACGATGGTGGCATAGGCCTCCCGGACATTAAAAAATACTATTGGGCAGCGCACCTTGCTGCCGTCAATCACGGTAAATACGGTAGGGGGGACGATCCTGGCTATGGCATGGACAAATGGCTCCTCTCCGGAGGCAATTATAACAGGGCACTCTACTCGCGGCCCAAGAGATACAATCTAACAGGCCCAACAAACCACTCGGTCCGCATCTGGCATGAAGCAACTAACTCCCTGGGGTGGGGACGAAAACTGACGTTGGCAACCCCACTGTGGGATTCTGAATTATTGGGTAACTTATGGAGGTCGAAGGGCTTCGACAAATGGGACCTCATCGGCATTACGCAAGTCAAAGACGTCTGGGGAGAAGGGAGAGTTAAGTCCTTCACCACACTGCAGACTGAATACAACCTAGCCGACACTGAATATTTCAGATATGCTCAAATCCAACATGCGATCCAATCGCATCTGCCCAAAGGGGTACCCCCCCGGGAAGCCTCGCCCCTAGAGGACAGAATCTTGGACGGACACCTACCAGACAAGACGATCTCCTTAATATATAAAAAGCTGATAAATAACACGACGGACCCACTCCAGACATTAAGGGAACGATGGATGGGAGACTGGCTCGAGATGGACGATGAGGACTGGCGGGAGGCAGTGGCCTCCCCTAGGGTGGTCGCCATACAGGCACGCCTGAGACTAGTTCAGCTAAAAATACTTCATCGGGTATACATCACCGGGCCACGCTGATCCGGATGGGGGAACAGATAGTGGGGAGTGCAGGAGAAGATGTGGACACCTGGGAACCTTCCTGCACATCATATGGGAATGTGAACACGTTAGTTCCTTCTGGCGCGGGGTACATCAGGTAATATGGGAAGTGTTGCACGTCCGCCTCTCGCTGGAGGCGAGACGCTGCCTTCTAAACATATGGGAGCCCACAGACCTGAGCACACATCAGATACAATGGGCCAGCCTGGGGTTCATGATAGCCAAGAGAAACATTGCACAACTATGGGCGCTGCTAAACCACCGACTCTGGAGGCCTGGGAGAGGGACCTAGATTGGTGTATGTTTAGGGAGAAGACAGTGTATACCACCAGGGGATGCCCCAAAAAGTGGGTCCGAATCTGGAATCCATGGAACGACTTTCGCGGAGGAATATGTGTGCCACCTGTTAGAGCTGACTCAGATGTCCCCCTGATCCGAGCCACTCCCCTCTGATGTAGATATGTAATCCTTTTCCTCTGTACACAATTATTATTTATTAATTGGCAGTGATTTCTGTATTGTATATTTGAACCGATGTATGTTGTAATAAAAAGAGTTATAAAAAAAAAGAAAATAGGTACTTATAAAGCGCACGGCTACTCCACAGAGTGTCCCGGCGCTGAAAGGACCACCGAGACCGGCACCAGAGCCCGAAGCCGGAAAGAAAAGAGAAAAACTATTGCTGGAAAAGCCAGGTTTTTTAGCTGTCTCCTGAAAATAAGCAGATCCTGGGCCTGCCTAAGGGGAAGAGGCAGACAGTTCCATGAGCGGGCAGCCAGCATTTGAAAGGAGCGACCGCCCACACGAGAGCGGGCAAACATAGGAATGGACATCAGACACTGCACTGAGGACCTCAATGCTCTTTGCGGCGCATAATGCTGTACCCTCCTCCTAAGATATACGGCGCCTACACCATGAAAAGCCCTGAAAGCCAGAACCAGAGCTTTGAATTGGATCCTCTTCCGGACCGGTAGCCAGTGCAAGGCCTTCAGATGGATAGTCATACGTGCTCTGGGGCCCACCATAAGAATAGCTCTGGCTGCCGCATTCTGAACCACCTGCAGGCAATTAAGCAGGTAATCAGGTAAGCCCAGGTACAAGATGTTGACGTAATCCAGCCTAGATACAATTAGGGCTTGGACCACAGTCTTCCGATAGTCGACCGGTAGTAGGGGAAGAAAGTTTTTTAAAACATTTTTAGCATGCCGAAACAGGTGCCGGCGACAGTTTGGATTTGAGCCTTCATGGATAAGGTGGTATCTAACTTGACCCCTAGGTTCTTCACAATACTAACTGGGGCTGTAGGAGGGGACATATCCCGAGGCCACCACTGGTGCCATGCTTCGCATGGCGGACGACCAAAAAAGATGATCTCTGACTTTTCTGGGTTACACTTTAATTGGTTATGCCGTAACCTGGAGAAGACCGCTGTCAGACAAATGTTAATTTCGTCACCTCTAAAATCGGCGCCGTATGTCTCAGCTAAAAGTGCAAGGGGGGCCATATAAATATTAAAAAGTGACGGGCTCAAGATAGATCCCTGCGGGACCCCCCACCTTCAAAGGAGGAATGGGGGCCGCATAGGGAGGGGACCAAATTGTTTGCTGATGATCACTCAGAAAAGAGGCGAACCACTTAAGTACCATGCCCCGACACCGCACTCCCGTAGGCTCTGCAAGAGCTGGTCATGGGGCACGGTATCAAAGGCCGCGGACAGGTCGAGCAGTATCAACACTGCGTTTCCCCCCTTTGTCTAGTTGCTCTTTGATAGTTTCCGAGACTTCCAATAGAGCTGTTTCAGTACTAAGGTTAGTTCTGAAACCAGACTGACTGTCGTGGAGTATATAGTTAGCTTCCACGTAGTCCGTCAAGACTAGATTCACGTATTTTTCTAAGACTTTAGAGAAGTAAGGCAGTAACGATATTGGCCTGTAATTGGAGGCTACCACTGGATCTGCCGAAGGTTTCTTCAATAGGGGGAGAATTTTGGCCTTTTTCCAGCTGTCTGGTACCAGCCCCTTTTGCAGCGAGGTGTTCAGAATCAGATTGACAGCTGGATTAATAGTCTCAGCAATAGAGGACAGTATTTTGGCCGGGCAAGGATCCGAGGGAGAGCCGGACTTCAAAGTATTCATTATCTCAAGTGATTTTTCTAAAGGAATGGGAGGAAAAAGGGTAAGGGAAGGCCCAGCCCCGGAGTTGGCAGGGCAAGAGAACCTCGCAGTTATTTCTTTTTCTGGGGATAAAGTCACAAAAGAATTTTGAATAGTACAGATTTTATCATGAAAGTAACCGGCAAGATGGTTAACCCAGTCCTGCGAGGGGAAAAAAGGAATTCCCACCGTGCTGGGGGATGAGAAGTTTTTGACAATTTTGAAGATTTCTTTACTCTTATTCCCAGCTACCTCAATTTTGGAGGGAAAAAAGTGGGTTTTTTCCTCGCGAATTTTATTATAGTGGATTTTCAGGGCTAGTTTGTATCTGCCTTTGTCCTCGGGGTTGAAATTATTCCGCCACACTCTCTCCAACCGTTTACAGGCGCTTTAATGGGGGAAAGGTGTCACCCCTCTCCAGTTGCCAGTACTGGAGCAAAGTGTCTGTCTGTTTTGGAAGCTGGCGGTGCAGGCTGGGCGTAAACAGATCCTCTGAGAACGGGCCCCATCGATTGCATAGGGCTTGAAAGCTTGGCTGATGTAGACGCCATAGACTCGAAGATGATGAAAGTGCCAGTCAGCTACCTGGTTGGCCATCCCCGGGAGTTGTTCTGCCGTTACTGAGACCTGATTCTGCAGGCAATATTCCCAAACGTCGCAGGCTAGATCTGTAAGGTTCTTGGACTGAGCCCCTCCGAGGTGATTTATGTATCTGACTGCTGCCACATTGTCCATCTTGAGAAGGACACAGCATTGTGCCCACTCCCTGGTCCAACAGCGGACCGTGAACAACCCGGCTAGGAGTTCAAGGCAGTTGATGTGCATGGATCGTTCTTGTGCAGACCATCTTCTGCCGGTGGATAAGTCCTCACACCTTACTTCCCAGCCCATACCACTGGCGTCGGACTCTGACCAGGTCTATGGGAACCGAATAGCGCTTGCCCATTCCAGGCTTCCATATGAGCCAGCCACCATTGGATTTCTTTTAGTCTCTGGAGGGCCCGATAATGAAGGAGGCCCGGGAAGATGGCTTGAATGGAAGATGACACAAGACCTACCACCCACGCTATCGGGCGAAGGGAGGTGGAGGACGGGGCAAACAGACATAGCAGTTTGTGTCTGATCTTGGATATCTTCCTTAAAGGAAGGCTGAGTGTGGCCAGACCCGAGTCCACAATGAAACCGAGTAACACCATCGACTGAGAGGGAGAAAAAGAGCTGCTTTCTGTTGGTTTATTATGAACCCTAGGGATTCTAGGAGTGAGACGGCCATCTGCAGATGATGTGAACGGTTTTGTGGGCTTTGGTCCATTAGAAGAATGTCGTCCAGGTAGATAATGAGGCAGAAGCCTGAGCCCTGAGGAACTCGACTACTGCACGCATTACCTTGGTGAAGCACTCAGGAGCAGAGGACAGACGGAAAGGGAGGCGGGTGAATTCAAAGGTCTCCCCCCGCCACTGGAATTGGAGGACTCGTCAGTGGGGAGGAAAAATCGGGACCGTGAGATAGGCGTCCTTGAGATCTAGACGCGCTATCTAGTCATTGGGAAGGAGAAGGTCCCTGAGCAGACGGATACCCTCCATCTTGAAATGCCGGTAAACCAACCATTCGTTGAATTCCTCCAAATTGATTACTGGTCTTTCCCCCAGTCCCTCTTGTCTACAACAAAGAGATTGCTTAAGAAACCCCCAAGGTGAGGGTATGTCTTCACAATCGCTCCTTTGCAAATCAATTCTGATACCTCCCCATCCACCAGGGGGGCATGAGCAAGAGAGAAAACTAGGGGAATCTGGGTATGTTCCTGGTAAGGAGAGACGTAAAATTTGATGTGTAAACCAACCACAGTTTGCAGGACCAGGGCATCGATGTTAGGGCCTGCCAATTGTGGAAGAAATTCCCCAGGTTGCCCCACCGGCACTGTTGGGGGAAGGTTTGAACTCTCACCTGAATTGAAACCCTGGGCGTTGCCGCTGCGCCGTCCTCCTCTAGCCACTCGGTGGCGGGGGTACCCTTGGGTGGGGTAGAAGTTCCCGAACTTGGAGGTGTCCTCTCCTGTTGTCTTGTCCTCTGGAGGGGGCTGAGTGCTGAGCACGGCCAGTCAAGCGCCCCCTACCTCGGCCAGCCCCGGTAAAAAGCCGGGACATAAAGGTGCGCTTGATGGATGACTGCGCTTTATTCAGGTAATTAAAGGTTTGGACAAACGTACCCAGTTCTTCCACGAATGGGTCCCCAAACAAACCCCCTTGGGCGATGGAGCCTGCCTCAGAGGTGGTGAGGTCCCCAAGCTTAGGGTCGATTTTGATGAGGAGTGAACGGCGCCTCTCCGTGGAGAGGGCAAAATTTGCATTCCCCAATAGGATGATGGCCCGCTAGGCCCAACCAGAGAGGACCTCGGGAGATATAAGGCTTCCTGATGCTTTGGCATCCTCAGCCATGTCCAAGATACGGGTTAGGGGGCCCACCAGGTCCAAGAGTTTCTCCTGGCAAGCCCGCCAGGACCAGTGAATCCCCTTTTTTAGGTCTCGCCTAGGCAGCGCTTCCGCTGTCTCGTTGAGACATGCAGTATATACTATAGCAGGGAAGCTTCGTTTAAGCTCCGCCCACTCTCCGCCCATCTTTTGGATTGGCTTACATCCTAAATGCTGCATTCTGATTGGTTTTCAGCTTGTTAGTCCCTCCTCCTGACGGCCATGTCGTCATCTGTATACGTCCATGGCTATCAGCCCCTTTACTTTAAAAACTATTTTGTTCCCGTGGCTTACCCCCTCCCCTTTCGCAGTCCGTAACTTCTCATGCCACCACCATCCCCCCCACTCCCGTTTGTGCCTTTTTGCCCGCCCGCAATCCCGTTTCAAATGCAATAGGACTCGCGTAAATGCGAGTTCTATTGCATTGCAAATGATTGTTTTTAAAGTAGTGCGCATTAACATGCGCGCAATGCCTTACATGTACGCATGCGCGCCAAAAGTCTTGCACGAGGAAAAACAGGAAGTGGCTCCCGGCTGCCGCAGGTTGAGAAGGGGAGGAGGATACGGCGAGAAGAGGAGGAGAGAGGAGGGAGAGCCCCGCGGACTCGCTCTGGCGCTCACACACCCCCTCGGATCCCGACCTGCGCCAAGAGTGGCTCGTTGGCGCTGTGACCGCGCTGCCCTTCCCCTGCAGGCGGCTCTCTCCACCGGGGCTGAGCGCTCCTGGGTGCTTTCGATTTTATGATCCCTGCTCGGTGGGGGTTGGAGCTCTGTGTAGCCGCAGTTTCCTGGTACTTTTCTCCCTGTCTGGACTACGAGTCTGAGGTGACAGCGTTTTATTGCCGCGCAACTTGAGGCAGATAAGGGGTCCACCCTTCTGCGGTCCCGGGGTGGCGGTGGATCCGGACTGGAGGCGGGGAGAATGCTCCGGCTCCTGCGGACGACCTTTGGCCGCCGGTCGATCCAGCGCTACAGGGCAGCGCCCCGCGCACACCGGGCCGAGCCGGACAGGGGTTTCCGGACGGGCTTCGTGCAGCCCCGACTGCAGCCCGCGGGGTTGTCACCCTTGCCAGCCGCTTCGGCTTCCTCGCTGCTGCAGTCGCCCGTGGTGAGCGGGGGCGCCACCGTCCACATCCTGGCTGCCGGGGACAGCTGCTCATCCCTCTGCTGCCGGGTGCTGCTGCTGGACAGGACGGACGTCAGCGTGGACCTGCCGGTGAGTGCCTCCTCAGCCCCCGGGACTCATCTAACAGGCTTGGTTGGGCAGAAAGTGAAATTTCGCTTTCCCAACAGTCGGTCAGGTACAGCAGTGTCCCGTCCCAGCCCTCGCCCACCTGCAGGCTCCTCTGCACACACAAATTCATGTCTTTCTCCTTAATCCTTGTCATATACGTTTTTGTTTCCTCTCTCCGTTTCTCCTCTTGCTCACTTCCCTCCTCTTCCATTCTCTTCCAGAGCCCCCTTTGTGCCCCTCTTTAGAACGCGCCCCTCCCTTTCACCACCCCGTCTCTTCTGCCTTTCTACGGCATACCCTGCCTTCCCCCATTCCCCTTCACTTCCTCTCCCTTCTTTGTTCTCCCGTCTCTGTCCTTCACTTTTCCCGTTTCGCTTTCCATCTCTTTCTTCACGCAGCGCGTCTCCTCCTTTCTGTTCGGAATGTTAGCTCTGCTGTTTGTTGGTTGTTCTATTCCGCTCTGCTCTCTGCTGGTCTTGACTGTGCTTCCCTGTTCTGCTCTTCCCTGTTCTGTTCTGACCAGTTCTGTGCTGCCCTGTTCCATTCTGCCCTGTTCTGTTGGGCTCTGTTCTGTTGGCCCTCTTCTGGGCTGCACTGCTCTGTTCAGCTGTGCACTGTTCTGTTCTGCCCTGTTCTGTTTTGCAATGTTCTGTTCTGTCCAGTTATGTGCTGCCCTGTTCTGTTGTGCACTGTTCTGTGCTGCCCTGCTCTATTTTGCATTGTTCTGTGCTGCCCTGTTCTGCCCACTTCTGTGCTGGCTTTTTCTGTTGGGCGCTGTTCTGTTCTAACCAGTTTTGCTCTGCCCTGTTCTGGCCACTTCTGTGCTGCGTTTTTGTGTTGGGCACTGTTCCCTCCTGCTCAGATGTTCTGCCCACTTCTGACTAGTGAGATGAAGAAACTGGGGGGAGGTCTCTCAAAGGAGCGTGGCCAATCTAATAAAGGGGGTGGCTTAAAACACATAAGCTAAAAATCTGGCTTAGCATAGTGTGCCACACTACTGCTATTTTGCTGCTTCTGTCAGCATCCACATATATGATACAACAAGTAACATTACACCTACAACAAGCCAGGACTATTGGCTTTGTCAATGGCTGTTAGTTGCATATTACTAAGGACAATTGAAAGATGTACTGCTTCTCTGTGCTTGTTTTAATAGCATCATGGTGTTTGAGGCCGCGTAATATCTAAGACTAAATTATCATAATCGCACTGAACCAGTTATGGCATCCATTGGCATTCTAAAATATAGAATTTATACTCATTGTTTTCTTTGTCTGCATAGCTAAAAACTTATAAGGTCCCAAAAGCGAGACCGATTGCATTGCAAATGCTTGTTTGGGCTTGTATATACTTCCCCAGGAAGGTGGCCATATGTTCGTCGATATTTGAATGAGGGCCATTTTGTCCCCCAGAGACGGGAGAAGGCACTCCGCCCACAGGCGATTCCGGACCTCTTTGTCTAACGGCTTGCGTAGCCACCCCGTGACATAGACCGCAACCTTATCTGCTGGTACCAAGTCCGAGGAACGGGGGTGCACCAGGCTTTCTGGGTCCAGCATATATAAGACGTCCAGGGTAGCATTGCCTGCTGGCCCCTCTTGCGCATTGTGGGATAAGGGGCGCCATGGGCGGGAGTCTGACTCCTGCTCTACCTCTGAGCCGGAGTGTCTTTCCCAAGCCTGAGGAGGTGAGGGTGTACTGGGAGGTCTGGGGACCCAGAAGCCGCTGTCCTGAGGGACCTGGTTCCATAGGATTCAGGGGAGAAGGCCTCTCGCGAGTCATAAAGGCTTGCTTCAGCCTATCAAATGCGTCTAGGTCAACACTAGAACCATTGTCCCTTTTTCGTTTGGGGAGCAGTGGGAGCTGGGCGGGGTCGTCTGCGGGTAAAAGCCCTCTACTGACTTCCCTCCCGGGTAGGGGTTTGAAGCAGCGCTCTACTAACTGCAGAAGTGGGGCGACTGCCAGTGCCACTGCTTTGGTAATGGAGGTGTCCATAACCTCACAAAAAGAATCATCTATAGGGAGGTAAGTAGGGGTGTCTTCCTCTACATAGTACTCCTCTAAATCGCTCATATTTTCCTTTTTTAAAGATACTGCTACAGGCAGGAGCGAAGGTGCTGGATATCCAGCTGATTCAAGGGGTATATAAGTGGGAGGGGGCTTCCCCAATCAACTATATTGCAGCCCAGGGAGCCAATAACAGGGAGATACCCTGCAGGACAGCAAACACCCACTCACTCAACTTTGGGCAAATGCACTCGCCTGGGCAGGTGTCTATGCTTATTAAGCACTCATTTACGCTAAGAGCCGGTAATACAGACCCCCTGGGGGGTGGGGACGTACAAACTCCAGGCGTGGGGCACAAGGGAATTTCGGCACCCGGCCGGCTGCGCTGTCAGGACAGAAGTAATCAAATCAGTTCACCAGCTCGGGTGAGAGAGACGTACTAAGCGCGATTAAAATGCGGCTCCCTGTGGTGGCCAGAGGCCAACACCACACCGGCCCCAGGCACTGCAGCGCTTCAGCTGTCACCAGCAGTGGCCGCGGATGAGCAACGAGCATTCCCGCGGCCGCATATAAAAGGCTAAAGGAGAAAAGTTGTTAATAGTAACAAACGGGCACAAACCAGCATAATAAATACAGCAATGAAGAGGCCAAGTGGCTGGAATCACTTAACTCGGCTGCTGAGCAGCGAAGAAAGCGGAGGCAGCAAGAGAGTCGTGGGTCTATGGAAGATCCATGGAGATATCTGATTGGACATTATTGTTTATTTGAACTATGACTTCTTGGGTTTATAGGAAATGAAGTCTTGTTAATGTCTGAATAATGGCTGCTGTTTAATAAAACGAAGAAAGTTAAAGCGTAATCCTCGCCTCTGGTCCTGCCATAGAATCACAAAACTATTCGTGCAATAAGCACACACACACCTTCTTTGTAAATTAAGCTCAAAACTGTGCATGCAATAAACGCACACGCCAGCTGTGTAAAGTAAGCACAAAAATGTGTGTATTTGCGACAAACATATACACCCACACAACCTTTGGGACAACATACACCATTTGGTGGGTGCAAATCTGACATACTTCTGGAAAACCTGTCATCTAAGCACTCTCTACTTTCTGCTTTAAGTCTCAGGGCACTATTCTTGTCTGCCTCCCTTTATACACCGATGACACGGGCTGCGGGCAGCCGCACACATATGAACGAAATGTACATACCACGACCACTGTTTGTATTTTTAGGTCTCGCCTAGCGTTGCTGCGCACATGCGCAGCTCGCTCGGCGAGATTTATTGTAAATGAGGACATTCAGAAGAGGGCTTTAAGCCCCGCCCCTCATTTCCATTGGCTGGCGTCACCGTTTATGCTAAACGGTGGCCTGCCATTGGAAATGGGGTATTTTGGTTGCCGCCCTTTCGCTTTTTGGTCCGGCCCATCCGGACTGGCTCGTGTGCTTTGCCTCTGTCGCAAAGCACTTTCTTATCTTTATGGGGCCATGTGTTTCTCATGGCCCCATAAAGACAAGAGATCGATACTTGTTAACAGCGCTGTAGGCTGACTGTTTTAGTGGTTTTTATACCACATACTTGCTGTTTTTGTGTGGCAGCGGCTTCGTTGTGTTTCTGCGCAGCAGAAAACACCTCAGGTGGTGGTATATTAATTCTGTGTCTCTTTAAGAAGACGGGACGGAGGGCAGGGTGAGCGAAGTATGAGGGGTGCGAATGCTCGGGTCAGGTCATTGAAAGTGTGCGCAGAGAGCAGAAGACTGACTTCACTCGTATTCTGTGTGAAGGCTAAATGCGCCGTGATGTGCCGCAGGTCACACAGAGCGTCGGAAGCCTCGGGGGTGGAGCATTAGGGGATCCCGACCCTGGGTTGACAGAGGGAGATCGTGCAGGGGTCACCCTGGTCTCCAGGAACCTGTAAATGGTGTAGAGGGAGTGAGATTTTAAAAAACTTATATCAGTTTCAGGAGCTCACTCTTCACCATTGGAAGGGAAATCTCACAGCAAGGATTATGATGATCATGTAGCAGCCCGACAAGAACTTCAAACCTGTTCCAGCCCAGACCGAACTCGGCGAGATAGCTCAGTGAGTTCAGCACTAGCTGCTGGCGCCTGTGCCGGGCAATCAGTCGCAACTTGAAATCCTGGCACCAGCGCCAGCACAGTCTTTCCTTGTTCACGATGAACTTAAACTGAGCATCATCGGGCAGGTGCCTAATAACACATCTTATTTATAGCGGTTCGAATCGGTCGGCCTGTAGGCGCCAGCTCTATAAAGCCATTTATTATTATATGTACTAGCAGTATTTCTATGCTGTGCCACGACACATAAATCACTTTTATTTTGCTTCTAGCCAAGGGCGATAACACTGCTGGGCGCGCAAAGCTAGGCTCGCATTTCACTTGTCTAGACAAGTGCTCATTTATTTGTACCCTTCTGTTTGTGTAAGGGTGAACTAATCGCTTCTAGGCGCTTCATAAAACTGCTCCGGGCCTGGGGTCGTGATTGTGAAGCTTGAATTGCCGTTGCCTCGCAGAAGTGAACGAGTTGTAGGGTCTGTAAAGCCAGGGCCCGGGGGCGTCAGGGCGCTGTAGGGAGCTCGGGTACCAGTCCTGGAAGCCGAACTAGAGAAACAGGGCCGGGCCAGATAGGGCCGAGAAGCGCTTTTTCATGTTTATTAAACATCAAGGGTTACTTTTTAATGATGGTATATGTCAGGATGATGGTTTATGAGATTATGTTTTTAATGATGTTGCTTTTCATGTTTTATGGACATTTGTCTTAATAAACTTATTATCACTCCTACAACCAGAAGAGACTAGACTAGATAGGAAGCACTATACGCCTTCAAGGCACACGCTGCTGAGCTGGGGGATCGGCTCCTCGAAGCACAACGACTCCACTCATTCAGAGTGCACTGTGGGGCTAAGTGATCCAGGAGGGAGCTCAGGAACTCACTCCTCGGGTGTTTGTGATGGCTGGGCGAGGTCCTGCTACCTCTTGAGAGATAGTTATCCGAAGATAAGCATTTCTTTTGAGCGTCTGCCCTCATACAGCGCAAAACATGGAAGATTGTATCGGGCATTTATGTAGCGCTTCATACTCATGACAAGGCCACTAAGCGCTCCGATGTGAATATGGTGGCACTGGAGACTGGGTCTGCTTCCCTTGCAAGAGGGCCGCCTCTTTAAGAGAGCGCGAGGACGGAGGAGGGTTGGGATTTAGATTCTGGAGAGAGGAGGAGGGGTGGGGAGCATTGAAAGTAGAGGTGTCTGGGGAATACAAGAGCACGCGGAACGTAGACGTCTGTGTGAGGAGTTTGTAGGACGAGTCTGGGGAGTGGAAGAGACTGGGGACTGGGAGAGCCTGAGGAGGGGAACATGGAAGAGGCTGAGGAGGAGGAGAGTATGGGAACTGGAAGAGGCTACACCATCCCTGAGAAACGAATTCGTCCCTTAGCTACTTACTGCTGTTTTTAAGTGTTTAAAAGGTTACGATTTTGTGTAGATGCTTCAAACGTCCCCAAGTGATGGACTGGGCGAAGGAGCAGGGTGAAATGAATTGTTCTTTCTTTGTTGTGAAAGGTTTTGATTCACTATTCATGCACATCGATAGTTGCGTCACAAGCACTGTTTTCAAAGCAGCAGTTATTTCAAGAGGATAATGGGGGTCTCCTGATGAGTGGGCTCCAATGGTCACGTGAGTCCCCTGGTATACAGCGGTAATACCCCGATGATTTCTGGGGAGAAATTCTCCTCTCAAATTTGGAGGACTCTAGCAGCTATGGCTTTCAGTGTCAGTGGCAGCAACAGACTGAACTTTTACCCATGTTGACAAGCCTGAAGACTCTAGAAGGATTTCAATTCTTACCACCCAGGAAGCCGAAAGGATGGATCCTTTTAGATTTCTTTCATTAGTGAGGTCTTTGTTTAAGCGTTTACACAAATTGCTTGAACAAAAACAAAAATCTGATGTTTCAATAGAAACACACCATTGTGCACCAAGGGAATGATGGTCAGTATTTTGCATACATGTGATTGCAAACACTCTGTGACCAAAAAGAGGTAGGTTTGTTTCAAATTTTAATACTACTAAAAGGCATAATGATAACATCACTGCAAACGATCCGCCCGATGATAACAGCGCAGGACATCAGATAAGTACTGTTGTTCAAGTTGACTCAAATCCAAACTGCATACCGTGAAATAAATATTAAAATTTTGAACTGGACACATTTTTTACTTTCCTAATCATACCTTGCACAATTACTTGTCCACTGCCTCAGTGTCAGTCAGTACTCTCCAGAAGCTGCTCCAAACCATACACTTCGTATTACTAAACTGCCTTCAGAGCTTCCACTTCACCTAATGTCCCCGTGCCTTCCCCCAACACCACCCTCCGCCCTGGAGTATGCACATGTTACTTTTATTTTATATGGCAGCATTCCTAGCTCCCGTTCCTGCGCGCCACTTCTCCACCCTCCAAAATCTATAATACATACTGTATTTAAAGCAGCACTCGCTCTCCGTTGTAGTCCTTTCCCTTTGCATTATTTATGAGCGTTTGAAGCCAAATGGAGCAGGGCGTTCCCCTTCCAGACCTTTTCTATTGGGGCCACTGCTCATTACCTGCCCTCCACACTCCGGCTGCAGTAGGGCCAGAGAAGGCCAGGGCCCCTGGAAGACCAGTGGGGCCTCTACAGTCACTCACTTATCAGGCTCCTGAAAATTCAGTAAGTCTTGGGCAGTCAGTCACATGTGATGCCTATGTCTCAGAGAGGCTACCATATTTAACCTCTGTCTAAACACTTATAAGGTCCAAAAGGCGAGACCTATTGGCTATGCCAATGCTTGTTTTTTTTTGCTGAGCTGTTCATAAAGCCCATGATTCGGTTGTGGCATTCCTTGGCTGTGCTTCTTTTAGCCTCTTGAGAAATAGCCTACACATCTTATTTAGGCTCAAACTTCACACAAAGGAGCAAATCAGGTGTGCAAATTAAGATTATGCAGGATATGCTTTTTTTTGTATCTGGAAAACGTGCACATCTTGTAAATACTACACGTGGCGGTATCAGTATTTACCGCTTGGGTAGTAACCTACAGATTGCGCCAGTTATAATGAGATCCTCACTCTTGGTGAGTTGTCTCTTCCTTAAATGAGGCTCTGTTTTTTTTAATGCGCTGGCACAAGCCAAATGAACCAAGTGGCTTTAATATTTGGTATACAGAACTCTCCTGCGTAAAAAAAAAATAATATAGAAGAGATTATTTGTCACTCCATTTTGAAAAGATTTATGATCACTGTCCTGATGGTTTCAGTCACCCAGATCCACCCTCTACTCCTCTGAAGGATGTTTTGAAGAACACAGTCCGGGCAGAATACTTCAGGTTTAGGTCCTCAGAGAGTTGAAATTATTCTTTCATTTTTCAAATTAGATGTAATTCTTATTTCACATCCGGGGCCTTCCTAGATCTTATTAAAGTAGCATTGGGCAGAAATAGTGTTAATAGTAAAGTCTGGTGTTTCATTAAACAATTAATTTTGTTCTTTCTAATCCTAGCCAGAAGTTTTTTTCATGCTTTAAAATTTTTAAGCTTATTTCTGCATAATTTACCTATGATGAGCAATTTATGCATTCCTTTTACTCTGGAAAGACAATTAGGGAGTGTTCATTTCATTTAGTTGCGAACTGTAAAGTGATCTGTTATAATCCTTATATTATGGTACCCAGTACTTTTGGCCTCGCAAGAGGGCGACTTCTTGCCTTGCCTGCATGAATTAATTTTTTTTCCCCAAAAAATTTGGAATACCAGAATAAAAACCTAACCGTGGGGAACAACAGGGTTTTCACTGAACATGTATGAAAATCCTCTTTCCAGAAAGAAAAATTCTTTTCTAGAGTCCCCTCACCCACCAGGGTTTCCCCTAGGTGGCATGCTTCATCATTGGGGTCCTCTCAATCCGCTGCGGATTGAGGCGTGCTGCGACTTGCGAAACTACGTAGGAGCACTAAGTTGTGGAAAATGTGTAGTGCAGTGAAAGTGGAGTGGAAAAGCAAAAAGTTAAAAATACCTAATTAGTGGGCTAATATTTTATTCCTGCCCCTAGTCGGTATGACTAAAATCAGGGGTTAATAATAGGGAAAGTCTAACTATAATGAGTATAGAGTCCCTAGTATTGGGTCGACATGTTTCGAGCTGTCCCCTCAAAGCTCTTCTTCAGGACCACACGAGGACCAGCCCCGTGCGTGCCACTCCTAAGCAAACCTATAATTAGGAATTAATGAGGTGCACACCTACTGTGTATACACCTAACACGTAATACATACGGTTAATCACTGACACGTTGTATCTGAGGAAATAAAGCAAAGAAAGGATTAAAAACGCGCCCGCCTCCCAGCCAGGCTGGTAGGTCCTTGACACATGCGGCGTCTTAACTTAATTAATGTACTCCTCTATAGTGGGTGGGTGTAATTAAAAGTAATAATTAGTGCGAACATCCAGCGTGGTAAGAAACTCACACTCGCGACGCCTGGTAGTAAATAAGTGGTTAAATACATAACAAAAAGCACTCGTGTAGAGACACCACGTGACATACAACATATAACACTTAATTGTCAGCATATTAGTGACACATACTTTAGTTTAGGCAGAATATTGCCTCATGATCTGCAGGGGTAGAGGGGCTTGTAGTCACACCCTAAGGAAATAATGAAGACACAGAGTGGTAATTAGTGAGGAACAAACCGGAGGGGAATTCTCCCGGTGTCTCACATTGATCTATAATGGGATATTGAAAACTCATTAGTTCCTAGGAAAGGAACTTAAGGAGAAAAGGGTTAGCAAGACTTACTTCGTCAAAGCGCTCCTCTGGCAAATCACCTAATGGCACCCCCGGAGACCGCATCTTACCGTGCCTGTCTCCCGGAGTCCATTAAATACTGCCGGAACTGTCCAGTCATGATTGCCTTGGCAGCTAGACCGTAAACCTCCAAAATGGCAGCTCCATATGGCAATACCGGGGGCCATCTTGTGCGAGTGACTCAGATGCCTTTCGTTGAGACCTCTAAGTGGCATATTTCATAAATGAAATGGGAACTAAAGATATGAAACCAACCCAAAAGCGAAATACTCAAGCGTCTGGTTATTGAGTGCAAACAGAATGCTCGAAAAGAAGGGTCAGCTAGACTGGAGATAATATGGAAGGAAGCCATCTAAAATGTCTAAAAACGGCGGGGGCCTTCTTGGAATGTCTAAGAATAATGTAATGGTACAGGGGCTCTAAACAAGTGGACCACCGCAACACAGGTGTTAGACATAGCTTATACATTCTTAATGTGGGATGTCGGTGGTGATCAGGTTGATGACAAAGAGACCACGAAAAATGGTATTACATAGTGCCAGTGTGGGTATCTTAAAGGGATTGATCATTCCCCTGAGTGATACTGGTAGCAAAGTATTGTTCCTAGAACACTGTATCTAAATTGTAGATCGTGCGTACCAGAATCATTTTACAAATTGCCCCCATGGAATGTTGTCATTCAGCCCTTCGGTGTCAATTTGTACACCCATCTTTGTTCTTTCTCTAGTAACCTGTGTTCTAGATTGTCAGTGTGTTTGATGTGTTCTAACACCACCCAATGCAGATCGTTTAGGGTATGTAACATTTCTTTAAAATGTGATGTCATTTTTGTGGTGATCCTATTGCACCTGATGTTGCTTCGGTGCTCGCATATCCTGGTGCTGACCTTTCTAGTGGTCATACCTACATAATGCAGGTTGCATGTGATCATGTACACCACCCCAGGGGTCTTGCAATTAGTGAAATTGCGTAGTTCCCAAATCATCTTGTTGTTAAAAGTCACTTTCTTTGTGGTGGAGGTAAGATGACACACGCTACAATTACCGCAGGGGTAGTGACCCATTGGTAGCGTGCTCAGCAATGGTTGTGTTTTATCGTTCCTAGTTTGGGGTTTGGGGCGGGTGTGTACCAAAATGTCCCTTAGGTTTCTCCCTTTCCTATGTGAGTACATGGGTTTAGGGATGTCAAGCTTTCCACTGTTGAGGGTACGCCAATGTTTTTTTACTATTTTGGTGACACAGTCCGATGCAATGTTGAAAGTTGTGATACATATTGGTCTTCTGTCTTTTTCTGTGTCTTGTTTCTGATGTGTTTCCAAAAGCGCTTCTCTGTGGTTGTTTGTGGCTCTCTTCTTAGCTTTTGATATGAAGTTCTTTGGGTATTTCCTAGTGAGTAATTTCTCAGATAGGTCTTTGGCTTGTGCTCTGAAGTCCTTAGTCTCAGAACAATTTCTTCTGAGCCTGAGAAACTGTCCAAAAGGGAGGTTCTCCTTCAGGTGTCTGGGATGAAAGCTGTCATAGAGTAGTAGACAGTTTTTTGCCGTGGGTTTAAAGTGTGTAGTTGTTTTCAATAGGCTATCTGTAGCATAGATATTGAGGTCCAGAAAGACCAGTTGTGATCTACTCATGGTATGTGTAAACTTGAGGAAAGGGTCCTGGTGGTTAAGCCACTCAATAAACTCGTTGGTTTCGGATTCGTCACCTTCCCAAATTAGTAGAACATCGTCGATGTATCTTTTCCAGAGTTGAATATTTTGGCGATGTGGGTTGGTTTTGGACAGGATTTTGTGCTTTTCCAGGTGGTGTACATATAGTCCTGCCACACTAGGGGCTAAGGTGCTGCCCATACTGGTCTCGTGCTGTTGCCGAAACAGGATGTCCTCAAAACGGAAGAAATTCTCCGTCAGGGCCCACTTGCAGCACTCCAGGACTAAGTGCCTTGGTGTATGATAGGTCCACTCTTCTTCATATAGGACCTCTTCAATGATTTCAAGGGTCTCTTTGTGGGGTAGGCTGGTATAAAGGCTCTCCACGTCCAATCCAATGAGGATACTGGTTGTAGGGTCAAAATGTAGATCTTGAAGGAGGCAGAGTACTGCCTTAGTGTCCTTCAGGTAAGTGCTTGTTCCCTGTTTCAAGGGGCGTAGGAAAGCATCCGCGAATTTGGAGAGCGGTTCCAAAATGGATCCTATGCCGGAAATAATAGGTCGTCCCGGTGGGTTTTCCAATGACTTATGGATCTTCGGTATAGTATAAAAATACGGGGTAACCGGATGGGTGTTGTTCAAGAAATCCCCTTCCTTTTTGGTGATCCAGTCATGTGCTGTTGCTTCTTCCACCATGCTGGCAATCTCTGTCCGTAGGCGTTCCGTTGGGTCTTCTCTGATACGTAGGTAGTTCCTCTTATCCGCCAGAAGTCTCATGCATTCTCTGCGGTAGGCCTCTGTAGTTTGTAGGATGATGGCGCCACCTTTGTCCTCTGGTTTCATCGTAATTCTGGTGTCGTTTGCCACATTGTTGAATGGCTTCTTGCTCCTTTGTGCTAGTGTTGTGTAACACTCTTATGGTCCTGGGATCGATTTCTCCCACTTCTTTAAGTATGGCCTTCTCGAAGGCTAGGAGTTCCACTGGTAGGGTAGATGATGGAGGGGTAAATGTAGATTTTCGATGTAGGCCTGTATCCCCAGTGTTGGTGTCCATTATAGGTTTGTTCTCAAAAAACACTTGTAGTTTGATCTTACAAATGAACTCATTCAACTCGCAGCTGAGTCAGAACTTGTCCAAACTAGGTGTTGGGACGAAGCCTAATCCTTTTTCCAGGACTGTCAGTTGAGTTGATGATAAAGCAATGTCAGACAGATTTACCACTAGGCTGGATGGCTGGTGATGGTTGGGTTGTTCGGTGGGCCCATACTCCTCATGTTCATCCTCGTTGTTTCCAAGGGGTGTGACCATTGTACTTGCTGTCCTCTTCTGGTTCTTCCTCTCTGGGTTCCTTTGCCTCTCCCTAAAAAAGGAAACGACTGACCAGGCTGCTCCGGTTGTTGTGCTGGCTCCCAGTAGGTATAGGGTTGTTATTGATAATGTGGTGGTCCGTAGAATAAGGGTGCCGGAGGAAAAGGTGGAGGCCTTGATAGGTAGGCCATCCAAAACTCTGTCCTCCTCTGTTCCTCATCCTCCCGTTGTGGTTACGTCGACTTCTGGTGTTGTTTCTTCGGCCGTGGCCATTGTCAGAGTTATCTGAGACGGTATCCGATCCCTCTATATCGGAGTTCTACCCTGGGTTCCTTCCAGACAGATGATAATCCTCACTTGTATATGGGTATACTTTCTCGTGTGAGAAATTCTTAGAATCCTTTTTGAATTTCTGGTATTTTGTATCTTTAAGTGTTACCTCAAAATCTGTCATCGTTTTATTCAATTCCTCCAGCCTCTTCATTAACTCCATGACTGTTTGGAAGCTCTTGAGGCGAACCTCGAGTGTATGTATTTCTTCTTTCAGCTCCTGCGACAGTCGTGCTGCTGTTTTTATGATGAGTACCAACCAATCTCTGGTACAGTGCCAGGAGATTAGGGACCAGTCGTTCTTGAATGATTTATCTTGTTGAAAGATGAATGGTTCATTGCGTACTATTAAACCCTGTGGTGCCGCATTTACCCTCAAATATTCGGTCATCATGACCCCATGGATTATGGTTTTGATCTGATTCCTCTCCAGTTCTGTCAGTTCATCCCAACATTGACCTGCTTCGTTGGTATCTCTGTTGGGTGTCTCTGCGAAAGGGGTCATAGTGGATAAGATTCTCTCCACTTCCTCTTCCGAGAAGGTGAGGCCAGTAACTTCGGCCATGGTGACAAATTTTGTGTAGTGGGTGGTGTCAGAAAAACACGAGTGCGAGGGGCGGGACCTCCCACAGCTGCGCGCTGTATATAATGCAATCAAAAGATGGGGGGAGATAGAGGTTGAGGTTAGGTTCACCCTCCTAACTGAATGAAGTTTCACAAAATCTGGAATACCAGAATAAAAACCTAACCGTGGGGAAGACAGGGTTTTCACTGAACATGTATGAAAATCCACTTTCCAGAAAGAAAAATTCTTTTCTAGAGTCCCCTCACCCACCAGGGTTTCCCCTAGGTAGCATGCTTCATCATTGGGGTCCTCTCAATCCGCTGCGGATTGAGGCATGCTGCGACTTGCGGAACTACGTAGGAGCACTAAGTTGTGGAAAATGTGTAGTGCAGTGAAAGTGGAGTGGAAAAGCAAAAAGTTAAAAATACCTAATTAGTGGGCTAATATTTTATTCCTGCCCCTAGTTGGTATGACTAAAATCAGGGGTTAACAATAGGGAAAGTCTAACTATAATGAGTATAGAGTCCCTAGTATTGGGTCGACATGTTTCGAGCTGTCCCCTCAAAGCTCTTCTTCAGGACCACACGAGGACCAGCCCAGTGCGTGCCACTCCTAAGCAAACCTATAATTAGGAATTAATGAGGTGCACACCTACTGTGTATACACCTAACACATAATGCATACGGTTAATCACTGACACGTTGTATCTTAGGAAATAAAGCAAAGAAAGGATTAAAAACGCGCCCGCCTCCCAGCCAGGCTGGTAGGTCCTTGACATATGCGGCGTCTTAACTTAATCAATGTACTCCTCTATAGTGGGTGGGTGTAATTAAAAGTAAAAATTAGCGCGAACATCCAGCATGGTAAGAAACTCGCGACGCCTGGTAGTAAATAAGTGGTTAAATACATAACAAAAAGCACTCGTGTAGAGACACCACGTGACATACAACATATAACACTTAATTGTCAGCATATTAGTGACACATACTTTAGTTTAGGCAGAATATTGCCTCATGATCTGCAGGGGTAGAGGGGCTTGTAGTCACACCCTAAGGAAATAATGGGGACACAGAGTGGTAATTAGTGAGGAAAAAACCAGAGGGGAATTCTCCCGGTGTCTCACATTGATCTACAATGGGATATTGAAAACTCATTAGTTCCTAGGAAAGGAACTTAACCCCTTCGATGCTCATGACGGAATGGTTCCGTCATGAGCATCGGTGCTCCTGTGCTCATGACGGAACCATTCCGTCATGAGGACAGGGGCAGGAAATCCCTCTGCTGTAAACAGCAGAGGGATTTCCCTTTTTTTTAATTGGCCTCGGGAGGCTGGGGAAGAGCTTCCCCAACCTCCCGAGGCCAATTTACATTTTCTTTGCAATGCCGATCGCGCGCATGGTTCGCTGACGTCATTGCAATGAAAATGAAACTGAAATGAGCCAAGAGGCTCTTTCTACGTGCTCAGGGGGCTATCTCAGCCCCCTGAGCACGTAGAAAGTCAGGAGAGGTATCGTTGGAAAGGGGAGAATCTCCCCTTTCCAATGGTACCCCTCGCTAGTGGATCCCTGCTTGGGGATCGCCCCAGGAGGGTGATCCCCAAGCAGGGATCCACCCACTAGACACCAGGGAGGGGGGAGCGGCCCCTTGGGCAAGGGCCTTTGCTCCCCCCCAAAAAATTGCGCATATTCAGTCTTTCTGCCCCCCTCTGATGGGGGCAGTAGCCCCCAATCTGCCCCCCCGGGGGGGCAGAAAGCCCACTTGACACCAGGGATTTATTTTTTTGGCATATATAATTAGGGTGGGGGCTGCCCAAAACGGGCACGCCAATGCCCCCACCCCCGCCACCATTACAGCCTTTCTGCCCCCCCCGGGAGGGCAGAAAGCCCACTAGACGCCAGGGTTTTTTTTTAACGATTAATTTAGGGGTGGGGGTTGCCAAAGATGGGCATGTCAATGCCCCCACCCCTCCCCCCCCACAAAATTCCAGTATTTCTGCCCCCCTGGGGGGCAGATGGGGGCAGTAGCCCCCAATCTGCCCCCTGTGGGGCCAGAAAGCACCCTAGACACAGGATTTTTTTTTTTTATAGGCCCGGGGTGGGGGCTGCCCAGAATGGGCATGCAAAACCCCCAAAGAAAACTAAAGACTTGCTGCCCCTCCAGGAGGAATATGGGGGCAATAGCCCTTGATCTGCCCCCGGGGGGGGCAGAAAGCCCACTAAGCGCCAGGGATTTTTTTTTTTATATATAGGTAGGGGTGGAGGTTGCCCAGAATGGGCATGTCAAGGCCCCCACCCCCCAAAAAAATGATAGTCTTTCTGCCCCTAACCCTGGGAGGCAGATGGGGCAGTAGCCCCTTATCTGCCCCCCCGGGGTGGGACAGAAAGCCCACTAGCCACCAGGGATTTTTTTTCTCCAAAGTTCGGGGTGGGGGTTGCCCAGAATGGGCATGCCAATACCCCCACCCCCGCAAAAAAGATGCCCCAGCCTTTCTGCCCCCCCAGGAGGCAGATGGGGGCAGTAGCCCCTGATCTGCCCCCCGGGGGGGGCAGAAAGTCCACTAGGCGCCAGTGATTATGCTGGCTTTTCTATTAGTAGGGGTGGGGGCTTCCCAGAATGGGCATCCCAATGCCCCACCCCCCCAAAAGAATAGCCACAGTCTTTCTGCCCCCCTTGGGGGCATATCGGGGCAATAGCCCTCGATTTCCCCTCTTCCCAGGGCGGCAGAAAGCCCACTAGGCACTGAATTTTCTTCAGGATGTGCCTACCTGTGGATTTTGGGACCTAGCGCAGCCGGCACATAGGGAAACCTAGCAAACCTGTACATTTTTGAAAACTAGACACCAAGGGGAATCCAGGATGGGGTGACTTGTGTGCCTCTCACCAGGTTCTGTTACCCAGAATCCCTTGCAAACCTCAAACTTTGTCTAAAAACCCACATTTTTCTCACATTTTTGTGGTGGAAAGTTCTGGAATCTGCGTGGATCCACAAAATTCCACCCACTCCGCGTTCCCCAAAGTCTTCCGAGAAAAATGGTACCTCACTTGTGTGGGTAGGCCTAGTGCCCGCGACAGGAAACTGCCCAAAACGCAACGTGGACACACCACATTTTCTCGGTGAAAACTGACCCTTTTTTTGCAAGTGCCTAGCTGTAGATTTTGAACCCTAGCTCTGCCGGCACCTAGGGAAACCCAGCAAACCTATACATTTTTGAAAACTAGACACCCAGGGGAATCCAGGATGGGGTGACTTGTCTGGCTCTCACCAGGTTCTGTTACCCAGAATCCCTTGCAAACCTCAAAATGTGTATAAAAAACACATTTTTCTCACATTTCTGTGGTGGAAAGTTCTGGAATCTGTGTGGATCCACAAAATTCCACTCACCCCGCATTCCCCGAAGTCTTCCGAGAAAAATGGTATCTCACTTGTGTGGGTGGGTCAAGTACCCGCGACAGGCAAGGGCCCAAAACCTAGTGAGGCGACATCAAAATTACCTATCACAAACCAACCTGGTTTTGCAAGGGGGGTCACCTGGGTTTTTGGCCCCGTGCTCGGCAGACAGCTAGGGAAACCTACCAAATACACACATTTCTGAAAACTAGACACCCGGGAGATTCCAGGGAGGTATGGCTTGCGTGGATCCCCAACGTTTTCTTACCCAGAATCCCCTGCAAACCTCAAATTTAGCTGAAAAAAAATCACTTTTTCCACACATTTTTGTGTGGGAAAGTTGTGGCATCACCGGGCTGACACAAATTTCCTACCACCCAGTATTCCCCCAGTTCTCCCGATAAAAATGGTGCCTCACTCGTGTGGGAGGCCCAAGTACCCGCGACAGGCAAGGGCCCAAAACATATTGAGGCGACATCAAAATTGCCTATCTCAAAACGACCTGGTTTTGCAAGGGGGGTCACCTGGGTTTTTGGCCCCGTGCTCGGCGGCCATCTAGGGAAACCTACCAAACCCACACATTTCTGAAAACTAGACATCCGGGGATTCCAGGGAGGTATGGCTTGCGTGGATCCCCCAACGTTTTCTTACCCAGAATCCCCTGCAAACCTCAAATTTAGCTGAAAAATCACTTTTCCACACATTTTTGTGTGGGAAAGTTGTGGCATCACCGGCTGACACAAATTTCCTACCACCCAGCGTTCCCCAGGTCTCCCGATAAAAATGGTGCCTCACTCGTGTGGGAGGCCCAAGTACCCGCGACAGGCAAGGGCCCAAAACACATTGAGGCGACATCAAAATTGCCTATCTCAAAACGACCTGGTTTTGCAAGGGGGGTCACCTGGGTTTTTGGCCCTGTGCTCGGCGGCCAGCTAGGAAAACCTACCAAACCCACACATTTCTGAAAACTAGACACCCAGGGGATTCCAGGGAGGTATGGCTTGCGTGGATCCCCCAATGTTTTCTTACCCAGAATCCCTTGCAAACCTCAAATTTAGCTGAAAAAAAGCACTTTTTCACACATTTTTGTGTGGGAAAGTTGTGGCATCACCGGGCTGACACAAATTTCCTACCACCCAGCGTTTCCCCGGGTCTCCCGATAAAAATGGTGCCTCACTCGTGTAGGAGGCCCAAGTACCCGCGACAGGCAAGGGCCCAAAACGTATTGAGGCAACATCAAAATTGCCTATCACAAAACGACCTGGTTTTGCAAGGGGGGTCACCTGGGTTTTTGGCCCCGTGCTCGGTGGCCAGCTAGGAAAACCTACCAAACCCACACATTTCTGAAAACATTTTGTGATAGGCAATTTTGATGTTGCCTCAATACGTTTTGGGCCCTTGCCTGTCGCGGGTACTTGGGCCTCCTACACGAGTGAGGCACCATTTTTATCGGGAGACCCGGGGGAACGCTGGGTGGTAGGAAATTTGTGTCAGCCCGGTGATGCCACAACTTTCCCACACAAAAATGTGTGAAAGAAGTGATTGTTTCAGCTAAATTTGAGGTTTGCAGGGGATTCTGGGTAAGAAAACATTGGGGGATCCACGCAAGCCATACCTCCCTGGAACCCCCGGATGTCTAGTTTACAGAAATGTGTGGGTTTGGTAGGTTTCCCTAGATGGCCGCCGAGCACGGGGCCAAAAACCCAGGTGACCCCCCTTGCAAAACCAGGTTGTTTTGTGATAGGCAATTGTGATGTTGCCTCAATACGTTTGGGCCCTTGCCTGTCGCGGGTACTTGGGCCTCCTACACGAGTGAGGCACCATTTTTATCGGGAGACCCGGGAACGCTGGGTGGTAGGAAATTTGTGTCAGCCAGGTGATGCCACAACTTTCCCACACAAAAATGTGTGAAAAAAGTGATTTTTTCAGCTAAATTTGAGGTTTGCAGGGGATTCTGGGTAAGAAAACGTTGGGGATCCACGCAAGCCATACCTCCCTGGAATCCCCGGGTGTCTAGTTTATAGAAATGTGTGGGTTTGGTAGGTTTCCCTAGATGGTCGCCGAGCACGGGGCCAAAAACCCAGGTGACCCCCCCTTGCAAAACCAGGTCGTTTTGTGATAGGCAATTGTGATGTTGCCTCAATACGTTTTGGGCCCTTGCCTGTCGCGGGTACTTGGGCCTCCTACACGAGTGAGGCACCATTTTTATCGGGAGACCCGGGGGAACGCTGGGTGGTAGGAAATTTGTGTGATGCCACAACTTTCACAAAATGTGTGAAAAAAGTGATTTTTTTTTCAGCTAAATTTGAGGTTTGCAGGTGATTCTGGGCACGAAAACATTGGGGGATCCACACAAGCCATACCTCCATGGAATCCCCCGGGTGTCTAGTTTTCAGAAATGTGTGGGTTTGGTAGGTTTCCCTAGATGGCCGCCGAGCACCGGGCCAAAAACCCAGGTGACCCCCCTTGCAAAACCAGGTCATTTTGTGATAGGCAATTTTGATGTCGCCTCAATACGTTTTGGGTCCTTGCCTGTTGCTGGTACTTGGGCCTCCCACACGAGTGAGGCACCATTTTTATCGGGAGACCCGGGGGAACGCTGGGTGGTAGGGAATTTGTGTCAGCCCGGTGATGCCATAACTTTCCCACACAAAAATGTGTGGCAAAAGTGATTTTTTTCAGCTAAATTTGAGGTTTGCAGGGGATTCTGGGTAAGAAAACTTTGGGGGATCCATGTAAGCCATACCTCCCTAGAATCCCTCGGATGTCTAGTTTTCAAAACTGTATAGGTTTGCTAGGTTTCCTTAGGTGCCGGCAGAGCTAGGGTTCAAAAACTACAGCTAGGCACTTTGCAAAAAAAGGGTCATTTTTCACTGTGAAAATGTGGTGTGTCCACCTTGCGTTTTGGGCCGTTTCCTGTCGCGGGCACTAGGCCTACCCACACAAGTGAGGTACCATTTTTCTCGAAAGACTTTGGGGAACGCAGGGTGTGTGGAATTTTGTGGATCCACACAGATTCCAGAACTTTCCACCACAGAAATGTGAGGAAAATGTGTTTTTTCTGACAGTTTTTAGGTTTGCAAGGGATTCTGCGTCACAGAACCTGGTGAGAGCCAGTCAAGTCACCCTATCCTGGATTCCCCTGGGTGTCTAGTTTTCAAAAATGTATAGGTTTGCTAGGTTTCCCTAGGTGCCGGCAGAGCTAGGGTTCAAAAACTACAGCTAGGCACTTTGCAAAAAAAGGGTCATTTTTCACTGTGAAAATGTGGTGTGTCCACCTTGCGTTTTGGGCCGTTTCCTGTCGCGGGCACTAGGCCTACCCACACAAGTGAGGTACCATTTTTCTCGAAAAACTTTGGGGAACGCAGGGTGTGTGGAATTTTGTGGATCCACACAGATTCCAGAACTTTCCACCACAGAAATGTGAGGAAAATGTGTTTTTTCTGACAGTTTTTTAGGTTTGCAAGGGATTCTGCGTCACAGAACCTGGTGAGAGCCAGTCAAGTCACCCTATCCTGGATTCCCCTGGGTGTCTAGTTTTCAAAAATGTATAGGTTTGCTAGGTTTCCCTAGGTGCCGGAGGAGCTAGGGTTCAAAAACTACAGCTAGGCACTTTGCAAAAAAAGGGTCATTTTTCACTGTGAAAATGTGGTGTGTCCACCTTGCGTTTTGGGCCATTTCCTGTCGCGGGCACTAGGCCTACCCACACAAGTGAGGTACCATTTTTCTCGGAAGACTTTGGGGAACGCGGGGTGGGTGGAATTTTGTGGATCCACGCAGATTCCAGAACTTTCCACCACAGAAATGTGAGGAAAATGTGTTTTTTTTACAATTATTTAGGTTTGCAAAGGATTCTGGGTAACAGAACCTGGTGAGAGCCAGTCAAGTCACCCCATCCTGGATTTCCCTGGGTGTCTAGTTTTCAAAAGTGTATAGGTTTGCTAGGTTTCCCTAGGTGCTGGCAGAGCTAGAGTTCAAAAACTACAGCTAGGCACTATGCAAAAAAGGGTCATTTTTCACTCTGAAAATGTGGTGTGTCCACCTTGCATTTTGGGCCGTTTCCTGTCGCGGGCACTAGGCCAACCCACACAAGTGAGGTACCATTTTTCTCGGAAGACTTTGGGGAACGCGGGGTGGGTGGAATTTTGTGGATCCACGCAGATTCCAGAACTTTCCACCACAGAAATGTGAGGTAAATGTGTTTTTTTGGACACTTTTTTAGGTTTGCAAGGGATTCTGGGTAACAGAACCTGGTGAGAGCCAGTCAAGTCACCCCATCCTGGATTCCCCTGGGTGTCTAGTTTTCAAAAATGTATAGGTTTGCTAGGTTTCCCTAGGTGCCGGCAGAGCTAGGGTTCAAAAACTACAGCTAGGCACTTTACAAAAAAAGGGTCATTTTTCACTCTGAAAATGTGGTGTGTCCTCCTTGTGTTTTGGGCCGTTTCCTGTCGCGGGCACTAGGCCTACCCACACAAGTGAGGTACCATTTTTCTCGGAAGACTTTGGGGAACGCGGGGTGGGTGGAATTTTGTGGATCCACGCAGATTCCAGAACTTTCCACCACAAAAATGTGAGAAAAATGTTTTTTTTTTTTTTTACAATGTTTTAGGTTTGCAAGGGATTCTGGGTAACAGAACTTGGTGAGAGCCAGTCAAGTCACCCCATCCTAGATTCCTTTGGGTGTCTAGTTTTCAAAAATGTATAGGTTTGCTAGGTTTCCCTAGGTGCCGGCAGAGCTAGGGTTCAAAAACTACAGCTAGGCACTTTGCAAAAAAAGGGTCATTTTTCACTGTGAAAATGGGGTGTGTCCACGTTGCGTTTTGGGCTGTTTCCTGTCGCGGGCACTAGGCCTACCCACAGAAGTGAGGTACCATTTTTATCGGGAGACTTAGGGGAACTCAGAAATGTAGAGCAACTGTTATCTATTGACTTTCGATGCATTTCTGCCTTCCAAATGAAAGACAATGTGTAAAAAAGAAGTCATTTTGAAAAATGACCTATAATTCTCATGCTAGTATGGGTACTCCCGATTTCGGAAATGTGCAAATATCTACTGTTTCTAAACTCTATATTTTGTTCCCATTTCAGAAATACATAGGTGTCTTTCATACCATTTTTTCCATGTATACATTTTCCCAAAATAATTGCTATATACCCGGTACATAATAAAAAATCATTGCAAGACGCTGCTCAGTTATTGGCTCTGGGTTCGTCGGGTTCTTGGTGAACCTACAAGTCCTATATATCCCCACAACCAGAAAGGTCCAGCAAATGTAACGGTATTTTGCTTTCATACAGCTGTCATAATTAGAAGAAGTTTCAGGTGAAAACGTTGACACAAATGGCTGTTTTTTTCAACTAATTTTCAATTTTTCCTATATTTAACTGTTAGTTTCTATGAAGAAACCTTGAAGGATCTACACCAAATGAACCCTTGCTGAATTCAGAATTTTGTCTACTTTTTTAAACTGTATAGCTCTCCAGGATCCATTATTGCTTTCATACCCATTTCTACCATTAACTGGAAGGAGGTTGAAAGCACAAAAAATAGCATAAATAGGCTATGTCCCAGAAAAATGCCAAAACTGTGTACATTTTTTTCGTTTTCCGACAAAAGTCTGCTTGTCCCTGAAAGCTGGGAAGATGGTGATTTCAGCACCACAACCCCTTTTTTGATACCATTTGCAGGGAAAAAACCAGACGCTTTCATCTGGTGCCCTTTTTTCCCATTTTTCCCATAAAAACCAAAATTTAGCTGTATTTTGGCTAATTTCTGGGTGCTCTCCAGGGGAATCCACAAACCTTGGGTACCTTTTGAATCCCCATGATGTTGGAAAAAAAGGGCGCAAATTTGGCGTGGATACCTTGTGGTCAAAAAGTTACAGGGGCCTAAGTGCGAACTACCCCAAATAGCCAAAAAAAGCCTTAGCACAGGGGGGGGGAAAGGCCTAATAGCGAAGGGGTTAAGGAGAAAAGGGTTAGCAAGACTTACTTCGTCAAAGCGCACCTCTGGCAAATCACCTAATGGCACCCCCGGAGACCGCATCTTACCGTGCCTGTCTCCCGGAGTCCATTAAATACTGCCAGAACTGTCCAGTCATGATTGCCTTGGCAGCTAGACCGTAAACCTCCAAAATGGCCGCTCCATATGGCAATACCGGGGGCCATCTTGTGCGAGTGACTCAGATGCCTTTCGTTGAGACCTCCGAGTGGCATATTTCATAAATGAAATGGGAACTAAAGATATGATACCAACCCAAAAGCGAAATACTCAAGGGTCTGGTTATTGAGTGCAAACAGAATGCTCGAAAAGAGAGGTCGGCAAGACTGGAGATAATATGGAAGGAAGCCATCTAAAATGTCTAAAAACGGCGGGGTCATCTTGGAATGTCTAAGAATAATGTAATGGTACAGGGGCTCTAAACAAGTGGACCACCGCAACACAGGTGTTAGACATAGCTTATACATTCTTAATGTGGGATGTCGGTGGTGATCAGGTTGATGACAAAGAGCCCACGAAAAATGGTATTACATAGTGCCAGTGTGGGTATCTTAAAGGGATTGATCATTCCCCTGAGTGATACTGGTAGCAAAGTATTGTTCCTAGAACACTGTATCTAAATTGTAGATCGTGCGTACCAGAATCATTTTACAAATTGCCCCCATGGAATGTTGTCATTCAGCCCTTCGGTGTCCGTGTGTAATTTGTACACCCATCTTTGTTCTTTCTCTAGTAACCTGTGTTCTAGATTGTCAGTGTGTTTGATGTGTTCTAACACCACCCAATGCAGATCGTTTGGGGTATGTTGCATTTCTTTAAAATGTGATGTCATTTTTGTGGTGATCCTATTGCACCTGATGTTGCTTCGGTGCTCGCATATCCTGGTGCTGACCTTTCTAGTGGTCATACCTCCATAATGCAGGTTGCATGTGCATGTGATCATGTACACCACCCCAGGGGTCTTAGTGAAATTGCGTACCTCCCAAATCATCTTGTTGTTAAAAGTCACTTTCTTTGTGGTGGAGGTAAGATGACACACGCTACAATTACCGCAGGGGTAGTGACCCATTGGTAGCGTGCTCAGCAATGGTTGTGTTTTATCGTTCCTAGTTTGGGGTTTGGGGCGTGTGTGTACCAAAATGTCCCTTAGGTTTCTCCCTTTCCTATGTGAGTACATGGGTTTAGGGATGTCAAGCTTTCCACTGTTGAGGGTACGCCAATGTTTTTTTACTATTTTGGTGACACAGTCCGATGCAATGTTGAAAGTTGTGATACATATTGGTCTTCTGTCTTTTTCTGTGTCTTGTTTCTGATGTGTTTCCAAAAGCGCTTCTCTGTGGTTGTTTGTGGCTCTCTTCTTAGCTTTTGATATGAAGTTCTTTGGGTATTTCCTAGTGAGTAATTTCTCAGATAGGTCTTTGGCTTGTGCTCTGAAGTCCTTAGTCTCAGAACAATTTCTTCTGAGCCTGAGAAACTGTCCAAAAGGGAGGTTCTCCTTCAGGTGTCTGGGATGAAAGCTGTCATAGAGTAGTAGACAGTTTTTTGCCGTGGGTTTAAAGTGTGTGGTTGTTTTCAATAGGCTATCTGTAGCATAGATATTGAGGTTCAGAAAGACCAGTTGTGATCTACTCATGGTATGTGTAAACTTGAGGAAAGGGTCCTGGTGGTTAAGCCACTCAATGAACTCGTTGGCTTCGGATTCGTCACCTTCCCAAATTAGTAAAAGATTGTCGATGTATCTTTTCCAGAGTTGAAAATTTTGGCGATGTGGGTTGGTGTTGGACAGGATTTTGTGCTTTTCCAGGTGGTGTACATATAGTCCTGCCACACTAGGGGCAAAGGTGCTGCCCATACTGGTCCCGTGCTGTTGCCGAAACAGGATGTCCTCAAAACGGAAGAAATTCCCCGTCAGGGCTCACTTGCAGCACTCCAGGACTAAGTGCCTTGGTGTATGATAGGTCCACTCTTCTTCGTATAGGACCTCTTCAATGATTTCAAGGGTCTCTTTGTGGGGTAGGCTGGTATAAAGGCTCTCCACGTCCAATCCAATGAGGATACTGGTTGTAGGGTCAAAATGTAGATCTAGGAGGAGGCAGAGTACTGCCTTAGTGTCCTTCAGGTAAGTGCTTGTTCCCTGTATCAAGGGGCGTAGGAACGCATCAGCGAATTTGGAGAGCGGTTCCAAAATGGATCCTATGCCAGAAACAATAAGTCGTCCCGGTGGGTTTTCCAATGACTTATGGATCTTCGGTATAGTTTAAAAATACGGGGTAACCGGATGGGTGTTGTTCAAGAAATCCCCTTCCTTTTTGGTGATCCAATCATGTGCTGTTGCTTCTTCCACCATGCTGGCAATCTCTGTCCGTAGGCGTTCCGTTGGGTCTTCTCTGATACGTAGGTAGTTCCTCTCATCCGCCAGAAGTCTCATGCATTCTCTGCGGTAGGCCTCTGTAGTTTGTAGGATGATGGTGCCACCTTTGTCCGCTGGTTTGATCGTAATTCTGGTGTTGTTTGCCAGTTGTTGAATGGCTTCTTGCTCCTTTTTGCTAGTGTTGTGTCTAATTTTTGAGTCCAGTGGTTCAATGGATAGGGCAAACAACAAGGGGGATAATGGGCACCCTTGTCTCGTGCCCCTAGTAATCTCGATCGGGTCAGAGTGTAGCCCATTGATTTGCACTATAGCTTCCGGCTTAGTGTAGAGCAGCCTTATCCACCCCAGAAATGGGCGCGGGAGGCCCATTCTGCTCAGGATCGAGAACATATAGCCCCATTCAAGGGAATCAAACGCTTTCGTAGTCTCCAGGAAGATTCCCGCAGCCGAGTCGTCGGGGTCTATGTCGTGCAATAGTGCAAATGTGGTTCTGAGGTTGTGTGATGTGGCTATTCCCGGGACAAACCCAGCTTGATCTGGAAGAACCAGCCCTTCCATCAACAATGAAAGTCTGTTGGCTATAACCTTGGCGAGTATTTTAGTGTCGCAATTAATAAGCGACAGCAGTCTGTAGGAATCGCAATTGGTTGCCTCTTTACCAGGCTTGAGGAGCGAGATTATTCTAGCCTGGCGCATCGATGGAGGAAGAATGCCCTTTTCCAAAGCCTCTTCAACAAGCATTGGCATAGCCAATAGGTCTCGCCTTTGGGACCTTATAAGTGTTTAGCCATGCAACACTTGATGTTGTTGCACCAAGGATATTGTACTGGATAACTAAACACTTATAAGGTCCCAAAGGGGAGACCTATTGGCTATGTCAATGCTTGTTTTTTTTTTTTAAAGGACAAGCAGTGCTATCAGGTTTCGGCTGCCACTTAGTCCACCGCATCCCACGTAGACGCTTCAGCCATCTTTGAATGGTTTTAAAGCCAATTCAAAAGCGGTCGCCAGTGTATGTGAATCCCTATCTCAACTGTGAGACTGTTCTCCTGCTTCCCAATTCTATTAAATACATATTATGTAAAAAGAACATCCCTTTCTGAGCTGCACGGCTCATCCTACCCACGTTTCACGCGCAGATTTGAAATACTGATGGTTTGGGCTTCCCGGAATTCAACTGGTTGAGAGGTAGAGAGGTGTAGAGAGGTAGAGAGAGGTAGAGAGAGAGAGAGGTAGAGAGGTAGAGAGAGGTAGAGGTAGAGAGCGGTAGAGAGAGGTAGAGAGAGAGGTAGAGAGAGAGGTAGAGAGAGAGGTAGAGAGAGGTAGAGAGAGGTGTAGAGAGGTAGAGAGAGAGAGATAGAGAGAGAGGTAGAGTTGACTGTTTTGAAGCACACTCGTGCTTGTGGCACCATCCGCCTTGCGGGAGCGAGCAACAGCCAATTAGCATGCGCGCCGCTGCTCGCTCCCGCAAGGTGGATGCCGCCACAAGCACGAGTATGTGCTTCAAAAAGAGCAGAGCGACGGCTAAAGGCCCTCCTATGCAGCGCATGCGCGCTGCGTAGGCGAGACCTAAAAACCTGCTTTAGTATTGGAACCAGTTATATATATGGGTAGACCCAATGGTACTGGGACCTGGGTTGAGGCAATACAATAAAGAGTGGTTCCAGCAAAATCTACTTTGCCACAACACTTATATTGTGTAGACACAAATTCAAACAAAACATACATGAAAATGAAAGATTAAACAGTGTTATTTATTCACACTGTCATGTTCTCAAATACATCTATTACGCAATCAAAATTCATAAACAAAGTGCCCAGAACGACCGGGAAAAGAGAAGGATCGTAAAGGAAGTGATTCCGTGAAGGTAAAGTGTGAGAGCAAGAAGTAAATGTGCAAACAATTAAATCATAATTATCAACAAAAGATTCCAGATTTAATTTTCGCCATTAATGCACCATAATATACATAATTTTTGTAGCCAGGCCTAAAAATTGAAAAAACACAGTGAAATAATCTGTCGTTTCTGGCTGGTTCAAAAAAGGAGTGTCGACATTTCGACCCCGATTGAATGTAGGTTTAGTCGCACCTTACGGGGGGGTCTTTATCAGGACAGTGGTGGGGGGGGGAGGGAGAGGCGGGCACCTAGGATTTAATTTGAAAGAAATTTAAAAGTGAGCACCTCACCGGGAAGAGAACATTAAAAACCAGTAGAAATAGGGGCCAGATGGTTCCTAGAAATTACCGTAGTAGTCCTGCAGACAGGACTTTGGTGGGGCAATGGTGTGGGCCCGTGGGCTCCAAGATGCCGAGAGCGGAAAAAACTGCACCTGCAAAAGTAAGGCGTAGTTACAAATCTGAGTCCCACAACTATTTAAAGGGGTCAGAGGTTAAAAAGCAGAAATGCAGAAATGCCAACGGATAAATCAGGGGCACTTACGCTAATCCGAAATAATCAGACCTGTCCCAATCACATTTCTAGGGAGGTCCTGCCAAGATACATCAGCCAAGGACTAAACTGCACGAATCTATTAGTCAAAAGAGGAAGGGGAAATAACCTAAAAAACCAAAGACTACATGGATTTCCTCGTACATAATCATTAAATAATGAAATGATGAAATACCTGCTCTCTCCACCAGAATACTGCGCACACGAGTGCAGAAAATCTGTGGAGAGAGGGCATGGGATAATTAATAATGCTAGGAGCGCTAGGATACACAGGCCAAGATTGAACGGGGTACGTAAACAACTCACCGCTCCTTGTGGTTGTAAAGCGTATCTCAATTCGTCAAAGCCGGGCAGTGCTCAATCTAGAGCAAACAGATAAAAAAAATACCAAACATCAGTCCATATGCGGACAGATTGGGGAGAAAATGAGACTCATCATACAGGCTTAGGAGGCATAGGAGGCTTACCGCTACGTGACGGCTGTAGACTATGGCAGGATGGAGGGAAACGAACAAAAACTCCGTCATCCTTAAATAGACGTCCGCAAAGGTGACGTGCCGGTAGCAGTCGCTAGATGCTGTTATTACCAACAACCTCAGGGACCCTTTCCTTTTTTAGGGGAAGGCCAATGGAGACCACCGAGGGGCCGCGGTGGTTACTGGCCCAGAGGATCCCAACGAGGCCAACAACAACCCAATGTGAATTGGGAGAGGGGCCGGGGCAAAATCCCGAAGCAAGTACGATTCCCGACGGAGAGTCATGGAGAAATAGCGACACGACGCAATGTCTACAGATGGTGAGCAGGCAACAGAATCCAGTAGTGAATATCTCCTCCTATGCCTTGAAGGATAATGAAACTGAGATCCTCAGTAAAGGCTTATCTTTTGTACCAACAGCACTACCCAATCACTTTACACTAAAGACTGAATTATTACGATTCTTTCGGAAAATTCGTCTGAGATATTTTTTCAAGCATTCAACAACATTATTTAGAATGTCCCAGACCGGTTTGAGAATTCCTTCTACCTTTGTTCCACCGGCGAACACCATGACCAATCAGATTTTAGCATATGAAGACATTGTGTTGAAAGAAGTTTCCAAGATACTTGCAACCCACAAACACACTAACATAAATGTAACGAGGCGGGAAAGAGAAGCGTTGGCGTCATTGAAGAACAATAAGGATATTGTGATTAAGTCCGCGGACAAGGGCGGTGCGATTGTGGTACAAGACCTCAACAAGTACAAGTTGGAAATCATGAACCAATTGCAGGATGGTATCAGTTACTGCAAATTGAGAACAGACCCCTCTAAGGATTTGGCATTGGAGATCTTGTCTATAACCACTGACGGGATGGAACAGGGCTTCCTGTCAGAACACGAATTTCACTATTTGAATCAGAAAGACCCTCGGCTACCGACTATCTATACCCTGCCTAAAATCCATAAGGATATGCTCAATCCACCAGGAAGGCCCATCGTCTCTGGCTGTGGCTCTATGTTAGAGCCACTCTGCAAGTACATTGATTTCTTTTTGAAGCCAATCGCTGAGGCTACAGACACCTATTTGAGGGACACCTTACAAACTATCAATCTGATTGATCAACTTCCTTTTGATTCTGATAAACAACTGTTGGTGACGTGTGATATTGTATCACTATATACAAGTATTCCCCAGACATCAGCTTTGGAAGTGATCAGACATGCACTTGATCGTCGACCTACACCCATGGCTGTACCTACAGAATTCATTATTGCACTACTTTCCATTGCCATGATGAAAAACTTTTCTTTTTTCAAGGCAGCTTTTACCTACAGACCAAGGGGGTAGCCATGGGGGCTGCATTTGCACCAGATTTGGCTATTATCTTTATGGATAATTTTGAACATACATTTGTCCTTCACACAAATAACCCATACTGTGATCAAGTGGTGCTGTGGAGAAGGTACATCGACGACGTGCTCATGATTTGGACTGGTACTATAACAGCATTGGGTGATTTTCATGATTGGCTCAACCAGCGTAACAAGGACATACAGTTCACAATGCAGTCAAACCAGAATAAGATTGATTTCTTGGATATCATGATCTTTCAAGAGGACAACAAATTACAAACAACACTATACCGGAAACCGGCTGAACGCAATTCACTCTTACGATACAGTAGCCATCATCCACAGGGTTTAAGAGATAACTTACCGGTGGGCCAGTTCCTGCGCATTCGCAGGAACTGCTCTAGGAAGGAAGATTACATGATGGAATCTGCAGTTCTAAGTCAAAGATTACTCGAGAGAGGTTACCCCAAACGTCTGATAAAGAGAGCACAGAAGAGGGCTTGGTTCAGCCCCCGGGAAGCCTTACTCACTGTGAAAGACAAGGGGGACAGTACTCTGCAAAGGATGATCTGTGTTACTACATTTAGTACCCAGAGTAATGTCATCAAAAGGCCATTAACAAGCATTGGGCGCTTGTATCGGAGGACATTGAACAACCTAACTTGCCCATGCATTCATTTAAGAAAGCGAAGAGCGTGAAAGACCATGTGGTCCGCTCTTTCCTTGAGAGTCCAACAACACCATCCCTGCAAACCCTTTGGAACCTGCCGGCTACACTAGGACACTTTAAATGCAGTCACTGCAAGGCCTGTGTAATGACCATTCAAACAAAAAGGTTCACATATAAACAACATCAAATTGACCTGCAAACATTCACCAACTGTAACACTAGTAACGTCATCTACGGAATTCTGTGCCCCTGCGATCTCATCTATGTAGGTCAGACACAGCAGAAAATTAAAGCCAGAATACTGCAACACTGCAGCAGAATAAGGTGTAATGTACAGGGTGCACCCCTTGTAGAACACTTCAGAGCCGCCACACACACCGCTGAGGAACTCCGATGGATAGTTTTGGAGAAAGCAACATTGGGACCAAGAGGAGGCAACATTGGGTCTATCCTCAATGTAAGGGAATGTAAATGGATGACACGTCTGGACTCGATACAAAATGGACTCAATGAACTTGATTCCAGTTACGCACAGTTGGCATGCCTTTCATCTGAGTGAGGGTCTTCTCCGATTGAATATGTAGGCCCAATACATATCTGTACCATGCCAGGAATTTTGTAGTTAATGTACCAGCATACTGGCAGTTCGTATTTCCTTTCGTGGTCATCGATATATACATATACTATGAACTTCAAGATATGCTCCATTATATGCATTCCAGTCATAGTGGCTGGTCACCCACTCAATCGAAATTGTACACAGTCCAGCATCCCCATTTATATCGTTGACCTTGCGGAGGTTAATATTCCTTTTCTATGTTAAATTATTATGAGATGGAATATGTATGTCTTCTCCCACTCTGGCTTTTAATCACTGCACAGAATTTGCATAAGTTTAGTATTCTAATTTATGTCTGTGATTTTGCAGCTGTGATTTAATATCCTCCTTTTATGCTAACCAGGAACGTGGTGTCATATGTTTTGTTCCAATTTAACATGCTGACCGTGTGTGCATACTGACCTTGTATTTATGTATTTATTTATGTATAATCCTTTCTGACTTTCTACGTATTGACAATTACACCGATTTTTTTTTCTTCAGATTAATACTGTTTTCTATTACTTGTGTGTTTGAAGTTACATTAATATGTATTAATACTGTTTTGTATATTTTCCGAAATTGTGGCTGATATGGGTTTTCCGTCCTCGGTGACTTAACATCGCTTACCCTAAGTCTATTTTCTCTTTCCTTTTGAATGGTCAATTACGCGGTGATGCGTTAATAACAGCATCTAGCGACTGCTACCGGCACGTCATCTTTGCGGACGTCTATTTAAGGATGACGGAGTTTTTGTTCGTTTCCCTCCATCCTGCCATAGTCTACAGCCGTCACGTAGCGGTAAGCCTCGCTGTATGATGAGTCTCATTTGCTCCCCAATCTGTCCGCATATGGACTGATGTTTGGTATTATTTTTTTTTCTGTTTGCTCTACATTGAGCACTGCCCGGCTTTGACGAATTGAGATACGCTTTACAACCACGAGGAGCGGTGAGTTGTTTACGTACCCCGTTCAATCTTGGCCTGTGTATCCTAGCGCTCCTAGCATTATTAATTATCCCATGCCCTCTCTCCACAGATTTTCTGCACTCGTGTGCGCAGTATTCTGGTGGAGAGAGCAGGTATTTCATCATTTCATTATTTAATGATTATGTACGAGGAAATCCATGTAGTCTTTGGTTTTTTAGGTTATTTCCCCCTTCCTCTTTTGACTAATAGATTCATGCAGTTTAGTCCTTGGCTGATGTATCTTGGCAGGACCTCCCTAGAAATGTGATTGGGACAGGTCTGATTATTTCGGATTAGCGTAAGTGCCCCTGATTTATCCGTTGGCAGTTCTGCATTTCTGCTTTTTTAACCTCTGATCCCTTTAAATAGTTGTGGGACTCAGGTTTGTAACTACGCCTTACTTTTGCAGGTGCAGTTTTTTCCGCTCTCGGCATCTTGGAGCCCACGGGCCCACACCATTGCCCCACCAAAGTCCTGCCTGCAGGACTACTACGGTAATTTCTAGGGACCATCTGGCCCCTATTTCTACTGGTTTTTAATGTTCTCTTCCCGGTGAGGTGCTCACTTTTAAATTTCTTTCAAATTAAATCCTAGGTGCCCGCCTCTCCCTCCCCCCCACCACTGTCCTGATGAAGACCCCCCGTAAGGTGCGACTAAACCTACATTCAATCGGGGTCGAAACGTCGACACTCCTTTTTGAACCAGCCAGAAACGACAGAGATTATTTCACTGTGTTTTTCAATTTTTAGGCCTGGCTACAAAAATTATGTATATTATGGTGCATTAATGGCGAAAATTAAATCTGGAATCTTTTGTTGATAATTATGATTTAATTGTTTGCACATTTACTTCTTGCTCTCACACTTTACCTTCACGGAATCACTTCCTTTACGATCCTTCTCTTTTCCCTGTCGTTCTGGGCACTTTGTTTATGAATTTTGATTGCGTAATAGATGTATTTGAGAACATGACAGTGTGAATAAATAACACTGTTTAATCTTTCATTTTCATGTATGTTTTGTTTGAATTTGTGTTTACACAATATAAGTGTTGTGGCAAAGTAGATTTTGCAGGGACCACTCTTTATTGTATTAGTATTGGAACCAACAGGTCGATGTAGACCTTGTAAAAGTCGACCGGGAGCCCGTCCGGTCCGGGCGCCCTGCCTGATCGTAGCCCCATTATGGCTTCACGAATTTCGTCTTCCTCAAAGGCTGCTGACAGGAATTCTCGTCTAGAGTCATTTATCCAGCCCAGTGCAGTGTCCGCAAAGTAAGAGGCCACGTCAATGGTATTGCTTTCGCATGAGCGGTAGTGCGCCGAGTAGTGCTGAGAGAACAGTTCTAATATCTTTTTGGTGTCAATATACCTGGTGCCCTTTTCGTCAACTATCTCCAGCACTTGATTTGCGAATCTGGGGACTCTGGTCGCTTCTGCTAATGCCTTCCCTGGTCGTTCTTCCTCCCCAAACGCCCGTGCCACATAGTACTTCAAGCAGAATTTAGCTTCTCGCTCTGCCTCTTCATTGTATTCTAGGAGTAACTCCTTCAGTTTCACAGTTTGGCTAGGGTCGTTATCATGTGCGATAGTTTGTTCTGTCTGTTTGATATCTTTTTCCAGCTTATGGAGGGTGCCTCTAATAGATTTCAGAATTCCCCCGCTTTTTGCTATGCACATCCCCCTCATTGTGACCTTAAAACTTTCCCACACCGTTGCCATCTCTTCCAAACTACCGATGTTCCGTGGGAAATATTCCTCAATCTCCTGGCGAAGTTCTTCGTAGAATGCTGCGTCTAATAGTGTCGTGGGTGGCAACCTCCATGACAGATATGGGGTCGCAGGACCAGGTGGGTCTAGCTGTAGCAGTACCGGAGAGTGGTCGGATAAAGTCCTAGCTAGGTGTGACACCCTTTTTAGCCATGTGCTGAGTCCCGATGATAGGAGTCAGAAATCTAGTCTCGACCAGCTAGCATGCACACTAGATACAAACGTGCCCTCTCTTTTTCCTGGGTTATGAAGTCTCCAAGCATCAAATAGTTGATGCTCTGCCATTATATCAGAAAGGAGCTTGGATGATTGGGGGTGTGAGTGCAGATGTATAGGATGCCGGTCTAGTGTTGGTTCAAGTGTCAGGTTAAAATCGCCGCCCCATATTATAAACCCGGAGCCTATTTCGAGGATACGAGCCCATACATTGACAAAGAATTCGTGATCGTCGACATTGGGTGCATAGCAACATACCAGAGTAACTGTATGTTCTGCGAGTCTTCCCCACATCATGCTATATCTGCAGGCTAAGTCTTGATATTGCCCTATTGGGCGGTAATTCACCCCTGCCTTAATCAGTATGGCCGTGCCACGAGCATAGGTGGATTAGGAACAAAAACAGCTGTGCGCTGCCCATCTCCTCCCAAACGTAATGGGTGCTCGCGGGTTGAGGTGGGTTTCCTGTAGCATGGCTACGTGGACCTTGTGCCGATCTAAGTATCCTAGGACTGATCTCCTCTTGCGCGGGTCTCCAAGGCCCCGTACATTCCATGTCGGGTATTAAATAGTTGTTCTCGTAACAAGCTCTCTAGTACCCATCACCTCGCCCGTGGTATAAATGTCCCATACATGTGCCTATCGTTAGTATGGCATGCGTAGTCATGTTTGAGAATTGCATAATTGCCACAATGCATCTTCATTATAAGACATTGCATTACTGTCCCATGAAACCGTTCCCAACAAAGCCCTCCCCCCTCCCACATCTGTACCCGAACTACACAGGCGGATGAACTCCCACCCTCCCAGCTACCAACCGGTCTAGGGCAGACCCGCATTTGGAAACAAACAATGTTTAGACATAACAATAGCTCTATAAGTGGCATTAAGTAAGTGATATTGAAAGCAATGCAGTACAATACCTTCTTTTGAAACATTGCCCAACTAATCCCTCCCCCCACCCTCCCCACCACAAACCAGCCTAATACAGACCCTCAGTCTGAAACAAAAATTGGTTAGAAATAACAATAGATCTATAAGTATCATAAAGAAGGAAAACATCATTTGGGGATTTCCCACTGGGGATATGCGCCAGAGGGTCCGTCAGCGCCTCTCGCAGTAGCGAGTGAGCCCGGGAGATAGCTATTAGATTGCGGTATTTAATAATTGGTTAGAAGATTGGATAAGCAATAACAAGGTAAAGGGTATAAAAGTCAGTAGTTTTGTGATCAACAGTTCGCCCCATCATGTAGGCCCGCAGTAGTCACTGCCTTACCGGCACCTGGATCTCTTATCACGGCAAGTCCTGTTGGCGTCATTCTTCTCCCCGATCCCCGCCTCTCAGCAAGGGGCGAGGGGGAGTGCCGAGCGTTGGTTTTTAGGAAGTCGTGGGCCTGCTGCGGAGTCGTGAAGATATGAGCCTTGCCTCGTGTTGGATTCGCAGTCTTTCGGGGTACATCATGGAGTTTTGAAATCCTGCCTGTTGCAGCTTCTTTTTGACGGGGAGGAACTTTTTCCTCGCCTCCTGCACCTGCAGGGTAAAGTCTGGGTATATTGAGATTTTGTTGCCGTCGAAGCTTAAATCCGATTGTTCCCTGGCGAGTCATAGTGCCGTGTCCCGGTCTTTGTAGTTCAATAGCCACGCCAGGATGGGACGAGGTGGTGCTCCCGGAGGCGGCCGTGGGGCTAGGGATCGGTGAGCCCTCTCCACTATCAGGACCTGAGAGAATGCATCAGCGCCAAAGAGGTTGAGCAACATTTTCTCCACGTCGTCCTCCATGCGCCCTGTGGATGTGGACTCCGCAATTCCAGTGATTCGCAAATTATTCCGCCTAGACCTTGCCTCTAGGTCTTCGTTTTTGGCCGCTATTACTTTCAACAATTTCTTCATTCCTAGGATTTTTTCGCTGCTTTCTGCTGAGGAGTCCTCCACGGCAGAGATTCGTTGTTCCGCTTCTACAATACGGCCATCATGCTTGTCAAGCTTTTGGGTGATAAAGTCCATCCTCATGTTCATAGCATCCATTTTCGTTTCAATGGACGTGAGGCTTTGACGCATAGTTAGTAGTAGTTCCTTAATGTCTACGTCTGGGGAGGAGGGTTCAGCAGGTGTTTCTGAGTCTTTTCGGGATGTCGTGTCATCTTGCTCCTCCGTCGCGTTTTTCCGGGCAGAGAAGGGTAGCTTGGACTGCTTGCCCTCTGTGCGGCCCATGTTTTGTTCTGATGGCTAGCACAATCGTGGTGCGTTGCCTCACCGTGAGGTTAAGGGGTGAGGGCTTTTGGCTCTGAGGTACTGTGTAGTGCCTATCGCGGTCCGCTGCAGTGGGCTCCCCGAATCCTCTGGAGACTGGGAGATCACCACCTCGTGTTCAGCTTGTCCACAGCCAGTCTGTTCCACGTGATAGGGCCTCTTCTATCGTGAGCGGGATGGGCTGTCGCAGCGTGTCTCCCCCTATCACCGTTTGCACCGCAGCCTCCACAGGCCAAATTCTGCTTGCGCTAGGCCTCAAATCGCGAGAGACAGTCGCCCCTAGGTGAGCAGTATTGTGTAGCGCCTCAGTGATAGGATGGGGGCCTCAAATTGATCGGTCGTGTCGCGGCGCAGTGTCAGCCAGATCAGTGTGCCACCTTAAGGTCTTCAGCAAGGGAGGCTTCCCTTCCTCCACAACCTCTCGTCGTAGCTGGCCAAGAGACGATCATTGGGAAGGTGGGGGTCAACAATAGCCATTTGGGCCTTACCGCGGAGAGAGCGCACGTCCGGTACAGCGCCCCCCTCTCAGAGCCCCACAATGGCTGCCCGTTTGACTCCCAAGCGCCTGCCTCCAGTATTTGCCCCTTATTTACTGTTTTTGGCTTTGTCGTTTGGCTTGTGCTGTTCCTGTTATTATGGTTGCAGTTGGTGGAAGGGAGTTGCGAGTGTACACCAGTTGGCGCTGCGTCTCTCCCCGTGTCAGGCAGGCCCAGACTTTACATCTCCATGGGGCCACAGTCAGCGGCCCGCCGATAGTCAGGCTGGGCCGCGGCCGAGCCTCGCACAGAATTACAGCGGCGCTGCAGGGGCCGCGCACACACACCGACCTCGCTCCCAGATGGCTTATCGCTCAGTCAGCGATCCTGCCCAGCGCCCGCCGCATCCAGTGCTTACCGCAGCTGCACGCCCTGCGGGGATGTCCAGTGCGGTTTATGCCCCCAAGCCGATGCCGTCTTTCGACCTGTAGGTAAGCGCTGCAGCAGGATCGCGGGCACCCGACCCGGGTCGCGGGCAGGCCCCGCTCAGTGCTCCGTCAGCTTCAGGCGGGCTGCCACTTTTCAGCACCTGTCGCGGCCCCCGGCTCCCGATCACCGCTCATCCCGCGCCCGGAGGGCACAGATCTTCCACAGGCAGGGGCCAGTGCGCTCGTTCGCCTCTGTTTGCAATCGCGCGCTATCTTGCGCTATATGATGCTACTCACGTCGCCATTTTGATCAGGCCTCGTCCTCGCGGCCCAGGCGCCGTTTTTGGTCCTGTGATGTTAGCTTCAAATATGCTTGTTGAGGGGTTCAAGAGATGCCAGCAACCTTTTTGCACATATCCTGCGGATTTAGGATGAGTTGCTGCCTGTTGGTAGCAGATGCTGACGGATGTTTCTCCCAGGCTAACAGAGCCTCCCTAGGGTGCGGCCACCTTGTTCGCCGGCCCTCTAGCGCCCCCCCTTTACATTAATTTAATCCAGCTCTCATACTGCCACCCTACTCCCCTCTCTTAACTCCCTACTACTCAGACCATGTGCCCCTCTTTTCTTCTCATCCTTCCCCTCTAGCCCACATGCCTTCTTCCTATCACAGCTTTCTCCCTTCCTCTTCTCAACTATTTCATAATATGCCATCCTCTTTCAAAGAATGCCATGAGAATCTTTCTCTACACAGCAGCACCCACTCTCAGCTCCATCCTACATCACCTGCCTCTGCACCCACCACACCACAATCCAACACCTCCCCACCTTTCCTTACTACTTCCCCCCCTTCCATATGCTCCCCTTCAAGATGATCCTTCCACTAAACATGCTGCCTCTGCTGAGCAGCTTAACATTCCTTACAAAGCTCTGCACTCCCTTGACCATAAACTAGGCCTCCTCTATTCCACTATCTCCCAGCTTGAAGCCACTATCTCCCACTTAAGCTCTAAAATGTCCACTTCACTTGATTCCTTATTCCCCTTGGTGAAACCAAATACCCCATACACTTAACTCAGAGAAGTTCGCGTCTCCCGCGCCCAAAAAGAGCTGTGCATAATCTATCCCCAACGGAAATTACCAATCTACTTGCTAGTTATAACTCCTTCTACTCCCTCACCATTTCTTCTGTAGACAACACAAATCAACGCACCATACATATCATCTCCCTGGTCCAAACCAAACATCAACCATTTACCAGACACCGAACCACAGAAACCTCATCGCCCCATCATTACTTAAAGCCCTGACACCTCCATTGCCAAAACAGTCACCTCAGAGATGCGTTGTATGCTTCACAACTGCAGATCTGCAGCAAAACACAACCTGGAAATCTCAGACACCATCACGTAATACAAACTTGATTTGCTCATCCTCACCGAGACTTGGTTTAATGACACTATCTTCGATCTTCTGCTCTCCCCTAACTATTCCATTTTCAGGATTGACAGGCTTAGCAAAGTTGGGGGAGGTGTCGCAATCATATTCAGAAATTCTCTTAAATGCAGAGAACTACCCAATATCTTTTTCTCTACATTCGAATGCCTTACATTGGAACTTCTTGGTCAGCACAGCTCCCCCATGAGGATGTACACCATTTGCCACCCACCAGTTGACAGCTCTGCCTTCACTGAGGAATATATCGACTTTGCAAATGACCAATACTCCCAAAGCGATAGATTGATCTTCTAGGTGACTTTAATGTCCACTGAGGCAACCCAGTTGATTCGGCCACCAACTAGCTTGCCTCATTTCTCTCCGGAAATGGCCTGTGCAACACAATTCTAAACCAACACATTCCAAGGGCTCTGCTCTTGACCTTATCTCCAAAGTTAACCTGATAACAGTAGATGATCCTATACCAGTAGATTGGTCTGACCATTTCCTTATTCCCTTTTCACTCCCCCTCTCTCATGTAGTTACTCGGGGTCAATCCAAAATGGCCACCACCTGGTTTCGCAACACAAAAAACATCAATGTTAACACTCTCAGCATTTCAGCTAAGATGGCACTTCCAGACATCAGCCCCAACTCTGACGTTAAGGACGTGACTGCTCAATGTCTCACTAACCTTTCTGTCTTGATAGACCATTTTGCTCCACTTCAAAGCAAACTGAAAAGGTCCATACCCTCTGCCCCATGGTTCAATATGTCCCTCTATGATGAAAGAAAAAATCTAAGGTACCTGAGAAGAAATTGAGACAATCACCCTCTACTATTAATCTTTCTAATCTCGGATACGCTAGATCACACTAACACAAGCACATTTTCTGTGAAAAATCGAATTACTTCAGAACCCTCATTGACTCTACCAAGAACAGACCAAAGAAACTTTTTGACTTAATCAGAACTACCACTAATACCCCTCCTCATCTAACATCAAATTTGTTGACCCTCCTAAGAAAGCAGAATAATTTCTTCAATTCTTCAATGCAAAAGTTTAATTCGCTCCGTGACCATACTTCACATCCAATCCCACATGAGGAATGCAAATCCAAAGGCTTCTGGCACAGCTTTGACGTCATCACCTCTGACACCCTCCTCAAGAACATTTTAAAAACAAAACCCTTAAACTACTCTCTGGACCCTATCCCAAGTGACCTCTCAATAGACCTTCACACCCATACGCTCCCCTTTTGTTCTTATCTGATTAACCTCTTTCTCAGCCAAGGTTCCTTTCCTAATGTCCTCAAAACGAGTCCGGTGTCCCCACTACTAAAGAAACCATCCACCGATGTGAACAACCTTAATAACTTCCGCCCTATCACCAACCTCCCTTTCCTTAGTAAAATCACTGAAAGATGTGTAGCGGAGCAACTCACCCAACACATCAAGGACAATAACCTTCTTGATGAAATTCAATCTGGCTTCAATCAAGGCTGCAGCACAGAAACAGCACTGTTACATGTTAACGACGATGCCCTTCTTGTTCTTCACTCAGGTAGCTCTTGCCTCTTTATCCAGCTTGACCTCTCTGCAGTCTTTGACACTGTAAACCATCACATACTTCTCAAGGCGTTGTTCTTAAATGGTTTGAATCATACCTCATGGGCAATTCTCCGATGATCAAAATTGAAAACTGTCTCTCAATATCAAAGGCTGTTGATTATGGCGTCCCTCAAGGCTCTATCCTTGCTCCCACTCTATTCAATTTTTACATGGAACCTCTAGGAGAACTACTACAAAAGTCTGGGATCCCTTATCACCTCTATGCTGATGACATCCAACTCTACCTCAAGGTGTCCTCCGTACATGACATTTCACTCCTCACCACCACCCTCAACTCTATCCAAGAATGGATGACATCTCACCACCTAAAACTAAATCCTTCAAAAACTGAGTTCCTTCTTATCTCAAACTCAAACTCCCCACCTTCTGTACAATCTTGGATGGATAATCTTAACATTCTCAACTGCAAACCTACCATAGTTGATAGTGCAAAATCCCTAGGAGTCATCCTGGACAAGAGATCGAGGGCCTTATTATGACTACAGCAGTACGTCGGACCGCTATAGCCACGGTGGCGGTGTGGGCACCTTGGTCAAACCGCCCCATAACAGTTAGGCAGTCGGACCATATTGGCACCACTGCAACCGCCTGGGATCAGAGATCCCTGGCGGTGTTGAGGAGGTCTTAAGGCCGCAATATGCTTGGCGGGGCTGCTGCGGCCCCACCAAGCATATTACGAGTTTCCTCTCTGCCACGGTTTTAATGGCGGTGAGCCTGCCATGAAAAGTGTGGTAGAGAGGAAACAAAGGGAGCCCTACAGGTCCCCTGTTGCCTCTGCGTCAGGGTATGCATGCAGGGGGGCACATGGTGTGCTCCCCTGTCTGCATGCACCCCCAGTCCCTGCCCTACAGGAACCTGCAATGGCATTCCCATTGCGGTGCCTGTTACGGCTCTCCTATGACCCTTTAAGCAGACACCGTTATAGGCCAGGTGCTGCAGGACCGCCCAACCTAGATTCCAGTCTGAGCCCGGCATGCGGTCTAATTATGGCTTTGGCGGAGAGGGGCGCTGTCATGGCGGCCCGCTCCCACATCTCCAAAGTCATAATAAGGCACCTAACCTCCATTCCCAAATGAACACTATGGCCAAAAATGCACGCTCCCAACTTTGCCTTCTCAGGGGTATCCAACTCTTCATTCCCGAACAAGAACTGAAAAACATTGTTCAATCTTTGGTACTCTTCAGACTTGACAGTTGTAATTCACTCCTTGCAGGCCTACCCAAGATCCACCTTTCTCCTTTGAAATCCATCCTTCATTCAGCAGTGCATTTCGTCTACAGGGCCAAAAGAAACAACCACATCACGCCTATGCTTGATAACTCTTCGCTGGCTTCCTGTTGAAGCCAGGTCAATATTTAAGACTGCTTGTATTGCCCATAAAGCCTTTCATACTTCCACCCCTTGCTATCTAGCTAATAAACTCAAAATTTCAGGTAGATCAAGACCCTCACATAATGCTGGAAACTCTCTGCTCTAACCTCAGACTTTCAAAAGGGAAAGACTTATGGCGCATTATTTCTCCAGTAGCGGGACCAGAATTTGGAAATCACTCCCTTCATACCTGCCCACTACCACCTCTTTCTGCATCTTCAAAAAGGACCTTAAAACCCTTCTTTTCCAAAGACACTGTTGCCAATAATTCTCTGACTGTTTCATGTTCCTCATTGGATAACTAGTCTGTCCTCCTGCTTCATCTGTGGAATATGTACTTTTTGAAACCCTAATCACTCCAACTTTGGTTTGCAATGTGTACCTTTTAGTGAATCTATATTTTTTAAATATGTAACCTTCACTCTGCATAACTAGTAGTTATACGTCCTTGCCCAAGTTAAATGTCTCCGTCAGTTTGCAATGTAATTTTTAGTGAATCTATATTTTGTAAATATGTAAGCATCACTCTGCGTAACTCTAGTAGTTATACGTCTTGTCACCTCTACAAATGGTACCTGTAATATTTGATCTAATGTACTGCACTCTATTGTAAAGCACTCTGACACGTCTGCGTATAGTATGTACTCTATAAAATCACATAAATAAATTAGTAAATAAGCAAAAATGGGAAGGTAAACTGATTTATTTTTTTATCTCCTGGGAAGGACAGGATTGGAAAGCTCCTCGTTCCAGTGTTTCTTAACGTTAAGGATAACTAAGGGACAGATGGTAGCTTGTGAAGTGAGATTTCACCAGAAAATGCTATGGGATGTCGCCGCCATTGGAAAGTACTCCACTGCTTTTTTTCATAGGCTGTTCAATACTCTAGTGATGCAGTCACATACATAATGTTATAGTGCTGTTGACTTGCATCGAGGCACTTGTCTTTCTGTCTGTGTGTTAAAAAGCCTTGGAATGTGTCCATAAATGTTTCCTGAGGCAACATGTATTCTTTAATTCCACTACATGACCCAGGGTGTAGTAATTATATAGCTCTTCAATCCCTGGCAGTACAGCATCCAGGGTAATGTGCTTCATGGTTAAACACTTATAAGGTCCAAAAGGCAAGACCTATTGGCTATGCCAATGCTTGTTTTTGTAAGATAACACATTTGCGTTCTTGGGTCATTCTTCATGCATAGTGCATCGCAGGTTTGAGAAATACTGAACCATTTCTTCTTACAGTCTGGGTATTTAGCAGCACTGCTCTTAACCATAGCACAGTTGATCAACATCCTTTATTTTTATTTAGTTTGTAAATAAGGTTTTACGGAAGAGCTGGGCCTATTCACAAAAAACACACAAGTTCACTCTGCACACGTTACCTTGTGTGTATGTATTGTTATACTATGTGTGTGTCTCTATCTTTATATTTGTCATTTTGTCTTTCCATTTAAAAAAAATAAAATGTCTTTGTTAAATATTTTGTTTGTATTGTAACTTTGAAACTCTTAATAGATGGAGCTCCCGGTTTTCTTTTTTTTCTCGATTTTTACAATCAATTACAGACAAAACTATATGTTCGAGGCATATGAGCTGTAGATCATATGCTGTAGATCATATGCTTTGCATAGATCGCCATCTAGTGTTGGGTCCGGATGTTTGCACTTTGTTTTTCTCCGAGGTAGGTGACTCCTCCTTTCGGTGATAGTGCGCATGGGCATCGACTCCATTGTTAGATTGTTTTTTTCCGCCATCGGGTTCGGATGTGAATTGTTGCGCTCCGGTTAGGCACCGTTTCTTCGGGCCCCCTTCGACGCGCAATCCACTACCCTCGATGGTATTGTTATCGATCGCGTTCCCATTCTCCGCGTATCGTCTGCTCTCGAAAACCTTTGATCGGAACATTCGTGGAAGGCCTTTGGGCCTACCCGCGCCGGGATCGGTAGCAGCTAATGGAACGGGCTCCGTTCAAGTTATCCCCCAGGTGTCGCGCTAAGTTTCCGCGCACCGACTTGCACGAGGTGTGCAACCTTTGTCTATCCCCGGAACACGACGAGAAAGACTGCGAAGCGTGTAGGTCGAAGAAAACCCTCTGTGATCGTCGGGCTCGACGTCACGGAATGTACCAACAAAGCGGCTCTGCGTCGGACCTCCTCGAAGTCGAGTCCGAACACGAAGAAATCCAAGCGCAGGAAGCCGAAATGGAAGAAGAACACATCTCCGTGTCCGAAGCCGACTCCGATGCCGAAGACCTCACACCGGGACAACGGATCGTGAGTAAAGAGACTTCCTTCCCCTACCATCTCAATCAAAAAAAGGCTCCGGTTTCTCCTCTGCCTTCGGGCCAAGGTCGGCACCGAGAAAAGGTTTCGAGCGCCCTGCCTTCGGGCTCGGCGCCGAAACATAAACAACAGCCTTCCGGCTTGGGCTCTACCCGTCCCCATGCCGGTGCCGACCCGAAACCTTTGGCGTCGAAAGCGAAACACCTTCTGGTTTCCGTGCCACCGTTGCATAAACCTAAACCTTCGGAGTCGAAACCTTCAGAGTCGAAACCTTCAGAGTCGAAACCTTCGGAGTCGAAACCTTCGGAGCCGAAACCTTCGGAGCCGAAACGTTCTGAACCAAAACCCTCGGAGCCGAAACGGTCGACGCCAACACCAGCATCAAAAGAAAGTACTGCAACTAAAGAGCCTCGGACCGATAATCCACCGTCGGATCCGAAACAAAAGGAGATTGTTATTAACCCAGATACTGGACGTATTCATACCAAACTTCCAGAGAAAAGGAAAATGGGCCTACCAGAGGACTACCACATTCCTCTGAAGAAGAAAAATGTGGACACTGACCCCTCTCCACCATATATCCCACCTTCTTCACCCACTGATCCAAATTTACTGATTACACCTACACCACCATCACCTGACCCACAAGACACAGGGGATGATGATGGGGACATGGATGAATATGCACCACAAGATGCACCACAAGATCCTGATCCCTGGGATCATTATAATGTCCCTCAACCAGATAATGACCCTGACCTATATCCATCGAGACGTTCACCCCAGATGACAATATTGGGTACATTGAGCTCCTTAATAGGGCTGCACAATATCATGGAGTAGAGCTTCATAAGGAAAGTTTAGATGAGGATTTTTTGTTAGAGACACTGAGTTCATCTCAAAGGGCTACACAAACATTGCCAATGTTAAAGGCAATGCTCAAACACCCTCAGGATATCTTTAAAGACCCTGTAAAAGCTAGGATCATCACTCCCAGGGTAGAGAAAAATACAAAGCTGCACCTAATGACCCTGTGTATATCAAAGGCCAGTTACCCTTAGACTCTTTAGTCATTTCCAATGCTCGTAAGAAAGCTAACTCTCAAACAACAGGAGACGCCCCTCCTCCTGATAAGGAGTCTAAATTATTAGATGCTTTAGAAAAAAGGATAGCCTCTCAAGCAGCTAATAACTGGCGCATTGCCAATGCCCAAGCATTGTTGGCAAGATATGATAGAGCTCATTATGACGAACTTGAAAAGATCATTGAATTTCTACCTGATGAACATAAGGCTAAAGCCAGTGACCTTATCCAAGAAGGTAAATTAATAACTAATACCTCTATCAGGTGTGCGTTAGATCAAGCAGACAAAGCAGCTCGGGCAATAAACACTAGTGTACTACTCCGTATACATGCTTGGCTTAGGATTTCAGGGTTCAAGCCTGAAGTACAAGCCTCTATTCTTAATCAACCTTTTGATAAGGAACATCTCTTTGGCCCAGCTCTCGATGTATCACTGGAAAAAATGAAAAAAGATACCGAAGTTGCTAATTCCATGGGGGCCCTACAATCACCTTCTAACAGGGGTTCCTTCCTTTCGTCGCTCCTTCTATAGGGGCGGCTCCAAAAATGTATCTACAGAGACTCCCTCCTCCTCTTACAAGGGCAACAATCAATCGCCCTCTTCAAGAGGTTATTTTAGAGGAGGGTATAGAGGAAACAACAGCAAGGGAAGAGGCAGAGGTAATTCAACACGCACCTCCCCTGCAAACAACAAACAGTGACTTATTTCCCATACCCTGATCATTCCACTGCTGTCGGGGGACGTCTTTCACAATTTCTACCCATTTGGAATACGATTACATCAGACAAATGGGTTCTACAAATTATCTAATCTGGTTATTGCCTGGAACTTACAAGCACTCCACCGAATATTCCTCCAAGGTCACACCTCTTGTCTCAAGAACATCTCAGCCTTTTAAAGCAAGAGGTTCTTTCTTTGTTGCAAAAAGGTGCAATAGAACCGGTCCCTTTACAATACCAAGGAACAGGAGTGTATTCCCTATACTTCCTCATTCCCAAAAAGGACGGACCTCAGAGAGCTAAACCTATACATACAGTCGGACCATTTTCATATGGTAACACTCCAACAAGTGCTTCCTCTCCTTCAGCAGGGCGACTTTCTATCCACTCTAGATTTAAAGGACGCTTACTTTCATATTCCAATACACACTGCGCACCGCAAATACCTCAGGTTTGTGGTAGCAGACCAACATTATCAATTCAAAGTCCTTCCCTTCGGAGTAACAACAGCTCCCAGGGTTTTCACAAAATGCTTGGCAGTAGTCGCAGCCCACCTGAGAAGACAACATGTTCACGTCTTCCCATACTTAGACGACTGGCTCATAAAGGCCAGCTCGCACAACAGCTGTCTACGACACACACAAAAAACTGTGCAACTGCTTCACCAACTAGGATTCACAATAAATCAGACCAAATCTCATCTCCAACCATCAATGTCTCAAGACTATCTAGGAGCTACTATAGACACACGAAAAGCTCTAGCATACCCAACCCCAGCCAGAATCAGGAACATTCAAAACCTGATCTCTCAGTTCCAGCCTCAACACTCCTTACCAGCTCGACTGTTCATGCAGTTACTGGGAATGATGACGTCTGGCATTTTCATAGTTCCCTATGCAAGACTTCAGATGCATCCCCTACAGGAATGCTTAGCACGTCAGTGGAACCAGGCTCAAGGTCAATTGTCAGATCTAGTGTTGGTAGACGGCCGCACCCATCGCTCTCTGCAGTGGTGGAACACACAAAACCTTTTGAAAGGGCGGCCCTTCAACGACCCGGTTCCACAGATAGTACTGACAGCAGACGCATCACTGACAGGTTGGGGAGCGCAACCCAAACCCACACAATTCAAGGGTTGTGCAGCTTGCAACAAAAACAGCTTCATATAAATCATCTAGAACTGTTAGTAAATTTTTCTGGCTTTGAAAGCTTTTCAAGCTCAGCTAGTACGCAAGACTGTGCTAATTCGTACAGACAACATGACAGCCATGTACTACATTCAAAAACAGGGGGGGGACACTCCCTCCAACTGTCCCACCTAGCCCAGGACATCTGGAGATGGGTCATTCATCACAAAATGTATCTCCTAGCAGAACACCTCCCAGGAGTAAACAACCAGATGGCAGATCTGCTAAGTCGTCAGACACAGCAAATCCACGAATGGGAACTACACCCTCAAGTTCTCCTCCCATTCTTTCAAATGTGGGGCTTCCCAGACATAGACCTGTTCGCCACTCACCTAAACGCAAAATGTCCAAATTTCACGTCCAGGTATCCCCACCCATTGTCCAAAGGCAATGCAATATGGATGAATTGGTCAGGGATATTTGCTTACGCTTTTCCACCTCTCCAACTCATTCTATTAGTGGTTCGGAAGCGCAAACAGCACTCCCTGACCCTAATCCTAGTTGCTCCCACAAGGGCAGTCAACCATGGTTCACAACCCTATTGGAACTCTCAGTGGTTCCTCATCAAAAACTATGTCTTATACGCAGTCTCCTCACACAGAGCCTTGGAGACATAAGACAACCAGACCCCAGCCAACTCAATCTGGCGATCTGGCACCTGAAGTCCTAGAGTTTGGCTATCTTAATCTACCGCCAGATTGCATGAATATTATCAAAGAAGCTAGACGTCCTACCACAAGAGCCTGCTATGCAGCAAAGTGGAAGCGGTTTGTGATTTACTGTAATAACAACATCAACCCGCTTGATGCTTCTGTCCAAAACATTATATGCTATTCGTTACATTTACAACGTGCCAATTTAGCATACACGTCCATACGTTTACATCTAGCCTCTATAGCTGCATACCTCCACAATAGACAGCATCTATCTCGTTTTAGAGTACCTGTCATTAAAGCGTTTATGGAGGGACTTAAAAGAGTTATTCCCCGGAGATGCCCACCTGCTCCAGTGTGGAATCTCAACATTGTTCTCACCAGACTAATGGGGCCACCCTTTGAACCATTACACAGATGTGAACTACAATTTCTCACATGGAAAGTTGCTTTCCTAGTTGCAATCACATCACTCAGAAGAGTAAGTGAACTTCAGGCATTCACTATAGAAGAACCCTTTTTACAAATGCACAAAAATAAAGTGGTTCTTAGGACTAATCCTAAATTCCTTCCTAAAGTCATTTCTGCTTTTCACACCAATCAATCTGTTGAGTTACCCGTGTTCTTCCCTCAACCAGATTCAGTGGCAGAACGTGCACTACACACATTAGATGTGAAAAGAGCATTGCTCTATTACATTGAAAGGACAAAACCTTTCCGTAACACAAATCAGCTTTTTGTCGCTTTTGCTCCACCACACAAAGGCAATCCTATATCAAAAGCAGGTATTGCAAGGTGGATAGTCAAATGCATTCAAATATGCTATGCAAAGGCTAAACGGACATTAACAGTTCCCCTAGAGCACACTCTACACGCAAACTGGGGGCTTCTATGGCATTCTTAGGAAACATACCCATAGATGATAAATGTAAAGCTGCAACATGGTGTACACCTCACACATTCACAAAACACTATTCTGTGGATGTGTTGGCAGCAAAGCAAGCTAGAGTAGGCCAAGCAGTTTTACGTACACTATTTCAAACCACTGCAACAGCTACAGGTTAGCCACCGCTTTGGTAGATAACTGCTATGTAGTCTATGCCCCTTTGGTATCGCTTTGTTCGCCCTAAGTTGGCAGGGTATGCCCAGACGTGGGTCCCTCGCTCACTTTGCCACTGGATTCAAGCTAGCCTGGCTGATGACGGCTGAATAGCCAGAAACCGGTCCCAGGATGCTTGTTTCCGGTCCAGGGAAGACATGGCTTGGCAGTTCGGGCTGGACTGTTCCCATGAGGCACAGGGTCAGACTGATTTGCATATGGCCATGTCTGAACTGGGGTGGTGGAGTGAGCTAAAGAATGATGATGGATTAAACCCAGATCAGTTGACTGGGGGTAAGTGTTTGATTTGCTCAAACGTTCCGTCCATCATCCCCTTTGGTATCGCTATGTAGTCTATGCAAAGCATATGATCTACAGCTCATATGCCTCGAACGGAAAATGCTACTTACCCAGTATGCATCTGTTCTTGGCATGTAGAGCTGTAGAATCATATGCGCCCGCCCGCCTCCCCTGGTACCTATACCTGTTGCAGTAACATCTTACTTAGATACATGCATTCATGGACATCTCCTTCTTACTACTCTAACTAACTCCATTAACTCCCTCTGCGGGAAAACAATATAACAATGGAGTTGATGCCCATGCGCACTATCACCGAAAGGAGGAGTCACCTACCTCGTGACTGGAAAGACTTCTTCGAAGAAAAACAAAGTGCAAACATCCGGACCCAACACTAGATGGCGATCTATGCAAAGCATATGATTCTACAGCTCTACATGCCAAGAACAGATGCATACTGGGTAAGTAGCATTTTCCATTTGGTTTTCCTTATTTTTAAATACAGAAACTTTCAGAAAATAGATCTTCTTTGGATGATTCTCACTACTGTCAATTGAGTGCTAGGTCAGTAGGTGTGCAGATTGGCAGGTAGGGGAGATGAAAAGAAAAAATATTTCCCGATGATGCTTAAATAAGTGCAGATATAGAGCTGTTTATGCTGGTCTCCAATGCAAATGTTTTCATATGACTATTATATTGTTGGGTATTCAAATGTGAGCAAGTATACATTTATCGGCAAAATAAATGTGGAAATATACCCATTGCAGTTTCATTTATAAACTAAACAAAATAAAAATGGATAAATAAAGAAAAAACTAGCAAAAAATATAAAGATTGATAACTAGAGGCAGATATGTAAAAAAAAAATACCATAAAACTGGGAGCCCTATTTATAAACCACATCAGTCACATTTATTATATCTGTGCTTTTTCCCCGCAAAAGCTGGTCAGTTTTCTAAGATTTGCACCTCAACGTTTTGTTCTTCTGTGTATGTAAATGTATACTACATAAATGTTATATTTCACAAATTAAACACACTTTACTGAAATATTATTTTTATTCATCTGGCTAATGCCAAAAGTTGAAAGATGAAATGCTAGGGATCGATGTGTTTAACCATCTAATGTTTTTCAGTATTTGGCATATGTAATGTAATGGGCATTTATAGAGTGCAATGTTACTCTTCGGAGAGTCCTGGCACTAAGCATCACAGTAGTGGACTATCTAAGGGACCTCACTATTACTCTTGATTAAAAAAAAAAACAAGTTTTCAATTTCTTTCAGAACTGGACGGTGGCAGAATTTTTTTTTCATTCCAGAGAGCGTTTATTTCAATTTGTGCGACCTAAGAAAGAGAAGGACCTGCCTCCTGACCTGGACCTCCACGTCATAGGTACTTTGGCCCAAAAAATGTTTGCAGATCTCAGGCATCTGGCCTGAACATAAAATCAAATCCTTGCTCTGAGATAGCCAGCACCAGACTGATTGAGAGCCCTGTGTACAAGCAGCAAGGTCTTTAAAAAGGATCCTCTTCTTTATGAGAAGCCAGCGCAGTTCCCTTAGATATGGAGAAACTTGTGTTCTCAAAGGCAGGCCAAGGAGCGTCCGGGCTGCTGCTTTTTGAACCACCTGCAATCTACTAATCAGGTAGTCAGGAAAACCCAGATACAGAGCATCACTGTACTCTAGCCTAGATGTTATTAAAGCCTGGACTACCTGTTTCCTTGCTGAAAATGAGAGTAAGTGCAGAAACTTTCTTAACACACGCAACAGACCGAAACAAATCCCTACCACTGCATTGACCTAAGGTAGAAAAGAAAGCTCTTCATCAAACGTAATGCCTAAATTCTTGACCAAGCTAGCTTGGCGTAGTGGAGGGGAAGCATCCACCTGCCAAAAAGATTGCCAGGGTTCTTGTGCCCTTATACCAAAAAAGAATATCTCCGTCTTTTCAGCACTACATTTAAGCTGATGGTGTGTCAGGGTTGAAAGACAATTGTTAAACAGGTTCTAATTTTTTCACCCGGAAACGGTTTGTCCCTGCCATACGAGAATAGAAGCTGGGTGTCATCAGCATAGGAAATAATTTTTGCTCCCAGGGCCTCTGCTAAAAGAGTGGGTGAGGTACATATTAAAAAGTGTCAGGCTCAGAGCAGAGCCTTGTGGCACACCCACTTGCAACGTCCAGATGAACAAGGTGGACACCAGACCTCCTGACTTCTACCCTCTAGGAATGAAGCTAACCAGTCCCACGCAAGCCCCCTAATTCCAATAGTTTGAAGATGGACCAGCAGAATGTAGTTGGGTACTGTGTCGAAGGCCGTTGACAGATCAAGCATAATCAGCACAGCCCTGCCCCCGACAACCAAGGTCACCCTGATGTCATTTACCACTTCCACTAGCGCTGTCTCCATGCTGAAACTGAGTTGGGAACCAGATTGGCTGGGATGCAATATGTTGTTGCTCTCCAGGAACTGGGAAAGCTGATAGTTAACATGCTTCTCCAAAACATTTGAGTATATGGTGTTACTACCTGTAGGGAAGCAGAGAAGTGTTACAGGTAGGAAACACATAGAGTGCCTATTTTCTTGGGTTCGTGGGTGTGCTTGGTCAGAAAGTAGTATGGCATTTGCAAGCAGACACATTTTATGCTTGGGGAAATGTTTAACTTGCTTCTAATGTTTTCTTGATACTTGTGCTGTAAAATGCAATGTCTAGATCCAATATTTTTCAATAATTTGTAATAAATATATGCTGTAAAATCAACTGTTTGAATCCATTCTTTTCAACATTTTCTTACAGGAAAGACCCCCCTACACATCCCTTTTTTAGGTCTCGCTGCTCTAGGAGATGACCTTTAGAAATCGGTCTGCTCCTTTGCACACTCGTGCTTGTGCTGGCATCCTCCTTGCGGGAGCGAGCAGCGGCGCGCGTGCTAATTGAAACCCTATGGCTCTCGCGCCGCTGCTGCTCGCTCCCGCAAGGCGGAGGCCAGCACAAGCACGAGTGCTTCAAACAGCTGCTGCTTGTCCTCGCGCAAGGCTGAAGTTAATTCAGGCTGCTGACTGGCACACGCGGGGAGCTGAGAAATACAGCCAGGTTTCACAAGACAAGTCAGTACACAAGATTTCACGGAGCGCACACGCACCTGAACAAACTGGGCGTCTAGATAAAAGGAGCTTAAACCGACTGAACACCGGAGGCAAACTTGTTTCTTTTCTTTGTGAGCCACTCTCACTGCAGGCACGACGTGTTTCTTTTATTAAAGGAGCATTGGCTTTAATGCGCTTTAAATTTTATTGTATCTAATAATCGGCCTCTTTCTGCTCTCCCATGTGCCCCCTTCGAGATCCTCCTCTCCATCCGCATTCTGCCAGCACCCTCCTACCCAATAGTCATCCACCACCACCACGTCCACCGCCACGTCCACCACCACCACGTCCACCGCCACGTCCACCACCACCATGTCCACCACCACCACCATGTCCACCACCACCACGTCCACCACCACCACCACGTCCACCACCACCACCATGTCCACCACCACCATGTCCACCACCACCATGTCCACCACGTCCACCACCACCACGTCCACCACCACCACGTCCACCACGTCCACCACGTCCACCACCATTACGTCCACCACCACGTCCACCACCACGTCCACCAATTCCACCACCACCACGTCCACCACCACGTCCACCACCACCACGTCCACCACCACCACGTCCACCACCACGTCCACCACCCCCACGTCCACCACGTCCACCACCACCACATCCACCACCACCACATCCACCACCACCACGTCCACCACCACCACCACGTCCACCACCACCACGTCCACCACCACTACGTCCACCACCACGTCCTCCACCACCACCACGTCTACCACCACCACCACCATGTCCTCCACCACCACCACGTCCACCACCACCATATTCACCACCACCACATCCACCACCACCACGTCCACCACCACGTCCACCACACCCACGTCCACCACCAATTCCACCACCACCACGTCCACCACCACGTCCACCACCACGTCCACCACCACCACGTCCACCACCACGTCCACCACCCCCACGTCCACCACGTCCACCACCACCACATCCACCACCACCACATCCACCACCACCACATCCACCACCACCACGTCCACCACCACCACCACGTCCACCACCACTACGTCCTCCACCACCACCACGTCCTCCACCACCACCACGTCTACCACCACCACCACGTCCTCCACCACCACCACGTCCACCACCACCATATTCACCGCCACCATATTCACCACCACCACATCCACCACCACCACGTCCACCACCACGTCCACCACACCCACGTCCACCACCACATCCACCACCACCACATCCACCACCACCACATCCACCACCACCACGTCCACCACCACCACCACGTCCACCACCTCCACTACCACTACGTCCTCCACCACCACCACGTCCACCACGTCTACCACATTCACCACCATGTCCACCACCACGTCCACCACCACCACGTCCACAACCACCACGTCCACCACCACCACGTCCACCACCACCACCACGTCCACCCCACCACGTCCACCACATCCACCACCACCACATCTACCACCACGTCCACCACCACCACCACGTCCATCACCACATCCACCACGTCCACCACCACTACCACCACGTCCACCACCACTACCACCACGTCCACCACCACTACCATGTCCACCACCACCATGTCCACCACCAACACGTCCACCACCACCACGTCCATCACCACGTCCACCACCACCACGTCCACCACCACCACGTCCACCACGTCCACCACCACCATGTCCACCACCACCACGTCCACCACCACCACGTCCACCACCACCACGTCCACCACCACGTCCACCACCACCACGTCCACCATCACCACATCCACCACCATCACCACGTCCACCACCACCACGTCCACCATGTCCACCACCACATCCACCACCACCACCACGTCCACCACCACGTCCACCACCAATTCCACCACCACCACGTCCACCACCACGTCCACCACCACCACGTCCACCACCACCACGTCCACCACCACCACGTCCACCACCACCACGTCCACCACCACGTCCACCACCCCCACGTCCACCACCACCACGTCCACCACCACGTCCACCACCACCACATCCACCACATCCACCACCACCACGTCCACCACGTCCACCACCACTACGTCCTCCACCACCACCACGTCCTCCACCACCACCACGTCTACCACCACCACCACGTCCTCCACCACCACCACGTCCACCACCTCCATATTCACCACCACCACGTCCACCACCACCACGTCCACCACACCCACGTCCACCACACCCACGTCCACCACCACATCCACCACCACCACGTCCACCACCACCACCACCACGTCCACCACCACCACTACGTCCTCCACCACCACCACGTCCACCACCACGTCTACCACATTCACCACCATGTCCACCACCACGTCCACCACCACGTCCACAACCACCACGTCCACCACCACCACGTCCACCACCACCACGTTTACCCCACCACGTCCACCACCACCACATCCACCACCACCACATCTACCACCACGTCCACCACCACCACGTCCACGTCCACCACCACATCCACCACCACCACGTCCACCACTACCACCACGTCCACCACCACTACCACCACGTCCACCACCACTACCATGTCCACCACCACCATGTCCACCACCATGTCCACCACCAACACGTCCACCACCACCACGTCCACCACCACCACGTCCATCACCACGTCCACCACCACCACGTCCACCACCACCACCACCACGTCCACCACCACGTCCACCACCACCACGTCCACCACCACCACGTCCATCACCACGTCCACCACCACCACCACGTCCACCACCACCACCACGTCCACCACCACGTCCACCACCACCACATCCACCACCACCACGTCCACCATCACCACGTCCACCATCACCACATCCACCACCACCACCACGTCCACCACCACCACGTCCACCATATCCACCACCACCACCACGTCCACCACCACGTCCACCACCATGTCCACCACCACGTCCACCACCACCACGTCTACCACCACCACGTCCACCACCACCACCACATCCACCACCACGTCCACCACCACCACCACGTCCACCACCACCACTACCTCCACCACCACCTCCACCACCACCACCTCCACCACCACCACCTCCACCACCACCACCACGTCCACCACCACATCCACCACCACGTCCACCACCAAGTCCACCACCACCACGTCCACCACCACCACATCCACCACCACCATGACCACGTCCACCACCATGTCCACCACCACGTCCACCACCACCACGTCCACCACCACGTCCACATCCACCACCATGTCCACCACCACGTCCACCACCACGTCCTCCACCACCACGTCCTCCACCACCACCCCGTCCACCACCACCCCCACCACATCCACCACCATGTCCACCACCACCACCACCACGTCCACCACCATGTCCACCACCACCACGTCCACCACCACCACCACGTCCACCACCACCACGTCCACCACCACCACGTCCACCACCACCACTACCTCCACCACTACCTCCACCACCACCACGTCCACCACCACCACCACGTCCACCACCACCACATCCACCACCACCACGACCACGTCCACCACCATGTCCACCACCATGTCCACCACCACCACGTCCACCACCACGTCCACCACCACCACATCCACCACCATGTCCACCACCACGTCCACCACCACGTTCACCACCACCACGTCCACCACCACATCCACCACCACGTCCACCACCACATCCACCACCACCACGTCCACCACCACCACCATGTCCACCACCACCATGTCCACCACCACGTCCACCACCGCCACGTCCACCACCACCACGTCCACCACCACTATGTTCTCCACCACGTCCACCACCACGTCCACCACCACGTCCACCACCATCACCACGTCCACCACCACATCCACCACCATCACCACGTCCACCACCTTATCCACCACACCACCACCACGTCCACCACCACCACGTCCACCACCACCACCACGTCCACCACCACCATGTCCACCACCACCACGTCCACCAACATGTCCACCACCACCGCGTCCACCACCACGTCCACCACCACATCCACCACCACCACGTCCACCACCACGTCCACCACCACATCCCCCACCACCACGTCCACCACCATGTCCATGTCCACCACCACGTCCACCACCACGTCTACCACCACCATGTCCACCACCACGTCCACCACCACCACCACGTCTACCACCACCACGTCCACCACCACCACATCCACCACCACCACGTCCACCACCACGTCCACCACCACATCCACCACCACCACGTCCACCACCACCACCACGTCCACCACCACCACCACCCGTGTCAGGTAAAGTGTCACTGGAGGGCAGGGGTAATAGGAGTGTCAACCCCGGCTGTACATGGGACATTTAAGGATGCATTGGGTGCGAGAAGACGGGAATAGGGGCTAGAAGTATTACACCAGACCCAAGATACATTTTGAAGAGGCGCAATGTCACAGGGGCTCCTGTAAAAGCACTCGCAGCATCTCTACCTCACAGTGGCATACCTGCACGAGCCACTCACTCAAAACAAGCATTGGCATAGCCAATAGGTCTCGCCTTTGGGACCTTATAAGTGTTTAGCCATGCAACACTTGATGTTGTTGCACCAAGGATACTGTGCTGGATAGCTAAACACTTATAAGGTCCCAAAGGCGAGACCTCCTATTGGCTATGCCAATGCTTGTTTCATTTTAGACTCACTTGCACAGTATACTTGGGTTAAGAAGGTCCACGACGCCACTTTTAAATTCCACTAGTCGCCAATGGTCCAGGTGCAGGGCAAAGATGGATGGAGCCTTTTCTGTCCCTGAGGCTTTGATCAAGAGACCAACCAACTAGCCCTTGGAGTCACTCTACAAGATCTGGGTTCAAGCAGAAAAGCAGGTGTCAAGCAACAGGGCTGTCCTCTGGGGACACAAGGCAGGTAGCAGGGAAGTCCTCTTGGTGCAGCAGGGCAGTCATAGCAGGCCACAGCCAACATGGCAGTCCTCTGAGAGTCCCCAGACGGTCTAGAAGTTAACTGAAGAGTGGGTCTGAGGGTCCTAATTTTATACCTGGTACCAGCTTTGAAGTGAAGAAACATCTGGAGTTTTCCCTCCACGAACGTGTCTGGAATTTCCTGCCTCTGTGCCCTGATCCCAGTATGTCTGGGGGCACAAACGGCTAGGGTGAAGTTCTTTGTGTGTGGGCTGAGGCAGCTGGCTTGAAGTGCAAGTGTAGCTGCTCACAGCTCTACTCCCCCATCCTGCCAGGATAGCCCTTCCTCCCAACATCCAGTCCCCCTGTTGTGTGACTGTCTAGGAGGAGTACACAAAGGCCAACTGCCAACTTCACCAAGTCATGGGACCCAGGAACAGGCTGCAGGCACCAAATGGTTAGGACAAGAAAATGCAAACTTTCTTAATATGACATTTTTTAGAATTGGGACTTAAAATCCGACTTTACCATTAAAGAGAATTTTAAATTACAATTCCTTAGACACCAAACATTACATTTATTCCTGCTTCCAAGCAAAAGTTATCAATTATTAAATGTAATAAGGTAACAGTGTGATTTTATGAGATGTGTAGGCCTCACTATAGTGAAAATGAATTTGTGATTTTTCACTACCAGGACATGTAAAACGTAAAAGTACACGTCCAACTTGTTAAATACAATGGACCCTGCTCTATGGGGTGTTTAGGGCCTCCCCAAGGGGTGACTTATATGTATAAAAAATTGAGTTTTAACCTTGGCAAAAGGTTTATTTTGCCAAGTTGAATTGGCAGTTTAAAAATGCACACAGGCTGCAATGGCAGGCCTGAGACATGTTTAAAGGGGCTACTTAAGTGAGTGGCACAACAAGTGCGGCAGGCTCACTAGTAGCATTTAATTTACCAGCCCCAGGTATATGGTATACCTCTTTACTAGGGACTTATAAATAAATTAACTATGAAAATCATGTGTAAGCCTATTTTGCCATGTTTTAGAGAGTGATGAGCACTTTAGCACTGATCAGCAGTGGTAAAGTGTGCAGCGCCCTAAGGCCAACAAAAGGTAATTCAGAAAAACAGGGGTAGGAGGGTAAAATGTTTGGGGGTGACCCTGCAGAGAGGGCCAAGTTTAACAAATACTGTTTGATTTACAGTCAGCATCCATAAACACGAGCCTTCAGAATGAAGGAACAACTGTTCATTTGCATTCCACAGCTGATATGTTGCATCCCTTGGGTTTCGGTCTGAACTGAGAGACAACATCTGTTGTACTTCAGATTCCGGTCTGGTTTATGGGTGCCATCAGCGACACTGAGGTGGTGAACTTTTCTCTTTGCAATGAGGGGCCAGGCATTTCAGAAGAAGATTCAGGACTTCCTGAAAGAGTCTGTTCAATTTTAATGGACACGTTGCTTATCTTCTTGGCCAGATTCCTTCCTACATTTATCTTAATTTAAAAACACGCCTTTACGTGAGACAATTTCAGGAATGCCTTTGAAACCAGTTTTCAAGTTAACTGTGAGGGAATGTGGAGTTTTGCTCACAGCAGCTGATTCATTAAATTGGCAGATGATGATGTGCTCTTTTCAGTTCCCTCTTGCACATGGAGAAAAGGATTCTTGTTTTAGAGTTTGAGGATCACACAACAGAGCTGATGTGTAAGGTTGATGGTTACTGGAGGAGACTTTATACCATATAATTATGTAAGAATTGACCATTCTCCGCCTAGCACTTCGAGTTTTTCTCTCATTGCTGGTGGTGAAGTCCGTGTTAATATACATAGGGGACACCACCAGCATGAATTGAGTGTGCATTATTAAGGAATTTGTTCTATAGACAAGAAAGACAAGAAGTTGTTGTACTAGGTACTTTGGTAAAAGATAAGCTTGTCCATTCAGTATCTATTAGACGTTTGAGACCAGGGCGACACCTTAATCATGCAAATGTAGTCAGAGCATAAATGGGAGCTTTATGCTCACATTTGGTGACATCTGTTCAACAAGGCAAACATAAACCTGTTTGTCACAGCAGCAAGCTAAAAATACCAACACTGCTCATATGGACCCCCAACTCCGAACTTTCTGTTGAATGTGCTTTCATTTGCATGGCACAACTTTATTGCTCATTTGTCCGATATGCAAAATAATTTAGGAGATCGAATTTGACAGTGATGTTCATACTGAATTTGCCAAAACAAATCTTGTAGCCAGACCTCTTACATCTGTCAATAATGCCTGTCAAGTTTCCATTGTGATCAATCAAACAATTTATAAAGTGCAACACAGTCACCCCTAGGGGTATCTGGGTGCTGTGTCTCCATCAGAGAGCCAGGTCTTGAGTCTCTTTCTGAAGTCTGCTAGCGACGAGCTGTGCAAAGTTGAAGGGACAGGTCGTTCCAGGTCTTGTAGGAGGAGTTGCCACTGCTGTGAATGCAACACATGCAAGGTGTGTGTGGGAGGGCAAGTGAAGAGGAGCGCAAGTATCTGGAGGGTTGGTGGAAGTTTAGTCTACGGCTGATGTAGGTAGGTCTGAGATCGAGGAGGGCTTTATAGGCATGCTTGAGGATCTTGAACTGGCATCTCTTGTGGATGGGAGCCAGTGGAGGTCTCTCCGGTGGGAGGCGATGTGGGGTTATTTGGGGAGGTCCAGGATGAGTCTGGCTGCAGCATTCTGTATGGTCTGGAGTCATCTGAGGAGCTGGGTGGAGATGCCGGCATAGAGAGCATGCGAAGTGTGTGGAAGCAGAAGGAGGTTCATGGTCAGTTGGCTGTCATGGATGATGGAGAGGTTGCGTGTGTAGTTGGTCAGTGTGGGTGTAGGTCAGAGTTCTGCAGGCCACCAGCTGTGGCCCCATACGGAGGTGTTCTTCCCGAAGATCAGTGCGTCAGTCTTGTCGGACCTGAGTTGGGGGCAGTTGTCTCCTATCCATTTGGCTACGTTGGTCATGGCATTGCAGTAGTTGGTTTTAGCGTTGAAGGGGTCTTTGGTGAGTGAGAGAATCAGTTGAATGTCGTCTGTTTAGGAGTGTTAGAAATGGGGGTCTCTAGTTGGCAGAGGTAGGTACCTTTGTCCAAATAGGGACCCTTGCTTCTAGTCAGGGTAAGGGGGGATACACACTTTAGATAACCCCTGCTCACCCCCTTGGTAGATTGGCACGAGCAGACAGGCTTATCCCAAAGGCAATGTGTAAAGTATTTGTACCAACACTCACAGTAACACAGTGATAACACCACAAATGGACACTACACCAGTTTAGAAAAATAAAGTATCTTTATCGAAACTCAACAAGACCAAAACGGCAAGTATTAAGAAAAATGACTTTCAAAAGGTTTTAGCAACTGAGTCCATAGGAAACTATGGATGCGTGATTTCTCTCAAAGTACCTGTAGTTGCGACAAAATCCACAAGGCCAAACAGCCGCAGAGAGGCAAAGCGTTGAAAACACAGAGATGCGTCAGTTCCTGAAACCATGGGAAGGCGATGTGAAAGTTCTGCTGCATGCAGGGGAAGTGATGCTTCGTGTCCGGTCTGTAGGGGGAAGTAATGCGTCGATTCCAAGACTATTCTGGTCCGCGGGTGATGCGTCGGGAAAACTGCCGCACAGGTACGATGTGTGGAAATCCAGGATGCGTTGGCGATCGATGCAGCGGCGTCGAGCGGTGCTGCGTCAGTTTCTTCAGCCGCGATCCCTCGATGCGTCGATTCTTGCAGCGGCGAGAGGCGCTGCGTCGGTTTCAGCAGCGGTGGGGGAAGATGGGGGGAAGATTCTTCTCGCACCACAGCGTTGCGTCGGAAAAACGGTCGCAAGAAGAGCGATGTGTCGATTTTCTTGTTGTTGCTTTGCTTTCCAGCTCCCATTAGCAGAAACAACCTCCAGAGGCCCCACACAGTCACATGCACTTCTTGGCAGGTCAGAACTATCAGCAAGGAATTTCGGGGGAGCTGGGGTGAAGTCTTTGTGTTCCTGAGACTTCAAAACAGAAGGCAAGCTCTCTCAAGCCCTTGGAGACTTTCCTCAAGCAGGGGACACAGCACACAACAAAGTCCTTCCCCGTTCCTTGGCAGAAACAGCAACTGCAGGCCAACCCCAGACACACAGCAAAGGCAGTACTTCTCCTCAGTTTCTCCAACTCTTCTCCTTGGCAAAGGTTCCTCTTGATTCCAAAAATAGTCTAAAGTCCAGGGGTTTTAGGTCTAATACTTATAACCCAAAATGTCTTTGTTCTCTTTGTGCAGACAAGCCCTGTGCTCAGTCAAAACCAGTTCTGTCCTCTCTGATGCAGTTTCCTGGCAGGGAGTGGAGACAGCATTGTGGAAAGCAGACCAGGCCCATTCAGGTGAAAGGAAATCTCCCCCCTACTCTAAATGCAGCCCAGGTCTATTCAGCCCAGCCCTGACTCATCCAGACTCTCTGGAGCCACTGCACCTTCCCAGCCCCGGTCACTCCAAAGCCAGACAGTCAATACACATCCTAGTAGAGGCACACTGGATGGCTAAGCAAGAAAATACCTACTTTCTAAAAGTGGTATTTTCAAAACACAGAATGTAAAAATCACCCTCACTAAAAGATGCATTTTAACATTTTGAGTTCAGGCTTACTAAACTTTATTTTCCTATCTTGTTACCAGGGGTAGTTATGTTTATACGATGTTATAAGCAATCTCCACATTCTGTCCTATGGGAACAGATAGCCTTTCAATAGTGTAAAACGAAATTGGCAGTAGTTCACTATCAGGACATGTCACACACATCAGGGCATGTCCTACCTTTCACATACTCTGCACCCTGCCCACAGGGGTACCTCAGTCTTACCTTAGGGGTGACTAACATGTAAGAAAAGGGAAGGTTAGGGCCTGGCAAGTGGGTGCACTTGCCAAGTCAACATGGCAGTTAACAACTGCGCACAGACACTTCAGTGGCAGGTCTGAGTTACCCTTTCAGAGCTACTCATGTGGCTGGCACAATCAATGCTGCAGGCCCACTAGTAGCCGTTGATTTACCAGCCCTGGCACACTTAGTGCACTTTACTAGGGACCTACCAGTAAATCAGATATGCCAATCAGGGAGAACTAATTGTAACAACTTACACAGGGAGCACTTGCACTTTGACACTGATCAGGAGTGTCAAAGTGCCCAAAGCATCTAAGCCAGCAAAAACGAAATCCAGCCCATCATCAAAAATACAGGATGTAGAGGCAAAAAGTCAGGGGAAATCACGCCAAAGATGCCAAGTCTAACAAGGAGATTATGTTCAGTCCATGGGATCTGACGACGTCTGCGAGGGGGGTCATGTAGATGTTGATCTGGGTGGGGCTAAGGGATGATCCTTGTGGAATGCCACATATGATGTCTTTGGGTGCGAAGGTGAAGGGAGGCAGTCGTATGCTCTGTGTGCGTCCTGTGAGGAAGGAGGCGATCCACTTGATGGCATATTGCAGTATGCCTATGTTGTAGAGTCTGTTGATGAGCGTGTTGTGGGAGACGGTGTCGAACGCCGCGGAGAGGCTGAGGAGAATCAGGGCCACAATTTCTCCACGGTCGAGGAGTGTTCTGATGTCGTCTGTGGCGGCAATCAGCTCGGTCTCAGTACTGTGGTTGGCACAGAATCCTGATTGTGAGGCCTAAAGTATGTGGTTTTGTTCCAGTATTCTGTGAGCTGCTGGTTGATGGCCTTCCTGAGTACTTTGGCCAGGCATGGGAGCTGGGAAATTGGACGATAATTTTTGAGATCCCTGGGGTCAGCGAAGACTTTCTTTAGGAGCGGCCTAAAGTCTGCGTGTTTCCATCTGTCCTGGAAGGTTGCTGTGGAGATGGAGGTGTTGAGGATACGGGTGAGTTGAGTGCTGATTGGGTTTGTTGTGAGGTTGTAGAGGTGGTGGGGGCAGGGTTTCGGTGGGTGTCCCAGAGTGGATGGAAGGCATGATGGCTGAGGTGGTCAGAGTGGTGAGCGGACACCAGGTGGTAATGGTTTGGCTGATGTTCGCTGGTTGGTTGAGGACTTTGTGGTTGAGGGTGGAGGGTTGGTGGTTCAAATTGTTGTAGATGTTGATGATCTTGCTGTGGAAGTAGTCTGAGAGGGTGTCAGAGTTTTTGGGACAGGTGGTTAGTGTTCTCTGTAGTTGTCGGATTGGAGAATTCTTTGACTATTTTGAAGAGTTCCTTTGTGTGGTTGGCTGCGGAGTCGATGCTAGAGGTGATGGCTACTTTCTTGGCTTCCTTGGTGTGCAGGTGATAGTTGCTTAGGGCTGTTTTGTGAGCTGCTCTGTCGGCGGGGTAATTGGTGGCGCAACATCGTTTCTCCAGTTGGTGGCAGTTGCACTTGGTGGTTCTGAGTTCCAGGGAATACCAGCTGGCATGTTTCGAGGTCTTGTTGGCCCTTGTATGTTTCAGTGGGGCGACTGTTGGCGCAGTCAGTGATCCAGGTGGCGAAGTTCTGGACGGCCTTGTCGAGGTCTGTTGAGGCCTCGGGTTGAGAGGTGGTGAGGGCCTGTGACCACTGAGTTTCGGTGACCTTGCTCCAGCTGCGGTGGGAGGAGGTCTGACGTCTGGTGGTGGTGTTCTGGGCGTCGTTGATGGTGAAGTTTACAATGGTGTGGTCAGTCCAGGTGAGTTCCGGGGGTGTGGCTGAATTTGATTCTGTCGCTGGAGGGGAAAATGGGGTTGAGTGTGTGTAGGAGGCTGGCTTAGTATATGGTGCACACTTATTTAAGTGAAGCACCTTGCACTAATCCAGGCGACCCTTATGGTGATTTTAGTGGTCTTGGACAACAATAGAAAACTCTCTAAGTGGTAGCTGTGGAGAGCAGACTTCAGGCTTAGTCCAGAAAGAGTGCTAAGCAGCTTGTTTTACCAGAACTAATCATATAGTTTAGGTTAAACGAAAAAGAATCACACAGTGTAGTGATACCAATGTGTTAGTAAGTGTGTATAGTAAATATAACTATTTTTATATCTCCTACCCGGAGATATAAACACAATCCTTCAAATGTAAGACAGGTAAGTAAGCACAAATACACAGTGGTCTCCAAGGGGAGACCAAACCATATACTAAAAAAGTAAAATGTGAACAGCGACCGAAGTCGAAACTTGAACTAGAAGACTCAAAAGAGCCGGGGACACAAGGAACCACCCAAGGTAAGTACCCAGGAACCCCATGGAGGCTGTGTGTGGAAACACAGCCGTGTACTCAATGCAAGCCAATGGGAAAGTCTCGGTCGCAGTTTTCAAGAGGAAGGACCCTTCCCAGTGGACCCTGAAGAAACCCCTTGGAAGACAGAAGGTTGGAGAGTCACCCCACCCGTGGATACCAGGAACCAGGATACCTACATCAGGGAAGCTGGTGCATAGGTGCGAAGTGACGACAGAAACCGCCGTAGACCACAATGGAGGACTTCAGAAAAGATGCCACTGACGAATAAGTTGTAAGAGTCCGGTGGAATCCAAGGATGGATTTTTGAAGGGGAGTACCTGCAAGCAGAGGGGACAGAGTCTATGCCACTCAGAAGTAACCAGGAGGCACGGAAGATCAATGACCATTGATGATAGAAGATGCAGTAGAGTTGACTGTGACCTTGTCGCTGCAGCTGTGAGGACCAGGCGATGCTGTGGAAGAACAGGAGCTGTTTATGAGCTGTCCCACATCGGAAGTCGAGAACCAAGGGGTCGGTGTCCGACATGAGCACCAACAAGCCTTGGCAGCAGCAACAGATATGGTAAACGAAAAAGTTGCAGCGTTGGGACCACCAAAGTCCAAGGGACTCACAAAGTGCTGGATAGTCAGAGCAGGCCCCCGAGCAAGCAGGGGAACCCACTGACGCCAAAGAAGACCCTCAAGAGGACCCACAGGCCGAAGGCACAGGAGTCGCAAGAGGACCTTGAGCAGCTCACCAAAGATGCAGGCCCATGGTGCAGAGTATGCGGTGAGGATGAAGATCTTGGCAGGAAGAGAGGCTGGAGCTTTTTGTAGCCCGAAGATCTCTGGAGGACAGGGGTGCTGTTCCAGTGGTTCCGACGAGGGATACTGGCCTCAAACTTGCTGAGAAGACAGTGCAGGCCTCGAGGGAGTTGCAGAACCACCACCTGTGTTGCTGAGCCTTTCTAAGTCTGTGGGACGTCAGAAGCAGCAGACCGGTCAGCTTAGTTGCGGTGCCTGCAGATGCAGGGGAGTGACGCCATCAAGGGATGTTCCTTTGGGTGTCTTTGATGCCCACAGGCCTGGAGAAGAATCTGGATGACACACAGGCACAGACAACGCAGAAGACTGGCAGGACGACGAGACCAAGAGCAGCAGGAGTCTTCCTTGATGTAGTCTTGGTTCCTAGGCGAAGTCCAAAGTGCCCAGACTGTAGAAGTTGAAGTGGTTTCAGCTCTGTATCTTGTCCCTCAACGAATCTGAAGAGCCGCCCACAGGTAAGCCCTTATGTACCCTAGGGAAAAGGTTGGGACGATTCAGGGATCCCTCCCAGAGGAGGGGCTGGACAGAGGGGAGGATACTCCCATGTCCTTTGTCCAGTTTCGTGCCAGAGCGGGAGCCAACGGCTCCCTGAACTGGTTCCAACTGGAGTATGCAAGGAGGGCACCAAATGTGCCCTTCAAAGCAGTCTGGTGGCGCTGACAAGCGCCCCCACCCCAGCCCAATACACTAAGTCCTGTATGGGAGGTGGTTACACCTCCCTGTGACAGGAAACCTATTGTTCTACCTTCCCTTGCTTGTGCTCAGCTCCGCAGCAGGGGGCAGAATCGTGTCTGTGGTTGGCAGCAGCACTAGCTTGCTGTTAAACCCTGAAAGGCTTGTCACAGGAATACAGTGGGGCACCCTAGGGGAGCCCCTCAGTACATGGGATCCCACATCCAACACTGGAATCGGTGTTGGGGTGGGGTTCCAGCATGTTTGATACCAAACATGACCAGTTTCGGTGCAGCCAATATATAGTTAGACATCTCGTAATTGACTTGATGTCCACTATATGTATTAAATGGCTGACCGCACTTACAAATCCTGGAGAATCGACTCCGGGGTTTGTAGGGGGTGTCATGCTCATGCAGGGCACCCTCACACTTATAACTTAGCACCCTGCCTTCAGGATTGAAAGGCCTGCCTTAGGGGTGACTTATAGTTTTTAAGTGCAGTGACCTCTGATATAAGGAAACTTATATCTGTTGTGAGTGGTGCTAGCACCAGCTCACACAGTGTGCAATGGCAGTCCTGTAGTCACAGTTTGAGAGGTCTCTAATAGATGGCATAATACATGCTGCAGCCCATGGGAGACCCCTGGTGTACCTATGCCCTGGGTACCTTAGTACCATATACTAAGGACTTAGACGGGTACACCAGTAGCCAATTTGGAAGGTACCAAAGTATTTGCCATAGTCTAATTTAGGGAGAGAGCATAGTGACTGGGGTCCTGATTAGCAGGATCCCAGTCAGACTAGTCAGAAAACAGTATCACACCAGCAAAAAGTGGGGGTAACCACGAAAGCAATCCAACTTTCCTACAGTGTGTGTCTAGCTTTGTGCGTGGGTTCGGTAACCAGTTGGATTAGGTGGATGTTGTTTAGATTCTCCAGGATGGTGGTGGAGTTGTCATTGTTGGGGTCATCTGTGGAAGTTGAGGTCGCAGAGTAGGACGTAGTGGTGAGAGTCGATTGCTAGGGGGGTGATGAGGTTGGGAATGGCATTGCAGAAGGTTGCTTGGGATCCCGGGGGTTTTTAGGTGAGGGTGACTCTTATCGTGGTCTTCGTGTCGGTTTGTAGTAGGAAGTTGAGGTGTTCCAAGAGAGGTGTGGGGGTCGTCGTTGGTGATAGTGCATCTGATGGTTTCCTTGAAGATGATGGTGATGCCTCCGCCTTGTTTGTTGGCACGATCTAAGTGTATCATCTTGTAGCCTTCGAGAGTGGCGGCAGTGATGTCGGGGCTGAGCCACGTTTCGGTGATGAAGGCAATATCCGTGGCGATGGTGGTGATGGTTGCATAAGTTAAGTAGGCTTCAACATGCTTAACTCCATCAGAATCACTAAAACTGATTTTTGTTCATGCCGGCACAGCTGTAGTTAATAGCTACAATATTTGCAAGGTTATTACTGAATTCAGTTTGGACTTACTAGTTTCCCTTAATCAGGGTTAATAAGAATTAACGATTGTCCATCAGCACTGGAGAATTTTTCTTTGGCATCGCCAACCACAAAATATTATTAAGAAAGCTATTGACCTCTTATCCTCGTACTTGACAGAAATGGTTTCAGATAAAAACCAATAATATTGTATAAGGCGATTTCAATATTCTCTTTGATGTTTTAACTAACACCGAACAAATTAACTTCAAAGAAATGCTGTCCTTTTTTATAACACTGTTTATTGTTGTTTTTCCAATTAAACAATACAGTAATACAATAGACAAACATGTGGCAGAAGTCTGCATGTCACTCCTCCGACCTGTTACCTTTTCGATCAAGTTGTACATCATGATATAATGCCCCCCTGACAGTTCATGCTATCCGTATTCAGTTGTTGCCCACCTTATATCAGTGCCACACTTTTGAATATTGTATGCAGAGAGAATGGTTGGTGCATCTGTTTTACCACTTCGCTTTCCATGGTCTGACCACCTAGTGATCTTTTTTTTAGGTCGAGCTTAGGCAGCGCACATGCGCTGTCTGCAAGACCTGTTGTATTGAATACAAATGACTTTTTTCCCACCTCCTGCTTGCCATAAGTTCATTTCAGTGTCCCTCTTCTTGGCTGCCTCCTAACTCGTTTACTCAGCCAGTACCTCACTTCCATTTAAGGCTGAGGAGCACCGGCCAAGTACAGTTTCCTTACGCTCACATTCCTAATCTGTCCTTTCAGGGAACTTTTTTTTTAAATTGCTGTTCGGCATCTCCACCCCATCTGCTTTTTAATTGTTGCTTTCCGCCCGTCAATTTCTGCCTGTATTTTTTAAATGTTGTGTTCACCCTACAGGAGTTTGTTTAGTGCTGCTAATTGACACACTTCTATTAGCACCTCCACCCCGTCTGCACTCGACCCCTCTGAGTGTACGGCAAAGAGAGCAAAGTCTCCGATAAATCACAAATATTGCAGTACATCCCAGTAAAAACACGGTATAGGGATAGCACGTTTTTGCTAATTAGTGAAACTAGGGAGGAGCCTCTTTAAACATCGTGCACGACATTGTTGTCAACATTTTATAAATGAATGAATGAATGAAAAATCTTATAAAGCGCACAAATACCCGAAGGTGTCTTGGCGCTGAGAAGTTAAGAAAAAGCAGATGAGGGCCAAGTCCTTAGGGATCACTGGTTGAACAACCAGGTTTTAAGATTCTTCCTCAATGTTATCAAATAAATGCCTGCTTTGCACGTTTTCTTTTCAGTAAGAAACACTGACTGAGGGCACCTACCGATATGGCAGGCAGGGATCCTACATGCCAACTCTCCAGAATCGTTCTACCCCTGCTGCACCGGAAGAGACAACATTGCTCTGGATGATGTCACCCAGCTGCATGGGAGCCACAAACAAGACGGTCCCACGCATTACAAAAAAAAAAGCCGCCTCCTCTGCTGGACCGGAAGACACAACACTGCTCTGGATAATGTTTCCCAGCCGCATTGAAAATAGGGCGAATGAGCCATGTAGGTGCCTTTCCATTAATAAACATAATAGCAAATGCAAAATAGGTTATTCCTTGCCTCGTTATACCGGCCATCAATCCCCCGAAAATGCATTCCATGCATTCAATGCGCTTTATAAACACAACTCGTTCACCAGACAAGACTATTTTTAGGTCTCGCGTGCGTTGCAGCGCAAAGCGCTGCTCGCTCGGCGAGATTTATTGTGAATGAGGAGTTTGAGAAGAGGGCTTGAAGCCCCGCCCCTCATTTCCATTGGCAAGCGTCACCGTTTATGCTAAACGGTGGCCTGCCATTGGAAATGAGGGTTTTTGGTTCACGCCCTTTGGCCTCCGATCCGGACTAGGTCACCTGCTTTGCTGCTGTCGCAAAGCACTTTCTTATCTTTATGGGGCCATGTGTTTCTAATTAGAAACACATGGCCCCATAAAGACGAGATCGATGCTTGTTCCACCCATGCTCCGGCTGCAGCGCGGTCCTCTTTCACTTTCGGGACTGCGCTTGATTATTTAATTAATTTGCCAGTCGGGCCGTTTTCACTTTTTGCGGCCGGACCGCGCTTGTTTTTTTTAGTTATTTGCAGCGGCCTGGTTTGTTATGGCATGAGCTAAATTATTGGACAGCTGTAATAGTAGGCCAGATTTTCAAAAGAAAGCGATTAACTCCCGTATTCGAAGAAGCATGATATTAGAGATTTACATAGACCGCTCCATAATCTCATTTTTCCATTGAGAATTAATTGTTAGGGTGGGATTCTGAACGAATGTAATGTGGAATAATCATAACCATTTTTACAGCACTGCAAAAAACAAGCTCATTTTACTTTCATACTCGCTTGTTAGCCAACACCGTGGTTCTTGTTTGTCTACTTCGGAAGGATGGAAAGCTAGGGAGGCCCTGTATGGATTCATACCTTTCCCCTACAAATATTTGGAGAGAGCGTTTAACCAACTAAACTATCTTGCATGCTATTACCATATGTTTTGACTTTGGACCACGTCTTTGCCTTTAATTTTATTAACTTCTAGTTTTCCCCTGCAGCGCAGGGGGAGGTGGGGGCACCACCCTTCAGGGAGTCTGAGATATCGGCGTTTCAGGGTCCTCTCCCCACTTTTGCAGGGAGCTTCCATAATTGTACGTTAGGCTACTGTTCAAGTCATCTCCGTCTCTATGGAACGGGACATAATCAGGAAATACTGTCCTTCCAAAACCGCACTGCTGACATCAGCACATTTGTTAAACTAGACGACGGCCTGCCAAAGCATCGTGACATAGCGCATTGAGTTGAGCACTACTTGCGTATATTTACACGTTACTGGATTACATCCCTTTGTGTCCCTGTCTACCTTCCATCTTTATACGTCGCTACAACGGATGCCTCTACTTTGGGTGTTGACACGTGTAATTCAAGCAGCACCATGACACGATTCAGTTTGTGCTTTTTGCTGCTGAAGTAAAAACGCCACTCAGTGCTCAGCATGGACTGTAAGAGTGGAGCAGTGCATGGCGTGGGCTTCCTCATACCCAGTGGAGATGGGCTCCCTCCTTCCACCTGCTGCAGTATTTTGTTTCTCTTACCGCCACGAAGCTTAGGCATATGTGCGCTTTACAAACAATGAACTACAATAACAAGATTATAACTTTATGCTTTATGGAGAAAGCTGCCACCTCCAGCATGTTAGGTAGGCACGTCATTCCTGCACCGAGTACCGCTGCTGACACTTCACTGCTGACACATCACTGCTGACACGCCTCTGCTGACACACCACTTCTGACACATCGCTGCTGACACATCGCTCCTGACACGCCGCTGATGACACATCGCTGCTGACACGCCGCTGCTGACACACCACTGCTGCTACACCACTGCTGACACACCACTGCTGACACACCACTGCTGACACGACGCTGCTGACACCACTGCTGACACACCACTGCTGACACGACGCTGCTGACACCACTGCTGACACACCGCTGCTGACACATCGCTGCTGACACACCGCTGCTGCTACACCGCTGCTGCTACACCGCTGCTGCTACACCGCTGCTGACACACCGCTGCTGACACCACTGCTGACACACCGCTGCTGACACATCGCTGCTGACACGCCGCTGCTGACACACCGCTGCTGCTACACCACTGCTGACACACCGCTGCTGACACACCGCTGCTGACACACCCCTGCTGACACCACTGCTGACACACCGCAGCTGACACACCACTGCTGACACATCGCTGCTGACACACCACTGCTGCTACACCGCTGCTGCTACACCGCTGCTGACACACCGCTGCTGACACACCACTGCTGACACACCACTGCTGACACACCACTGCTGACACACCACTGCTGACACGACGCTGCTGACACGACGCTGCTGACACGACGCTGCTGACACGACGCTGCTGACACACCGCTGCTGACACATCGCTGCTGACACGCCGCTGCTGACACCACTGCTGACACACCGCTGCTGACACACCGCTGCTGCTACACCGCTGCTGCTACACCGCTGCTGCTACACCGCTGCTGCTACACCGCTGCTGACACACCACTGCTGACACACCACTGCTGACACACCGCTGCTGACACACCGCTGCTGACACGACGCTGCTGACACGACGCTGCTGACACACAACTGCTGACACGCCGCTGCTGACACCGCTGCTGACACACAACTGCTGACACACCACTGCTGATACACCGCTGCTGACACACCGCTGCTGACACGCCGCTGCTGACACACCACTGACACACCACTGCTACAACACCACTGCTGACACACCGCTGCTGACACGCCGCTGCTGACACACCACTGACACACCACTGCTGACACGCCGCTGCTGACACACCGCTGCTGACACGCCGCTGCTGACACACCGCTGCTGACACGCTGCTGCTGACACGCTGCTGCTGACACGCCGCTGGTGACACGCCGCTGGTGACACGCCGCTGCAGACACACCGCTGCTGACACATCGCTGCTGACACATCGCTGCTGACACATCGCTGCTGACACATCGCTGCTGACACGCCGCTGCTGACACGCCGCTGCTCAGCATGGACTGTAAGAGTGGAGCAGTGCATGGCGTGGGCTTCCTCATACCCAGTGGAGATGGGCTCCCTCCTTCCACCTGCTGCAGTATTTTGTTTCTCTTACCGCCACGAAGCTTAGGCATATGTGCGCTTTACAAACAATGAACTACAATAACAAGATTATAACTTTATGCTTTATGGAGAAAGCTGCCACCTCCAGCATGTTAGGTAGGCACGTCATTCCTGCACCGAGTACCGCTGCTGACACTTCACTGCTGACACATCACTGCTGACACGCCTCTGCTGACACACCACTTCTGACACATCGCTGCTGACACATCGCTCCTGACACGCCGCTGATGACACATCGCTGCTGACACGCCGCTGCTGACACACCACTGCTGACACACCACTGCTGACACACCACTGCTGACACACCACTGCTGACACGACGCTGCTGACACCACTGCTGACACACCACTGCTGACACACCACTGCTGACACGACGCTGCTGACACCACTGCTGACACACCGCTGCTGACACATCGCTGCTGACACACCGCTGCTGCTACACCGCTGCTGCTACACCGCTGCTGACACACCGCTGCTGACACCACTGCTGACACACCGCTGCTGACACATCGCTGCTGACACGCCGCTGCTGACACACCGCTGCTGCTACACCACTGCTGACACACCGCTGCTGACACACCGCTGCTGACACACCCCTGCTGACACCACTGCTGACACACCGCAGCTGACACACCACTGCTGACACATCGCTGCTGACACACCACTGCTGCTACACCACTGCTGCTACACCGCTGCTGACACACCGCTGCTGACACACCACTGCTGACACACCACTGCTGACACACCACTGCTGACACACCACTGCTGACACGACGCTGCTGACACGACGCTGCTGACACGACGCTGCTGACACACCGCTGCTGACACATCGCTGCTGACACGCCGCTGCTGACACCACTGCTGACACACCGCTGCTGACACACCGCTGCTGCTACACCGCTGCTGCTACACCGCTGCTGACACACCACTGCTGACACACCACTGCTGACACACCACTGCTGACACGACGCTGCTGACACGACGCTGCTGACACACAACTGCTGACACGACGCTGCTGACACGCCGCTGCTGACACCGCTGCTGACACCCAACTGCTGACACATCGCTGCTGACACATCGCTGCTGACACATCGCTGCTGACACGCCGCTGCTGACACGCCGCTGCTGACACGCCGCTGCTGACACGCCGCTGCTGACACGCCGCTGCAGACACCACTGCTGACAGACCACTGCTGACACATCACTGCTGACAGACCACTGCTGACAGACCACTGCTGACTCACCACTAACACGCCGCTGCTCACACGCCGCTGCAGACACCACTGCTGACACACCGCTGCTGACACATCGCTGCTGACACATCGCTGCTGACACGCCGCTGCTGACACGCCGCTGCTGACACGCCGCTGCTGACACGCCGCTGCTGACACGCCGCTGCTGACACGCCGCTGCAGACACGCCGCTGCAGACACGCCGCTGCAGACACCACTGCTGACACATCACTGCTGACAGACCACTGCTGACAGACCACTGATGACACATCGCTGCTGACACGCCGCTGCTGACACGCCGCTGCTGACATCACTGCTGCTGACACACCGCTGCTGCTACACCGCTGCTGCTACACCGCTGCTGACACACCGCTGCTGACACACCGCTGCTGACACACCGCTGCTGACACACCACTGCTAACACACCACTGCTAACACACCACTGCTGACACACCACTGCTAACACACCACTGCTGACACATCTCTGCTGACACCCCACTGCTGGCACCACTGCGACACACCACTGCCGACACACCACTGCCGACACACCGCTGCCGACACATCGCTGCCGACACGCCGCCGCTGACACGCCGCCGCTGACACGCCGCTGCTGACACGCCGCTGCTGACACACCACTGCTGACACACCGCTGCTGACACACCGCTGCTGACACGACGCTGCTGACACGACGCTGCTGACACGCCGCTGCTGACACGCCGGTGCTGCTACACCACTGCTGCTACACCACTGCTGCTACACCACTGCTGACACACCACTGCTGACACACCACTGCTGACACACCGCTGCTGACACACCGCTGCTGACACACCGCTGCTGACACACCGCTGCTGACACACCGCTGCTGACGCCGCTGCTGACACGCCGCTGCTGACACGCCGCTGCTGACACGCCACTGCTGACACGCCGCTGCTGACATGCCGCTGCTGACACGCCGCTGCTGACACGCCGCTGCTGACACGCCGCTGCTGACACCACTGCTGACACACCGCTGCTGACACACCGCTGCTGACACGCCGCTGCTGACACGCCGCTGCTGACGCGCCACTGCTGACGCACCGCTGCTGACACGACGCTGCTGACACGACGCTGCTGACACGACGCTGCTGACACGACGCTGCTGACACGACGCTGCTGACACGCCACTGCTGACACACCTGCTGACACGCCGCTGCTGACACACCACTGCTGACACACCACTGCTGACAGACCACTGCTGACACATCGCTGCTGACACATCGCTGCTGACACACCACTGCTGATACACCGCTGCTGACACATCGCTGCTGACATGCCGCTGCTGACACGCTGCTGCTGACACGCCACTGCTGACACACCACTGCTGACACGCCGCTGCAGACACCACTGCTGACACACCACTGCTGACACACCACTGCTGACACGTCGCTGCTGACACGCCGCTGCTGACACACCGCTGCTGACACACCACTGCCGACACACCGCTGCCGACACATCGCTGCCGACACATCGCTGCCGACACGCCGCCGCTGACATGCCGCCGCTGACACGCCGCTGCTGACACGCCGCTGCTGACACACCACTGCTTCTACACCACTGCTTCTACACCGCTGCTGACACACCGCTGCTGACACACCGCTGCTGACACACCGCTGCTGACACACCACTGCTAACACACCACTGCTAACACACCACTGCTGACACACCACTGCTAACACACCACTGCTGACACATCTCTGCTGACACCCCACTGCTGGCACCACTGCGACACACCACTGCCGACACACCACTGCCGACACACCGCTGCCGACACATCGCTGCCGACACGCCGCCGCTGACACGCCGCCGCTGACACGCCGCTGCTGACACGCCGCTGCTGACACGCCGCTGCTGACACACCACTGCTGACACGTCGCTGCTGACACGCCGCTGCTGACACACCGCTGCTGACACACCACTGCCGACACACCGCTGCCGACACATCGCTGCCGACACATCGCTGCCGACACGCCGCCGCTGACATGCCGCCGCTGACACGCCGCTGCTGACACGCCGCTGCTGACACACCACTGCTTCTACACCACTGCTTCTACACCGCTGCTGACACACCGCTGCTGACACGACGCTGCTGACACGACGCTGCTGACACACCGCTGCTGACACGCCGCTGCTGACACGCTGGTGCTGCTACACCACTGCTGCTACACCACTGCTGACACTCCACTGCTGCTACACCGCTGCTGACACACCGCTGCTGACACACCGCTGCTGACACACCGCTGCTCACACACCGCTGCTCACACACCGCTGCTGACGCCGCTGCTGACACGCCGCTGCTGACACGCCGCTGCTGACACGCCACTGCTGACACACCGCTGCTGACACGCCGCTGCTGACACGCCGCTGCTGACACGCCGCTGCTGACACCACTGCTGACACACCACTGCTGACACACCACTGCTGACACGCCGCTGCTGACGCACCGCTGCTGACGCACCGCTGCTGACGCACCGCTGCTGACACGACGCTGCTGACACGACGCTGCTGACACGACGCTGCTGACACGACGCTGCTGACACGACGCTGCTGACACGACGCTGCTGACACACCTGCTGACACGCCGCTGCTGACACACCACTGCTGACACACCACTGCTGACAGACCACTGCTGACAGACCACTGCTGACACATCGCTGCTGACACATCGCTGCTGACACACCACTGCTGACACACCGCTGCTGACACGCTGCTGCTGACACGCTGCTGCTGACACGCTGCTGCTGACACGCCACTTCTGACACACCACTGCTGACACGCCGCTGCAGACACCACTGCTGACACACCACTGCTGACACACCACTGCTGACACGTCGCTGCTGACACGCCGCTGCTGACACCACTGCTAACACCACTGCTGACACACCGCTGCTGACACACCACTAAGACGAGGACAAAATCCATTCGATCCCAAAGCGGAGTCACGCGGGCGGGGGATAAGAAGGTGGGTGCAACTAAAAGAAGTGGAGTAGGAGGAGGCAATAGCTCTGATGTAAAGAAACAACTAGCTCCGTAGAGCAGATGGACGACAAGGGGTGCTACCGGGTAGACGAGGCTTTACAGAGCAGATTAAGGCTGCTCGGCCCTCACTAAGGATAGTCGCAGGTGCAGGTAGAAGGGATGTTTGGCAAGGATTGTAGGGGGAAAGGACAAGGGAGAGTTACACGAATAGAACAAGCATTGAAAATGCAATAGGTCTCGCCTTTGATTAAGTTAAAGCCATTTGCTTTGCTAATGGTATTGTATAGCAAAGCAAATGGCTTTAACTTAATGAAAGGCGAGACCTATTGCATTTTTAATGCTTGTTTAAATAAACTAACAGGAAGGATTGCTGTTTTGCTTTTTTTTACCGACATGGAATGCATTTTTAGGAAGCATTTTCATTTGTACTTAAAAAGCAAAACAGAAATCCTTCCTGTTAGTTTATGTTAAAAAATAAGCTCCCGTCAGGTGAACGCATTCTGTTCAGAAAGCACATTCAATGCAGCTTTAATAACTTTAGCAACATTAGTTGTAAAGTGCCCGCCCTCCTTCTTTCTCCTGCAGAGACAGCATCTGGCAGCATCTCGTTAGGGGTGTGGTAGAGGGGACACAGGAAACATGCCTGAGTTGTACTTAATGTTCTCAGGGATGCAGAACTCACTTAATGAGCCACTATTGTGTTGCTGTAACCTTTTACACCTGGTGGTTGCAATTTTTATTGCTGCATTTTCTTGGCACATTTTTTTCGGTCATCCCGTGTTCTTTCCTTTGTATTATCTCATCATATGCTTTGTGCTATTATCAGAAAGGATTAGAGGTTCTATCATTATCAAATGTACACTTTATCATATAAAAAAAGAAGCAGGTTCCTGCACATTCAGGACCCAGAAAACTTAAAATCCCAACTTGAGAGCAAAATCTCCCCCCTCCTCCCCCCTTTTCAGAAAACTCCTCAAGACCGACTTCTTTACACAGGCATTCCTATGTTGTCTGGCATCAACAATAGAATTGTTAGACTAAAACAGAATAGGAGTGCATAACCTCACATTCAGTCAGACTCTGCCTTCATACTGCTGTGTACAGTTTGCCTTCCTCAGTGCTCTTTAGAAACCACAATGCCACATAAAACCAAACTCGACCACCTAGCAACAATCTACATAAATACACTCCACAACATGCCACACAATTACAATCGGCATAATTTCACTCAGCGCCACACAGTTCAATGCCACACCAATCACCCCAACACGTTTCCATTGCACAACACATAATTCAACCAGAAAGCACATAATACAAATCAACAACACAATTATATAGCACATCACATACATATAATCCACACCACACAATTCTGCATCACACTACATAATTAAACTCCACTTCTTAACACTCCACAATACCATACCACATAATTACTCTCCATCACACAATCCCACTCCACATAATTTCTATACACTAAATAGCACATAATTTCTATCCACATAATTCCACTGCACAACATACCACATAATTCCACTACAAACCACGTGCATCCACTCCACTCCAAAACACATAAGTAAAAAACATTCACATTTACAACGCCAATACCTCCAACTCTTGCAAATGCGAGACCTATTGCATTGCAAATGTTTTTTTATAGGTCTAACGATAGCCAAGACCTTTTGATTTAAGTCCAATTATATGTATAATAAACTTACCTGGAAGGGCTTCAGCCAGACCTCCTCGTCCATTGGTCTGTTGTTTGTCATTCACATTTTTGTTCCGCCCACCACAGCATACATAATCAGGCAACGGGTCAGCTCACTACAACTATTCACTAACTTCACTGTGACTGGGCGAATTTTACTCACAAGGCGCACTTCCACAAACAAAGTAGTTCCCTTAAGTGCCAGAGGCAACTGTCAATGTGTGTTTTTGAAGCCCCAGAAATATTTTTCCTCATAGCAATTTTTTGCTACTGGCGAGGGCGTAGCATCTCTCCCAACAATAAATTCTTACAATTACCGTGTCAAACAAAACAAGCATTGATAAAGCCAAAAGTCTGGTGGCCACCGTCAGAACTATAGGCTTTGCCAATGTTTGTCTGGTTGTGTAATCTCGCCCGAAATCTGGCCAATAATCCTATATGCAAGGGTTAAGTACGAAACTGGAAAAAAGCTTTCTCTGACCGAATTAGCACTCTGTGACCAAATTAAGTTTACATCTGAAACAATGTCTTCATTTACCCATCTGACCAGTCTACAGCAGTAAATAATTTAGTCCCCGGGAGAACCAGACTCCAAAGAATGCCCCACTCTAAAAACGTCTGCTTCGATGAAGCTCCTGGTCAGACGCTTCTTACTCTTGGTAAACTGGAGTGGTCAAACGTAAATGGCAAATGTTTAATTTAAGAAAGTGAAGCACACCTACACTGCTGACATGTTTTCTACGGCTCCCAATATTTCAGCAGTTCTTTTTGCTAATATTAAAGAGCTAACAGAGTACTCTTCAGCATCCTAAACTTCCTCACCCTCAGCTAGATGTGACTGTTTTTTGGATAATTTTGAGGGCAAAACTGACACAATCAGTGCTAATCTTGCCAATCATGCAGTTTTTTATACTCAGACAGAAAAGAGGGTTTGAAAAGCCCCCAAAATATCTCCCCAGAAATCTTTATATGCTAATCGTATTTACTGCTCTTCATATTTGTATTGTGGCCTGCTACTGTATTTCTTTGCTACTTTTCCTCTCTGTGTGTTAATTTCTTCCTTCTTTGCATTTTTGCCTCTCATTGGGCCCTGCTTCCTCTCTCTCCAGGGTCCTGCTTCTTTCACAGGTTTCCTTGTTCTCTTGCCTGCCTCCCTTTGCCTTTATTATCTCTCTCTATGCCCTGCATGTTTCTCTGAGTCCTTTCTTCTCTTTTTACTGTTCTCGTTTCTGTTACTGTTTGCTGCTCTGTTTCTCTCTAGATTGTATTTGTTCTCTTTGTGCACCATTTTATTGTTAATGCCTGTAGCGTTGTGCATATTTTCCTGTGGGTTGTCCAAGCTTTGTGGTCCTCTCGTTCATTGCTATTTCCTGATTTTAGTTGGATATTCTACATGCCATTGGTGTCATGTCATGGAGCGTGAATCATTTGAGAATGAAGATATTGGACGGATTATGAACCAGCACTTTGTCTCTATAAAGGTTGATCGAGAAGAACGGCCAGATGTGGATAAAGTCTACATGACCTTCGTACAGGTATATGTCTCAAAATTGAACAGGAATAATTTTAATAGAAAAAAATTGATCAAGGTAAGCCTTTAACTAAAAACATTGATGTGGAATTAAACGGAGGGTCACTGTGTGGGGGACCTTTTCTACCAACTGATTGCATGTACCACTGGCTTCTCTTAATACCAGAGCTGGAGGAGGTGAACTGTCTTGGAATGGACAAGTCTAGTCCAGCCTCTCTCTCTCTCTCTCTCCCTCTGCATATTGACAGCCCTATCCCTCCACTTCATCCTCTCTGACCGGCTGTTGGTGAGCTGAATGGGGAGGAGGGGTGGTCTAAATGTACCATTAGACTATAATTAGACTGGGAATGAAGAGGATGGTGATGGACTAGCTTGCCATTTTCTGGTCTTTTGTCAATAATACCCAGCCCTTTCATAATGCCCAGTTGGCCTTTGTTAGAAATGGGATTTCTGGTTGGCTAGGGCATGCGCCTAAGCCAGGCAGAAACCACCACTCTAGTCAGGGCAAGGGAGTTACACGCTGAAGATAACCCCTGCTCACCCCCTTGGTAGCTTGGCACGAGCAGTCAGGCTTATCCCAGAGGCAATGTGTAAAGCGTTTGCGCAACACACACACACACCAGCAACACACTAGGCGCACCACAAAAGAAACTCCACACAAGGTTATATCAAAAAATAGCCTTTGTATTATCATAAACACATTAGATCACAACCACACAAATACACTGTGCCAACTGGCACTAGGCAATATTCACAGGGAATTATATACACCTGACAGGGACAATCGGGCCACTGTCAGAACCTTTAGAAAGCACAAGTAGCAATTCTAAAACACAACCAGTAACTACTGGTACAATACTGGACTTAGCATCATATCACCTGCAACATAAACACATTATGTCTGCATCACTTTAGGCATAAACACATTATTCGTCAACCTCATAAGCATAAACACATTACGCAATAGGCATCATCCTAAAACATCATAGCATGACATTAGGCATAAAACTCATTATGCAGAAAACATCCTAAGCATAACATTAGCATAAAACACAGTATGCCACAATCATATTAGGCCTCACCATCAGAAATGACCCCAGGCCAACTGGCCTTTCACTGGGGCCCAAAGGCCCTCTGTCCAAAATGTCAGGGCGCTAAGCTGCGACGTGCAGCAAGGGCAATGTGCGTCATGCACTGGGGGCAGGGGTGTGCAACTCACCCCTTCCTCAGCAAGTAAAGATATGCCCCCTCGTTGCAGCTGCCCTCCAACAGGGGGTGCAGCTGTGCAAAATTAGCTCTGGCACAACTGTGCCTCCTGAGCCCCCACTGGGACTCCTAAACAAAAGTGCCCCAACGTTGCAGCTGCCCGCTCTCTCTCGCGGTGCAGCTGGAAATTTGGCTTGGGCACCACAGTGCCTGGGGAGCCCCACTCCGGGACTCTGAACACCAAATTGCCCCCAACGTTGCAGCTGCCTGCAACTGCGGTGCAGCTGTGGCACCAAAAGAAACTGGCACCAACACTGCTCTGTGAGCCCTGTTCACCGGGCTCCTCCTGGGGCCAGCACTCGGCACCGACAGTGCCCCGTAGGCCCCCACTCCTCAAAATCGGCACTAACCGTGCCTGGGGAGCCAACCCTGCTCCACACTCGGCCCCCACTCACTGGGGCTCAGTTGTGGACTCCGCTCCTCTGCTCCAGGACCCCGGTCGAGCCCCTCCTCTTTCTCCTGCGGTTCTCTGGCGGCCTGCCTCCCCTTCTGCCAGGCGGGGGAAGGCGGGCATGCAACAGATGGAGCCCGCGAGGCTCCAACGCCTCTCGCTTCTCCCTGGGCTCCGGACGTCCTCCGGCACCATCCAGTGCGGGGTGGGCTCCCGCCTGGATTCTCCTTCCGGTTCGGGGGAGTCAGGCCACGCCCCCAACCAGGCACGGCCGCCTGACTTCCTCTGAACTGATCTCGGCGGTTCCACTTCTCCAGGCACCGCAATGCGGGGTGGGCTCCCGCCGAAAAATAAAGCACCAATGCAGGTGGGCTCCCGCTCAGAGGGCACACAACAGCGGGGTGGGCTCCCGCTTTCAGGAGCGAAAATGCAGCGGGGTAGGCTCCCGCTATTAAATAAGCATTAATGCGGGCTGCCAAAGCCAGCAATGCGGGGGAATCCCTACGTCGGGATTCCCTCGGAATCGATCGCAGCTCAGCGCTGCAGAGGCATAGGCACTCCTCCTGTCCTGGGGCCACCAACAATAAAGGTGCAGCGCTCACGAGGCACTGTGCCCCCAACAGTTCCAGGGCAAAGGCTGGGCCCAGGCAGGCCAGCACACAGGGCCCTCCAGCAGGGAGGCAGTCCCTCGTGGCGGTTCCTTCTGGGGCCCAGCAGCGACAAGTCACAAGGAAGCACAAAAAGCACACTTTCATGGGGTCACAGCCCCAATATTTATACACCACTTTTGCTTTGTCTGCCCTGGCACAGGGCTTGGGGAAATCCAGCCTCAACTGGTTCTGGGGGGTGTGGAGCACTTTGTTTACAGGGCTCCCACCCTCCTTTGTCAGGTTGGGGCTCTGTCATCAGACACACCACAGGGGGGCGGAGCCAGCATTCCCCTAGGCAGGCACAGACCTATTCAGGGCCAGGGGACTACTCCTCCCACTACTCCAAATGTAGATCTCCCATTCAGCCTAGCGCTGACTCACCCTGCCCTCCCTGGAGCCACACACACCTCACCAGCGCCTGTCACTCCAAAGCCAGACATGCAATCCACATCAGGCAGGCAGACACATAGCACACAGAAATGCCAACTTCTAAAAGTGGCATTTCTAAAATAGTGATAAGAAATCTGCGCACACCATTGCGCAGCATTTATTATTACTATTCCAACCATACCAAACTTGACCACGCTGCTCCTCTCATATCAGGAATTACCACTGAAACACTTATCAGGGAATCCCCAATGCATTCCTATGGGAGGGCAGCCTCACAGCAGTGAGAAACCAAAATGGCGGTTTGTCACTACCAGGACATGTCACACACTTAAGGTACATGTCCTACCTTCTACCTACAATGCACCCTACCCATAGGGCTAGCTAGGGCCTACCTTAGGGGTGACTGACATGCAGTAAAAGGGGGGGTCACAGACATGGCACACACTTTAGGTGCCACGTCACAGCGGCAGTAACACTGCGCGCACAGGCCCTGCAATGGCAGAGGCCTGAGACAGGTTTGAAAGGCTACTTTGGTGGGTGGCGCAATCAGCGCTGCAAGCTCACCAGTAGCATTTAATTTACCAGCCCCGGGTATATAAGATACCACTTTACAAGGGACTGACAGGTAAATTAAATAAGCCAAACAGGTGTAGACCAATCTTACCATGTTTACCACAGAGAGCACACGCACTTTACAATGAACAGCAGTGCTAAAGTGCCCAGAGTTCTAAAACCACCAACACCATGTCAGAAAAAAGGCTAGGAGGAAGGCAAAAAGTTCAGGGATGACCCTGCAAAAAGGGCCAAGTCCAACACAACCCCCTTCCAGCCAAAACGCAGGGCAGACCAATCACTACCTTGATGGGCTTCCCTACCTTGGGCGATAGAACACGGACGCGGGCCCGCAACTGCAGGGACACACTCCAGTTCTACGCCATTCTGAACCCATGTGGTTCCCTCTGTCAAAGCTCCCAGAACCAACTAAGCTACCCCACTGGTACACCCTAGTTGTCCGCGGCCAGGACCAGGCCCTAGGCCATCCAGATGTATCTGGTCCTTGCCATCTTACAGAGTGGGGGGCAGTAACCCCTGGCACATAGTAACCATTCTCCACTCTTCCTCTCATCAGTGCAGTTCTAAACTGCCACTGATCCTCCAACCTAGGGTCCGCACCCTCAGGCTGACCAGAAGTCACGGGCGAGGCTCTCCTCCCCCTACCTCTCCTTCTAAGGTTCCGCACTCTCCTCCTTGGAGAGGCACCCTCAGAACACAACTCTCCCACCAGTTCAGGACCTCTCTCCAGCAACTGGTCTCCCAACCTAGGATCTAAACCCTCAGGTTGCACCGGGGTCAGAGGCAAGGAATCCCTCCCTCTGCACCCCCTTCCAGAGTTCTGCACCCTCCCACCTGGAGTGGTACCCCTGGAAGACAAACCGGTCAGGACACTGCTTACAGAAGTCCTTCCCTCCAGGTCAGGCAGAACCTGAACCTGGCCTCCCAACCTTGGGGCTGAACCCCGCGGCTGAGCACTTGCCTGGCACGCCAGGACTTCTGGGGACGCACACAGTATCCCCCCAAGGATAACACATGACTCACGTGTTGTGTGACAGTCTGCCTGGCGCAGATCTCCCGACCCCTGTCCATCTGACAGTGCTCGAAGATCCCCCCGGACAGAAGTGGTGTCACCATGGTCACTCCTAGGAGGCTCAGCCCTTCTGGCTGGCCCCTGACCCACTGGTTTTCCCACTGGGGAACACATCCTCCTCTCACCCCTCAATCTAGACTTCTGCACCCTCCACTTAGGAGTGGCACTGCCAGACACCAGAACCACTGGAGCTCTGTTTACAGACGCTCCAGGTTCTCCTGACACTAGGAGATCCCCCTCAAATGGCCTACTAGTACAGCCTAGGCCCCAAACCTGGTGTTCCCTTAGGGAACCCTCCAGGCCCTGAGACTGGGTTTCGGGCACCTTGGGACACAGCCCACACTCACTCCTTCTCCACTGAGACAGGACGTGAGCCCCTACACCCCTCCCACTACACCGGGACCTAGGTGGGCTACTCTGAACCTCTCCCACCACACAGGACCGGAAGATACCTGAGCCACTCCTTTTAGGATCACTCCCAAATGCCTCTTCAGACCCTCCGTCACACAGCCAGAGGTCTGCCTCCCATGCAAGCTCCCTGGGATCAGAGAACTCACACTCCAACAGGTGTTGACGTAACCCCGGAAAACAATTACTGAACATGTGCTCTCTGACAACCAGATTGAACAGCCCTTCAAAATCATTTGCTGTGCTACTCATCACCCAAGTTTTCAGTGCATCACAACATTCATCCACAAACTCCCCCCAAGACTGGTGAGACAGTTTCCTACTGCCCCTGAACCTCAACCTATACCCTTCAGGTGTGACACCCGCTTCCTGGGAACTAGGTACCACCCTCTGGGATCTGGGAGTGGGACTTCCTGCACTGGACTCCATATTGCTGCCACCACTGGCATCCACCCTCACTGGTGAATCCAGACAACTACAACTGCACTCAGGGGACATATCCTCACGAGTTAGTTCCTCCCTGGCGAAGGCCCTCTATGCCTCCGCCATCCTCTCCTGCGCTAAGACCCTCTCAGTCTCTAGCTTCTTCTCCTCCACACCCAGCTGCGCTAGCTCCAACCCGAGCTCTTCCAACGCCAGCTGATGCTCCCTTTCTTCCCTCCTATCCACCCACTCCTCTGGGGACAGGAAAATGGGATGGGGCACTGCCCCCGGCACTGGACCCAGCACGGGACTCCCTCTCTATGGGATCCTCCCTACCTACTGGCATCCCCTGCCCTGTCATTTTCTCCCTTCTGCCACCAAACTTTTTTTTAAAAGAGCAGAAAACACAATTTAAAAATGACAGTTTTGAGGAGAAAACAAAATCAGGAAAAATAATCCCCAAACATGTGATTCTCTAAATACAGAGTTTGTAGTGCAACCAGTTGTCGCTGTGGTACTGCGCAAACGCAAGTCCTATCCTCACCGCTGACAACCAATGTTAGAAATGGGATTTCTGGTTGGCTAGGGCATGCGCCAAAGCCAGGCAGAAACCACCACTCTAGTCAGGGCAAGGGAGTTACACACTGAGGATAACCCCTGCTCACCCCCTTGGTAGCTTGGCACGAGCAGACAGGCTTATCCCAGAGGCAATGTGTAAAGCGTTTGCGCAACACACACACACAGCAGCAACACACTAGGCGCACCACAAAAGAAACTCCACACAAGGTTATATAAAAAAATAGCCTTTGTATTATCATAAACACATTAGATCATAACCACACATATACACTGTGCCAACTGGCACTAGGCAATATTCACGGGATTATATACACCTGACAGGGCCAATCGGGCCACTGTCAGAACCTTTAGAATGCACAAGTTGCAATTGTAAAACACAACCAGTAACTACTAGTACAATACTGGACTTAGCATCATATCAGCTGCAACATAAACACATTATGTCTGCATCACTTTAGGCATAAACACATTATGCGTCAACCTCATAAGCATAAACACATTACGCAATAGGCATCATCCTAAAACATCATAGCATGACATTAGGCATAAAACTCATTATGCAGAAAACATCCTAAGCATAACATTAGCATAAAACACAGTATGCCACAATCATATTAGGCCTCACCATCAGAAATGACCCCAGGCCAACTGGCCTTTCACTGGGGCCCAAAGGCCCTCTGTCCAAAATGTCAGGGCGCTAAGCTGCCGCGTGCAGCAAGGGCAATGTGCGTCATGCACTGGGGGCAGGGGTGTGCAACTCACCCCTTCCTCAGCAAGTAAAGATATGCCCCCTCGTTGCAGCTGCCCTCCAACAGGTGGTGCAGCTGTGCAAAATTAGCCCTGGCACAACTCTGCCTCCTGAGCCCCCACTGGGACTCCTAAACAAAAGTGCCCCAATGTTGCAGCTGCCCGCTCTCTCTCGCGGTGCAGCTGGAAATTAGGCTTGGGCACCACAGTGCCTGGGGAGCCCCACTCCGGGACTCTGAACACCAAATTGCCCCCAACGTTGCAGCTGCCTGCAACTGCGGTGCAGCTGTGGCGCCAAAAGAAACCGGCACCAACACTGCTCTAGCACTCGGCACCGACAGTGCCCCGTAGGCCCCCACTCCTCAAAATCGGCACTAACCGTGCCTGGGGAGCCAACCCTGCTCCACACTCGGCCCCCACTCACCGGGGCTCAGTCGTGGACTCCACTCCTCTGCTCCAGGACCCCGGTCGAGCCCCTCCTCTTTCTCCTGCGGTTCTCTGGAGGCCTGTCTCCCCTTCTGCCAGGGGGGGGAAGGCAGGCATGTAACAGATGGAGCCCGCGAGGCTCCAACGCCTCTCGCTTCTCCCTGGGCTCCGGACGTCCTCCGGCACCGCCCAGTGCGGGGTGGGCTCCCGCCTGGATTCTCCTTCCGGTTCGGGGGAGTCAGGCCACGCCCCCAACCAGGCACAGCTGCCTGACTTCCTCTGGGCTGATCTCGGCAGTTCCATTTCTCCAGGCACCGCAATGCGGGGAGGGCTCCCGCCGAAAAATAAAGCACCAATGCGGGGTGGGCTCCCGCTCAGAAGGCACACAACAGCGGGGTGGGCTCCCGCTTTCAGGAGCGAAAATGCAGCGGGGTAGGCTCCCGCTATTAAATAAGCATTAATGTGGGGTGGGCTCCCGCCAAAGCCAGCAATGCGGGGGAATCCCTACGTCGGGATTCCCTCGGAATCGATCGCAGCTCAGCGCTGCAGAGGCATAGGCACTCCTCCTGTCCTGGGGCCACCAACAATAAAGGTGCAGCGCTCACGAGGCGCTGTGCCCCCCCAACAGTTCCAGGGCAAAGTCTGGGCCCAGGCAGGCCAGCTCACAGGGCCCTCCAGCAGGGAGGCAGTCCCTCGTGGCGGTTCCTCCTGGGGCCCAGCAGCAGCACGTCCCTCCTAAGCACAAGGAAAGCACAACAAGCACACTTTCATGGGGTCACAGCCCCAATATTTATACACCACTTTTGCTTTGTCTGCCCTGGCACAGGGCTTGGGGAAATCCAGCCTCAACTGGTTCTGGGCGGTGTGGAGCACTTTGTTTACAGGGCTCCCACCCTCCTTTGTCAGGCTGGGGCTCTGTCATCAGACACACCACAGGGGGGCGGAGCCAGCATTCCCCTAGGCAGGCACAGACCTATTCAGGGTCAGGGGACTACTCCTCCCACTACTCCAAATGCAGATCTCCCATTCAGCCTAGCGCTGACTCACCCTGCCCTCCCTGGAGCCACACACACCTCACCAGCCCCTGTCACTCCAAAGCCAGACATGCAATCCACATCAGGCAGGCAGACACATAGCACACAGAAATGCCAACTTCTAAAAGTGGCCTTTCTAAAATAGTGATAAGAAATCTGCGCACACCATTGTGCAGCATTTATTATTACTATTCCAACCATACCAAACTTGACCACGCTGCTCCTCTCATATCAGGAATGACCACTGAAACACTTATCAGGGAATCCCCAATGCATTCCTATGGGAGGGCAGCCTCACAGGAGTGAGAAACCAAAATGGCCGTTTGTCACTACTAGGACATGTCACACACTTAAGGTACATGTCCTACCTTCTACCTACAATGCACCCTGCCCATAGGGCTAGCTAGGGCCTACCTTAGGGGTGACTGACATGCAGTAAAAGTGGGGTCACCGACATGGCACACACTTTAGGTGCCACGTCACAGCGGCAGTAACACTGCGCGCACAGCCCCTGCAATGGCAGAGGCCTGAGACAGGTTTGAAAGGCTACTTTGGTGGGTGGCGCAATCAGCGCTGCAAGCCCACCAGTAGCATTTAATTTACCAGCCCCGGGTATATAAGATACCACTTTACAAGGGACTGACAGGTAAATTAAATAAGCCAAACAGGTGTAGACCAATCTTACCATGTTTACCACAGAGAGCACACGCACTTTACACTGAACAGCAGTGCTAAAGTGCCCAGAGTTCTAAAACCCCCAACACCATGTCAGAAAAAAGGCTAGGAGGAAGGCAAAAAGTTCAGGGATGACCCTGCAAAAAGGGCCAAGTCCAACAGCCTTCATTAAGCTGACAAGGAAGAGTGAGACAGCATCCTCAGTAGGCCAGAGGGGAAGATGGGGCTAGACTAATCTGCCTCTCTCTTTAATTCCTCTAAGTCCAGGCACAACTGGCTGTTAGTTGCCTTGAAGAGAGGTCGCTGGCCAGATTTATGAATGGACAGTCAGACTGGGATGGACAGAGTAGTCCAACTCTGTCATCTAATCTCCTGCCCAGCCTTTTGGGAGTCAAACTCCAAACCTTCCCAATCCAGTTGGCCAATACGTGGACTAGAAAGAGTAGTGAAGTGCTCCCTTTTTTGGGAGAAGTGAACGTTTTATCAATTAATTGCGGACAGCAGAAAAAGGTGAATCCTAGTTAAATAACATGTACAGAAATAACAGGCATTTTTTCAGTTTTACAGATGGTTGATTAAAAAAGCTAAATTATTAATTCTGGGGACAGGTAAATGGTAGCCTGAATATTAGTCATATGGGTGATGAAACACTATTGACAGAAAGGTGGAAAGGATTAAATGGTTTATGATCTCTGTATTAGTCTTTACCTCCTACCTCATTGTCACACATGAAAGGAACTAGATGTAATTGAAGTAGGTATGATTGAATGTAACTCAACTGAGCTATTACTTGAAATTTAGTGTATGTATTGTTGACAGTTTCAATCACCCAACCATCATTTCCTTCCAAGGCCGGATGTAGTTTGAGGCCCCTCTTACCAGAGTGTTAACCAGTGGACAGGGCATGGACATTTGTAATGAATACATCTTCCCGCAGGTTCCTCACCTTATGAATTATGCTTTAATGCTTCAGACTGGTCTGGAAATCTTTTTCTTAGTAATAGATTCAAAGTGTTGCCAGGTGGTGGCATGCGGCTTCAGCCATAACTATGCATCCAGTCCAGTCATGACGACACTGGAGTATTTTTGGCTTCAACTGGAACATTGGCGTGAGATCCTGTTTTTACACTCATCGACATGTGTCTGGAGCACTCTTTGTATCTCTCCACGGAATCATCAGAAAGTTACAAGGCCAAATGTCTTCCCTAAAACTGAAGCAGAACCCGAATGCCTTCCCTATGGTAACTTCTTATCGGAAGTCAAAGAACCTTGACTTGATGTATGGCACAGCTGTCACACTGCTGTGACAAAGATGGATGCACTCGGCCTCAATGTGTGAGACTAGTTGTTGTCCCTGGCTCTTGAGGAAATCTATTTCCATCTTCCAATTCTTCTTGTCCACAGACTTTATCTGAGGTTCACTGTGGGATCTCAGTACTATCCGTAGGCTCGGAGGTGGGGAATCTTCCTGGTAGCGGCTTACCTCTCAGGCTCTGTTAATATAAGGACAGATGCCCTCAGTCCCCCTAGCACCAATATTCTGCTTCTTCGCGGTGTCGAATGGCGTTGGTTGTTTCAGAAACACAGCTGTATCGTACTTTGCGCTTTTTCTGCTACTGTTGACAGCATATGCTGTTCAGACGACAACCGCTGTTCTTCTGGACCTGTAGCCTATGCAAGCACAGGCCATGTGCTCTCACTTGGGTCCTTACGCCCGATCTACGGTCGTAGATCATCATCATCTTCCTTCTTGCCGGTTCCGTTTCTGGCACTTGGTCATTGTTGTGTTTAGCTATTTGCTTTGTCCCTGGTTGTCACTGCCTTTAGCATTTCGCTTTGTATCGATGACGGCTCTGTGTTATGATGTGGCGCAGTATCTCTTCTTTTGGCCTTATCAGTGGGATTCTGGCGGGCTTTTCGAATGCACTCCCCCGCAGGGCCTTTAACTTCTTTAAGGTCAGTATAAGGGCTGGAGCGGGGCTTCAACTCCACTCATGCCAACTTCGAACTGCTTGCCATCAATTTAGGAGCACATGGCACACACAAGCAAGTTGCTATAGCGTTGCAAACTCTCAGCGAGAGTAGTCTTGTTTCTTTGGGGCACGTATCCCCTACTCGTCGCCATTTGTAGCATCCTCCCCAGCCCGGGAGCATGCAAAGGAATACACCACACACAGAGCTCTGCAACAGATGTCATTACTCTTCAGCTTATGATCACATACTACCTTCTCATTACGTCTTAACCATTAATATCCACACCTTAGCACCTCCCAGCAAGTTACGTAATTCCTCTGTTGAGTCTGCCCAGAACCGCATAGGTCCTAGCGCACATAGTCTCACAACACTACAGTCGGTAATTCCAAGGCAGTATTGCTGAATTTTTAATGCCTTACTCCATACAATGTCTGCGCTTCCTGGACAGGTGAGTGCTGGAAACGTCAGTGTCAAGGAAGGTGATCCAATGCTCCTGTAGCTGTAAACAGAAATGTAGCTCCTACAATTAATTGCATTAGTGAAGAAACACATATGCGTGTTTTTGAACTACTAAAGCCACTTCGGTGAAGAGCCCTCCCTCACCCAAGGTATGGTCTGTTTTTTTTACATCAAAAGCTAAAACTGATGAACGAATGGCAGATACATCAATTGCATCATTTGTGGTGATGTGTTAAAGTGTGGTGAAATGTCTAAATACCGTCTGGGCACAACAGCTATTCTGCAACACATTTAGTAACACAATTTGTGAGTCTGTTGTGTGCAGCATGCATCAACGGATGAAGGGTGCTGTAAGAGGACTTACACCTGGAGAGGATCAGGTTGGTGGCGAACTATAACAAAGGACTCCCCTGTATCAATAGGATACCGGGGCAGGGAAAAGGCAAATTAACAAACACAAACCCCATCTAAACCTCCTACACTTACCAGTCAATGCTTATTTACCACACACTCAAAAGGTTCCATATTTACATACATTTGTATTGTAAACCATGTGTTCTTTTTTGAAACATTTCCTCATGTTTCTTCTATAGACACGTAAAAAACTTCCTTTTACATTATATTTTCTGTGATAAAGACACTATACTATAAAAAACAGGTCTTCAATTGCACTACCACACACTCTACACTTAACAATCCTACAGCACCATGTTACACACACTCACACCTTATAAAAACACAAACACCTATAATATCTAACAAATTGACAATTCATGAAAATATCAAACTTGTCAAAAATACTTTGTCTACACTTATTCCTCGATACAACACATGAAAATCAATACTAAATTATATTCAAGACTCTATAGTGACTGTGGATCCTATAAATTTTATAAACAATACATAGTTGACACATTCATTTGCATATATAGAGTGGCTATACATGTCAGTGATTTCATTTGTATTCGCTGAGTGGTTTCTATGTACTTTTCGGCAAACATGCCTTCGTCAGGAAAGCCACATAAAGTCTAGTCAAAAGACTTCTCACCACAAGACCGGCAAGAAACATAATATGAGATCCTTCTAATATAACCATATATCTTCACATGCTGACAGAATCCTCAACCTAGCGTGAGAAAACTTCTTTCTATTCATGCTGGTGTTTGGCCCGACACCTCAGAACACCCAATTTACAGTCATTATCGACATTGCATGCAACTATTACACACCTCTATATTACGTTCTTCCAACATCCCCACTTTTAATAGGAGTATAATCCAAATCAGGTTGGTGGTGACCACCCAAGGCTGAAAAGTCACCTTCTTGGACAAATGGGGGCTGTGGTTGCCATTATCTGCCAAGCTACACTCTGCTTGTGTACAATAGCGGGCGAATCCCACCTTATCCGCTGTTGAGGTGCGGGTTGGCCCCTCCCCTCCATGTTGCATCCACTTCCAGGTCGCGAGCGCAACGTGGAACGCTGAAGGACGGACGACGTGGCAGTGAGGAGCTGCTCGCCGCCACGCAGAAATGAAACACCGGAATCACTGAAATTGCAAAAATATGGTGCAGCAGGTTCCGGGATGACATCAGCATGAAAAAAAGGACCCGGCGGACGGAGGCTGAACAGTAATGGCGGCGTGAGGCGACCTACTTTTTGATATTTTGAGCCAATTGTGGAGAGATTTTCACCTGGCTACCAACAGAACTTCTCAGCATTTCTGCTCCAGTCCTGAATCAACTTCCACCTGAAAGAGGGGTGTCCATGGGTGAACTGCCAGGTTTCTCACCTGTTGGTAAGTGCTAATGTTCTCTGCACGGGACATTTTGCATTTTACCTGGATGAGGGTTGCTGGGCAGGTTTCCTCTTATGATAGCCCTAAAGTCAACGATGTACGTTGCTTGTGGAGCTTTCCTTTTTTTTTCTTCAATCATTGGACAGCATCTTGCTTATACAACTGAATGCAGCGGGCTACAAATATGGAAAAGCACCTCAAAACTGGGAATCTTGTTGGAAATCTTAACTCCGCCTCAACGCTGGTCTTGAGAGCTAAAAAATGCACTGCACAAACAAAATCCGCAGCTGCAAGGGCAAATCGCATTTTCCAGATGCATCAGGAGCCAGTGGTGGCATGTGCCCAGTCAGTTCAGAAGAAGATTTGAACACCATCCCTAAGGAAAGTGAGACTGGGCAGGTAGGGAGGCCTTAGAGCAGATGGCTGAAGTTGAGATTCATAATAAAGAGAACAATAAGAATAGTTAGAAGAACGGCACAACTATGATTGGTACGGCTAAAGTGGATGTGAAGCAGTCCAGAACTAAAGGCTACCCCTTGTTTGGAAAGGGAAACTTTGTGTCATCTGGTCTGCTAGGGATGCCTCAGTCCACAGCTATATGAGCTCTAGTAGAATCACAGGTACTTATATCAAGATTTACTCTGGGCTCATCGCGCGCATAGACTACTGATCACCAGGTATCTTTGTCTCCTAGTTCTGATTCTACTCTAGAGGCAAATTCGCAGCCGCAGTCACACCCATTAATGGCATCCCGGTTCCAGGAGGTGCTGCAGCAAGTTCAGGAGAACGCAGTGGTCTCTGCGCAATGCGATATTAAAACAATGCTCAATATTATCCTGGAAGAAATTAGAGATCCTAAGGCCTCTCAGGTGATTGAAATAGCAGCCTTACATCAGCGGCTATCCAAAATTTAAGAACTACGGCACAACTCCCAGAAAGGCTGCAGAAAGCTGAGTCTAGAATATCGCAACTGGAGGATCAAGTCACCTCAATGCAGGAAGAAGTCAGCCAGTTCAGGAAGCAAACATCTTTGCTGGAGTACAAAATTGAGGAGTTAGAAAACCACTTGCAGCATTCTAATCTACGAATAGTTGGGGTCCCGAAGGGGTGTGAGGGCCCGCAGGTTCTTCGATGGGTGGACTCCTTTATTAAGATCCATGTCCTGCTGGAACATTCAGGTGATTTGACTATTTCACAAGTCCTTCTGGTTCAGGCACAACCTTTTCCAAAAGCGAAATTGCCTCGTACTAGTCTGGTAAATCCTTCTGACTACCATGACTACCATGTCAAAGAGCACATATTGACCAATGCTTTTGAGAAAAAACAGTTTTCAACACCAGAAATATCTCATTGTCGTATAATTGCTGATATGTCAGCTTCTGCAGCCCGTATCCGGAAAGACTTTGTAAAAATGCTATATCTTTTTATGGCGCTGAAGCCACTATTGCACAACAGTCTAAGCTAAAGGTGTTGGTCAAGTGGCAGTTTCATATGTTTACTAATTTAACATAAGCACAGGAGTTCCTTCCGAAGATTTCTAATTGACTAGGAGCATTTTCTTTGTATGTGTTGATATTCTGGCGATCCGGGCTACGCCAATGATGTTGTTGTGTCAGTAGATGCTCTGTGCTAGGAGTTTGAGAATACATAGGATGTTAAGCTACTTTTGTGGCCTAAGTGTCAATTACGAGGGTGTTGGAGGGAGTGGGAGGGAGGACCACATGTGCACCAGGGTGCAGCTCCTTGGCACCCCGTGGGGTTGGTGCTGTCGCGAGAGGGGGAGTGTGGGCGACTACCCCATTGCTGGGGTAAGGGAGGGTTCTTTGGGTCACGTGGGGATATAGGAGGAGGAGAATTACTATCAGAGAGGGCGGAACTGTCCCAAATATTCCCACAGCACTATAAGATCTTGTATGAAAATTAATATTCAATCGCACAGGCCAATATATCCCAATATTTTCAGTCCATCAGGCTCCCTCAGCTGGCAAATTTCCAGGCAGAAAGAATGACCGCTGATAATGGGTTCTGCCAAGTTTTTTTGAGCATTTACAAGTGAACTTATACCCTTTTTGACTGAGTTGTTTAATTTTATTAAAGAGGACAGGGAGGTTCCTTTCCACAGTTTTTAAAGAGGGATGAAAATCTATGGGGCATCAACTCATACCGTCCGATTAGCATGTTGAATGCTAATTTCAAGCTTTTCATGAAAATATGGGCTATTCGTATTACTCTGGCAGCTTAGGCATTAATATTTAATGATCAGACGGGGTTTCTAGCTAATCGTGTGATGTTGGGTAACATGGGCTTCTTGATTCATGCGTGGACTACTTCGCTATTAACCAGACTCGTGCAGCAGTAATAATGGTTGATGCAGAGAAAGCATTTGTCCTGGTTAACTGGGATGTGCTTTTTCATGGCTTGGAGAGGTTTGGCTTTCCTGCTCAATTCATCTTAATGCAGCAGAATCTATATCAAGGGGCACAAGCAAAGGCTTTTGTGAATTCCAATTTTGCGGGGGTAGTAGATATAAATAGGGGAACGCGCCAGGGGTGTCCTCTGCCCCACTCTTATTTACCTTTTTTATAGAGCCCTTGGCAGTTAGGATTCAGGAGAATCAATCAATCAATCACGGCATTTATAGAGCGCGCTACTCACCCGGGAGGGTCTCAAGGCGCTGGGGGAGGGGGTAAGTTACTGCTCGAACAGCCAGGTCTTGAGCTGCTTCCTGAAGGCGAGATGGTCCTGGGTTCGCCGAAGGTGAGTGGGGAGGGAGTTCCAGGTCTTGGCCGCCAGGTAGGAGAAGGATCTTCCTCCGGCGGTGGTTCTGCGGATGCGTGGTACGGTGGCGAGGGCGTGGCTGGTTGATCGTAGCTGGCGTGTGGGCGTGTAGAAGGACATGCGGTCGTTGAGGTACTTTGGGCCCAGGTCGTGGAGGGCCTTGTGTGCGTGGGTGAGGAGTCTGAACGTGATTCTCTTGCTGACGGGGAGCCAGTGCAGGTCTTTCAGGTGTACGGTGATGTGGCTGTTTCGGGGGATGTCCAGGATGAGTCGTGCGGAGGCGTTCTGGATGCGCTGGAGTCTCTTTTGAAGTTTGGCTGTGGTTCCGGCGTAGAGGGTGTTCCCATAGTCCAGTCGGCTGGTGACGAGTGCCTGGGTGACGGTCTTCCTGGTTTCAGTGGGGATCCATCTGAAGATCTTGTGGAGCATGCGCAGGGTGTTGAAGCATGAAGATGAGACGGCGTTGACTTGTTTGGTCATTGATAGGGAGGAGTCCAGGATGAAGCCCAGGTTGCGTGCGTGGTCCGTTGGCTTGGGTGCGGTGCCCAGGGCCGGGGGCCACCAGGAGTCGTCCCAGGCGGAGGGTGATGAGCCCAGGATGAGGACTTCCGTCTTGTCTGAGTTCAGTTTAAGGCGGCTGTTCCTCATCCAGTCGGCGACGTCTCTCATCCCGTCGTGCAGGTTGGCTCTGGCGGTAGTGGGGTCGTTGGTGAGGGAGAGGATCAGCTGGGTGTCGTCGGCGTAGGAGATGATGTTGAGGTTGTGTCGGCGTGCGATGGCTGCGAGGGGGCTCATGTAGACGTTGAAGAGGGTCGGGCTGAGTGAGGATCCTTGTGGAACGCCGCAGATGACTTCGGTGGCTTCGGATCTGAACGGGGAGAGGCGGACTCTCTGGGTTCTTCCGGCGAGGAACGAGATGATCCATTCCAGTGCTTTCTCTCGGATTCCGATGTTGCTGAGGCGCTTCACTAGGGTGCGGTGGCAGACGGTGTCGAACGCCGCGGAGAGGTCCAGGAGGATGAGGGCAGCTGTTTCCCCGTTGTCGGTTAGGGTTCTGATGTCGTCGGTGGCTGCGATAAGGGCGGTCTCGGTGCTGTGGTTGGCCCGAAACCCGGACTGCGAGGGGTCGAGGGATCCATTCGTCTCGAGGAAGGCGGCAAGCTGTCTGTTGACGGTCTTCTCGATGACTTTGGCCGGAAACGGAAGGAGCGAGATGGGGCGGTAGTTCTTGAGGTCGGTGGGGTCCGCCGTTGGTTTCTTCAGGAGGGCGGTAAGCTCGGCGTGCTTCCAGCTCTCCGGGAAGGTGGCGGTGCGGAAGGAGGAGTTGATGATGTCCCGGAGATGGGGTGCGATGGTGGCGTCGGCTTTGTTGAAGACGTGGTGTGGGCAGGGGTCGGTTGGTGATCCGGAGTGGATGGAGTTCATCGTGCGGGTGGTGTCTTCGGTGTTGATCGGGGTCCAGTTGCAGAGGGTGGTGGTGGCGGGCATTGGTTCGGCGGTAGGGTGCGTTGTTTGTGCGTTGAAGCTGTTGTGTATGTCGGTGATCTTGCGGTGGAAGAACGCGGAGAGTGAGTTGCAGAGGTCTTGCGAGGGGGTGATGTCGTTGTTTCCGGCGCTGGGGTTGGAGAACTCTTTGACGATGCTGAAAAGTTCCTTGCTGTCATGGGCGTTGTTGTCCAGTCGTTCTTTGAGTGCCGACTTCTTGGTGGCACGGATCAGCTGGTGGTGTTTGCGGGTGGCGTGCTTGAGGGCGGTCCTGTTGTCTGTGGTCTGGTCGAGTCGCCAGGTTTTCTCGAGAGTGCGGCAGTTCTTCTTGGATTCCTTGAGTTCGTTGGTGAACCAAGGGGTTTTCTTGCTTCCGGGTCTGCTGGGAGGGTTTTTAGTGGTGCGAGGTCGTCGGCGCAGGCGGTCAGCCACTTGGCGAGGTTGCTGGCTGCTTCGTTTGGGTCCGTTGTGTCGGTGGGTGTGTTCTGGCTGAGGGAGGCGGTGAGCTGCTCGGCGGTGATCTTGCTCCAGCTCCGGCGGGGAGCCTGTTGCGGGTGGTGGTGGGTCGCAGTCTTTCTGAAGCTGAAGTGGACGCAGCTGTGGTCGGTCCAGTGGAGTCCGGTGGCGTGGCTGAAGGAGATGTGCTTGCTGGACGAGAAGACGGGGTCAAGCGTGTGGCCGGCGTAGTGGGTGGGCGTGTTCACCAGTTGCTTGAGTCCGAGGTTGGCGAGGTTGTCCAGCAGGGCGGTGGTGTTTCTGTCGTTGTTGTTCTCCAGGTGGAAGTTGAGGTCCCCTAGGAGGATGTAGTCGGCGGAGGGCATGGCGTGCGGGCTGATGAAGTCTGCGATGTCTTCGCTGAATAGTGTGCGTGGTCCCGGGGGTCTGTAGATGAGGGTGCCTCGGAGGGTGGTCTTGGGGTCCGTGTGTATCTGGAAGTGTAGGTGTTCGGCGGCGGTGAAGGTCTCGTCGGAGTTAGTCGAGATGCGGATGGTGTTCTTGTGTACGATGGCGATGCCTCCTCCCGTCTGGTTGACGCGGTCCTTCCGGGTGATCTTGTATCCATCCGGGATGGCTATGGCGATGTCAGGCGCTGAGGAGGCGTTCATCCAGGTTTCGGTGAGGAAGGCGATGTCCGGTGCTGTTGCGTCGAGCAGGTCCCAGAGTTCCACGGCGTGCCTGTGGACGGAGCGGGTGTTCAGCAGGATGCATTTCAGGTGGTTGCTGCTGTTGCTCGACTTGGCGGAGGTGGTGCACGTCAGGGGGCAGGTGAATCGGCAGGTTTGGCAGGTGAAGGGTCCGTGGGTGCGTCTCGGTGAGGCTCGGTAGCAGGCAGGGTTCCGGCCGGCATTGAGTGCGGTGAGTGTGGCGGCGTCGTAGGTCCGTCGAGTGGTGTTGCATCGGTGGGATCCAGGGGTTCTGGCGCTGGGCGCGGTCCAGTCGCGGACGGGCGCAGACGGGCTTGCCTTAGGCGCGCCTTCGGCGCGCCAGCGGCGCGCCCGCTGCGCACGTCCGCTGCGCGGCCGTGCAGCGGCCGCCATTTATGGGGAGGTGGGAGGGAGGAGCAGCTGGGAGGCGGGAGGCAGGGGCAGCGAATGGGCAGTCAGGGGGCGGGGCCGCAGGGACGCAGCGGCGGGAATGGCGATAGGCAGCGAGGGGCACAGAAGGAAAACGGGGGGAAAGCAGGCAAATCACGGGCACAACAACAGTGGGGCAGCGAGGGGCACAGAAGGAAAAACGGGGGGAAAGCAGGCAAATCACGGGCACAACAACAGTGGGGCAGCGAGGGGCACAGAAGGAAAACGGGGGGAAAGCAGGCAAATCACGGGCACAACAACAGTGGGGCAGCGAGGGGCACAGAAGGAAAAACGGGGGGAAAGCAGGCAAATCACGGGCACAACAACAGTGGGGCAGCGAGGGGCACAGAAGGAAAAACGGGGGGAAAGCAGGCAAATCACGGGCACAACAACAGTGGGGCAGCGAGGGGCACAGAAGGAAAAACGGGGGGAAAGCAGGCAAATCACGGGCACAACAACAGTGGGGCAGCGAGGGGCACAGAAGGAAAAACGGGGGGAAAGCAGGCAAATCACGGGCACAACAACAGTGGGGCAGCGAGGGGCACAGAAGGAAAAACGGGGGGAAAGCAGGCAAATCACGGGCACAACAACAGTGGGGCAGCGAGGGGCACAGAAGGAAAAACGGGGGGAAAGCAGGCAAATCACGGGCACAACAACAGTGGGGCAGCGAGGGGCACAGAAGGAAAAACGGGGGGAAAGCAGGCAAATCACGGGCACAACAACAGTGGGGCAGCGAGGGGCACAGAAGGAAAAACGGGGGGAAAGCAGGCAAATCACGGGCACAACAACAGTGGGGCAGCGAGGGGCACAGAAGGAAAAACGGGGGGAAAGCAGGCAAATCACGGGCACAACAACAGTGGGGCAGCGAGGGGCACAGAAGGAAAAACGGGGGGAAAGCAGGCAAATCACGGGCACAACAACAGTGGGGCAGCGAGGGGCACAGAAGGAAAAACGGGGGGAAAGCAGGCAAATCACGGGCACAACAACAGTGGGGCGGCGAGGGGCACAGAAGGAAAAACGGGGGGAAAGCAGGCAAATCACGGGCACAACAACAGTGGGGCAGCGGGGGCACAGAAGGAAAAACGGGGGGAAAGCAGGCAAATCACGGGCACAACAACAGTGGGGCAGCGAGGGGCACAGAAGGAAAAACGGGGGGAAAGCAGGCAAATCACGGGCACAACAACAGTGGGGCAGCGAGGGGCACAGAAGGAAAAACGGGGGGAAAGCAGGCAAATCACGGGCACAACAACAGTGGGGCAGCGAGGGGCACAGAAGGAAAAACGGGGGGAAAGCAGGCAAATCACGGGCACAACAACAGTGGGGCAGCGAGGGGCACAGAAGGAAAAACGGGGGGAAAGCAGGCAAATCACGGGCACAACAACAGTGGGGCAGCGAGGGGCACAGAAAGGAAAGGGGAGACAAGCAGACAAAACTGGCACCGGGGCCACAAGCGGAGGGCGATCTTACCTACAGGAGCAGCGGGCAGACAGCACAGGCGGAGCTGTGTGGTGGGGGAGCGACCTACCTGGCAAGGTCAAGGGTCGCTCTCCTCACCGTGCAGCGGCCGCCATTTATGGGGAGGTGGGAGGGAGGAGCAGCTGGGAGGCGGGAGGCAGGGGCAGCGAATGGGCAGTCAGGGGGCGGGGCCGCAGGGACGCAGCGGCGGGAATGGCGATAGGCAGCGAGGGGCACAGAAGGAAAACGGGGGGAAAGCAGGCAAATCACGGGCACAACAACAGTGGGGCAGCGAGGGGCACAGAAGGAAAAACGGGGGGAAAGCAGGCAAATCACGGGCACAACAACAGTGGGGCAGCGAGGGGCACAGAAGGAAAAACGGGGGGAAAGCAGGCAAATCACGGGCACAACAACAGTGGGGCAGCGAGGGGCACAGAAGGAAAAACGGGGGGAAAGCAGGCAAATCACGGGCACAACAACAGTGGGGCAGCGAGGGGCACAGAAGGAAAACGGGGGGAAAGCAGGCAAATCACGGGCACAACAACAGTGGGGCAGCGAGGGGCACAGAAGGAAAAACGGGGGGAAAGCAGGCAAATCACGGGCACAACAACAGTGGGGCAGCGAGGGGCACAGAAGGAAAACGGGGGGAAAGCAGGCAAATCACGGGCACAACAACAGTGGGGCAGCGAGGGGCACAGAAGGAAAAACGGGGGGAAAGCAGGCAAATCACGGGCACAACAACAGTGGGGCAGCGAGGGGCACAGAAGGAAAAACGGGGGAAAGCAGGCAAATCACGGGCACAACAACAGTGGGGCGGCGAGGGGCACAGAAGGAAAAACGGGGGGAAAGCAGGCAAATCACGGGCACAACAACAGTGGGGCAGCGGGGGCACAGAAGGAAAAACGGGGGGAAAGCAGGCAAATCACGGGCACAACAACAGTGGGGCAGCGAGGGGCACAGAAGGAAAACGGGGGGAAAGCAGGCAAATCACGGGCACAACAACAGTGGGGCAGCGAGGGGCACAGAAGGAAAAACGGGGGGAAAGCAGGCAAATCACGGGCACAACAACAGTGGGGCAGCGAGGGGCACAGAAGGAAAAACGGGGGGAAAGCAGGCAAATCACGGGCACAACAACAGTGGGGCAGCGAGGGGCACAGAAGGAAAAACGGGGGGAAAGCAGGCAAATCACGGGCACAACAACAGTGGGGCAGCGAGGGGCACAGAAAGGAAAGGGGAGACAAGCAGACAAAACTGGCACCGGGGCCACAAGCGGAGGGCGATCTTACCTACAGGAGCAGCGGGCAGACAGCACAGGCGGAGCTGTGTGGTGGGGGAGCGACCTACCTGGCAAGGTCAAGGGTATTGAGGCCCCCAAATTGGGCATGGCTAAATTAAAACTGTTTGCAGATGATATTATCCTATATCTCAGGCCAGAGAAGCAGATTGTTCAAAATCAATCAATCAGGCGTTTGTTAAGCGCGACTACTCACCCGTAAGGGTCTCTAGGCGCTGGGGGGGGGGGTTAGCAGGTTCCAGTCCATCAAGGGGGGGGTCTGTCAAAGAGCCAGGTTTTGAGGTTTCTTGAGAAGATGGGGAGCGATGTCTGTCTGAGGTGAAGCGGAAGGGCGTTCCAGGCTCTGGCCGTGAGGAAGGAGAAGGAGCGGCCTCCCGATCTGGTCTTTCTGGTGCGGGGGAACCACGGCGTAGGATAGCTGGGCTGATCGTAGGGTCCTCTGGGGTGCGTGGAATTTGAGTCGGCTGTTCAGGTATGCTGGTCCGGTGTCGTGGAGGGCCTTGTGAGCGTGGGTGAGCATCTTGAAGGGGACTCTAGCTTCGATGGGGAGCCAGTGGAGTGTGCGCAGGTGCTGGGAGATGTGGCAGTGTCTTGGCAGGTCGAGGACCAGTCTTGCGGCGGCGTTCTGGATGTTCTGTAGCTTGCGGGTAAGGTTTTTGTTTATTCCGGCGTGGAGTGCGTTGCCGTAGTCGAGTCTGCTGGTGACCAGGGCCTGAGTTCAAAAGGTGTTGGATGAGTTTGAGCAGTTTTTAAGGATTGGGGAATATACAATTCACCAGAATAAAACTGAGCTGCTCCTTTTTAATACTTCAGTTGGTTCTCTCTGCTTCTCTTAAGCAGCAGGCCTGTTCCCAAAGCCCGAAACGTTTACTGGGAGTTTTTGTAACAAATAACTACTCCCAGATTTACCAATTAAACTATGATACAATACTGAAGAAAATTAAGGGCTTATTTGATAGATGGGGCTTCTTCCCCTTAATTAGTTGGCAGAGAAGCTGTCATTAAAATGTCTATTGTACATTTGTTGCTATTTCTTTTTTCAAATGTTCCTATAAAAGTTAATAAGAGCTATTTCATGGAACTGGATGCGCTTTTTAGCCATTTGGTTTGGAATACGAAGGCTCCTAGGGTGAAACACCCTCTCCTTCAATTAGATACTAGCCAGGGGGGTGCTGGCACTACTCCATGTACAGACATATTATGAAGCGTCATTTTTAGATGTTTTAGCGAGATCAAGTAGATGGAAAGAGGATGGACGAAATGTATTTATTGATAAAAGGATCCAGGAAGCTGAAATCCATCTGCTGGCTTTTATCAAGACATCAAAACTCCCAAAGAAAACAAGGTACAAGGTTTTACAGGAGATGGGAGCCCCACTCCAAACACATTATCCGTCTAAACATATTCCATTAGGTTTCGAGTATCTTACATTACAGGAGCGTAAATATGTTGGCCTGACAAAACCATATAGGCAGCTAAGATTTTGGAATGCTTGTGGTTTGAAAGAGTTGTGGCATTTTTTGGTGAGAGGTAATTGCATCACTTGGCAAGAATTGCATGCTGGGTGTGGTGATCGTTGTAAGCGTTTTTTGGGAGGATTTCCAGCAGATCAACCTTTTTGTGAGGAAACATGGCCCGCAATCTAGCCAAAATACCCATCCCGCCATATGCACACTCTTAAGATCGAAACTCCTGGGAATTGGAAATTGGTATAGGTTATTACGTGATCAAGGGGTTAGGCAACATGTGCAACGTTTTTTTTAGAAAAATTTAGCCTGACTACACAATGCAAACTTAGGAAGCGGAATGGCAGAATATTTCATTAACTGGTCATAAGGCATTGAGAGCGGAAAATTTTAAGAGAATGCCTTTCCTATCATGTTGGATGGCTTATTATACCCCTGTAGCCCTTCATAAAATGTATCCGGTGGTGGTGGATTGCGGCTTACGATGTCAGCAACAGGGAATGGGGACTTGGCTGCATATTTTCTATACCACATGCTGGGACAGTTTTGGGAAAAAGTCTTCTCTTCGTCTCGGTCGCCATGTCAATATAGACCTGGAAGCTTGTGTGGCACTCTTTGTGTTCTATAGAAAGAGCCAGAACTCTGGTATTGGCAAGTGGGGACAGGTGTTTATATTGATCGCTTCTTTAATTGCTCGCTCTATGATTTAACAGAATTGGAAAACATCTAGGGTACCAACATACTGGCTGGTACCAACATACTGACTGGTTCAATAAACATCTTATGACGAAAAGGTTTGCAGAGGCGTATGCAAGATGCTTGGAAGGTTTAAAGAGATTTAATGCTTCATGGCAGTTTTTGGATCTAATAGAAGAAGCATTGGTAAATGCATTAGGTTTTGCCTATGGGAATAATAAGTTAGGAGGTGTGGGAGCAGTGTATGAGTGCAGGGAGAATGGTGTGAGTGGTGCTTGAATGAAGGACTATCGTCATGTCAGTATTTGTTTAACCTATAACATTACACATTTTGAGGCTATAGCAATGCAGGACGAGTGCAGCAGTAACATGGTCAGCTACTTTGCCCTAAAATGTAGGGAACAAGTATGTCACATTAGAGGAGCGGGGGACATGCCCCTGTAATCACACACTGGAATGTCTAGTGGGAACATATTATATCCAGGAGAGACGACAGGAACACAGCATTGTGCATGTTAGGAAGTAAAGAGCAGGCAGTAAGTCAAATGTATACTCACAGAGTTCAGTCAGAAAAAGTAATGGATGCCAAATTACTCACTTCGTCAATGCTGCCATGTCACAAGTCATACCCAATTGTTTCCCTTCTCCTCCCAAAAAGTAAAAGGGAGAGGACCCGACGTCTATTTATGTTGAGTTGCAGCAAAGGCTGGAGCTTCTGTGGCGTTCCTGCATCACTCAGCGGAGCGCTTGCCAGCACATGCGAAAATGAAAGACCCCTCGGGTGCATGCACGTAGGAGAAAAACAACCCCATGGGAGTTGTGGTCATAGGGGTCTTTATGCGGGGCTCGTACTCTGGGCTATTTTGTATAAAATCATGTATGTAATTACACATACTAGATAAAACCCAAAGCCATCAAGGTCTTTAGCCATGCAGCACATTATCCTCGGTGCCTGCCCGCATTAGTGGCTCCCACACAAAGTGTCTATATGAAATAATAGCCATGGAGAACTATCTGCGTGCACTGAAGATCCTGGCCAGCTGGCGGTACAGAGTAAGAGAGATGCAATTGGAGATAACCGAATTACAAGTGGGGATTCACAGAGGTTGGGTCAGCAAGAGTGGAGCAAGAGGTGATGCGCTCATGAATAAGCACAGGCCATGTGGCTCTCCGGTTACGAATCACACCAAGGGAAGGTGATCCAAACCTGAGCCAACTGAAACTGCGTCTACCTGAGACAACTTAGCACTACTCCCATTTACGCAAACGCAAGTCACTGAAGGCTTCCGACTGCTTTCTAGACGGGCTGCCGGCTCATCAGACAGACTGCGTTGTCAAGCCCCAAACCTATGTGATTCCAGCTCTGAAATCCAAAAGCAATTACGATCTCCCCATGAAACAAAGCCCAAAACAAGAGCAAGTTCTACCAAATTAAGCCCAAAACAAGCACAAACTCTACCAAACAAAGCTCAAAACAAGCGCAATTTCTACCAAACAAATGGCAAAACAAGATTAGCCCCTATTATCACGAACATATGTGATTCCAGCTCTAAAATCCAAAAGCAAGCACGATCTCCCCATAAAACAAAGCCCAAAAGAAGCGCAAGTTCTACTAAACGCAGCACAAGTTCTACCAAACCAAGCTCAAAACAAGCACAAGGTCTACCAAACAAAGCCCAAAACAAGATTAGCCCCTAATATCATGAACATAGTTTGAAAAGAATGGACGGTAATTAACAATTAAAAACAAAGATGCATTTATGTAAAAGTATTTAGAAAAAACTCAGTTCTTTAAAAGATAAGCGCAGCACAAGGGCTGTTCAGGCAAAACCTTAAAAAATAGTCCCCCCTAAAGCGGATGGAAATAGTGCTTTGTCGCTGGGAAACTGATAAGAAGCACATGAGGAAAACACCAGGAATACAAGACAACGGTATGCTACAGCCAATAGAAACGGAGGAAAAGTAAGTAGCAAGCACAGGAACCAACGAAAAGCAAGGGGGTGGGATGTAAGCCCCTTTTTAAGATTTATATTAAATACAAGAGATTTCACAAGCACAGCGCAAGTGCTGTGCAGGCAAAACTTAAAGCGGCCCATAACTGTCGCAATGCAAAATGCGATTACATGAGGGTAACGTTGCAGATGCTGCTGATCTGCACGTTTCTAAACAAGGATAGACAGGCATGATGTGTACATTTAAATATCCGGTTTTAGGGCTCTGCCATTCCTCTTGTCTGTTGACTGAGAGTCAGGGGGCGTGGGTCTGCTCTTACTCACAATAGTGGTATTTATGATCAAGCTGACTTGAGCAATTTGGTTTGTGTGTGCATTTTCGCTATAATATTTGTGCTGTATATTATTTCTAATCACTGAATGAACCAAGCAACTGTTTAAGTGGTGATTCAATGTGGCACAATAGCACTTTACTGATTGGTATTATGCATTTCATTATTGTCATTTTTAATCGATCAACTGTCCTAAATTTCATGTCTGAATGTTCTCTTTCTTTATACCTGTGCGGCATCTTCAGATTTACTCCTTTGATATATCAATAGATATTTTATGTCAATTGTATTGTATTCTTTCTATGTATATCTGATCTGTGATTCTGCTGAATAAAAATAAATATAAGAAAAATACAATAATTGATGATGAATGGGAGAGTGTAATTTTCATGCACCATCACTTACGCCCAATGAGTACAGTGGGAGATCTTCCTGATAATCTACTACAATATGTTTTTTGCATAGAATGTTGCATCTTTGAATGGTCATGCCCATTATAAAGATTCGGTTTGCAAACTTGTTGTAATGCACAATTTACTACAGCTTATACATACCGTTTGTGAACTTTCTTTTTAAAAAATGTTATCAAATTTGTGTGTATGTGAAGCATGTTTGTGGAACCATTAGTGTACGTGTTATGAGTTGATTCAGAAGTGTGTGTTATTAGTCTGGGTTTATATAAAATTATAAATAGGTGTGGTTGGTGCATGTCTGTCCTTCTCAGTGTATATGGAGTCAGGAGTGTGTGTTAGCAAGCAGGAGTGTTTCTTGTACACAAAGGTGTCGAGTCAGGAATTTGAAGTCAGGAGTGGGGCATGTCAATGTGAACTATGTGTGTATTTGATGTGTATGTCGGTTTGAGTGTGTGTATTGAGCATCCTGGAGTGTGTATTTTTCAGATATGTGGGCATCTATCAGTCTGAGGGGATAAACAGTCAGGAGTATGTGCATTAATGGCTATGGCTTATTCACAAAGGTAAATTCGGTCATAGATGTGTCATGTGGCATATGTGTACTAACTAGGCAGGTATATGAATTTTGTCATCAGTATGTCACAAGTACTGTTTGTGTGGTGTTCGTGAACTCAATCTAAGTTCCAAAAGTTGTGAAGGATTCATTTTTCAGTATTACTCGTAAACTTTGGAAACTTTAAAAAAAAAATTCTTTGCAAATGTCCTTGAATATCTATTAGTGGACGTATACATTAAACTGTTACTTTTTGCCTTATATCTATCTCCAAAACCATTGAAAGGATTTTCACCAAACTGAGAAAATGCATTGAGTGGCTGAAATACCACTGTGCCACAAAACATTTTTGATAACTATTCCTTCAGTGGTCTTGCAGATACACACAGAAAAATTTCCTATAGGAAATCCAATTTTTTGGACGACTGAAAAACGAGTTTTCTCCCCCAAAAACTTTGTACCATTTATCTGAAAGAAACACATAGTGATAGATTCCTTACCTTAGAATATCCCCAGGCGTCAGACTGGATCCGGAATGTTTTCGTCAGCAGTACCCCTGCGCGTCGGTAGGTGGCGTCGTGCGGCTCCGCGTCCGTCGTTGGCGTCGTGGTCGCCGAGATGACGTCGCCGGCGCTACTTAGACGCCGCCCACGCGCGCTGACGTCAGTTCTTTCTTTTTCCGCGCCAGCAAACGCAGATCCGGGAAGAGCAGGAACCCCCAGTCAATTTTTGACTGACTTTTTGAGACTTGTGTCTCCATTTTTTCATCGAGTCTTCGACTCCTACGGTGCAGTTAAGATGCCCGGTTTCAAGTCCTGCGGGGATTGTCACCGCATAATGTCGGTGACGGACCCGCACCGTGTGTGTCTTTTCTGCCTGGAGCGCGACCCCGACCCCAAGTCGTGCTCCGACTGCCGGGCCATGGCGCCGAAGACTTTGCGGGAGCGGTCCCGAAAGTTGCTGGAAGCCCGGCAGTCGGCTCCGCGCCGTTCCAAGTCCCGGTCCAGAGGGAGGTCGAGGGACCGTGCGCAGAGTCATCACCATCGATCTTCGGGATCCAAGTCTTCGCACTCGGGGTCAGGTAAGGCGAAGCACAAGAAGTCGAAGAAACGCCATCGTTCTCCGACTTCCCCTCGCCGGTCCCGCGACGCGGCTGAGGGTATGGGTAGTGCCACCCCCGCGGCTTCGGCGCAGTCCATGGAGTCGCCGCCTGACTACCCGCCCTTCCCGGGGTCGTCGGCGTCTCCGGCCCAGATACAGGTGTTCCTGTCGGCCATGGCTCGCCTCTTTGGGCCGTCGGGTCCCGCCGGTGCGCCTTCGGGCCCCACGGTCCCGCATTGGTGTCCTCGCGTTTCTTCGCCGGCGGCTCCGGCGTAGCTGTCGGCTCCGGCCACGGCGCCGCAGGACACCCTTGGATCCAGGCCTGGATCCCGGTCGACGCCGGTTGACCTCATTACGCCTCCACCGACGTCGACCCCACCGGCACCGATCCTGACGCCGCCCGCTCCTCGGGACGACGTCGACCTCAGTTTCAGCCCCAAGGTGGACACGGCGCCGAGCCGGCATCGATCGATGCCGTTCTCGACCCTGCTTGGGGATTTCTATCCCATGTCCCTGCTCCTTATTTTCGGCCTGTTGAACAGCCTGAGGAGCCAGGGGAGGACTGGGAGGGGTCTGAGGACCCTCTCGCTGCCGCCTGCGAGTCTGAACAGGACTGGGCTGAGGAATTGGGTGACGGCAGTGGTCTGGATACCTCACCAGACCTTGGCATGCTGTCTCCTCCTACCGTGGCTACGGAGGAGGGCGCCAGTTATGCAGTGGTGTTGCGTAGGGCGGCCGAGGCCCTACACCTCGAGCTCCCTACTGTGGCCGTCAGGACTAACCTCCTGACAGAGGTGCTTCAGCCAGCAGCTACTTCTGCTGAGCCGCTGCTTCCTTTCAATGAAGCCCTCTCTGACGTTCTTTTGGGCACTTGGTCCAGGCCCACCACAGGGGCTCCTGTGGATAGGAACGTGGCCCGACGCCATCGCCCGGCTCCGGGTGACCCCATTTTCCTCTCCCAACACCCCACTCCCGAGAGCTTGGTTGTCCAAGCCTCTGCTTCCCCAACCGCCTTCCCTTCCGCACCACCGGATAGGGAATCCAAGAAGCTGGATCAGTTTGGGAAGAAAATGTTCTCTTCCACCAGCTCTGCGCTGCGGTCCGTGAACACTGCATGCCTCTTGGGCTGTTATTCCCACTCTCTGTGGGATACGGTGGCGAATGTGCTGCCCCAGTGTCCGGAGGAGGCCCGGCCTGCTCTCGCCCAGGCTGTTGCAGAGGGGAGAGACGCAGCAAAGTTCATGATCCGTTGTGGCCTAGACACCGCCGACTCACTGGGCAGATCCATTGCAACGACGGTGGCGCCTGGTTGAGGACCACTGGATTTTCGGGGAATGTCCAAAACACCCTTATGGACATGCCCTTTGATGGCCGTCGCCTCTTCGGCGACAAAGCGGACAGCGCGTTGGAGAGGTTTAAGGACTCACGGGCTACGGCCAAGTCCTTGGGACTCTCGGCAGTCCGCCCTCCTCCGCCTTCCGCTTTTCGCTCCTTTCGTGGCACAGGAAGGGGCGCCCCGCAGCGTTCGCAACAGAGCCACAGGCCAGCGCAGCAATCATCCCAGCGCGGACGCGGGTTCCGCTGTGGCGGACAAAGGGGCCAGCGGGCGGGTCAGTCCACCACCACCCCGGCCACCACTGCCTCCAAACCTTCCTAGTCCGAACTTTCAGGCCCATCAAACACCAGTGGGCGGCAGGCTCCGCCATCACCTCCCCACTGGCGCACCATCACTTCGGACAGGTGGGTTTTAGAGATAGTCCGGAGGGGCTACTCCCTCCCCTTCGAGACTACCCCCAGCCATGCCACCTCAATACCACCGCATGTCGGGGGATCACTTGGTGCTTCTTCAGCAGGAACTTGCGGCCCTCTTGGCCAAGGGGCCATCGAGCGCGTTCCGACGCACGAAGTAGGTCGTGGTTGTTATTCCCACTACTTTGTGGTGCCCAAGAAGGACAAAGGCCTGCGTCCTATCTTAGACCTCCGGAACGTCAATCGCTTCCTCCGCAAAGAGAAGTTCAAGATGCTCACTCTAGCTCAGGTCTTGTCTGCTCTCGTCCCACAAGACTGGATGGTGGCGCTGGACTTGCAGGACGCCTATTTCCACATCCCCGTCCTGCCAGCCCACAGGCGTGACCTACGGTTCACGGTAGGCCACGAGCACTTTCAGTTTACCGTGCTCCCATTTGGCCTTACCAGCGCCCCTCGGGTGTTCACCAAGGTGATGGCGGTGGTCGCAGCTCATCTGCGCAGATCAGGGGTCTCAGTCTTTCCCTATCTCGACGATTGGTTGTTGAAGGCGGGCTCGCCCCAGACAGTCGTCTCCCACCTCCAGACTACGGCCGACCTCCTGCACTTGCTGGGGTTCTCCATCAATGTGCCGAAGTCGCACATGATTCCCTCCCAGAAGCTCCTCTTTATCGGAGCGGTTCTGGACACGGCGCAGTTTCGGGTCTATCCTCCCGAACAGCGAGCCCGGGATATTCGGGCTCTGATTCCCATCTTTCAGCCCTTGTCCCGGGTTTCGGTCAGAGTGACTCTGAGGCTGCTGGGCCTCATGGCCTCCTGCATCCTGCTGGTCAATCATGCCAGGTGGCATATGCGGGCTCTGCAGTGGGACCTGAAGTTCCAGTGGGCGCAGCATCAGGGAAACCTGTCCGATCACGTCCAGATCTCGGAGGGCACTGCACGACAGTTGCAGTGGTGGCTCACGGACCGGCATTGGGTCGACGGCAGATCCCTCTCCCTTCCCCAACCGGAGTTCACAGTGGTGACGGATGCGTCCCTCCTGGGATGGGGCGGCCACATGGGCGAGGCGGAGATCAGAGGCCTCTGGTCTCCGGCGGAGTCCTGGCTCCATATCAACCTTTTGGAGCTGCGGGCGATCAGGCTTGCACTAAAGGCATTCCTTCCCTCTGTCAAGGGGAGAGTAGTGCAGGTGTTCACAGACAACACCACCGCCATGTGGTACTGCAACAAACAAGGCGGGGTGGGTTCGTGGACCCTCTGTCTGGAGGCTCTGCGTCTCTGGACATGGCTGGAACATCAGGGCATGTCCCTGGTGGTTCAACACCTGGCAGGTTCTCTGAACGCCAGGGCGGACGAACCTCAGCCGCAGGTGCATGCTCGATCACGAATGGCGTCTTCACTCGGAGGTGGCGCAAGGTCTCTTTCAGCAGTGGGGAGAGCCTTGGTTAGATCTATTCGCCACCGAAGAGAACGCGCAATGTCATCAGTTCTGCGCGTTGGAATTTCCAAGGCGGCACTCGCTCGGCGACGCTTTTCGTCGCGAGTGGAGTTGCGGTCTGTTGTACGCCTTTCCGCCTATACCACTTCTGCCCAGAGTGCTGAAGAAGATCAGGCGCGACCGGGCCCAAGTCATTCTTGTGGCTCCGGACTAGGCTCGAAGAGTATGGTATCCCAAGCTACTCAGTATGAGCATCGATCTCCCGATCCGACTGCCTCTTCGGGAGGATCTTCTGTCGCAGCAGCAGGGGACGGTCCTCCACCCGAACCTGTCCAGCCTCCACCTCTTTGCGTGGAGATTGAGCGGCGGCAGTTGATTCCCTTCGACTTGCCTCCTGAAGTTTGTGACGTTATTCTGGCAGCCAGGCGTCCCTCTACGAAAGTGGTATACGCCTGCAGGTGGAACAAATTTGTGGCATGGTGCACAGCAAAGGCTATGGATCCCCTTTCTGCCCCTCTTTCTGAAGTACTACTGTTCCTTCTTTCTTTGGCCCAGCAGGGCTCTGCTCTGGGCACTATCAAGGGCTACCTTTCTGCTATTTCGGCCTTTCTCAGGCTCCCTGATCAGCCCTCTCTTTTCAAGTCCCCTGTTGTAAATAGATTTCTCAAAGGCATTACACACCTTTTTCCTCCTATTCCTTTTGTGATGCCTCAGTGGGACTTGAATCTGGTTCGGACATACTTGATGTGCGCTCTCTTTGAGCCCCTTCACAACTGTCCTCTTCGTCTTTTAACGTTAAAGACTGCCTTCCTGGTGGCCATCACTTCCGCCAGGCGGGTGAGTGAGCTCCAGGCTCTTTCTTGTAAGCCTCCTTTCCTTTCAGTCCATCCGGACAAGGTTGTGCTCGGGCCCCGTCCTTCCTTTTTGCCAAAAGTGGTTACGGCTTTTCACATTGGGCAGACTATTACCTTGCCCACCTTCTTTCCGCCGCCGCATCCTTCCAGAGAGGAAGAGCGGCTCCACCGTCTGGACCCAAAACGTGCGCTCTCTTTTTATCTCAAATGCACACAGCAGTTCCGGGTGGACGACCAGCTTTTTGTTGGCTACGTTGGCACCAAGAAAGGTTGGGCGGTCCATAAGAGAACCATCTCCCACTGGGTTGTCTTATGTATCAAAGCCTGTTACTCTTTGGCTAAAAAAAAACCTCCGGTGGGGCTGCGTGCTCATTCCACCAGAGCTACGGAGCCACTACTGCATGGGGACGTGGTGTCCCCCTGCAATACATCTGTCAGGCAGCCACGTGGGCCTCGCTGCACACGTTTACCAAACATTATTGCCTAGACAGCCAAGTCCGGAGAGACGGCTTCTTTGGCCGTTCTGTTCTCCGTGACTTTCTGGTGTGATCTTAGTTCGCAGACCCACCACCGGGGTTGGTATTGCTGGGATATCTATTCTAAGGTAAGGAATCTATCACTATGTGTTTCTTTCAGATGGACAGGTTACTTACCTTCGGTAACGATATATCTGTAAGAAACATTAGTAGTGATAGATTCCTTACCGCCCCACCCATCCTCCCCGTTCTGCGAACTGATTTCTAGGGTTAAGGTCATCCCTTTCAGGGCCCTAGTTTCAATGCACCAGTGGTCAGTATCTTGCATGGCTCTGCATTCCTGGCGCGGAAAGTCGTGGACAGAACTGACGTCAGCGCGCGTGGGCGGCGTCTAAGTAGCGCCCGCGACGTCATCTCGGCGACCACGACGCCAACGACGGACGCGGAGCCGCACAACGCCACCTACCGACGCGCAGGGGTACTGCTGACGAAAACTTTCCGGATCCAGTCTGACGCCTGGGGATATTCTAAGGTAAGGAATCTATCACTACTAATGTTTCTTACAGATACATCGTTACCGAAGGTAAGTAACTTGTCCAACTGACCTGCACCAAATTTGGCCCATGCCAGTGAAAATAAATGTGGGCCAATAGCATATGTAATTAAAGCAACTGCATTAATAAACACACATTCACACGTGTATTACTCCAATGCAAAGGTCCAATCCCAATGCATTACCACAGTAGAGCGAAACTGTGCTGTTTACTGTCTCACAGATCACGTGTTATTTTTTACATGGGGGAAACAACTCTGATAATGGTCACCAAGCCTCTTTAACGTGCTTTTACCACATGGCACAAATATAACCTATATAACTTTGATCTTCATGGATGGATTTGCACCGAGTTTGGCACTGCTTAGTGTGTGCACCTATGGTCTGGCAATTTTCATGCAATGGAAAAGAGAAGTCTTTCGTATTTTAGCTCCTTCAGGAAATGTTGGTCCAACAAAAACCACTGAACCCATTTACACCAACTTAGCTCATGAAAAGCAAACGTTAACTCCAAAAGCGTGATTTTTAGGTCTCGCCTGAGCCAGCGCGCATGCGCTGCTCTGCGAGGCTTCTAGTAAGGACTTCCAACTCGGACCACACGCTCGTGCGTGTGTTTTGTTTTTTGCTCATACGCTAGTGGCCTTTGCGTGTGTCTTTCTAAGAAAGACAGCACGCAATTGGCCAAAGGCGGGTGCATGTCCCGCCTTCTCTCTCCCTTGGCCTAGGGAGCTCGGGAGCGAGCAGCGGCCCCGCACTGTGCCTGCTGCATTCCTTAAATTCTTTGCAGTGCGCGCGCACCACTCGCGGGCTTTTTACGCTCGCAGCTGTCTACGTGCCTAAGTTGGGGCACTAGTGAAATACATTACTCCCTGCCTCTGGGGATTGTTCAACCGCACCTGGTTGCACGCCGGTGGGCTCTTAAACGAGTGGAGGTGCCGCCTACTGAGAGGGCTTTCAGCCGTCCTTTTCTATTTGTTATATTAGTATTTTGGCAAGAATATACTCATTGGTCCTAGTGCTCTGTTGCAGCCGCACGTCTCATTGTCTACTCCTTGGAATCACTTGCATGTTTGTATTTGCCGTCAGCCGCACGTCTCATTGTCTGCTCCTTGGAATCACTTGCATGCTTGTATTTGCCGTCTGTCCAGGCAGCTAGTGAAGGAAATGGAGTGGATTCACTGGGTTTGGATGTAGTGTCGGTCGTCATACCTCCCAAAAGATGTTCTAGTCAGCAGTGCGCACCAGTATGATGCTTTCGCTAACGTCCTCAAGATAGCTTATCGGGGGCCAAATATCTTTCTAAAAGGGACACCGCCTAGGTAGGCAATTTGTTTAACCGTAGTCTTGACTTTAGTCTAGTAATATATATTGCTTATAAAATGGGAATAAGAAGTGTGGCCGTTTCGAAGTTCTCGTTTCCTCTTCAGGGGTACTTGGGCTGCCTTACTCGATGGAAACAATGCTGATAAACGCCGGCACTCCGTATTTAAAATGTAAAAGGAACGGGCTGCACTCGGAGCGTCCTAGTTACCTGCACACTAATGGTAACAGACACCCAGACTTAACTTATGAGGCGTTCCCTGCTTTTAAGTACTGACTGTTCATAAAATTGAACATCTCGTGATTTACTTTGTCAAACATTGGTGGTGGCTTTCAGCCGTCCTTTTCTATTTGTTATATTAGTATTTTGGCAAGAATATACTCATTGGTCCTAGTGCTCTGTTGCAGCCGCACGTCTTATTGTCTACTCCTTGGAATCACTTGCATGTTTGTATTTGCCGTCTGTCCAGACAGCTAGCGAAGGAAATAGAGTGGTTTCACTGGGTTTGGATGTAGTGTCGGTCGTCATTCCTCCCGAAAGATGTTCTAGTCAGCAGTGCGCACCAGTGGTGTCCCTGTTTAACCAAGTCCCATTCCCTTTAGTTGGGTCCTGAGGCCTCAATGCACTTGGTGTCATCCAGTTATCGATTCTGGCACTGGTTCTTGAGGCCTTGCATACTACTGCTATGGTTAGAATTTTGGCGAGTTACTCGTGGATGGCGCTATTTAAGTTAATGTGTTATCAAGGCTTCATCAGTTGGCATCTTGTGCCATGGAGTGGCGGTATTTCAATTGTCACTCTGTAACACCTATTCTAAAAATACATCTTTGCCACAGCCTCATTTAGTATCCCTGTGACCCCTTATTTTCCAGTGCAATCACATTGGCTGTTAGAGCTGGAGTGTTTAAGGGCATGATCCTGAATAACCATAGTTTCGTCAATGGTGTACCAGTTTTACTTTTAACTTAATATTGCTGTCTAGCGTAGGAGTTGAGGGGTCGTTAAATGATCAACTGGTTTAGTGAGTGTCACTTGTATAGTTCACATCTTAAATGCGCACACTACACGACGAACCAATGGTGCAGTGATATATGCTTTCTGCAAGAGCCTTCTTTCAGAGTGAGAGCAACAAATTAACATTGCATTGACACCTTCCTGCTTATCGTTGTCCTACTAAATGTGACTGGGTTAGTGACTGAAACGTTCCATTCAAAGTTGCACTAGCCAAGGTCATTCAGTGGTGTCTTAAAATTTCATTTTCCTCCCGTGATGTGCATTTATTTGTTTCTGTTTATTGCAGGCTTTCATCACAAATGTTTTGGAAGCATTCTTATTTATATCATGGTGTAATAACGTTTGTGTGAAATTCTAGTTTCCTATACTGAACTGCGTATTTGGTGGTAAGTTAGTGTTCTTGGCTGCAGGTCTGTTGGTTTTTGCGAGTAGAGATGTCTAAAAAAAAAATTTTTATAGCATATTTGCATGTTTTTTTTTTCTTCAGTGTCCTTCCTTCCTGTGTATGTATGTGCTGCATGCCTAAACACTTTAAAGGTCCCAAAGGCGAGACCTATTGGCTATGCCAATGCTTGTTATGGATTGATATAAATCTGTTGAGAAGTTTTGGAGATACTAGCATTTGAAATTGGTGCGCTCAAGAGTTAATGTTTTTTTTTTAATATCTTGGCTGTTTAAAATCTCGATTTCCAGAATTGTTATTTTTTCACATTGCATTTGAATTTTCAGGCTGATGAGGGCAATTGATTTTTTTCTCCCATCTTAAAAATTAAAATTTTGGTGAAAGTCGCAATTTGTGCTCAGTGAAAAAAGTATAGGTCGGGTAAAGAGAGTGGTGATCATAGAGACAGGGAATAAATGATAGGAAGAAAGACAATGTGTAGCAAGAAAAGAGGTAAGGTCGAGAGACAGAGTTGATGTAGAGAAAGAGAGGTGATGTTGATACAGAGGTAGAGAAACACAGAAAAGTGAGGTACAGAGAGGTAGAGACAGGAGCAATAGATGGATGTTTACAGGGACAGCAGTAGAAAGTGGTGAGGAAGAAAGGGTTAATTGAAAAAAGGTACATAGAGTTACAAGAGAGAGAGACAGGATGTACCGGATAGAAAAACGCGGCAGAGAAAGAGATAGTAAGAAAGGAGTAATGTAGTTAGAGAGGGGTGAAATAGGGCACAGATGTAAAAGAGAGAGAGAGGCGAGGTGGAGAGGAGAGTTGAGAGTGCAATGGTTAAGGTTGGGCAAGTTTAGTATGCATAGTAGGTTTCTGTGAGAGAGCAGAAGCAGCTTCCAAATTAAAAAATAATCTATTTTTAAGTAGTGTTATTACCATGGGATGTTTGACTGTCCCAATCACAATACAAGAGGGGGGACCTGGAATACAGCGTGCCCTTTGCAACTAGCCACTTTGGTCGTGCCTTAAAATGTCCCTGGGTGAAGGTATCAAATTAAATGTGTTGCCACTTGGAGGCTATATCTTTGTTTTTGACTGTTAAATATCCTGGTGTATTGAACAGCCACTGTAGAGAGCCCACTCAGGTTCTCATTCATTTTACTTCTATTTAATAAGTACTTCTTATTTGTGAAAAAGTAGAAACCTACGTTACCAATTCCCTCCGCAGATCCTGTGCATATTGCAGCTGTCAAGTGACTGTGGGGCATATTATCTAAAAAGTGCGCTAAACATCGCAAAGCGTGTTTAGCGAGCACTTTTTTATCGCCGGCTATCGTCGGAATAATTTGCCATGCTAACGCTGTATTAGCGACATTTAGCGCTATGGCGATAATTATTCCAGCCATAGCGGTGTTTTCCATGAAATATCGCTGGTTTTCCAGCGATGTTTCATGGAAAACGGCGATAACCTTGCTGATACGACCCTGTGGTCGTATCAGCATAATCCACCCCCCTATGTTAGGTATGGCTAACACCTGCTAATTGCAGGTGTTAAATAAATGGCGATGACCCCGGTTAGCGCGACTTTTCACGTCGCTAACTGGGGCCATGGCCACCTTGCTAATAGGCGATAGGCCTGTTAGTGGGTGTTTCCCAGATTTGTTCGTCGGGAACGCCCACTTTGCATGTCATTAGCGATGAATATCGCTGACATGCAAAGCGGTAAAAACACGGGCGCTAATGCCCGAAAACTGTCTCTAACTGCTGTTAGAGACAGTTTGCTGATAGGGCGATAAGAATATCGCCGCTTTAGCGGCAAAAAGTGCTGCTAAAGCGGCGATAGTGCCCTTGCTAATATGCCCCTGTATATTTAGAGTGACACCTTCAGTCAATCCTGGCAGGGTGTTGTATGTTGTTTTACCTGGGTGAAACTAAGAATGCTGGCTGCTCTAAGCACAGGCTGTTGGAAGATGTGGCAAAGTACAGCTGTGTTTGTGATTCTTTGTTAATAAAATATCAGGGTGGATTGAACACAAGCTTTAGAGGGGGGATTTTGGCTTTCTTACTTTTCACTTTCATTGAAAGAGTACAGTTGAGCTGGGTGAAAGTTAATCTAGCCCAATCTCCTCTCCATTTTGGGATCCTGTACATTTTTATCTGCCAAGCCAGGTAAGCAAGGGCCTTCAGTCTGTTCTTGCTTCTTCTCCAGTAGAGCTCTGCAAAGAATGCACAATGTTGTTGATTAGAATTCCCATTATGGGTATATATGTCAGTCATTTTACGTGCTCACATAACAACTATCATATGTCACTTGGTCAGGTAACAACTGCTCCTGTAGTTCATTACTACCAAAGTATCATTGAGTTGCACATCCCATGTGAGAACTGAGATAGCTCTTCATGTCTCTCTATATCACTGAAAGAGTGCCAAAAAGAAGTCCATGCATTTTTAGGTATGTACTGCCAAACATGCCTACACACAGCAGACACGTTGAGGAAATGTGAAAAAGTGGACTTTTTATTGAGAGGGAAAAATATTTTTGCATCGGGAACAACCCACCTAGAGTTTTGTATCTGGCACACACTGCTAGTTCTAGGTAAGTACACAAAATACTTTTCTCAGGAACACTGACTTGGCTCTATTGTGAAGCCAGGATTAGGAACCAAGTAACAATTTATGCAGTTTAGTCACTACTATACATCTCTGATCTCTCCTCCTATTCTTCTCAATCATTAATTTTTTTGTTCCCCTACTTTTCTTCATCAGTATCTTCCCATACTTTTTGCGTTTTTCATTCTTCTCCATTTACTCCCTCTCCTTTCCTCCTCTGTGTTCCACGCCTTTCTTCTTCCTTATCAAATCTTTTTCCCTTAATTTCTTCCCTTCTATCTTTCATTCTCTTCCTCCTATCTTCTATCCTCCCACCACAACTTCCTTACCATCTTACATTCCCTTCCTTACCTCCCTCCTCTTTTTTTCCTTTTGTCCACATGTCCCTCCTTCTATCCCTTATTACCCTTCCTCATTTTTTCTCATCTAGCGCAAGGAAACTTACAAATCGGGGGATACTGCTATTCTGCAGGTTTGTCTGAGGTAATTATATTGATCACTGTTAATGAACTTAAAGCAATTAAGAGTATCTCACAGGCTAAAATGTGGATGAGCCAGCCTCAGTTTTTCATCATAATGTTTCAAAGTAAAGAAATGTACATGCTTAGTGATTCAGACACTGGCTATCATATTACAATTGCTATTCTGATGTTTCTTATATTAACTGATCCACCTCTTGTCATAACATGCTCTCAATTAAGCTCCACATTGCAGATTTTCAGAGCAATATATTTCTAAATTAAATCTGCATTTTCAAAATAAATAGTGGCTTCTTGACAGCAGAATTGCTTGATAAGAAGAGGCAGAACCAGCCCTTAAGTTACCTTGAGCATCCTATTCCCAGCTATGAAGAAGAAGCAGTGAGTGAGTGTGAAACATAGTGTGAAATATCAGTACAAATAGCCCTGTTTGGTTAATTATGATGCTTTGCATTGCACTTGTGGCGGGATCTTCTTTCTGCTCAACTGACAGATTGTTCCAATGCTGGATTGAGGTGAAATTATGTCCTGAATAAAAGCTGTAGGGCCTCTAATGACCAATTTCAAGCCTAGACTGTAGTATCTTTGGTACAAAAAAAGAGTAAAAGTTTCTAAGAAGTTAAACATACACCCAGATAGGCTTACATTGAAAGATAAGGAAAAAGTGTTCTATCCCTTTAAGATTCCAGGAATTTTCTCTAACCCAGATGCACTGTACTGGCAGTTGCCTCATGGAGCCAGTTCTTTCTTACAGAAATTGTATGTTGTTTCCAAAGCCCAGCTCTACTCATCCGAGGAGGCGGGGGTGGTTTAGGACTTTAATGAAGATTCCTACAATGCAGAACTATGACTACAAGTAAGTAACCGTTTCTTCTGCATTGTAGGATCTTCAGTGATAGTCATAAATGCTAGAATAGAGTAGCAAGCTAGTTAAGGTTCTGGAAAGAAGCTGTTGTGCAGCAGGATAAAAAGAGCAGAGTTTCCTGATTTATCCTCGCGTCAGCTTGCGTGTCTGAATCTAGACAATAGTTTCTTTAGAATGTATATGCTGCTTTTCATGTTGCTGCTTTGCAGATGTCTGCAGTTGGTACATTTTGAAGCCATACTGTAGAGGCTGCTTTCCCTCTGGTGGAGTGAGTTTTAGATTTCCCTGGAAAGGGTAAATTAGCTAATTGATAACATAAAGTGATACAAGCTACTATACCTATAGAGATAGACTGTTTATATGTTGCTGACTTTGCCTAATATGGCATTAATTTACAACCAGCTAATTAGTCTTTCTAGGTCTTTTGTCAAGATAGAAGCGAAGGACCCTTCTGATGTCTAATGAACAAAGGGAACAAAGGAAAAGTTCTGCTGCTGTGGCTGGGTTACGCATTAAAGTGGGTAGCATATTAGTTTGAAATGGAAATCAGAAAGGACCTTTAGGAGGAATGTGTTCGCATCAGAACCCTATTAGTGTGGAATATGGTGCATGCATATACTGATGAATCTCTCTCACCCTTTGAGCAGAGGTGATGGCAACTGGAAAGGCTGCTTTCAAGGAAAGATACTGTAATGTACCCTTGTGGATCGGCTCAGTTGGTGGTCCTTTTAGTTTTGATAGAGCAATATTTAGGTCCTATGGCGGACATTCTCACTGGTAGGAACCCTATCTCCAGTCCTTTCATAAAATCTTTAATGACCGGGACTTTATAAAATGACATTTGATTTGTACATTTGCTTTGGAGATGAGTATTGTAGTTTGGATTGAGCCAAATGTAGCCGATAAACTATTATAATCTCCACCTTACTAGATATAGGATCATGCCTGTTTTTCTTAGAGGGTAGGTAGAATCTTTTCCAATTTATGGAGTAAAAGATTCTTGTGGACTGTTTGCTTCCTTTAAAATCGCCACACATGCAGCAAGGAATTATTCTAGCGTTTAAGACTTCAATGAAGTTGAATGAACTTCAATGAAGTTTCCCATGAACTAGAACTACAAGTAAGTAACCTTTTCTTTGTGGAGAATCAAGGGGATGATAAAGAGAGTCGCAGTTGGAGGGAGGTTAAATGAACTGTCAGATGTTTAGTGGAGAGCCTAATTGTGATAACACATGTACTGGCAGCACAACCTTGTTGCATTTTTCACTTTAGATGTGAATAATCACACAGAAATATAGAGGGACGGATTTTGCATGAATCAGACATCTCAAGTCATGGAGAAGAGTGACAACAAGATAACTTGGTCTTGGTGTGTGAATAAATATGAACATTAACAAATAGAGAAGTACCTTGCAGCTATCGGATAACAAAATCCACAGTGGAAGGCTTTCAGTAGGGAAAGGTTTATGTGAGACAAACCTTAATGATGTGATTCGTGACATAAATCAAGGATTAGGGAAAGATGTGTACACTTTTATTTCAGCAACGTATGCAAAAATCATAACAAATCAAACCACATTGTGTTTCTGCGTGATGCAGCAAGTAGGAATTGGTTACGTCATATGGAATAAGGAGAGCTATTTTTTGATGCATATTCTTAATCGCAGGTTACTCACCTTAGAATATCCCTCAGGTGCCAGACTAGATCAGGAGAATTTTTTTAGCAGTGCGACTGCACACCACATTAGGGAGTGTCGGTCGCTCCGTGCTGGCTCAATGCTGCTCTGTAAGTGACGGAGTGGAGCCATATAATCCCTATCTCTGTGAGCTAATGTCAGTCCCTTTCTTCCAGTGCCTTCGAACATGGATCCGGAGCTCCGCTTCAGAGTACATCCAGGGGAACGATGTCTCCACCAAAAAGGACAGGATTCAAGCCATGCCATAATATCAGGAAGCAGATTTTGGTCACAGACCCTGCAAAGTGTGCTCCTGACATGTCACTAAATTGTGTGATAAATGGTCCCAAATGCACCCAAAGATCATTCAAGACTAGGAGACGAAGTTATATGTCGCCGAACACAAGAAGTAGTTGCTGTCTTCACACAGAACCTGCTCCATGTTGCAGGCTGAGTCCCTGTCCTGATCACAACGCCATTCCTGTGACTGCTCAACATCTTGCTTGAAATCTTCAGGTAGTGAAAGTTCGAGCACAAGCATAAGAAAACAAAGTGGAACTTGACCCATCCCATCACTCTGACTCCAAAGAGAAGGTGCAAGGTTGTCAAGATGTAAGTTGCACTCCATTAAGGTCACCTGCCACGCAACCAATTCCTCAGTAGGTCCTGATACGCCCGACAGTCCCTGGGTCATCAGTGACCCGCAGCAGATTGAGGCCTTAAAAAGGCCATACTGCAGATTTTCAGTGCACTTCCAACTCCCTCTGGCACGCCTTCAGACCCAGCGACCCACCTGGCCTACAGTTGAATTACCATCAGTAGGTCCTCCCAGGAGCTGTCTGTCCCCTTAGGGCCTGTACCAACTCTGGTACAGACTTCCACTCTGACCCAGGGATTCACTGTGGTTCCTGATGCCGGTACCATCTCCACCAGGGCCAGTGAGTGACCTGTTGGTGACTCCCATACTAGATCCCAAACAGACGTTGGCTCTTTACTGTAGAGCAACCAGTTGTCATGCGACCTTCTAATCCTGTGCCTCTTGTCTTCTGTCTGCCTGACACTGCAATCCTTGAACACACTCAGTCTATTGGAAACATACCCACGTTCCGTAAGAAGAATTGCCAGCCAAATCTTGCCTAGCAGTCCCAGAGGATCTCAGAGCGTTCCAGGCTCAGACAATCATTGATGGGCAGGACCCGGCCAAGTATGTTATCTGCATCAGTTTGGATATTACAGACTGCATTGAGGCCATAGAGGGCAGTCGATACCAGCATTGTCCTTCGTAGACATGCCTGGATGAGGTCCACCGGATTCTCCGGTGATGTGCAGGCATTGCTCATGCATATGGTCTTTAATTGATCTCTCCTCTTTGGCGAGGCCGCAGACTCTGTTTGGAACGCTTTAAAGACAGCACAGCTTGGGGCTATTGACACCTGCAAACATTTTTCACAACCGTTTTGGAACTATACGGGCTGTTCTAGAGGACTGGCATATTGGCGGGAACAGCCTTCCCAGCCGGTGATGCGGTAGACAACCGAATCCTTTTTTATTAATGTTTACCAGCTGAGAATGGTATAATAACAAATAGTATATCTGAATGGTTATTGTTATTTTGTTTATTTCTACCTTGAAATAAGTTACTGATCGGACATCATTTTCTCTGCTGGTCACTTGCTCATGTGTAAATTAACGAATTCCTTTCTGGATTAAGCCCCAGACCAAAGTTAATAATCATGAAATTGAATCCCTAGAGGTTCTTGAGTAATCTTTTCTTGACGTTTATGCTTTGATATAGAGTCTGCTGTTGGCGTTCTATCTTCCCTCTATTGCACCTCTCCCTGCCCCCTTTCTGGGTTTGTGCACCAATTTACCACACTTTTCTGCCCGTTAATTCTGATTTTTAGTGATGCGTTAAAACAGCTGGTGCACTGCAAATGCCATGCGAACATCCTGTCTCAAATCATACTAGGAAAAGGCTGGTGATAGAAAAGTGCACTTAAATAGAGAAAAAAAACCTGTGGTATTTTTATTTATTAACATAGAATTCTAATTCCAGAGGTAATACTGTACTTTAATGTTACAGCCATATTTTCTATATGAATATAGTGATCTAACTTTAATGAGACCCTTAGTGTGTTACTTTAAAAAAAAAATATATTTTTATTGAATTTTGCATTGATATTAGAGATGCAACAGTGACACAGAATTGATACATAGTCAATCCACCCCTAGGAGGTTACATGTTTTTTTTAAATCAGACATTACTTGGAAAAGACTGTATGGGCCTTCTGCATCTCTGAGACTACATTTGTAGCTACAGTATGCAGCTGAGAGCATTTGTGTGTCAGCTATCTAAAAAATGCCTATTCTAGAGAATTAAACTGTACAATGAATCTTTAATACTTTCATCTAGGCAACCAGCAGTGGTGGAGGCTGGCCGATGAGTGTCTGGATGACCCCTGACCTTCGACCCTTTGTAGGTGGGACCTACTTTCCTCCCGAGGATGGACCACATAGTATTGGGTTTCGGACTGTTCTTCTACGTATTGCAGATCAGGTATTAGACTGTTAAATTTAGGGTACTGTAAATGTAAGGGTTAGAACTGATTGCTTACATGCGAGTCTTTCTCCATTTGGAACTGTTCCTGCAAGTACACTCCATCAATGTGCTTAAGATATGATTTCGGAGTCCAGGATTGGGTTTAAATGTCTAGTGCAAGTTTTGTATCTGCTGCCTAACATGGAATAACCTTTTTGGCACAAAATCAGGATGATGGAAAAAGTGTTGTTGAAGGCGAGGAGTTTTGGTATTGGAAGATTTGAACTAAAGATGCAGAATCAGTTTGTATCAGCCTTAGATAAAGGTTATGGTTACTTCCTGATCTCAAACATCAGTTGCATAGGGAGCATAAAGTAGTCTAGAATGGATCCTGGGACTGTTAAGTGTCGATTGAATTTGAGATTGTGTTGGTGTTGTGTTAGGACTTACATATACGTATTTGATTGTTGTGCCCTGCCTGCTTGACTGTAAAGAATGCTGAGACATCTACCAATGTCTTCTCTGAATGTGGACATTGTAAACTTGCATGAGGAGAGCCAGTTGAAGGCTGAGCAGGGAAACTATTTTGCGCCAGTCGTGCTATTATTTGAGTATTTACAGTAAAATCCTAGTTACTCTTTGTACCTTACCTATTTCCACAGGGACTGCTTTATTCTCTTTGCAACAAAATTGCCCACTGGTGAATATAAATAGTCTAGGACAGGAATGAGATAACTGGGTAAATTCAAACATGTTGTTTCTTATTGGTAGGCCATAGCTTTGAGGAAAATCTTTTGGTCATGGGATATTAGATGATATTTATAAACTTAAACCAACTTCACCTATGTAAAAGACCTTAGAACAGTTTAAAAAAAATAACTGGGGGCATGGTCTCGCTGCAGATGAGGTGAGACGCACGCGTTGGGAGCACCGACCGGCCGCTGCCTTCTTTAGCCATTAAAGCGGTGCTGGGGCCACGGCGACGAACCTGCCTCGCCTACCTGGTCAGCGGAACAGACGGGGCACTCCCTGGCGAGACGGCACCTCTCTGGGCTGCTCCGTTGTGGTGCAAACACCGACCTTCACCCACCGCGGCGGCCGAGCTCCGGCGGCCGCCATTTTGTCTGCGCCAGGCCCTGAACTCTTCTTGCCGCCGGGGGCTGCGGGGGCTCCTGCCCATCACTTTGGCCCACTGGAAGTCGTCTTCGGGGCCCCAACCTGCGGAGCGGGCGGCCTGGACCCCCGGGGTGCTGCCGCTTGGCGGAGGATCTCCGCGGCCTCGAGGTCGGCACCCGCCATTTTGGGCCTTCCCATCGCTGCCCGTGGACACGGGGCGGCCGGCGGCCTTCGCGGCTACCGCAACTCGCCTGCAACGCTCGGTCCCCTTGAGGCTGGAGGGGGACCTGGGCGGCCTGTGGCGTACTTCGACGGCGGCTGGAGGCACTATGTGCCTGGGAGGACTGGCTGGTGATCGGCTGTGCTGCGGCCTGAGCCTGGGGGCGTCCCGGACCTGGTGAGTCCTCCGTTGGGCCCTCTTTGACTTTTTCCCACTTTGTTTGGGTGTGTGCCGCTTCATTTTGGTCTGGGGGAGACTGCAACCGGCCAGGGACTTGGCGTCGCGGCCCCCCCTTGGAGGAGCTATATAGTGGTGGTGCGCGCTGCGCCTTGTCACCTAGCGGGGGTGTCTGCCAGGATCTCTTGGCCCCCCTGGCATCTACGTCGGCGCTCCTTCCCTCCAGACTACTTTCCTGCTGCTGGATGTTCTCCTCTGCTCCCCGGCGCTGTCTTGTCATCGGCACCCGAGGGGGACCCGTGCACCCCTGATCTTCTGGCGGCGGGGTGGGGCGTGAGCTGAGTCTACTTTCTACCCCGGTGTTCTACAACGTGTGAATCCCCTGTGCCTTGCCTGGGTCTTCGGATCTTCTCCTGACCGCTGCGGCCCTGGACTCGGCTGTTCTTGGCCTCCTGGTCTGGCCTTCACTGGAGGCCATTTTGGCTACACCACTTCTTGCCGCCTCCTCGTCCGTGGGCATTTTCCTCCCTCTTCGGGGGGGGGTTCTAGTTGGCTGCTGAGGTGCATCTGTGGGGGCCTTGGACTCTGGGCGAACGGCTCCTGCGCCTGGTGCGTGGCGGATTGCTGGGAGGAATCCTGCTGGCCTAGTCGCGCCCTCCCACTCGCCGCCCCCCTTCTCATTGGATCTTGGTTGTCCCATCTTGCGAGCCTGCACCACGGCGCCCCTGCCTCCTCCTAGAGGCCCGTAGAGCTTCTGGTCGCCCTCTGCTTCATTCCTTGGCTGCATACCCTGTGTCCTGCGGCGGGGGGCTCTGTGAGGCCATGACTCGCACGAAAACAGTAAAAGACACAGCGATACCTCCGAAGGATAACCCTGTTGCGGCACTCTGGAACAAGCCTGGTTCTACAGGCCCTGGTACAGTATAAGGCAAAGTTCCTAGGCAGTCAGATGGTTTAAACTGGTTTAAACACTCATCAACAAAAAACAATATGATAAGGAGAACTCAGTGTGAATATAATTAAGCTACATTAAAATATGTTTGAAATTTGTTTTATTCATGATTATAATTTTTTTTATATAAAAAGATAAACATTCATTCAATTAATATTATAGACAATGTATAATTCTGATACAATTGTAATTTTGAATAAACTACAAAATCGCACTGATATTATCCAGCCAAACAATTGGTCTAAAATGGACAAAACATTAATACATATACATAAACATAATAAAAGACAATATAACACGAACAACAACAAATGATGTGAGGTGGCTAACAGATGGTTCTTCTCAACGCGCGTTTCGGCACTAACAGCGCCTTCATCAGGAGGACCATACCTCTTTCTGTCTGTGAATGTAGTATCCGCTTCAACTCACAATATTTAGATGTATGAGTCACACCAGGCCTGGATAATAGGTTCTAAGGTGCCAATTTGCAAATCGGTAATCGACAAGCTGAGGAGTCTGGGCATCCAATACCAGTGGGGTCATCCCTATGCTCTTATTTTCCAATGGGAGTCCAAACGTCGAGTGATAAGGTCTCTCCAGGAGGCTGCACAATTACTCCATCTTTCCCTTACGCCATCCAATAGCCCTACCAGATTGCCCCCCCTGAAAAGGGAACCAGCGAAATCACAATGGACACAGATACGTCGCCCCCGCCGTTTGTCTCGCCCCGATGACCGGGCCTCCTCGCAGGCCAGGCAGGATATCATACAGCACATCCGCTCGATGGAGGAGGGGTGCTCCACCTCAAGTTCTCGCCCCACAACACCTTAGCAAGTTGCCACCTGTCTCGGGGCTCTACGATTCTTCCTGACTTTTCCAATGGCCTCTTATATTGGACGAGAAGGACTCACGTTCTCTTGCTTGGACTTTCCCCAGCATTGTCAGCGCCTTGGTGGCGACCTCGGAGCGCTCACCAGGAGATGACTCTTCACCTGGAGACCCACCCCCTCGCCTGCTCCTTGGAGAGTGACTCCTTCGGGATGGCTTGTGCTGGTGAGCCTAGCCTATCCCTTGTCTGGAACAGGACTCAACGGCCCTGTTGGCCGAGTTTGATACGCTTTTTTGTCTCGCCGTGTTCTGTCTTCATGATCTTTTCCTCCTTCTTCCTCTCTCTTACTGTCGGGAGGGTGGCACTCTGTGGCATGGGACTACTCCTTTTTGCACTAGGAAGGCTCCCTTCTCCCTCCCCATCCCCGCCTCACGTTGTTTCTCCCGCTGCTGCTTGCGCCTGGCCTCACCACTTGCTAGCCATGACTAACGTACCCTGCTCGAAATTCCTGTCCCTTAATGTGAAAAGGCTTAACTCCCCTAATAAGCGATGTCAGATATGGCGCTATCTTTTGCAGCAGATCCCTGACGTAATTTTCCTTCAGGAGACTCACTTGGTCAAGACAGATGTAGCCCGCATGGCCCACCCTCGGTATCCGCTCCAATACTGGGCGTCGGCCCCTTCTAAAGTTGCTGGGGTGGCAATACTCTGTAGAGCTGGCATTCAACAGGGGGATTCCAAAGTGATTCGCAGCCCTGATGGTAGGTTCCTTAAAGTGGCGGTCAGAATTGGTGGTAGGACCATTACTCTCTGCAATATTTATGCTCCCAATCAAGCACAGGACCTTTACCTCCGGGGGACGTTACAGGAACGAGTGTCATGCACAGACTCCTCTCTCATCATAGGGGGTGATTTTAATTTGGTGTGGGATGCTAACGTGGACCGCAGCGATGGTTCATTCCATGGGGCGGGGGCCATGTCCTCCACCTTAAAAAAACAGTTGAAGGCTTAATCGATGCCTGGCGTTACCACTCTCCTGACATATGCGACTATTCGTATTACTCCCATGTTCACCGTTCCTACTCGCGCATTGATTATTTTTTTATCTCACATTCCCTGATTGGTGAGACGCTCTCGGCCTCTATGTCGGACATCTCGGTCTCTGACCACGCTCATATTGAACTTCTCTTGCGAGATCTGTCCACTCATGCGAGTCGCCCGCCGCGCTGGCGGCTCCCTCCTCATGTCCTCTGGGACCCGGTTGATGTTGCGGAACTTCGAGCCGCCATTATCTCTTACTTCGAGACGAATGACATACCTGAGACTCCCTTCCCTGTAGTCTGGGATGCCTTTAAGGACACCATTCGCGGGCATATCATGTCCATAGCAATTGCCCGGGCGCGGGAGTCACTCCTTCTTGAAACCACTCTCTCCCGCGACATAAAGGCGCTTGAGAAGCTCGATCAGGAACAGCCACGGGTTATTCACAAACGACGCCTGGCAATGCTCCGGGGTCAGCTTCGTGCACACCGCACCAACAAGGCCAAGCGCGCCCTTCTAGCGCTAAAGCAGCGCTATTATGAGGGAGGGGATAAAGTGGGCACTGTTCTTGCTCGGCGATTACGGACGCGAGCGGCCAAAGCGCACATTGCCAATATTAAGTGCACTGATGACACTCGAGCTACCACCGAGGCGGCTAAACTTAAAGCATTCCATGCATATTACTCACTCCTCTACGCTAAGGAGACGCCCCTCCCGGAGCGGATCCAGGCTGTCCTAGATAATTGCCCCTGGTCCCCGATAAATCAGTATCATGCACAGCTGCTTGAAGAACCGCTATCCCAGAGCGAACTCGCTGGTGCTCTGAAAGATCTCCCTCTTGGAAAATCTCCGGGTCCGGACGGACTGCCACTCTCTTTCTATCGCATCTTTCTCCCGCAGCTTCAACCCCATCTTCTTCGACTTTTTAATTCCTTCACGGACACGACAGGTCCATCTTCATCTATAGGGTTGGCTGAAATAGCCCTACTTCCCAAGCCGGGCAAGGACCCCACCCTCTGCTCCTCTTTTCGGCCTATTGCACTTCTCAATACAGATCTTAAAATATATACTAAAATCCTAGCCAAGCGCCTAGACCCACACCTTCCAGGCCTTATAGGCCCCGATCAGGTCGGCTTTATTCGTCACCGACAGGGGGCAGACAATGTGAGACGAATCGCGCACCTTGTTGGGAAGGCTCACCATTGGAACTTGCCTGCTTGCTTATTGTCCCTGGACGCGGAGAAAGCGTTCGACCGAGTGGATTGGACCTTTCTCAGAGCGGTCCTATGCAAAATAGGACTAGGCCCTCTGATGGTGGCCCGCATCATGGCCCCTTACCTTTCCCCCACGACCCAGGTCCGGGTTAACGGCCAACTCACCAACCCCATCTCGATACACAGAGGTACGCGACAGGGTTGCCCCCTCTCTCCCCTCTTGTTCGCCCTTGTGGTAGAACCTCTCGCCATTATGATTCGCCGGGCGCCCGACATCCATGGCATTCCCCTTGGAGGCCAACAACATAAGGTAGCCCTGTTTGCAGACGATCTCCTCCTTACGTTATCCCAGCCACACTCGTCCTTGCCCGCCCTCTACCATCTTTTGCGCTTATTCGAGCAAGCATCTGGCCTTAAGATCAATCACGAAAAATCTTGGGCCCTGCACCTCACCATTCCGGTAGAAGAGCTCCCCACGCTCCAGGCACTTGTCCCTTACAGTTGGGCCCCTCACTCCATTAGATACCTTGGGCTTACTCTAACTCCCACCCTTGCCACCTGGTCACAAGCCAACTGGCAGGAATGCAGACAGACTGTGCTAGAGGACTTGAGAACCTGGAAGCCCCTTTCCCTCTCGTGGCTGGGCCGCTTACACGCGCTTAAAATGTCCATTTTACCTAATTTTTTTTTATTTATTTCAATCGCTCCCCACCCCTATCCCGCAACATCAGATTCACAGTTTGCAGCGCGAATTCACTATGTTCATCTGGGGAGGTCGTCGACCGCATTTTTCTAATAAAATGCTCATGCTACCCCGGGATAGGGGAAGTCTGGCCTGCCCCAATCTGGTAGAATACTATTGGGCATCGCACTTACGCTTCATTTTGGAATGGATGGCATGGGAAAGTGAGAAGGTGTGGTTCCACATGGACAGGGCGGTGACTGGGCGCTCTATTTGGGACCTCCCATGGCAGCCCCGGGCCTCACGCTCCCGCAGCGCATACATAGCTCTCCCCACCAAGACTGTCCTCGACATCTGGGACAAGGTAGCCGTCCCCAAAGGCCTCACTACCTTTCCTTCCCCCCACACGCCCATTGCTGGCAACTCTCTCTTTCCACCTGCCTTACACCCTCCCGTAATCTCTGAGTGGCTAGATGGCGGGTGTCGAACAATCAGGGACCTTTATGCAGGAGACACTTTTAAATCTTTTGAACAATGCAAACAGGAGTTCCAACTCCCCGAAGGGGCCCGACTACAATACTTGCAACTTAGACACTGGTTACGCGCAGCATCTCTGACTCAGGTAGCCACACGTGCCTTCACTCCCTTTGAGCGGCTGGTCCGCTCTTTCGATAACTCCAAGGGCCTCATATCTCGTACGTATCATATCCTTCAGCACCCCCCGCGGGTCGCCCTGCATCCCTATCAGTCTCGATGGCAGTCTGAACTGTCCACGGGCGTCACACCCGCACAATGGGATCGCCTTTGGCGCGACATTCCAAACGTCTACCGATGCATCTCCCAGCGGGAAACCGCATACAAGGTCATGACCCAATGGTACTACACCCCTCATAAGATGTTCCCTACTTCCTCTCCTCTTTGTTGGCGATGCTCGAACTCCCCCAGAGATTTCCTTCACATTTGGTGGACTTGCCCACTTCTGGCCACGTACTGGAAAGAGATCCTCAGCCACATCAAATCAGTCCTTGGCTTTTCCCCTGCCTGAAACTCCAGCTACTGCTCTACTGTGTATCAAGCCTGATAATTTACGCGCACTGACACGTAGAGACTGGCATATCTGTCTCCATATGCTGGGCGCGGCTCAACAACTCATAGCCTTATATTGGAAAAAAGCGGAGACTCCCCCAGTCACTATCTGGTTCACTCGCCTCTGGCATACCATGGCGATGAAACTACTCACTGCGCGCTTACAGTCCCGAGACACCCACTTCACCAAACTCTGGCAACCACTAATTGATCATTTCTGTAAGCTGGAACATGCCCGTCTTCAGCCCCCGACACTCCGGGCTTTACGCCTTTTCGAAGACGCTGTATATCCTCCTACCTCTGACTCATTCTCCTGACTCCAACATCAACAATTTGTATTTTGCCGCCTGTTTGTCCAATCGGATGAAATCACCCTTACATAGTCTCCAACCCTCCTCCCCCCTCTCCTAGTCCTCCCAGCCACGCTCTTTGCAATAGCCGTTCCTCGTGCTCTACCCTCCCTCTCTTCTCTCTTCTCATTCTCTTATTTGCCCTTTTTCTTTTGCTTCTCTTATTCCTTCACTTTCTTCCTTTTAGGAGTATTATGGGACTTTTCCCCTCATACTTCCTCTCCTTTCTTCTCTTTTGTTTACTGTTCTACGTTTGAGTTTGTTTGGTTTATGCAGCTCTCCCCATTTGAAGGAGCTCTACAACTTGCAACTACCACATATAACTGCCACACTACGCGGCCGGCCCTGCTTGGGTTGTAGGCGACTTGCTGTGTAACTTAATAAACATGCATAGTCTCATAATGCCTCACTCTTGCCTACTGATCAATTGTTTAATCACGCGCCCGGCCCACCGAAGGGTTGTAGGCGACATGCTGTGTACACGCTGAGTCTTCTTCTCTTCTTTAATAAAACAGATTTTCGCCGAAAAAAAATAACTGTTCCCCTTCCTAAAATATGCTCAAACAGCTGTACATGTAAAGACAATGTTGTTTCGTTTAAATAACTACAATTAGAATTTAACAAAATGCTTGAAAAAACAAGCATTGTGGTTAGAAAGCGTTTGTTGACTCTACTTGTGAAAAGTAGAAAGTGTGGGAAACAAAGCTAGATAGAAACCACATTTGAGGGGAATTTGGCAACATGACATTAGTAGTTTGATTCAGTAAACCAAAATGCAGATCAGTGTCAGTTGGAGCAAACTAATTTGTGTACTCTGTGAAGTATGGATTTCTGAATGCTAAGCGTTTCCCTTTTATACAATTTGTATTATAAAAATTATTCTTGGGAGCTGTTTTTTGTTCACTTGCCATTGTTAAGTGTACTCTTTTCCTGTGATAGTAAGTTACATTTGTTGTGATTTCTCCTGGGTGGAGTCTGCTGCAACATTTTTAGTAAATTATGGAAGGATGAATGTGCTTTGCTTATTGCTTACTTTCTTGACAGCCACACTTTTGAAGTGTCGTATTTGTCAGCATATACCTTAAGTACTGAAGAACTGAGAGTTAATTGGCTAACAGGCCAAGCAGACCTGTCTCTAGAAGTTCATTAGAGATACATAAGAAAAACGCAGGAAACGAGTATATACCTCCACTCTGGACAATGGTGGGGCCCACTCTAATGCAGTCACAAATGTCTGACATCATGGCAGTAATAATGCCTTCAGCAATGGGGCTTGTCTTACTGGAGAGAGGGTATTGTTGGTGTCAAGAGTTTTGGCATTGATACCACTCTCAATGAAGAGCTCATTCACCAATAAGGAGTGTAGTGATCACTCCAGGCTTGTTGTGATGTTTTTATTCAGGTTGGTTACAAGATCAGTAATACAGTAGTATTCAGCCGTAATACAGCCCCACCAGGAGCACCCAGCATGGTGCTCAGCCCTTCTCCAACTGTGGTTTACAGAGACCAACATTCCATATTACATCATTCTTACAGTGTTCCACTGGTGGAGCAATGTATGACAAAAACTACAATATAGCTAGGATATAACATATCCTCTTTTCTTCCAAAAGAGAAAACAGAAAAGAACACCATAGTAGACTAGAAAGAAAACAGAAGCTAGATGAGCAGAAAAGAGTAGAGAGAGTCAGAGAAAGACAAGAAAAGCAATAAAGGAAACAATGGAAACATGAAAAAAAGATAAAGATAATCCATTAACCATCCTCCCTTCTCTATATAACAGAAGAAAAGAAAAAGGAGGAATCCAGATGTGATGCACAGACTGCACCTTAAGCCAGAAAAGTTACAGAAAATAATGGAAACCTCACCATCAGGTACTTCCAGGAGCTCTCTCTAGGTCCACTGAAATCTGCAGTCCAACATTCTGGCCTCACTCATACAGAGCAGAGCAGAACACACGATAACTGTCACAAAAAGTCTTGCTCTCGAAAATGAAGTGGAATGTGTGAGACATGCCACCCAGCAAAATGTCTTGCTCCAGATGATGGAGCTGAAGACGATTTGTTGAGCTCCTGTTAACAATTCGTAGGATAGATGCTGAAGCCCACCCATTGTCTGCCTTGTATCCTGAGTAAAAACACCTTATAAAGGAACACGTACTGTGTATAAAACTCTGGGCAAACCGGAAAGATGGGATAGAGAAGGGAGAAACACAGGAGCTGAACTCTCATTCTGGAGGCAACTCCGTAACTTGTTCTAAAACACAATACATTTAATATAGAGAACAGGTTTGTGTATTGGCAGGAATGCATGTATATGTGTGTGTGTGTGAGTATGTATATATATATATATATATATTAACTTCACGTTTGACAAATGTTTGCACAACAAACGGAGCCGACGCTTCTTCAGAATTTTAAGTTACTTTTTAATACACTTCAACCATAACGCGATTCGGCCGTCACGGCGACCTTGGTCACATAAAGTTTTACCTGCCAATGGGTGGCCTTATCTTTCCGTGAGGCAACCAGACATGAAGGAAAGACTCTTCGTTATGATAACATAAAACATATTCTTTATCAAGTTTCAATCACTTGGTAAAAAAAAAAACCCACCTTATTATGGCATTCAATTATTTGCACAGGTCGAGGGAACAAGTCATAGCTTTTAATCAAAATCTAATTAGTACATAAAGTATACATTTGAGCAAACAACAATTTTATCACCAGATAATATACAAGACAAGTGTCTAATTATCACTTTTGCAGTGCATGTTCTAACAAATCCTTACTAATCTTATCAAAATCTCAGGCAAGTGCCCGATTAGTCCACTCGTTACATGAAAAACAATTCATTAGCTCATTTATCACAGGCCCTTAACAATCATGAACCATCGTTATATCAACGAATCATGCCTCCGTGACCTTGTATCTCCGGCTAGTGCCTTTAAATACCATATAAGTATTCTGAATTGACGGAAATTGGCCACCTACGCAAGGAGTAAGTTAGGCTACAGTTTGTTTCATAAACACTGAGAAAATACTCATAAAAAAACAAAGTTACAATAACATGAGCGTCACAGACATGAATGGAATTTTTCATCAAAATTAAGCCCATTTGATGTTTTGCTATCTAGTGTGAGGATATATCTTGTCTCAAGTTCCCGCAATGCTCTTATGCGATCCCCGCCCCTCTTGTTTATCGGGACTGCATTTATTACAAAGTATTTAATTTGTGACAGATCTTTTTAATGCATGTTTTCACAATTTCGAGCTACGGGATATGATCGGTCACCATTAGTGATTGCCCTCATATGTTGCAGGATTCTTTTGTGAACCTGCAATGTTGTGCTCCCCACATATTGTAAATTGCATGTGCAGGTTAGCACATAGACCGCAAATTCAGTCTTGCAGTTAAAGGCCCCCCTGATTTTTATCTCGCTGCCACCGAAGGGGGTAGAATAAACTGTTGTATTCCGGCCTATACTGCACGCTTTACACCGGCTACACTTCTTGAATCCTGGTGATGGTCTGAGCCACCCCAGATAAATATATATAACTGCTGAACCTAATTTCACCAAATCTGGTAGAAAGCTAGCTTTTGGTCTGCAGATTGTGCTTTTTGTTATTTGGTGTAAATCCGTTCAGTAGTTTGCGAGATATTAAAGAAAATCCAAATTTGTATATTGGTGGCAGCGACGACTTCGTAAATAATGACAAGCTTGTGCAGAGAACTGCAGAGCTCTGATTGGCTGCCAACACATCAACCAGAAAGTGTTGGCAGTCCCCCAAAAAAAAGTGGAAAAAAAAGAAAAGGGGGCAGGGTAGGAATACCCTGAACCCAAGCCTTAGTCTTGGGTTCCCAGAAGGACCCCAGCAGGCCAAAAAAGCATTTTGAAAAAGATTAATTGCAGCAAGTTTGCAAAATTCTTGACAAAATAAGCAAACACGGGCTCCAGCACTTATTTTAAAAAGGCCTCCAAGTGGGCCAGGTCCCGGGGGCATTTTATTTTAAAAAAAAGGAGGGGGGGGGCAAACTGGGCCCCTCTCATGAGGCTATTTGAGCCCGGGGACCACCACCTCCCCTGGGCTTTATTTAACTAATGGAGGGGGCAACACGGACCCCCCTCCTGGGCTGTTCCACATCCACAGGGCTAATTCAACAATAGTGCGGGGGCCGCATGGACCCCCCGCTCCCGGAGGACGACCACCTCCCCGGTGCAAAAATAACACTTTAAAGTGGGAGGGTGCCACGTGGCCCCCGTCCCGGGCCATATACAGCTCCAGGGACCACCACCTCTCCGGGGCCGGCCTGTGAACAACAAAGGAGGGGGGACACACAACCCCCCCTCTTGAAGCCATATATGGCCCTGGGGACCAACACCCCCCAGGGCTGGTTCCTGCTATGTCCGGGAATGCCGACCCCCGGGACATAGTTGTTTGCTTTTGCTTGGCCGGTGCTGACAGCTCCCACCAAGCAAAAGCTAACACTCCAGTTTCACTGCGTGGGTACTGTCAAAGTGCTCCTGTATGCTGGAAGTAGAGGTTTCATCTCTTTCCCGGTCTGCAGACATACGGGCAGGGAAAGAGATGAAACTATTGCTGTTGCACACAGGGAGCTGCATTTCCAGCAGCTCCCTGTGAGCAATAGCAATGCAGGCTCCCGCAGGAGGCAGGGAGCCGGCTGGGACCTCGGGGGGCCTTGAGGCTCCCCTCGCAGTCCCCAAGATGCACACTGGGTGCCCTGGGTAGGCTCCAGGGCACCCAGAGAGTAGTGGGCGGGTCCCAGGGGATGGGGTCCCCGGGGACGAAATCAGCCCGGGGATGAGGGAAGTGCGGCCCCCCTCCCCCATTACATTTCGGCCGGGCCCCGAGAGATGGGGTACCCAGGGCCAAAAACAGCCCGGGGAGGGGGGCTGTGCAGTCCCCCTCCCCCATTAAGTTGTGGCCGGGCCCCAGGGATGGGTTCTCCGGGGTCAGTCTGGCCTTGATGCTTGTTTCACAAAAATTAAACCTCAACAGTAAGCACTTACACATATAAACATAGCAGGTGCCCCCGTTGAAGCTCCACTTCTGTAAAGGACTTATGATCCTAACTCCTGGGCTTGGTGAAGACCAAGCAAGTGTGTTTTCTCTGCAATTCAATATTGAAAAATGTTCTGAAATGCTTTGTGGAGGTGAATGCATCGTTGATCTGTTGGAGTGCAATCTGTATGTGACTGTGATGAGTGGGTCCTTTCTTGTCCTGGTAAGATCAGAGTCCATTGCTCCCCCTTTAAATGACTATGTGAACTAATTTCAACTTACGCCCTCTCAATGCACTGCTTATGACCTCACATATTACATCACTTATGACTTGGTCAGTGACTTCACTGATGGCATCATCCACAGAACTACTCACTCACCACTCACACCCCCATAGAACCTCTCATACACCCACTGCCTCACAGCCCCTCACATACCCATTCACAGACTCATACCAGTACTCCCTCAACCAATCACTCATCCATAGAACCACTCACTCATACAACCACTCACTCATACAGCCACTCACACACCCATTAACTCACCCATACAGCCACTCACACACCCACTCACTCTCCAATACAGCAAGTCACACAGCTACTCACCCACCCATATAGCTACTCACATACCTACTAACACATCCATGCAGCCACTCACACACCCATACAGTCACTCAGACATCCACTCACACACTGATACAGGAAGTCACACAGCCACTCAGATGAGATATGTTAGAAATTGTATGACTAATTACCAGTACAGAAAGAATAGTATTTTAACTTAGGCAGTAGGTTAGTATACATCTTTAAGTCTCAGAAACATTTACGAAACACACTCGTGGCATGGTGTTTTCAGTGATGTCACTTACCATGTAATGAGTGATGTTATGTGATGTCATAAGCAGTGCATTGCGGGGTGTAAGTTATAGTTAGCTCACATAACTGTAACTGCTGAATTTCTATGGTTTTGTATGAGTGAAATCGATCAGTCAATCAGGTTGTACTGGTATAGTGCGGCTTATCACCCGAGAGTGTATCTAGGCGGTATGCTGCAGGTATCAGTCGAAGAGCCAGGTCTTGAGTCTCTTCCTGAAGTGGGTCAGCGAAGGTGAGGTGCGGAAGTGGAGGGGTAGGGCGTTCCAGGATTTGGAGATGAGGTGGGAGAAGGAGTGTCCTCCGGAGCGGCATTGGCGGATGTGTGGTATCTGTGTGAGGGCGAAGTGTGCGGAGTGGAGGTTTCTTGGAGGTAGGTGGAAATACAGGCGGTGGTACATGTAGGTCGGTCCTTGGTCAAGGTGGGCTTTGTGAGGTGGGTCACAACCTTGAATTGGCATCTCTTCTGGACAGGGAGCCATTGGAGGTCCTTCAGGTGCTGAATGATGTGTGTCCTCTTGGGCAGGTTGAGGATCAGTCTGGGCACTGCATTCTGGATCTTCTGGAGTCTTTTTCATGAGTTCGGTGGTGGTGCCTGCATAGAGTTCATTGCCGTAGTCCAGTCGGGTTGGTGATGAGGGCCTGCGTCACTGTTTTCCTGGTGCTGATGGGGAGCCACTTAAAGACTTTGCGCAGCATGCAGAGCGTGTGGAAGCAGGCTGAGGAGATGGCGTTGACCTGACATTTCATGGAGAGTTAACTGTCCAGGATGATGCCGAGGTTGCGGGCATGGTCTTTCGCGCTGTGGCTGAGTCTGAGTTCCAATGACCACCAGGAGTCATTCCAGAAGGCGGTAAGTCTCCCGAAGATCAGAACTTCAGTTTTGCCCATGTTGCGCTTCAGGCAGCTGTCCTTCATCCAGGCTGAGACGTTCTTAGGACCCCCCAGGACCTGCGCGTTTTGGATGACCTAAACTGAAGGCTTGGTGTGCAGACAGACTCTGGACACCCCCACAGGATTCAGCCGTTAGACTAGCTAGCTCTTCGATGCCACTACTACCCCCCTATATTCTACAGCGGTGTATGTAGTTTCTGGCAACCACCGAACATGACAACCCTGATTCCTCTGGTATCGTGGAAACAAAACGGTATCTTTCGCTCAGTCACTCGTGCTTGCTTTTCTCAGAATTCATAGAATGACGTTGGAAACAGTTTCAATAATTATTTATTGGTCAAGCGTCAGTCTAGTATGAAACATATTAGCTGCGACAATCAAAAGACAGGAGCAGACAAATGTAATCGCTAGTAACAATATCGTAAAAAGTAGATACATTTCTACCATAGTGCTAGTAAGATGAATTAAAAACATATTATATAAAACAATAGCATTGGCTATTGTACTCCTACGATGCGTAGCCTACCTAAATGTACCTAGCCTAGATATGTAGGTGAATCATGTGTATGTAAATGTCAGGATAGATCCTAATGGAGCCAAGAATCCCCTGCGGAAGTACTAACCCCTCACCTGATGGTTCTGAATGAAGGACCCTGTCTCTGCGTAGAGGATGGCACCCCGCAAGGGATGTCAGGTCTCTGCCTGTCGAAGGATCAGCCTGCAGAGTCTCGGTCCAGCCTGGAAGGAATTCTATTCTGCCTTGTAAGGGGGAGTGAGGGTCTTTTATACTAAAGTGGTCACTCCTGGGTTTTTCTAGAATCAATATGTTTTGAAAACATTTGCTAATCCCCTGCTAATCCTTTTCTAAACAAACATGATCATGCACAGCTGGCTGTTGGCCATGGATGAAAAAAGTGGTGACCCTTGTACAGAATAAATCTACCATGCCTGGGGACATATTTATGTATGTCCGGTACAGGGATTAAGATATGGTACCAAGAGCCTGATGTCGAAGAGACAGAAGTAAGCTACTTAGTAAAAGGTCACCCTTGTAAGACCCCTATGTCGTGTGGATGGGACACAATGTATGTAATCGATATGTACATGATGGGACTAACCTAAAGGACATGACACCCACTCCTCATAAAAGGTCAACAAGGTCAGCTAGGTAATGATAGTAAATGCTAAAAAAGGCATAATATATATTAAAAAAAAAAAAATCCTTTATATTAAAAGCATTCTAAAAAGCACTTAAAAGGGTCTTAAAAAAGCGTCCATAAAAAGGTCTATATGAAAGGTATTCTTCCCTAAAAAGCGTTCATAAAAAGTCCTCTATATTTTGAATATGTCATTGTTTTTCTGAGCACCTTGAAAGCCACTATGTTCATATAGAGCAGAGAAGAAAAACAAAGTCTGTTCGACCTTCAATTTGGTACATGTTTAAAAATTGCCCAAACGGTTCCCAGCACAGGAAAGGCCAGATTGTTTAAGAATCCTGCGCTGAAGACTCAACATCACTGTACATGGCATCTGCAGGAGGCAGTCCCTCCAGTACCTCCAGTATGATATCAAGTGAGCAGAGGTGGTCATCGCTGTTTCCCACGGCAGCCGTCAGGGAAGAAGTAGTTGCCTGCGTGCCTGAGACTAATGCTTGCACATCCATTGCAGAGCAGTTCTCCGGTCCAACAGGAGCTGAAGCGTCCCGTGGAGGCTCTAGGAACGCCATCATCAACATGGGAATACGCTGTGGACAACTGTGCACATGGGCCCGTAAAAGCGCCAGGAGCATGTCTATGTCCGGCGGCGCAACCGATGGAAGTGTTAGACAGAGGTCCAACACGTGTCCGAATCCACAAAAGAGGCAGCGGAATACTGGTAGGATGCAGTCAAGCCAGGCTGGTCTGAAAGACAGTAACCAGTGCTCACTCAGCTCTTGAAGCCGAGGTAACCCCATTAGGAGCACCAATCGCTCACGACAACGTCGCTCCAGCAGTGGTCTCTCCATGTCTTGAGTGATGCTGACATCCATTGCGAAGCAATAGAAGTAAAATCAGGATGCCTGCTATCGAAAGCAGGACCAAAGGAAGCCCTCCAAAAACGCTTCCAAGTACGGAGTGTATGAAAGATGGAATCACTCCGAAAATGGTTTGAAAGGTGGTTAACAGACCTGATCTAATGCTATTAAATAAGTGTACGATACCACTCGTATCAAACATGTTAAAGATACGATGGACCATTTCTTCGAAATGGAGAGGGAAGTTCGTACAGACCAAAGCCTGTATCTCTGCCGAAGACCTTGCCACTTGGAGATCAAAAGTCTCTCAGGCTGAAGTTAAGGCCACATTATGCTGAAACAGCATGGCTTTCAGTCTGCTCAGAGAATCAAACCCTATGTTGGATACATTCAGTGAAGGCCACAGTGGTGCCTCCCTAACTGTGCGAGCTGGGGGAAACAATACTTGCTTACAACAAATAACCCTGGAGTTGACGGTCACTAGATAAGCAATGGCAGGCATCATACCACAGCAGCCTTGGTCATTCAGCATCAAGTCACTCTCTTTTGAAAATAACTCGAAAACCGGATGAATTGTGGCAGCTGGAGAACCCTTCATGTAGCAGGAGAATTTCGCGATTGACGCATTACATGCACCGTGCAGCGATATTTCTTTACACACTAAAGACCCACTCAAGGCCTTTTCGCAGTTAGAATCACTCAGAAAAACTTCCTTGTCTTTGTTCCTGCACCTATATGTGTACGGTAACTCCCAAGTTACTTGAATGTACCCTTGGCCCAACGCTTCATACCTGCCTACTGGGTAATATTTCAGGCAGTACTAGAATTGGAATGTTGTGATTGGCAGTGTGATATAGCCATGGACTAACCTTTACAGTAGCAGAATCACCGTTAGGTGATTCTGCTACTGTAAAAGGTTACTTCTCTAGTTTTTCAATGAGCAGCATGGTGTACTTCGCATCTCTGCGTGCCATGGTCAATTGTCTGTCGGTCAGATTGTAAGCCGAAAACAGATTTGTGTCTTTAATGTATCAGGTGTTTCCACCGTGATATATTCATTCAATACTGCTGTCACCAGAAATTCCTTCAGGTTCTGGCGAGCTATTGTTACTTCTGCCACGCTGTCTAGCATCGTCAGAGCCCATTCCCCATTCAGAATCTGAGTCCTCAGTAACCTGGGCATTTCTAACTTTTAAGCTGGCTACTTTCTTCTTTTTGAATTGAGTCTTTGCTTTAGGTTGCTCTTCCTGTTTCATAATGAAATCTGAAGTGCGATGTGTTTCCCTTTTTCCCTTTGGTCGATCTTCAATTTTTTGTTCTGACCGTCCTCGCCTCTCCGAGCTTTTTGATGAGCCATGAAAGGAACGAAATTAACCTGTATCAGTATCCTGATACCTGTCAGGTTTCCTAATGTTATCACGATTCCGAAGGTTGTACCTCTTTTCAGAGGACTCCCGTTAGGGGGACCCAACTGAAGTAGGGTCCCGTTCTACCATCTAGTAAGAAACCCCACGTCTCATTCTGTACTACCCACCAAACATGACACTCCCAGATAGGCCCCACCAGTCAGGCCCTGATAGATGTCCTAAGTTGTCCACTTTCCTTCATCCTCTTAGCACATGCCACATAGGCCCAAGCCCACCTTCTTAGATACCCACATATAGGCCCAAAAAGCCCAGTGCCTCTTGCTATCATTTTTTTATAAAACAGATCTTGTAGGCTTCACTGATCTGACAGCAGGGACCTGTGCCATCCACCGCGACACTAGCCCCCCCCTTGTAAATTTCCACAGTTACGAGAATAAGTTAGCCCACACGTACGTGACATTCTGCTGGTACATCTGGCTGTTTCACAAGCAAGGTTTGCAATATTTTTACTTATGAAACTTTCCGCGCTTGCTTAACTGAAACTGGAAAGACGGCAACGTGACAGAGAAATAATATATAAAATATTAATTTCTGAGCATTTTACGGTAAAAGTTATCCTTTGTTTTTGTGTGTTTACTTTTTGCGGTCAAGAGCACTGCCCACCTGCTAAAAGCCCCTAATTTCACCATGATACCACTTCTCAGTTCTACATAAAACTTTCCACAGTTACTGTAAGGGTGCGGTCATGGGCCCACGTCAGGACCCACGTCAGACATGGGTAGGACTTCTGCATTAAGGTATATAAAAGGTCTATACCTAGGCCAACGCCCCGAACTCTTCAAACCACTGCCTAGTTGCATGGTGAGGGTTCCCGATCGATCGTTATCCTGACTGGGCCTAGAACTTCTACTTCCAAGGTGGTAATGCTCTTTTCTGATTATTAGCCTTTTGGCTTTGTCAGCCTATCTAATTTAGCTCATCCAAACCCAAGCCATAGCATTTGTCTTAGCTTAAACTGCGTAGTCTTGGATGGTGTTGCTTTCTTAGAAAAGATTTGCCTTCTAGGCACTAGCCTATTCATCATCTTTAAATTTTCAGGGTTGCCCTTTGGGCAGCTGCGCATAGAATAATATATAGATATATATATTTTTGCTTCATTTGAACAACTGATCTATAACATTGTCGATGCCATATTATTTACCCTGCTCATGTGTTGATGGGCAACATTTAAATTGAACTGTTTTCTGTGTTTCTGAACTGCTTAATAAAGTGCCACTGTATTTTACATCGTTGTTCCTTCTTTTCAAGTGAACGAGCAGAGTGCGGGTCAGGCTCTCAGGAGCCGGTAAGCAGAAGGGTGTGGCCACCCATTTACCCTCAATCACAACCCTTGATCGTGAAGTGTTTCTGTTATTATTATTATTTTTGGATTGATTATTATTATCCCATTTCTTTTTAGAAGAACCAGGTGCTTGCTTTGAGTTATCCTTATCGGAACTACTCACCACTAGTGGTTTCCCTGGTTTGGCTCCCAAACTATCTCTGCCTAATGAAGCATAGGTGTCTTCGATAATTTTGGGTAATGCCCGCTCCTGATTTGCAGGAGTTGTTTCCCTTAGGCGTTGGCGTATAGCCACCGCTGCTGCTTCCCCCTTAATGTTGCTCAGCATAATTGCCAAGACTTGGTCAAAATTACCCATCAGTTTCATCCCCAAGTCCAGCCCCGTACTCATCCTGTATCTGTTTCAATACCTCAGGAATAACTGATATGGTTGGGGTACCGTGTATTCTAATGTATCCTGCAGCAAAGATTGTTTCCCAGGTGATACAATCCTCAATTGAAGAAACCATTCCCATTGGCAAGCAAATTGTTAACATTCTGTGTTTTTCCTGCGGACCCGGGGAAATACTGCTTCCAACTGTGCTATTTTTTGAGCAATCGAGAATGGTCTTGATGGGAACGCACCCCGCACCCATTATTGCCTTTAGTGTTTATGGACTAATTATTGGTGTTTGCTGGGTCTGGACTAATCCAGGTGGAGCAGCTCTCGCAGGTTGTAATGTGAGTGTTCGCATGACAAACTGGACAATATGGCTGTATAGCCTGACTACTTCTTTGTATAGTGTACGCACTTCCCCTACTGGGAGTGTGTCTTTCTCAGGATGTGTAGTGTAAGCCGCTAAGACCGGCCACGCCGCTCCTCCTATGCTGAGTACCTAGTCTTACGACTGAAGTTGTGTGTTTGAGGGCGCCTTTAAACCAGTTTTCATGTTGCTGGTAAGTTAACGGGACTTCAGTGTCCTCGTATGGGATGTATTCTTCCGGTGGATCTACTTCAATGTATTCGTGGAATATATGTGTCTGTGGATCTGCAGGTGGGAGTTTTACGCAGGAATAGAATACCTCTGAACTGAACACCGTGTGTGCCTCAATCACGAAGGTAACATGGCCACCTGTTGCAGGTAATCCATGTTCTAACAATTTCAGAGTTACTGCCTGTCTGCAGTTTTCTGTAATGTTAAGAGCGTTAGTAAATTCGTCTCCTTCCGCACTTCCACTGCTACTCGCTGGTTCAGTCATTTCTAAAGGAGAGGAATGTAAAGGTTTTAAGAGATAGGGTTTAGCACAATATGGGAACTTTTAATCCTTACAAGCTTGTTTAAAACCTTCAGCCAATACACAGGGTGTGCCTGCTCAGCTGAGGCGGATAAACCTTCCCACTTCAGACGTCTCTGAATAATGTGAGTAGGAGTTTCTGAGAAAGCACGACTGAACTACTCAGATTTTACTGTTAATATAAGAACCAAAACCAACGTTGGCAGCGCCATGTCTTGTAGTTCCTAGGACCCCCCAGGACCTGCGCGCTTCGGATGACCTAAACTGAGGGCTTGGTGTGCAGACAGACTCTGGACACCCCCACAGGATGAGTCAGCCGTTAGACCAGCTAGCTCTTCAGTGCCACTACCACCCCCCTGTATTCTACAGCGGTGTATGTAGTTTCTGGCAATCACCGAACATGACAACACTGATTCCTCAGGTATCGTGGAAACAATACGGTATCTTTCGCTCAGTCACTCGTGCTTGCTTTTCTCAGAATACATAGAATGACAATGGGAACAGTTTCAATAATTATTTATTGGTCAAGAGTCAGTCTAGTATGAAACATATTAGCTGCGACAATCAAAAGACAGGAGCAGACAAATGTAATCACTAGTACCAATATCGTAAAAAGGAGATACATGTCTACCATAGTGCTAGTTGGATGAATAAAAACATATTATATAAAACAATAGCATTGGCGTACTCCTACGATGCGTAGCCTACCTAAATGTACCTAGCCTAGATCTGTAGGTGAATCATGTGTATGTAAATGTCAGGATAGATCCTAATGGAGCCAAGAATCCCCCGGGGAAGTACTAACCCCTCACCTGAAGGTTCTGAATGAAGGACCCTGTCTCTGCATCGAGGATGGCACCCCGCAAAGGATGTCAGGTCTCTGCCTGTCGAAGGATCAGCCTGCAGAGTCTCAGTCCAGCCTGGAAGGAATTCTCCTCTGCCTTGTAAGGGGGAGTGAGGGTCTTTTATACTAAAGTGGTCACTCCTGGGTTTTTCTAGAATCGATATGTTTTGAAAACGTTAGCTAATCCCCTGCTAATCCTTTTCTGAACAAACATGATCATTCACAGCTGGCTGTTGGCCATGGATGAAATAAGTGGTGACCCTTGTACAGAATAAATCTACCGTGCCTGGGGTCTTGTTTATGTACGTCAGGTACAGGGATTAAGATATGGTACCAAGAGCGTGATGTCGAAGAGACAGAAGTAAGCTACTATGTAAAAGGTCACCTGTGTAAGACCGTTATGTCGTGTGGATGGGACACAATGTATGTAATCGGTATGTACATGATGGAACTAACCTAAAGGACATGACATCATACAGTTGTGGAAGCTGGTCTTCGTTGATTTGGGGTCCGCTGAGAGCGAGAGTACGAGCTGGATATCATTGGTGTAGGAGATGATGTGGATGCCGTGCGATCTGACGATGTCTGCGAGTTTTGTCATGTAGATGTTGAAAAGAGTTGGACTGAGGGATGATCCTTGGGGGACGTCGCAGATGGTGTGCTTGGGTTGTGAGGTGAAGGGAGGCAGGTGGACTCTCTGGGTGTACCTGTGAGAAAGGATTCCATCCATCTGAGTGCATCGTCTGTGATTCCAATCTGGTGTAGTCGACTAATGAGTGTGTGGTGAGAGATGGTGTTGCAGGCTGCAGAGAGGTCAAGCAGGATCAGGGCGGATGTTTCTCCTCTGTCTAGTGGGTACGGATGTCGTCTGTTGCAGCGATCAGGGCAGTCTCTGTGCTGTGGTTGGCTCTGAAAACTGATTGGGAAGGGTCCTGTAGGTTGTTTTCTCTCCAGGTGTTAGGTGAGTTGGAAGGTGATGGCCTTCTCCAGGACTTTGGTGGGGAACTAGAGCAGTGAGATGGGACGGACGTTCTGGAGCTCGCTGGGGTCTGGAGAGGGTTTCTTGAGGAGGGGTTCCACCTCTGCGTATTTCCAGGCATTGGGAAAGGTGGCTGTGGTTACGGAGGTGTTGAGGATGGGGATGAGCTGGTGACTGATTTCTGTGTCTTCCGAGGTTGAAACGCCACTGGGGGCATGGGTCGGTGGGTGCTCCCGAGTGGATGGACCTCATAAGAGTGGAAGTGTTCGGTGTGCTGAGTTGTTCCCATGCAGAGAGCGGGTGGTCGGTGGTGGAGGTTGATGGAATGCTGAGGAGGTCGTAAGGCTGTGAATTGAAGTTTCTATAGATGGTTGCTATCTTGTTGTGGAATTGGCCAGAAAGGGCTTTGCAAAGTTCCTGTGAGGGGGGGATCCAGTTTTCGCCGGCGGACGGGCAGGTAATCTGAGCCTAACTATAACGTCCCTGGAACCTTTGTTTTATTCAGTGAATTTCTAAGGTTTTTTAAATTCTGTTTCCTAACTATATCATCCCTGTAACCTTCCGGTTTTTCAGTGGATAGATAGATAGATAGATAGATAGATAGATAGATAGATAGATAGATAGATATTGCACAGTGGCAGTCACCATGGTCTAGTTATAGTTAGGACCTTGTTTCCATAGGAAATTGATTTTTTTGATTTGCTAGAAACTTTGGCAACATTTGATGAATCGTCATAAAAGTTTCCCTAAAAATGTCATCCACCCCAGCTCCTTCCCGCGATACTACTGTGGAGTACTTTGGTACCGCAGGCTCAAAACACGTGATCTGATTGGCTGGCCGCAACATGAAGAGTAAGTTGAGGCCGCCATCTCATGACTTGAGGACCTAGTGTCATTGAAAGCAAAAATAAGAAATAATTGGGCAATGTAGGATGTCTCGGGTACAGCCTGTGGGGTCAAATGAATTTTGTTTTCCCATAGTACTGTGATACTGCAGCGGCTGTCAGCTCGGGCCTCCCCCCCCTTGTAAGTTCATGGTAGTGGTGCTACGGCAATGAAAAAAACAGGAACGAGGCCTTGAGGTGCTGCAAGATCATTGGTTGGCCAGCAGCAGGGCCTTCCCCGTCCATGGGGGGTTGGGAGCAGGGCCTAGTCACAAGCCAGATTCTGTGGTCAACACCACAGTGCGCATGGTTGAAGGCCATGTGCGGTGAGGGTTGGCTGCCCTCGTGGGTTTGGGTGCAGGGACAATTCCACGCAGTGCACGGCCGAAGGGTGTGTGCGGTGGAGGGTTGACTGCCCACGGGGGTTGGGATAGGCTTATGGTCAGACCCTGCGGCCAACCCAAAGCCAAGCATGGCTGAAGGCAGTGGGTGGCATGTGTAGTCCTAGACAGATAGGGTAATAAACAATTAATTTAAGTTTAAAAAACATAAACATAAACTCAGAAATTCACTAAAAAACACATTTTAAAGTGATGTTCTAGTTAGGTATGGTTATAATATTTTACTTTACACTGAAAAAAAACAGAGAATTTCACTGAGAAGACGAAAGGTTAAAATGATGTTATAGTTAGGTGAAAATCTCAGTTAACAACAAAAAACTGAAATTCACAGTTAGAATTCACTAAAGTGACTATAACTCTACCCCGCCATGCACAATTATGTCATCAATGATGTCATAGAACATGTCATGAGGGATGTCATCTGTGAGGTCAAAAGCAATGCATTGCGAGGGCATCATCTTTACTTATGCAAAAACAACAGTTGATGGACAGAATGCAGAACAATGTCATACATTCACCCCAGTACAGAGATCTGGGCCTAAATCCATCGGTTTTTTGCTCACCATGCCATTCCAGCTTGAACCCACCCATATGCAAATCAGTCTTGATCCTGTGCCTCATGGGAACAGTCCAGCCCGAACTGCCAAGCCAGGTCCTCCCTGGACTGGAAACAAGCATCCTAGGACCGGTTTCGGGGTTTCACCGCTCTTAAGCCAAGATAGCTTGATTCCAGTGGCATGGAGAGCACGGTCTGGGCATACCCGTCCCACTCGTGGTGACAAATGCAAAAACAACAGTTGATGGACAGAATGCAGAACAATGTCATACATTCACCCCAGTACAGAGATCTGGGACTAAATCCATAGTTTTTTTGCTCACCATGCCATTCCAGCTTGAACCCAGCCATATGCACATCAGTCTTGACCCTGTGCTTCATGGGAACAGTCCAGCCCGAACTGCCAAGCCAGGTCCTCCCTGGACTGAAAACAAGCATCCTAGGACCGGTTTCGGGGTTTCACCCCTCTTCAGCCAGGATAGCTTGATTCCAGTGGCATGGAGAGCACGGGACCCACGTCTGGGCATACCCGTCCCACTCGGGGTGACAAATGCAAAAACAACAGTTGATGGACAGAATGCAGAACAATGTCATACATTCACCCCAGTACAGAGATCTGGGCCTAAATCCATCGTTTTTTTGCTCACCATGCCATTCCAGCTTGAACCCAGCCATATGCAAATCAGTCTTGACCCTGTGACTCATGGGAACAGTCCAGCCCGAACTGTCAAGCCAGGTCCTCCCTGGACTGGAAACAAGCATCCTAGGACCGGTTTCGGGGTTTCACCCCTCTTCAGCCAGGATAGCTTGATTCCAGTGGCATGGAGAGCACGGGACCCACGTTTGGGCATACCCATCCCACTCGGGGTGACAAATATAAAATGACAGTTGATGGACAGAATGCAGAACAATGTCATACATTCACCCCAGTACAGAGATCTGGGCCTAAATCCATCGTTTTTTGCTCACCATGCCATTCCAGCTTGAACCCAGCCATATGCAAATCAGTCTTGACCCTGTGCCTCATGGGAACAGTCCAGCCCGAACTGCCAAGCCAGGTCCTTCATGGACTGGAAACAAGCATCCTAGGACCGGTTTCGGGGTTTCACCCCTCTTCAGCCAGGATAGCTTGATTCCAGTGGCATGGAGAGTACGGGACCCACGTCTGGGCATACCCGTCCCACTCGGGGTGACAAATGCAAAAACAACAGTTGATGGACAGAATGCATGACTGGGGGTGAATGTATGATTTATTCAGCATTCCGTCCATCATTTGTTTGCGTAGCACTTTTCACCCCAAGTGGGATGGGTATGCCCAGACGTGGGTCCTTTGCTCACTGTGCCACTCGATTCAAGCTAGCCTGGCTGATGAAGGGTAATACCCAGAAACCGGTCCCAGGATGCTTGTTTCCGGTCCAGGGAGGACCTGGCTTGGCAGTTCGGTCTGTACTGTTCCCATGAGGCACAGGGTCAAGACTGATTTGCATATGGCTGGGTCTAAACTGGGGTGGCATGGTGAGCAAAAGAATGATGGATTTAACCCAGATCTCTTGACTGGGGGTGAATGTATGATTTATTCAGCATTCCGTCCATCATTTGTTTGCGTAGCACTTTTCACCCTAAGTGGGATGGGTATGCCCAGACGTGGGTCCCTTGCTCACTGTGCCACTCGATTCAAGCTAGCCTGGCTGATGAAGGGTAATACCCAGAAACCTGTCCCAGGATGCTTGTTTCCGGTCCAGGGAGGACCTGGCTTGGCAATTCGGTCTGGACTGTTCCCATGAGGCACAGGGTCAAGACTGATTTGCATATGGCTGGGTCTAAACTGGGGTGGCATGGTGAGCAAAAGAACGATGGATTTAACCCAGATCTCTTGACTGGGGGTGAATGTATGACTTATTCAGCATTCCGTCCATCATTTGTTTGCGTAGCACTTTTCACCCTAAGTGGGATGGGTATGCCCAGACGTGGGTCCCTTGCTCACTGTGCCACTCGATTCAAGCTAGCCTGGCTGATGAAGGGTAATACCCAGAAACCGGTCCCAGGATGCTTGTTTCCGGTCCAGGGAGGACCTGGCTTGGCAGTTCGTTCTGGACTGTTCCCATGAGGCACAGGGTCAAGACTGATTTGCATATGGCTGGGTCTAAACTGGGGTGGCATGGTGAGCAAAAGAACAATGGATTTAACCCAGATCTCTTGACTGGGGGTGAATGCATGATTTATTCAGCATTCCGTCCATCATTTGTTTGCGTAGCACTTTTCACCCTAAGTGGGATGGGTATGCCCAGACGTGGGTCCCTTGCTCACTGTGCCACTCGATTCAAGCTAGCCTGGCTGATGACGGGTAATACCCAGAAACTGGTCCCAGGATGCTTGTTTCCGGTCCAGGGAGGACCTGGCTTGGCAGTTCGGTCTGGACTGTTCCCATGAGGGACAGGGTCAAGACTGATTTGCATATGGCTGGGTCTAAACTGGGGTGGCATGGTGAGCAAAAGAACGATGGATTTAACCCAGATCTCTTGACTGGGGGTGAATGTTTGATTTATTCAGCATTCCGTCCATCATTTGTTTGCGTAGCACTTTTCACCCTAAGTGGGATGGGTATGCCCAGACGTGGGTCCCTTGCTCACTGTGCCACTCGATTCAAGCTAGCCTGGCTGATGAAGGGTAATACCCAGAAACCGGTCCCAGGATGCTTGTTTCCGGTCCAGGGAGGACGTGGCTTGGCAGTTTGGTCTGGACTGTTCCCATGAGGCACAGGGTCAAGACTGATTTGCATATGGCTGGGTCTAAACTGGGGTGGCATGGTGAGCAAAAGAACGATGGATTTAACCCAGATCTCTTGACTGGGGGTGAATGTATGATTTATTCAGCATTCCGTCCATCATTTGTTTGCGTAGCACATCATCTTTACTTATGGCAGAGTATATAGGAGCAGACTTAGGTGTTCGAAATTTTAAAGCAAGGCCAAACCCTAAGATTTAGGAAAGTTTCATCACTCATTCTGCAACATTTATCAACTATCTAGACTTGAAATGGCTCATTCAAGAGATATACATTATGCGAGAAAAGCAGGCAGTAGGGAACAAGTGGGTAAGAAAAGAAAAGTCAGAATGCTGGTTTTGCAACTAATCCGTTTGGGATTACAGGGATTGTGCTCAATAGATCTTCAAATTTCATATTTTCACAATTGTGAGGCAATATAGAGATTTTTGGGGGATTTATACTATGCTACCAGCTCTAAAAATGCAAATGAATTAATTTCTGCTAAGTGTCTTCTCTAGAAACGTCTTCCAAATTTTAGAGAGCAACCCTGCTCATAAAAAGGACAATTCTTCTTTTCCCCTAACCAGATGATTGTTCCTGGTGGTCAGTTCTCAACAGTATTGTAATTCTTTAAAATTACAGATGACCTTCTTTATAATAGTGTAGAAGAGCTAATGGTTTGTTGCAGTGTTGGTCTTAAGGGCCACTAACTTGTGTACTACAAAGACAGGCTATTTTCTACACATATTTAATGCCTTTCGCACTAGAAAAACTCTTGTTCTTTTTCCATTCAGTTTTCATCTCTCCTGGGATTGATGGGTACTTTTATTTCAATCTATTTTCTTGTGAGGTTCTAAATGTGACCTCTACAGCTCTCTGAAATGGTGGTACCAGAAGAACTTGTTGGAAGGAGTCTCTTTACACAAATAGGCCCAAACCATGACAAACACGACTAGGATTTAGTGTGCACATAGACAATATGATAGTCCAGAATAATGGATCCCGAAAAGAATAGTTATAAAATATTAACCTGCTGCAATTCAGAGCTGTAGTGTCTTGCGAGTTAGAAATGATGGAACCCTTTTGGCTCCTGATTGACTTTGTAGAACTGTGACGTAAGTGTTAGAGCGGAATGCAATGAAGACTGGTTTAGAATACATGCAGTTACATGCAGCCGAATAAAGACGTGCAATACTAAGCTCTGTGTGTGGCATTGTCATTGGCGGGTACCCAGGCTGAAGAGGACGATACAACTGGTGAGGAGTTAGGGGATAAGTAACCTGAAGATTAACAGTGCTCAGTGTCCCAGCAAACTGCTTGTGCGTGCCACGTGTTGCAGTCAAAGTACGGAACCGACGGTTAATGCATGTGGAGTCAAAGCGCAACGCCAGCTGCTGTAAAGAAGTTGAAAACTACTAAAGCAGTGCAAAGAAGCCTGATGGTCAGACCGAACATAAAGGTACCATACTGCTACACAATATACAGTCACACAATATACAGAGTGATAATGCTGAAGGTTTTCAAAGAACAGCTATTTATGATCACAAATTGCAAGATAACGTTACCATTAAAAAGTGATGAAGACAAAGAGCGTGCAAAGAGACGCCAAAGAATAAAACAGTTATTTACTCACCAGAAGCTGAGTTAAATGAGCCGATGCGACCTCAGTGACATGCGCCACAGCCCCAGCAAAGCACAGGGGGTGTGCTTACCAAGCTGATGACAATCCGAAGTGACTGAAGATATCTTTTGAACTGTGAAAGGTTGAGAGAATGGAGGCGAAGACTTAAGTTGTCTTTCCGAAAAAGCCATCAAGGATGATCCAGAGGCCAGCACATCTTAAGGCTTTAGAGATGGCTCACATGAACAGGTTCAAGATTAACTGCTGAGGGAGCCGGAAAGAGCTCCACCCTTAATGTCGGCCACTTTCAGAATTGGCTACAATGCTGCCGCTTTCCTGAAACCACCACCACCATTCGATACTGGCAGAAAGCTTAATATTCGCAATAGATGGACTGCTTGGATAGAGACATTTGATGATTTAATTGATGCACTTGAAGAGACTGATAACAAATTATCAATTATCTCAGAAATCTTGCTGGTGATGGTGTAAAAGAAGTCATAAAGAAAATGCTGCAAACTGATGAAGTAGTCACATACCATCAGATTAAAGAGTCTCCAGTTTAATCTAATGCCAAATGTTGATTACGAACGATACATCTTCAACCAAGAGCATCAGAAAGTTGGTGAAACCACTGATGAATTTGTGGAAAGACTCGACACACTCATCAGACATTGTAAGTTCAATTAATTTAATGATGAAGAAGCTATGCGTATGAGAGTTATTGACAGATGCTTGTCAGATTCATTCAGAAGACAAATGCTGAGAGAAACTCTTAGTCTGGAGCAAGTGTTAATGGCTGAAGAGCGTACTTATAGACAAGCTGCTGACAAGGAGACCGAAGGTGCCCAGAGTGAATCCGTCATGAGTAAGCCAAAACAAAAAGACTGAAGGGCATAAAGTGATGTCTACAAGTAAAAAGAAGTTGTGTTTTAGAAGTGGATTTTTGTTTCCACACAAAGGTAAATGTTCCACTCTTAGACATGTATGTAAAGGCTGTGGGTAGGAGAACTAATTGTGACTGTTTGCAAAGCGAAGGAAAAATTAAGTGCGTCATGGTGCGAAAACAAAATGACTGCCAGAACGTTCCAGAAGCAACGTTCTACGCCCACACACAAGGTCAAGCGGTGACATCAGTTTAGACAAATTGACACTGATTGAAGTCGATAGTCATCCAAATCATCTTCAAACATTTCTTCTGTATCAGAATTAAGTGAAAGTGAAGTAAATTATTGTGCCATGTCGATGATTGCCTCAGAAAAGCGCATGTTGGTTTAGCCGCTTGTGAAGAAAAATCTCAGTCAAAGAATGATCGACATGCCAAACCACCAAAGTCATTCAAACATTGTGCGAAGTATTACACTGAAAATAAATGGTTGTTTGATACCTTTCATTATCGACAGTGGTGCATCGATAAACATTATGCCGGAGGAGAAATACAATGAATTATCTCCATTGCCGCAACTTACGCCATCGAAAACCAAAGAGTATACCATAGTAGTAGTGCCTAAAAAGAACAGTGAAGGAGCTGTTTTGCATTTGCGTAGACATGGGTCAGGCAAACCAGGCAATTGAACGAGAATGACATCCAGATCCACACCTGACATGATAACACAACTAAATGGTGCAAAGGTCTTCCCTTGATTTAAATAAAGGTTATCATCAGTTGGAACTTGAAGAAGATTGCAGGTTAATTACGTCCTTTTCTACACATGTTGGTCTGTTTCGATACAAAAAAACTACATTTGGGTGTGTCATCCGCTGCAGAACTGTTTCAAGACGTCATTCAACGTATCATACAGCCTGTAATGAATGCATTCAATTACAGCGATGGCATATTGGTTTTCGGAACTACACAAAAAGAACATGATAAAGCTCTTGACACAAGTGTGTCGTTTACTTGCCGAAGCGGGTTTGACTTTGAATGCAGACAAGTGTGAGTTCCATAAGACAATGCTAAAGTTCTTTGGCCATATCTTTTCGGATGGGGGTATGACACTAGATCCTGCTAAATTACAAGCGCTGTCAAATGCTGATCCCCGCATGATGTTTCTATGGTGCGTTCATTTCTTGGCATGGCCATTTACTGTTCCAGACACATACAAGACTTTGTTACTGTAAGTGCTCCATTGAGAGACCTGACGAAAAAGAATGTTTCATTTCATTGGTCACATGAATGTGCGATCAGTTTTAAGAAAATCAAACAAGCCATTAAGAATGCTACTGAAAAGGCATACTTCAATCTGAAGCTTCATACAGAGGTTGTTGTTGACGCTAGCCCAGTCAGTTAGGGCGCTATCCTTGCACAGCACAGGGGACACCCAAATCCTCGAAGGCATATTGTAGCATATGCAAGTAGAAGTTTGTCCCAAACAGAATGTGCTTACTCACAACCAGAAAAAGAAAGTTCAGCCCGGTATGGGCTTGTGAACACTTCCATGTATTCCTCTATGGAAAACCTTTTATGTTGGTAACTGATCATCAAACTTTACTGACTATATTTGGCAATCCAAAGGCTAAAATGCCTCGTCGCATTGAAAGATGGGGACTACGGTTACAAGAGTATAATTATACCATTGTGCATAGTCCAGGAAAGGATCAGAACCCTGCTGACTGCTTTTCCAGAGTGCATATTTAAGGTCATCCAAGACGGCTGAGGCCTAAATTAACTTCATTGTAAAATCAAACACACCTGCTGCCATTTCGTTAGCCTAGATTATCACTGCTGTGAGGCATGATAGTGACATGTTAAATTCGAAATATATTATTGCACATCAGTCATGGAACCAATACACTCGACTGCTCCCCAGTGATGGGGAATATCAAAAATACAAAAATGCCAAGGATGAACTGTCCATAACTCAGTAAGGAGTTATACTACGAGGGGTGAGAATTCTGATTCCAGAGAGTTTGCAAGAGAAAATAGTTGAAGTGGCATGTCAAGAACATTGTGGAATTGTTGCCACAAAGTGAGCCCTCCGAGACAGAGTCTGGTTTCCTTATCTTGATGACAGGGTTCAAAGGGAATTAAAGGCCTGTCATCTATGCAACTACCTTTCTACAAAAACTATTCACCACACCTTGAACATGTCAGAACTCCCAAAGCATGCATGAGAGAGAATAGCCATTGGCTTTTTCGGTCCACTCAACCATGGACATCACCTGCTGGGGATTATGGATGAATACTCGCTATTTCCAATAATTGAAGGTCTGTCATCTACAACTCAAGAGCTAGTTATTGAAAGAGTAGATGGCATCTTTGCGACATGTGGTGTTCCAGGCATTGTGAGGTCTGACAATGCCCGCCTTTCAACAGTCGAGAGTTTAAGGATTTTTTGGAGGATTTGAATATAAAGCATCAGAACAGCACACCTCTGTGGCTACAGGCCAACGGACTACTTGAGCGTTTTATGAGTATGCTAAAGAAAGCAGTGCAGTGTGCTACCCTTGAGAAGCTCGATTTGAAAACTATGTTGAATTCTACCTTAAGAGCTTATCGTTCAACATTCCACTCTACCACAGGTAAAAGTTCTGTGACATTGATGTTCGGGAGAGCAATGAACTCCAAGTTACCTCAATGGACCAATGAGAGAAAGAAAAATAAGACAGCGACAAGGACTTGGTTAACACACAAAAGATGAAAGCGTATGCTGACAAAAGACGACATGCGAAAAACTTTGTCTTTAGGAAAGGAGATCCGGGGGCGTGGCCAAGATGGCGGAGTGAGCAGCCGTGCTCAGCAATCTCTCTGCTCTGGCCCCGGACCAGCGCCTGAATATCGCGGTGCCCCGCGGTTATGTGGGGGTAATTTTTGCATGAAGGGGCCCGAGATACGAGGCCCTACCAGCGACGCCTGTGACCTGTCCTGGAGGGTGATCCCGAGGCCCCGTCAAGGCGAACAGACCTCCGGGACGGCTGAGGCCTAACCGCCGCGGCTGAGAGCGGAGAGCAGAGACTGACACCTGCGCTGCGGGGGCAGCCTGTTGGGACACTTGCGGCCCCCCCACGCGTAGTGAGCCCGCGAGTCACTGTACCTACTGAGGATATTGCGGACTCCGGTGCCTCCATCCGGGCGCTTTGATCCCTGGCTGCGGCCTTGCCGACACGCAGAGACTGAGCCCGGGCCAGGGACACCACGAGGCCGGGCATCCCCCAAGAAGGCAAGAGCGCCGCAGGCCCCTGCGAACTAACCACATGTTGCCTGGGCCTGGCTGGCCCCCGAAGTAGTCGGGCCGACCCCGAGGGCACCTTCAGCAACCCCTCTTGGCCCCTGGGGGCGGTGCGGGCCTGTCCTGCGGAGCCCGGGAGGAGTGCTTTGGGGGGGCCCGTGAGGTGGCAGAGCTCAGGGAAGAGGGAGCCTGAGGAAGAGTGTCCCCGAGACTGGAACAGCATGACGTCCCTCGGCCCCCGAGGAGGTAGGAGTGTCCATTTTACCCTGAGCGCTAGCCTGCTGGACGACAGGGTGTGACGGGGCGGGGCCCGGCGGGCGGGGGTGGCCTCGGGAGCTCCGTTGGCACCGGGCCCCTGAATGGTGCACAGACCTAGGCGGCAGGGCCTGATCACAGGGAGAACACTGCTGGGAGAGAAGGCCTTGATCAGCGAAGAGGAGTAGGCCCCACCTCAAAGCATAAATGGCCAACGGGCTCGAGGGCCCTGATAGAGAGGTGGCAGAGGCGAGAGACCCAGAGAGCTGCTTGGCCCAGCTCCCTCGAAATATACCTCGATTAAATATCAGGGAACGAGAGACAGCAAAATACTATATCCTGGTAGCCCCCTTGGAAAACACACCGCTGGGCCCTCCCCATCGCATAGCTACTGCACAGGAAGTCCCGCCCCGAATCCCCCACGGAAGGGCTCAGATTTCTGGACTTGGGTCCCCTCGCCTTCGGGCTAGGACTATACGCTGGACTGGGCGGTTTGGGGGTGGAGAGTGCCAGGATTCCAGCACCCCCTGCGTCGTACTTCTGACCCGACCTGCCGGGCTGTGCCAAACCGAAAGGGGTGGCAGGTACCCCTGCTCCCACTACTTCGCTCCTGTAGACGGGGATCACTCTCCTCCCTTCCTAAGCGATTCCCGGGCCCCCATCCCACAGAAGAGGATGGCGACGGTCCGAGACAAAAAAGACTGCACGTTAAAAGACATGCAAGTCAAAGCTCCGGCTCAGGACTGCCCGGACCCCCCGACAGCTTCTTCATCCCCAGAGGGTGCGGACGACGGAGAGGCCCCCATCACTCGCTCTTACCTAGAGTCCCTATTCACGTCGCTTAAAGAGGATCTGTAATTGATCAAAGGAGACTTGGCTCGGGATTTGCAAGGAGTTAGGAAGGAGATCTCAGATATAGGTGACAGAGTGGACACACTGGAATCGAATGAGACCGCCAGAGAAGAGATACTGGAGCAACTTCGACAAGAAATAATTCGCCTCTCTGACAGATTGATCTTCAGGCCCACGCCGAGGACCTTGAGAATAGGTCGCCGCGAAACAACATCAGGATCCGGAACACTCCCACCTCAGCTGAAGCAGGGAATGTGGAGGAATACGTGAAGGCCCTCTTCACCCAGATCCTAGGCGACACACCTGAGTCGGACATTCGCTTGGACAGGGTCCACCGGGCTGGGTCCCCCAGAGCTCCGAACATGCCACCCCTGTATATCCTAGCCTGTGTGCACAGTTTCCCCTTGAAGGAATGTATCATACGGGCTGTCAGATGCCCCGATCCAACGCATTTTCGGGGACATCCACTTTAATTGTACCAGGATCTGTCGGCGATCACGCTCCAGAAGAGAAGAGAATTCCGCCCAGTGATCTCCTTTCTCAGAGACCATAACATCTCGTACACCTGGGGTCACCCCTTCTGCCTGATCTTCACATGGGAGGGGAAAACCCGCCAGATGCGCTCCTTCAGTGCGGCCTGTGCCCTCCTTCAGATCGAGCAGCCGGAGGCATCAGCGGGGGGCGGCCGGAACAGAGACCAGGGCTGGCTGTTGGGAGTGACAAAGACAAAGGCTGAGGGGCAGAAGGCCCCTAAAACCTGATGCTGAGGCGATGGTGCAGGAGAGAAAAGCGGTCCTGGAAAGCCTGTCGGGCGATCGAGCGCCATGGGGGGGCAGACTGATACTGTACAGCTCGCCCTGCTTACTGCTGGGGCACACACTGGATGCTTTCCGGGGCCGTCACCAAGAACCCCATCCTGTGGTTCTCTCGTTGGAGGGTGGAGACCGCTTCAATGGCCTTCTTCCTTCCAGAGACTTTATCTAGTATCCTGGGGAGTTCTATTTTCTTGTTCTTTGTTTATGAATGTTTGTTTGAAATGTACCACCGTGCTGCACTACTGAGGGGTACTGTGGTATCACGTTTAACATTTCGGTTCCCGTATTACACTACAACACCGACAGGGGGACGATGGGAGAGGCCAGTTCCTCTAAGCAAGAGCACACTCACCCGCAATGACTATAGGCGACACCTTAAAGGTGATCTCTCTGAATGTCAAAGGGCTAAATAACACAGTGAAACGCAAGGCTGTCCTCTGTTATCTAGAGCACAGTGGGGCAGATATCTGCCTCCTACAGGAGACCCATCTCCTGGTGGGCGACTCTCAGCGGCTTAAATCTAGATCCTTCCAGCTGTTCTCATCAGGGCGCAAGACGGCAGGGGTGGCTATCTTATTCTCACGCACATTCCGAGGCTCAATTGGCCCCAGAATGATGGAACTTATAGGCCGTCTCCTGGTTTACCGAATACAGCTGGGTTCACAGACGCTAACACTAGGCACCCTTTACGCACCTAATGAAGGGCAGGAGCGCTTTATCCGGGAGGCTTTAGCGGGGACATTAACATTGCAGGACAGACTGGTCCTGATAGGGGGCGGCCTTAATATAGTTCTTGATAAGAATATGGACCGCTCCGTACATAGGGAGGGGGAACTGGGTCAATGTCAACGGATGGCCTCGCCTGGTTAAAGGAGGCTGGGCTAATAGATCTGTGGAGAGCATCCCACCCCGGCACTCGGGACTACATTTTACTCACATGCTCATAAATCCTAATCCCGCTTAGATTATTTTCTGGGTACTCAAGACTTACACCAACTTCTCCGCACGGTCGAGATCGAGCCAAGAGCCTTCTCCGACTGCTCAGCGCTGATACTCAAGATACACAATCCCCAACAGAAGTACGTGCGACGACACTGGCGGCTCAGGGAGTCGCAGTTGCAGAAACCTGAGGTGATAGCGCTGCTTAAGAAGGCTATTAGTGACTACTTGGAAGCTAATGACAATCTGGAGGTGACGCTCCCGGTCATTTGGGACGCACTAAAGGTGATGGTTAGAGGGGGGATGATATCCCTTTTGGCCGCCGAGAACAGACAGAGGAAGCTTAAGCGGGCCAAGCTGCAAGAAAAGGTTAGGGAGCTGGAGTTTATCCACCATGGTAACGGTGCTCCCAGGGTCTGGTCATCTGGAGGCCGCACGGAAACAACTGACTTGCTTGGACCTTGACAGAGCGGAATTCGCCCTGTTGTGCCTCAAACACTCATGTTATCTGAATGGGAACAAGAGCGGCAGACTCTTGGCCACCAAGCTCAGAGACCAACGACAAGCCAATACAGTCCATTCCCTCCTGACAGAGAATGGAGAGGAATTTGTGAGCGATGCTTCAATAGCAGCCTGGTTTAGGGACTTCTAATCGGATCAACCCGCCCCCCCGAGGCCATAGTGCTCTATCTCCACGGTTCTCCCGTGACCAAACTGACCGCCTCCCAAGCGTCCTCCCTTGACGAGCCAATACGAGTGGAAGAAGTAATCTCCGCCATCTCGAGGCAGAGGCCGTTGAAGTCCCCGGGGCCCAGGCGGCTTTTCCGCTGGGTTCTACAAAGCCTTCTGCTCGGAGCTCGCTCCAGTCCTCACCCGGCTCTTTAACACAATTGCGGACTCGGGCTCTCTCCCAGATTCTATGCTTGAGGCTTCCATTGTTGTCATCCCCAAGCCTGGAAAGGACAAGCGGTCCTGTGCCAACTACCGCCCAATATTACTCCTAAAGGCGGACTCAAAGCTTTTCACAGGCATCCTCGCAGCTCGCCTCATCAACTTGATGCAGGGTCTTATTCACCCCAATCAAACGGGATTTGTTCCACAGAAGCAATGCACGGACAACACCAAAAGACTCCTGCACATTATAGACAAGGCGCATCGCAGGCAGGGCTCCAGCATGTTACTCTCAGTGGACGCCGAGAAAGCCTTCGATCAGGTACACTGGCCCTTCCTTCAGGCGACACTGGCGCATTTTGGATTTGGGGAGAAATTTCAATCTTGGGTTCTCAGTGGCTACGGGGCCCCGTCCGCCTCGGTGAGAGTCAACGGGTTGAGCTCAAAGAGCTTTCCCATACGCAGAGGCACGAGAAAGGGCTGCCTGCTTTCCCCTCTCTTATTTGCTCTTTATATGGAGCCCTTTACGCAGTGGGTGTGAGACCATCCCCTAATTAGTGGGATTCCCTTGGGAGGGGAAGCACACCGCATCAGCCTGTACGCAGACGATGTTATGGTTATGCTAGATAACCCAGTTAGGAGCCTGGCCGCCTTTCCAACCGAATTAACAGAGTTCGGACAGGTGTCTGAATTCCGCATGAATCTCCACAAGTCTCAAGCTCTCAACCTCACAATCCCCCCTCTTGAGTTGGAGGCACTAATGTGAGCGAACGCGATCTGCTGGGCACCGACTCTATCCCCTATTTAAGAGTCCAGCTATGCCGGACACTAGAGAAGACAAACGTCCTAAATTACGGAGCATTGACGGGTCGGATTCGTACTGAACTGGACCAGTGGCGACTCTACTCGCTTTCCCCACAAGGCCATGTTGCGGCCATAAAAATGACTTTACCCAGGATCCTCTTTTTATTTCAGGCCCTACCACTGGCTCCCCGGCTGGTACGATTACAACCCTCCAGACAGAACTGAGTCACTTCATATGGGCTGGTAAATGGCACAGAATGAGTAGGGAGCGGAGCTGGCTCCCCCCTGGTGGAGGGGGACCTGGGGGTGCCTTGCCTTCTTAGGTACTACCAGGCTGCCCAGCTTCGCTATTTAGTTGAATGGTCCAGGGCCGAGTCAGAGAAGCACTGGCTGTTTATGGACAGGGCCCTGGCCGGAACATCGCTGGCGAAGGTCCTGTTCCTGCCGCAAGCTCATCGAGCTCCCAGCCTATATATTTCTCCGATAACACATTCTCTACTACAGGTGAGGGATGGAGGCGTACGCAAAGGGAGACTGACCTCCCTGCCATCCCCCCACGACTCCAATAGCCGACAACCCAGACTTTACACCTGGATTGGAAACATATTCCAGTTATGGCCATTTTTTTGACCAGGAAGGGCTGGTTTCATTTGACACCCTAAGAACGGATTATGCTATCCCCAAATCTGAACGCTTCCGATACTTCCAAATTAGACACTGGGTAGCACACCCGTCGATCCGTCAGGGAGGTTGCTGACACTGTACGAGAAATGGCTCCTGGGCAAACACACAGATAAACGCCTCATTTTGGAGTTATACGTTTTGCTCCAGCCCACTCCGACCGGCGAATTTGAAATAGGCCGCCCACTCTCCCCTAAGGAATGGTGTGACATATACCACCGAGCCAGACACACCACCTACAACATAGCGAGCACTGAAACGTCCGTTAAACTTACCTCCTATTGGTACTTAACTCTGGTGCGACTTCATAGGGGGAACCCGGCCCGCAGTGATGCATGCTGGCGCCAATGTGGGGCAAAAGGCATGCTCACTCATTTACTCTGGGATTGCCTGGGGGTCACAGCGTTCTGGGCTTCAGTATTGCATGACATTGACACTCACTTCTCTACTCAGCTTCCCAGATTTACATCATACACACTACTAGGCCTCCCTAGCCCTCTCACTTACCCTCTCTCGTCCTGTAGAGGGCGCCAGATTAGCATAGCCCTAGGGGCCGCCCATCAGACTATCCTGGCCCTTTGGAGCACACCCACTGCTCCGACCCATGTGGCTTGGCTCAGACTCCTATGGGACGTATTGGGGATGGAAAAACTCACCCTCACACTGACATCACGGGGAGAGACATTTAGAACCATTTGGCGCCCCTTCCTGGCTTTATTACCTAAGGAATTTAGAGAACTGACCTGCCCCTGTATTTGCGGCTACTGCGTCTGGCTGACTTAGAAGCAATCTAGATCACACATGAGAATCTTACAACTACCCTGACATCATAGCTTACGCAGCAAGTGGTACTGGGGTTGGGTGGGGAGAGGTAGAAGGGTGGGCTGGGGTGGAGGAGTTTCGTTCTCTTTCCTTCTCTCTTTTCTCCTTAAAGGGATTTAAAAGTTGCATTATTATTCTGTGATTCGGAGAGACCTTTCTCTCGGAGTGTATTGTTATCTTGACATGCAAATGCAACAATAAAACAGATTTAAGCCTAAGAAAGGAGATCCCGTGCTCGCAAGACAATTGCGAATAAGAAAATCTGATGCTCCATTTGATGCAGAACCTTTTCAAGTGGTATCTACTAAAGGACACACGGTGACTGCCCAGCTCCCTGGGAAGTCTATTATTAGAGACTCTTCTCATTTAAGGCACTTAACTAATCGTTCAACAGATCTAACTGTTAAAGGGGAGACTGGGTCTGAAACATCAGTGACTGCTATTGCCTCTCCACTGTTGACGCTAATCCTGGACAGTGGTAGTGACAATTTCCAGGTTCCAAGAACAAGATCAGGTCGAACAATTAAAGCGCCAAAAAGATTGATTGAAAATATTCAATTGTATATGTTTATATATGTCTATTTTGTAAAAATAAATATATATATATTTATTTAACGGGGTATGTAGTGTCTTGTGAGTTAGAAATGATAAAACCCTTTTGGCTCCTGATAGACTCCATAGAACTGTGACGTAAGTGTTAGAGCGGAATACAATGGTTTAGAATGTTCAGTTTGAAGTTACACACAGACGATTAAAGATGTGTAATACTAAAGTTCGTGCGTGGCATAGTCATTGGCGGGTACCCAGGCTGGGAAGGATACTACAAGAGCCATCTCTCTAACCCCCCAAGACTTGGATCTGGTCGGTCGCAGTGCAGTTGGACTAGGAGGAATGAGACTCAAAACTCTCTAAAGGGAAGCCCAAACAGGCAGGCTTTAGCTTCTGGCACCAATAGTCCGATCTCAGCATTTCACCTCCCAGATATGAGAAATGTGAGTGCCAGGCAAGTTTTGCAAAATTTATTGGCAACAAGTAAAAAAATCAACACAATGATTCTTGTAGACTATTGGGTTAACCTACAAATGGATTCCCCTTGGCAGAAAACTAGAAATGTCACAACTTTGGATCAAGGTATTTACAACCCAATTCCAATGATAGGGTCTCTAGTTTAAGTTTATTTCGGATATAAATACATAAAACAATCAGAAAAACAGAAAACATTAATAAAAGCCCTAAGAACATTCACAATGCATAGAAATTCATATATAATTTAAGAATATATGCATAAACAGATCAATGAAAATATCAGGTTAGCACTCACAAGGCCTATAAAGATCATGAAAGCCTTTAATTATTATTTATTCCTCATAAAAGATTTTTTTACCTCTTAAGAATAAAAAACTTTAAAAGAACATAAAAAACAAAAATTACTTTACGCAGCTATAAATAATTACCACACATTAGGTCATCTAGCGCCATCAAGCTCAGGCACTCAGGATGCCAAACTTTGCTATCCATTCCTGATCGTCCGTGGAAATAGCAGTTACTGATGGCATACACAAACATCAGTTGTTACCACTCACTCTTTTACAATATGGTAGGCCTGGGCGGTGAACTTCGCTCCGTTCGCGGAGTTTTCTGCACTCCGCAGAGCTCGCGGAGTGCAGAAAACTCCGCTTCGTGATGTGCAGTGGAGTTTTTTCCCCGCTCGCGATCGCGAACGGTAAGTTTGCGAGCGCGAACTGTAAGTTCGCAAGCGCGCGCTGCCGCTCGGGTAGAGTTTCTACCCGAGCTGCAGGAATACCAGCACAAACTGCAGTTCGCACTGCACTCCGCCACTCATGGAACTTCGCAGAGGTTTTTTGTAACTTCGCGGAGTTTCGGGTAGCAAAACTCCGCGAACTACGCCCAGGCCTGCAATATGGTACATTACAATGCATGTAATATAACACATTTACCTTTACAATGCAATGTATTGCATTGTTGTACTGTTACCACATAAACTGCTGGTAAGTAATGATATCTATATGTGTGTGTGTGTGTGTCTGTACTGAAAAAAATAAATATATATATATATTCTACTGGCTTTCGCAGTAGGTAATTATAGTTAGGACTTAGTTTCCATAAGAAATGCGTTTTTTGACTCGCTTATAACTTTGGAGCCGCCGTTTGACGAATCTTCATGAAATGTTCCCCAAAAAAAAGGGGGGCGTCAAAAAATACGCATTTCCCATGCAATTTCCACATAGGGATTTTAAACACGACGGCAGCCTGAACTACTGGACGAAATTACACCAAATTTGGCAGAGCGGTAGCTGTTTGCTCAGAAAGAGCCCTTTTTGTGATTTGGTGTAAATCCATTCAGTAGTTGCAGAGTTTTTAAAGAAAAAATAAATATAGATATCTAGGGATGTGAATCCACTGCGATGTATCTGCAAAGTCACGCGCCACCAGCAACGCTGTGATTGGCTGACCACAACCTGACCAGGAGGTTGCGGCCACCATTTTAAGTATCTGGGAATGGTCCCAGGGTCTTAAAATCTATCTGCAAAATGATTAAAGGGGTTAGGGTAGAGGTACCCTGACCTCATGGGTGTGTTAGAGGTGTGTGAGAGGGACCTATGTTGGGTACAAAACTGAGTTATATCTGGAGGTTTTTCCACTTGGGGGAACCGCGGATCCCCTGCGAGGCTCAGAGCGGCCCCCGTGTAAATCTGTAACGGATCTGTGAACCTTGACACACTTTGGGGAAAAAACACTTTCAGACCCACTCAGACACTCTCACACCCATTTGTAGACCTGCCCAGGCAGTAATGCACACACTCGCAGAACTGCACAGGCATTACACACACCCACTCACACAGCCATTAAGGCATTCACACACCCACTCCCACTTACAGACCCACACAGGAACTCACACACCCACTCACAGACCCATTCACACTCTCACAGACCCATTCTCAGACCCACACACCCACTCACAGATCCACAGAGATATTCACACACCCACTCACAGACCCACACAGGCACTCACACACCCACTCAGATCCACACACACAGTTATAAATCCACTGACTGACCTGTATAAGCGAATCATAAATGTGCTGCTTTGTATTGAATGGGTACTTTTGGTTTGTGGATCAACGACAGAGCCGCGGAGACGAGTAAACATTTCAAAAGAACGATTTAAAAAGAAAATGAACCAGTGTTTGTGGAAAAGGGTGGCTCTAAATAGAACCTTTGTGTTTATGGTGTGTAGATGATAACTTCACATAAAACATGATGCAGTCCTTCAAGTTGTTGAGGAACACCCTCTTGCCTTTCTCTGTGAAATTAACTCCATCATTTCTATATATACCGTCCATATCAAAGCGTAAATTGTTGTGGTATATGGAGCCCATGTTGTAGTCTCAGGAATGCAGAAATAGTTTTATTGACATGTTTCCTGGATTTTTCTATCTGTGAATAGAATACATTTGACCACTTCCATTTCTGCCTTTGGCAAATGTTAGAAAACACAAAGGCAGTGTGTGGGAAAAGTGCCATTCGTTTACCAAAGGTATCCTTCATTAAGGAATTCAAGTACAACCCCAGTAAGTGTACATAGGTCCTTGCCGCCACAGTGCACAATCATGAGGTCTGGATGTTGGCAATCCACAATGCTTTCAACCAAAGGCAGACATTGATGCCATTTTAATCCTTTCTGGCCAAGCCAAGTACTGCCTACATTAGGTAAACCCAAGTCCATGTTAATGCCACTCTTTCTAGCACTCTCTCTGGCCCAAAACACACAACTGTGGCCCACAATCCGCACTCTAACCATTTTGGAGGCAAACTGGCGTAGCACACAGGAGAAGGCTGTAGCTGAATGAGACAGTTTTCAAATTGATAGGCAGTAAAAATGGAGGACAACACCTAAATTAAAAAAGAACATATTTGATTGGATGGTGTTAATATGCAGGTAGCTAAAAGTAGGTCGTGATTTTAGGGAAAAAGTAACTACATCTGTGATTGGCTTTGGAAAAAAAAGTTATGCTGTTTGGGATATGCTTATAATTCCAAACAGACAACCAAACCTGCTACTCTTCAATTTAAAGATAGTATGGTGCTCACAGAAAGGGTTGTGAACCTTTGACCTAGCGCTAGCAGTAAGTGTTCCAAACATGGTTACTGTAGAAACAGAGCTAAAAGAGTGTGGGGGAAGGGAACTAAAAAGAGTAGAGTGTTAATGTAAAAAGGAGAGTGCAATGGAAATATTGTTCATTAGAACGTGTTTGGGTTAAAATTCAGTACTTTTTACAAAGTAAACTATATCCGCCGTGATGTTACAAAGGGAGTTGCGCTGAAAGCCGCGGTGGATTCATGAGTCCACTCTAAATGGCTTCCAAATTGGGCTCTGTAACAGGAGTCCTACAAAGGGTTAAAAATCAGTGCCATTTAGAAATGGTATAACAAAGGTAAAATATGAAAGGAAAGTTCTGATTTGTTTACAATTTCAGGGTCACTGAAAGCAGAGTGGAAAGGGTTGCCATTAATGGTTCCTTTGTACTGAGAGTGGTATACCATTCCTGTACTTTTGACTTTAGATTTTCACTGACAAGAGATTCTGACTAATACTGAGATAAAAATTGGAGAACAGCAAAGATATTTCACAGGTATGTCAATTGGGGTGTACTTTTAAAAAGTAGATGTATATAAAAAGTTATGAGTGTATATAAGGTGCAATAAAATATGTAGGTTATGCACAACAGTAAAAGGGGAAATAAAATGGAGGGTAGATTGTTATTAAGGCAAACCATAGTGAGCAGCAAATGAGGATAAAAATGTCTGAAGAGAAAATAGTTATTTTATTAAGCGCCAATGAATGGATGTGTTTGGAAGTAGATGTGGGTGATTTATTACACTATATAATTTGATAGTATATGTTTTGCACCCCCACAACCAGTGAGGTAGGCAATCATACTTAATTACAGTGCCAAGAAGGTACTTATGTACGCACAACCGATATAGCTAGATAGAAACCGACACACTGCGAGGGACATCAGTAAAACAATTTACACATCCATTTATTCACTTATACATCCACTTCCATACTCAATTTCAAAGTTATGCAGGCACTGTCATAACCTCTCAGACACATATAAAGCTTTTCATGTACCCACTCAGTTAGAGAGAGATGTGCACAGCCATACACCCAGTTATATATGCAGTCGCCCACCCACACAGCCACTCATATACCTATTTACAATACCATAGTCACTCACACACTCAGAGAGTGACAGAGGCACTTAGACATCCACTCACACACCCAGACAGGATTTATGTACTGAACTCCCCTTTTCCAACATCTAAGACATCCTTAAGGTAGGCCGTAGGTAACCCATAGGGCATACTGCTATGTACTTAAAAGGTGAGACATGTACTTTTATGTTTCAGTGAGTTACATGTGCACTTACAGACCCATTTGCCCATTTATACAGTCACCCACCCATACTGCAGCTCACATGCCCATTTACAAAAGCATAGAGCCACTCACACACCCAGCAAGACAGCAACAGAGGCATGTACACATTCACTCACACACCCACACAGCACTTATGTATCCAGCAGTAACTGTCAGTTGCACATAGTTACATACCCCAACACTCACTAACACAGCCAGTAAGCACTCCTTACAGCCACTTACATATACATTTACAGACACATACAGTTACTAAGCGAGCCAGTCATATAGCGACATAGTTACTTACATATCCAGACACCCATCCACAGAGGGACTGAGACACTCATTCAGATATGTACTGAAGAGATGACAATACCAAATCACCCATCCAGACAAGGAGGCCTTTAAACATGTCTTGGGCCTGCTACTGAATAGCCTGTGTTTGCAGTTTTACTGCCAGGCTGTCTTGGCCTTTAGAACCCCTTGTCAAGCCTTAAAGTCTCATTCTAGTGCTTATAAGTCGCCCCTAGAGTATTTATTTATGCGTTTTTATATAGCGCAGACTTTACCCGAAGGTTTTAGAGCGCTTCACAATAGGAACAGTAACATTACATGAGGAGAAGGTTACAAGTGAGCATAATACAAAAGCAAGCGTTACATTACATGAGGAAAAAGTGACAATTGTGCAAATAACAAACAAACCAGATACAAAAAGAGGTATACGTTCCAAGAGGAAAAAGTGACAGGTGTGCATGATACATGAGATACAAAATACAAATAGAGGTATAATACTGCAATAAGTGGCAGTCACTCATAACACACTGGGAAGGCACTTCTATAGGCATGGAGTACAGAATTTCCTATAGTGGAAGAACTTCCTTGAGGGACTAGAGAGGGCGTGAATTAAACAGGGGACTTGAAATGAAGGGAACACACACATAAAATCCAACACAGCACGCAAGGGTGAGGAATGTACAGGAAAAAGTACAAATTTCCAATAAAGAGCGAACTTCCTAGAGGGGCCTGAGAATGAAAGTATTAGTTCTGAAAGTGTCTTTGGAAGAGAAGAGATTTGAGGTCAGTTTTGAAGATTCGGGTAGAGGAGGTGGCACGGAGCAATGGGGGAAGCGAGTTCCAGATTCTCACCGCATTGCCTGAGAAGGATTGTGCCATCGATCTTTCCCTTTTGAAGACGGGGGGCTCAAGCAGAAGCTTTTCCGCATTGCGAGAAGGGCGAGAGCCACCGGACAATTTCAATTTATTCGCCAGGTAACGAGGGGAGGACGTGTGTAAGGCTTTGTGTGTGATGCAGGCAGTTTTGTAAATAGATCTTGCCTCGATCGGAAGCCATCGAAGAGAGGACAGGATAGGAGTGACGTGGTCGCTTCGTTTAGACCCTGAAATGAAGCGAGCTGCTGAATGGAGGATGGATTTGAGAGGGGAGAGGTGGGATTTGGGTAGGCCCGTCAGAAGAGAATTGCAATAATCCAGTCTTGAGAGAACCAGAGATTGTACCAAGGTTTTTAAGTCTTTCTCCGGGAAGAACCGACGGATCCCCCATAGAAGGCGCAACTGGTAACGTGCGTTCTTAGCAATAGAGTTGATGTGGGAGATTAGGTTGAGTCTTTTGTCAAGAATGACACCTAGGGATTTAGCGCTGTCGACAATGATGGGTTTGTTGTTGAGTAGGTTCAGCTGATCCATCCAAGATTGAACAGGAGGAGGTGAGAGAGAGGTAGAAAGGAGGAGGAATTCAGTTTTGGCGGGATTCAGAATGAGTTGGTGAGCTAACATCCAGTTGTGAATAGAGTTGAGAGTAGAGTTGAGTAGGGAGAGATCGTGTGCGGAAGACACCTTAAGGTAGATTTGAGTGTCGTCCGCATAAAGATGGTAATGGATCCCAGATTTGCTTAGGAGGTTCCCTAAAGGTTCCAGGTAGAGATTAAACAAGGTGGGTGCCAGGATAGAACCTTGAGGGACGCCTTGACCTACGGCCAAAGGAGATGAAAGACTGTTCGCTATCTTGATCATTTGGGATCTGTCCGAGAGGAAAGAGGCAAACCATTTCAGCACTGTGCCATCCAGTCCCATTCTCTGTTGAAGAGTGTTGAGGAGGGTGCTATGATTAACAGTGTCAAAGGCTGCAGAGAGGTCTAGAAGAATCAGAAGACACGATTCCCCAGAGTCGAGTATATGCAGCGCATCGTCAATCACTTGCAGCAGGGCTGTTTCAGTGCTGCAATTTTGGATGAAGCCCGACTGGAAGACGCCGAGGAGGTTATTGTCCATAATATGTGAGGAAAGTTGTTTCGCAACACATTTTTCGGTGATTTTCGAAAGAAAAGGGAGGTTGGTGATAGGGCGGAAGTTGTTGAGGTCGTTCGCATCGGCAGAGGTTTTTTTTAGAAGAGGGGTGACCTGACCTGATTTGAGGCAACCGGGAGGGAGCCTTGACTGAGGAAGAGATTGACTAGCCTGGTCCAGTAAGAGAGAGTATAGGTGTAGAAATCGATGGCGATGTCGCTAGGGATGGGGTCAGAAGAATGGTTGGAGGGTTTAGTTTCGAGGATGCATTTGAGGAGGTCATCTTCCGAGATGACGTCAAAGTTCTGCCAGGTAACTAAGGATTTCCGCTCCTCAATGGGGGAGGGGTGGGCGACCTGATCCACCAGTGCTTTGACCTTTTCATCGAAGAATATAGCGAAATCTGCTGCTTTCTTTGAGGAATCCTCAGGCTTAATGGTTAGGGGAGAACAGTTTGGGTTTTTGATGAGGTCAAAAAGTTTTTTGGGTCTGTTTTTGGCTGAGTCAAGGAGGGATCTGAAATGTGATGCTTTTTCAAGGAAGATGTGGTTGTGATATTTGGATCTTGCTGAGCGTAAAGAGAGAGATTGGAGGTGGAAGGAGATTTTCTCCAATGTTTCTCCAGGAATCTAAGGTTTTTCCTTTCATCGTAGAGAGCTTTATTGAACCAAGGTGCTGAGGGGGTGGGTCTATTCCTTTTGCTTTGGAGAGGAGCGACATTGTCGATTTCGACTGCTAGTACTGAGAGGCACTGAGAAGTGAGAACGTTGACATTCACGCTAGGGTCTAGTCTCGGAAGTGCCGGCATAGCAGAATCACAAAAAGTGTCCAGATCAATGTTCTTAGTATTGCGGAACCAGGTAGTAGCTCTTTTAGGTTGGCCGAGAGTTATAACGTGCGATAGGTGAAAACGGAAGGGAATGAGGAAGTGGTCAGACCAGTCTACATGGATGGGGGGAGCAGTAGTCAGCAGGTCTGCTTTGGATATGACAAGGTCCAGAATTGAGCCCTTGGAATGTGTGGTTTCCAAGCAATGTTGGAGGAGATCGTTGGCTGAGAGAAAGGAGGCAAGCTTGTTGGCAGCCGAGTCTCCCAAAGAGCCCCAGTGGAGATTAAAGTCACCCAGGAAGATCTGTCTGTCACTTTGAGAAAATTGGTCACTGATGAAGTCAGTCAGTTCCTCCACAAAGGAAGAGCAGTTACCGGGCGGGTGGTAGATGGCATGGAATCTAAAGGGTGAGCCGTGATGTATTTGAAGTTCTAGGGATAGGCATTCGAATGTACGGAAAAGGGTGGTAGGGAAGGCTTTCATTTGAAGGGAGTTCCTGACGATGATAGCGACACCGCCCCCAATTTTGTCTGCCCTGTCATTTCTGAGGATAGAGTAGTCAGTGGGTACCAGAAGATCAAACAAAGTATGAGAGGAGTCATTAAACCAGGTCTCAGTGAGGAAGAACATGTCAAGATTTTGGTGGGTGATAGTATCAGAGATTTCCACTTTGTGTTTGATTGCAGATCTGCAGTTGTGGAGCAAGCAGTGCAGCTCTGATGCAGATGTTTTGGTGATGGGTGTGTTAGGGTTGTTCAGGGAGATAGGGATAAGATTCTTGAATGAGGGAGCCCGGTAAGAGGGAGATTGGTAAGGTCTGACAGAGTAGGCTGTAGCTAGGCTATAGGGCAGGGTGCTATGTCCTAAAAAGGTAAGATATGTACTTTGAAGTTTAAGTGAGTTACATGCGCACTTACAGACCCATAAGCCCAGTTATACATCCACTCCCCACCCATACTGTGACATACATGCCTATCTACAAAAGCATAGAGCCACTAACACACCCAGTCAGACAGTGACAGAGGCGCTTACACATTCACTCACACACCAACACATCACTTATGTTTCCAGCAGTAACACAGCCAGTTGCACAAACATTTACATACCCCAACACTCACTAACATAGCCAGTAAGCAATCGATACAGCCACTTACATACACATTTACAGACCCATGGAGTTACTAAGAGAGCCAGCCATATACCAACATAGTTACTTACACGCCCAGTGACTTGTATAAGGTATTTTTACAGTTTTTAATTTTCTTCTTGGTTTTTTTCCCAACAAAAAGTAAACAGGGTACTAAAGAGTAAGGTAAGGAAATGCAAAGAAGCAATTGGCTTCAGTGTTCAAAAAACATCAACTTGTAACTGGAAGCAAAAAAAGTAACAGTGATGCTTCTTCACTGTATCCAAGAATGCACTCACAGAAGACATTTTTACAGTGATAAGCATGTGGCATTTCTTCACAGGCAGCTGGTATTGTAATGACTGCAGCTGATGATGGTTCTCTCAAGGGTGCTGTTGAGGTGGACTGTCCTACTGTATCTGCTTTCTCTCACATTATCTGGTTGTAGACCCTTTCATGAATTGTTTTTAAATGTTTCCACATGGAACTTGTCCCATGTGAATACTTTATTTCAAGGCCCCTGGATAACTGCTTACCACAAATATTACACTGCACATATTTAGCAGTAACCTTCTTTCCCCCTGAAGGTTTTGTAAAATGCTGCCAGACATCACTTTGTTGTCTTGCAGGTGGTGTATCTTCCGCCTCATCCTCAAAAGGTTCTGCATGTTCATCCTGGACAAAAGATGAAGCTTCAGCCATTCTATCAAATTATTCACAAAGGTGAACAAAAAAACAAAGCACCACTGCTTCTGAATCCTCTTTCTACAGAGTTCACTGGAGAAATAACTGTTTTTGGGTGTGGTTTTACATGTATATGTGTGGGGTCCTAATGTGCCCAATCAAAAGGAAGGTTTGGGTGTGTCATCGAGCAAATTCACGATTCCAGTAGATTCGCAAGTTCGTGAAACTCATAAAAAACGAGTAACTTTCGAGTGTGCCATATATATATACACATAAAAATATAAAAAGTGATTTACAAATTGAGGCTGATTGTGTTCACAATGATGTCTTTATTGAAAGTAGAAGGATGTACGTAGTTAAAATAATTTTTGAAAATGTTGGCAAATCCACGAATCACAATTCACTGATTTATTGCGATCACGTGATAGGAATCAATAACCATAGAGTACTTATAGTCCTGTCTGTTTTCGGACCCGCGGAGGTACTGCGGCACCAAAAAATAAATAAAACGTGTTCAATTGCATTTACAAAAACATTATATATTTTGCATTAAGTACATATCGGATTTTTACCTTTTAAAATGTATATAATGTATATTTATTTAAAAAAATGTCTTCAGTTAAAAAAAAATACTAAATTAAAAAGCAAAATAAATTGTAGTATACTTAGCATTAAAAATAAACCCTAGAACTTAACTCAAACAACTAAACAATACATGGACGTAATACTTTAAAAATAGAACTTGAAAAACCTTTGAAATTCACTGAAAAAGACAAAGGTTACAGGGATGTTATAGTTAGGAAACAGAATTTAAAAAACCTTAGAAATTCACTGAATAAAAACAAAGGTTACAGGGACGCTATAGTTAGGCTCAGATTATACACGCAAAAAACCATAGAAATGCAGCAGTTATAGTTACCTGAGCAAACTATAACTTACGCCACCGCAAGGCACTGCTCATGACCTCACATATTACATCACTCATGATATGGTAAGTGACATCACTGATGACATTTCAAATGACATCACTGATTACATCATCCACAGAACCACTCTCACATACACTCACAGACCCATAGAACCACTCATACACCCACTCACACACTCATACAACCCCTCACACCCACTCATCCCTAGAGCCACACACACTCATCCGTATAGCCACTCCCACAGCCACTCACCCATACACCCACTCACACAGCCACTCACTCACCCATACAGTCATTCACACAGCCACTCACTCACCCATACAGCTACTCGCACACCCACTTATTTATCCATACAGCACTCAAACACCAATATAGCCTCTCAACAGAGCCACTCACAAACCCACACAACTACTTACAAACCCATTCACACATCCATACAAGCACTTGCACGTCTACTCACTCAACCATACAGCCACTCACGCAGACACCCACTCTCCAATACAGCCACTCACACATCCACTCAGTTAACCAAACACCCATTCAAACAGCCACTCACTCACCCATACTGCCACTAACACACACTGTCACTCACACAGCCACTTAGTGCCCCATACAGCCACTCACACACCCACTCACTCACCAGTACAGCTACTCACACAACCACTCACTCAATCATACAGCTACTCACACACCCACTTATTCACCCGTACAGCTACTCACACACCCACTTATTCACCCGTACAGCTACTCACACACCTACTATTCACCCATGCAGCCACATACATACCCACTCACACACCCATACAGCCACTCACACATGGATACATACAGTCACTCACATAATATATGTTAGAAATAGTATTACTCAGTAGTACACAAAGTATAGTAACTTAACTTTTGCAGCACCTTAGTGTATATATTTAACAGTCATAACCTTTTAGAGAACATCAGTCACTGGATGATGTCATCAGTGATTTCACTCACCATTTCATGAGTGATTTAATATGTGAGGTCATAAGCAGTGCATTGCAAGGGAGTAAGTTATATTTAGCTCAGATAACTATGACTGCTGAATTTCTATGGTTTTGTGCATGTATAATCTGAGCCTAACTATAATTCCCTGTAACCTTTGGTTTTTTCAGTGAATTACTAAGGTTTTTTTTTAAAATTATATTTCCTAACTATAACGGCCCTGTAACATTTGGCTTTTTTAGTGAATATATATAAATGTTACACAGTGCGGTCTCCATTGTATACCTATACATCAGGTCACAGTTTCCATAGGCAGATCGTTTTTTGTTTTGCTAATACTTTGGCGCTGTTTCACGAATCTTCATGAAACTTTCCCAAAAAAGTTCATCCACCTCAGCTCCTCCCTGGAAAGTTTCGGGGTGATTTGTTAAGGGGTGGAGCATCAAAAAGGGGGAGTCCCAAATTGTTTTTTTCCTGTGCAAATTTCCATAGAAATTTGGGAAGCGATAAAGAAAAAATTGCTGAACAGAATCATATCAAATTTGGCAGAAAGATAGGGCCTGATTCACAGAACTAACTTACGTCAAAATCCTAAACTTACAACAATTTTGGTATTCACAGAATGAACTTACACATATGGGTATTCACAGAATGAACTTACACATATGGGTATTCACAGAATGAACTTGCACATCCTAACTTTATGTCCACACTCGGGCCGGAATTTCCGGCCCAGTGGCGGAGATTCCGGCACAATGGCGGAATCTCCGCCTCCGGCCCGGAATCTCCGCCTCCGGCTCGGAATCTCCGCCTCCGGGCCGGAAACTCCGCCTCCGGCCCGGAAAACCAGCAATTTCTCCCTTTTGAGCATTTCAAGTGCCTCCCATCCCCCACCATGCTCCAGCTGAAGTCAATTAAGACCAACTGCAAAACCAGTACCACATAAAAGCAGCACACATTCAGGGCCCAGCTTTGGCCACAGAGAGTACCTGTTTGCTTTGCTGTTCATCGCCACTGCAAAATGTACATTGTGAGGAGGAAGAAGAACTTCACAACTGAGGAGACCACCATGATTGTGGAGTTTGTTGTGAGGCAGCACAAACGCCTATATGGTCTCCCACCTTACTGCACCAGTGGCACACAGAAAGCAGCTCTCTGGCAGCAGTTAGCCACTGCTGTCACAGCATTGGGGGAGGATGTGCGCACAGTCCGTGAAATAAAGAGGAAGTGGCACGATGAAAAGATGAGTGCAAAGGAGAAGTACTCCAGGATCCAGCTGAACAGAGTTCTCCCTGCCTCACACTCTCGATCCCGCCTCCGTCTCACCCCACAAGAGGAGGATATCCTCACTACAATCCACCCCCACATGCTCCATGGGCTGCCTGTGAGTGATGTCCGCAACGTGGCACCAGGTAAGTGGGATGACAAGAACAAGTATACAAAATGTATGTCTGTGTCGCACTGCCATTGTGAGTAAGGAAGTTGTCCAAATTCCATATACAAATATAGTCAGTCAGAGGCTCATGTGTTTCTCTCTGTATGTTGCACCACAAGTCCCAGAATCCTTTGTATTAGAAATGGCAAATACCTTTCACACTATGAAATACAAAGGCCCAGGCCTGAAGCCGTATATACCGAACAGTGCTAAGTAGCAATTGTCAAAGTGCCCCTTCCACTAATCCAGACACGGCTGGGTCAGTCAAGAACGTAAGGGGGTGGGGGTGCAGTGCAGAGGCAAATCAACACACAACGGAATGGAGAAAATAAGTCCAAATAAACATAAAAACAAATCACCCTGGCCCTTCCAAAATCACAAATCAGAAGGTGAGAGAATCCTTATTTAAAAATGTCAGTCCCAGAATCCATTGTTTAATTCCCACCCTGCCATGCCATTACATCACCAACACCCCACCGCTCCTACCTGCACCGGCCGTGGCAGTACTTCACAATACTGTTAGCATGCAGAAGATACGAGGAAATGTCTGACAAGTGCAACATGTACATTTTCCATGTGTTGATGTGTATCTCTTCTCACCCATTCACACATTCAGCCAGAGTACAGACAGCCACAGTAGCAGAGGTCCCAGCATCTTCTGGGAGGAGACCTCATCCAGAGCAACGCAGACCACCCTCACTAACTGGTAAGTCAAACGTGGCAGGAGATGGTCAAAATGCATACATAGGCAGCAGAGAACAGAGGGCGAAACATAGTGTCTGCATCTCAAAGGCAACTGGAGAGGAAAAACTAGCCTTTCTGGAGGAACAAGGAGGGAGTGAGATACATACCCCTGCCCCAGTGCATTGCCCACCGTGGTTTTGGCTGCATTGGCAGCAAAAGGGCCAGTGGAAGGCCCCAGTACAAGCCCTGACATTATGGACAAAGGGCATTGGGCCCCTAGAAAGGGCAGTTGGCCTGGGTTCAGCTTTATGGTGGTGATAGGGCGCAAGGCCCTAAGGAGATGTATGCACCTGGGGAGTGTCACTAAGGTGCCCTCCTAATTGTGAGTTATTGCATAATATGTTTATGCTTATGATGCCTATTGCATAGTGTGTTTATGCCTACAGAGGTTGCGTAATGTGATTATGCATATGAGTTTGATGCCTAATGTGATGCAGACATAATGCGTTTATGTTGCTAGAGATATTGCCAAGTACAATATTTTACCAGTAGTCACTGGTTGTGTTTTATGTGTGCTACTAGTGCTTTCTAAAGGTTCTGACAGTGGCCCGATTGGCCCTGTCCTGTATATAATCCCCTGTAAATATTGCCTAGTGCTAGTTGGCACAGTGTAAATGTGTGATTATGATTCTAATGTGTTTTGGATAATACAAAGGCTATTTTCATATAACCTTGTGTGGAGTTTCTTTTGTGGTGTGCCTAGTGTGTTGCTGCTGTATGTGTGTGTTGCGCAAACGATTTACACATTGCCTCTGGGATAAGCCTGACTGCTCGTGCCAAGCTACCAAGGGGGTCAGCAGGGGTTATCTTCAGTGTGTAACTCCCTTGCCCAGACTAGAGTGGTGGTTTCTGCCTGGCTTAGGCGCAAGCTCTAGCCAACCAGAAATCCCATTTCTAACATTAGTTGTGAGCGGTGAGGATAGGACTTGCGTTTACGCAGTACCACAGCGACAACTGGTTGCACTACAAACTGCATTTAGAGAAATCACATGTTTAGGGATTATTTTTCCTGAGTTTTATTTCTTCTTAAAAGTGTCATTTTTGAATTGTGTATTCCTGCTTCAGCTCAGACGCCTAGGTACACTGTGGTTGTGTATTCTGCCAAGATGGGAGTAATCTATAATGAGGATGACGTTTGGGAGTACACCCGGGAGGAGTTAGAGGAATTCTGCAGAGAGAGGGGGATACCAATAGTGGGTAACATCCTCAGAAAGCTTTTCCTTTATGAAGCACTCCTTAGGGGAGAACCCTTAGCGTGTGGCGGGGACCTGTCTGATTATCCCTCTGCATACCAAAGTGGTGGTTTTGAGATAGGGCCTGAAGAGTCTGAAGAGGAGGAAGAAAATGACAGGGCAGGGACACCAGTAGAGAGTGAGGACCCCATAGATAGGGAGTCCCTTGCTCGGTCCGGTGCCAGGGGGAGTGCCACATCCCAGAGGAGTGGGTGGATAGGAGGGAAGAAGGGAAGCATCAGCTGGCTTTAGAGAAGCTCCAGAAGGAGAGCCATGAGAACATGGAGGCTCAGAAATTGGAGTTGGAGAATAGGAAGTTAGCCTTAGAGGAGGAAAAGGCCTTGTTGGCCCAGGAGTTGAGTCTCAAGGCGTTGGGCCTTGAAGAGAAAAAGCTAGAGACTGAGAGGGTCTTAGCGCAGGAGAGGATGGCGGAGGCAGAGAGGGCCTTCGTCAGGGAGAAACTAGCTCTGGAGGGTAGATTATCCCCTGAGTACAGTTTTAGTTGTCTGGATTTACCAGTGAGGGTGGGGTCCAGTGGTGGCAGCAATATGGAGTCCAGTGCAGGAAGTCCCACTCCCAGATCCCAGAGTATGGTGCCTAGTTCCCAGGAAGAGGGGTACAGGTTGAGGTTCAGGGGAAGTAGAAAACTGTCTCACCAGTCTTGAGGGGAGTTTGTGGATGTGTGTTGTGATGCACTGGAGGATTGGGTGATGGGTAGCACGGCAAATGATTGTGAAGGGCTGTTCAATCTGGTTGTCAGAGAGCACATGTTCAGTAATTGTTTTCTGGGGTTGAGCCAACACCTGTTGGAGTGTGAGTTCTCTGATCCCAGGGAGCTTGCACAGGAGGCAGACCTCTGGGTGGTTACTAGAGGTTCTGAAGAGGCATTGGGGAGTGACCCTAAGAGGAGTGGCTCAGGTATCTTCCAGCCCTGAGTGGTAGAAAAGGTTCAGAGTAGCCCAGCTAGGTCCCGTTGTAGTGGGAGGGTTGTAGGGCCTCACGTCCTGTCTTCGAGGAGAGGGAGTGAGACTGGGATGCGTCCCGATAGTGCCCAACCTCAGTCTCAGGGCCTGGATGGTTCCTTAAGGGAACACCAGGTAGGGAGCCTAAGCTGTACTAGTAGTCCATTTGAGGGGGATCTCCTAGTGTCAGGAGAACGTGGAGTGTCTGTAAGCAGGCCTCCATCAGTTCTGGTGTCTGGCAGTGCCACTCCTAAGTGGAGGGTGCAGAAGTCCAGATTGAGGGGTTAGAGGGGGAGAGAGTCCCCAGTGGAAGAACCAGTGGGTCAGGGGCCAGCCAGGAGGGATGAGTCTCCTAGGAGTGACCATGGTGGTCTGCATCTCAAAGGCAACTGGAGAGGTAAAACTAGCCTTACAACTATAGGAATCCTCAAAGGACATTTACCTTCAGCAAAATAGATCTGGGAATAGCAAAATAAAAATTATAACATATCTAGGCTCTTTATGTCATTGTGTGTTATGAACATTACATGTATTCCACCAACTGCTCCAGGACTGGGAACTCGATTGTGGAATTGAGTGCCAGACCAACTCTGAATGTATCCACCTCTACATTGCAAAAATATCAGTAGACTAAATTTAAAAAATCCAATGAGAACAAATATGACAATGATGAACAAGAAGTGAGATTCATAAACCAGTAATAGAGTATGCGTCCTCTGTCCAACTTACAAAGTTCCTTTTCCATACATGAATCTGTCAAGTCCAACCAGCTGGTCATAGATGTCATAATTGTAGGGTATGTCTTCTGGTCCATTAACAAAACATGATTGTGGACCTTGCGCCAGGAAGTTGTTGTGTCAATTTGATAGACGTTGCTACTAGGCAGTGGGGCCATAATAAGTTGAATATGGGATCACTCATTATAATTTGTGGTAGACACGTCTGCAACGGTAGTGCCCACACTGCTTGTGCTCATCCTTTGTGCCTCAAATTGAGTGCTTCACATGTGGCAGCCGGTATGTAAAGTTGCAAACACACTTAGCATTGTAGGTCCAAGGATGTCCTCCCAGAGTCCAAGACACACATTGACTTCTGCTACAAGGTTGCCTGTGACATCTGGTCGGGGACCACACACTAGGCAGGTGCGGGGCCATGGTAAGGAAACTCAGGAACAATGAACCTGAATGCCCATGCCCATGAATGTGCCTCTAATATCTGCTGTATGTTGTATGTGTATCACATAACTGTTTTCCTGCATCACAATATGCCTCCATATGGCATTGAAACATATACCAGGTCACACCATGGTGGCTAGTGAAAGGATGTCACAAAACATATGACAAGTGAGTGTAGAATGGACATAAAAATAGTATATAGTGTAACATGAAGTGTACTAGACACAACTGGATTGTAAATCAATGATATGATAACTCCGTAGCAGAATTCCAAAGGACAAAAACATTTTGAAATTGGTGTGGATGATGCTTGCAATGATGCCAGTTCTGTACATTTGTGATGGATGTATGGGCTGCCAAGTTGAATCATCAGGAAGTCACAGTCCAAGATCTCGTGGCTGAAAGGCCAAAACCAAATCCAGTGTAGGCGTCAACCATGAAAGATTCACAACTTAACCACAATGTGTTATCCTAATCAATTGTTGCACTCTGCTTGCCTCCTCTTCTACTGTGTCCACCTATATAATTGAGTGTATGGTATGTGAGGTAAGGATGTCTGCTGTACAAAACATCATCTGTTGTCAGCTTAGTTCAACCATGATGTAGGAAATGGATAATGGAAACAGATGACACTCAAATGCTGGACATAACAAATGTGTGATCTCTCAAGCCACAATGAGCTTTGTGAATCCATTGGTAGGGAAGCACAAATGACACACAAAATGTACGTGATTATTGCACATCTCACATATGAACTCTGCTATGCAATGTTTGAACTGATGTGCAAATGTGAAACTGCTCAGCCTGTGGATGTACACTCCTTTCAACTTGTCAACACACAACATCATACTCATGAGACATATTAGTCTTAACGGTGAAGGTGTAAGCATTGCAATATGCTGGCGTCCAGATCATTTTTCCCTCCCTTCCTATATCAGTAACCTTCTCATATACGTTTGTCTGTTGATGTGTCATCTCATTGATGTCAGTGCTGTGTGCATGTAACAGCTGGCAACTGCTGCATGTCAGCAGGGGTACACATGTAAAGTCCATGAGGCAAACATGCTGCACATTGTCCAGGAATATCCTATCAGTGGTCATTGACAATGACATATACATGTTAGCTCATAGCTATTATCTGGTGTACTGAAATATGGATATGTATGTCTCAACACAGCTTTGGAGAGAATGACGCCAGTGCAGCGTACAACATCATCCCGGGGAATGCATGACATCCTGGCTGCAGTAGTGAAACCCGCTCGCACATGTACATCAGGTAAATGTGGTGTGAAGTGTTACTTATTTATTTGCAGAGTTTTATATAGCGCTGGCTAGACCCGGAGGTATCAGAGCGCTTTACATACGGATCAGCGAGTTACGAAATTGATTCAGTTACAGGAGCATGGGGGGTAAAAAACAGTTACATAGGGAAAAAAAACAATGTTGCACAAAAACATCAGTTACAATAACATAGCATAAAATATTGACATGTCCAAAGGGGTATGGAAGGTAGAGGGGGAAAAGGAAAAAGGGGAGAAAAGAAGATCGGGATAGGTAGAACCGGCAAGGAGGGAAATGCTCCAAGGGAACCAGAAGACAATAAGAAAAGTCAAATGTGGGATCAGTAGTCATAACATCCAGAAGCAACAATGACTGAAAAAGAAAGGAGGGAAGAGGGAGACCGGTGGGGGGGGGGGAGGGGGGGTAAAGTCAGAGTAAAAGGCATTGTCAGGCGACAAAGGGTGTAGACCAGCAACATGTGAAACGGACGAATCATCCAAGATGGAGGACCCGGGTCACGGGCGCCGTTTTAAAAGTCACAAAATGGCGGGACAACACAAGAAATCCAATCCACAAAATAACCAGGGCGCTGGCGCAGGGTTGAGGTGGGGGCCATCACTGGCCCCACGTTACCCTATGTAAACCATGACAAAGATGAAAATCCCCTTCTGCAGATAACCTGCAGTTGTTGTTAACAAAGTTCCATCCATATCATAAGTGTCACATGTGCCTCTTTGTAAATTGGTAATGCAGATGATTGACATTGGTGTCACTTCCCACTACAGCTGCTGGATCGGGGACCACTTTGTCAACAAAACCTACAACAGGGGGAGCAGAAAAGGACACAAAGTTGTGGATGGAGCTGGTAAGTGTGCTTTTTGAGTGTACATCTACGTTTCACACCTCAGTGCCATTGTGTGAGCTGTCACTTGTAGGGGTACCAAAACCAGGTCACATGTGCATCATCTGTCGATGCAAAGTACAGTAGAACCAACCCTTGTGTTTCACGATATCTCATACTCGGTCAATTACTTATCCTGTTGCTACCTCTGTGTTCCAGGTGATGCTGACGATGAGGAGGAAGGACCTTCCACCAGTGTTGGGCGACGGGCAATTAGAGGTGAGAATCCTCTGCTCCTCCAGGCAGTGATGTCAGCTGCAAGTCATGTCAGAGGAGGAGGAGGAGGAGGAGGAGGAACTACCTGAGGAGGATGAAGTATCGGACGATAGTGAGTGTCTGCGCATCCACTCAGGGGATGGAGAATCTGATGCCATGGACAGTAATTTGCACCGATTGCCCACATTTAGCAAGGTCTCACACCCTCCTCCCAGCAAAGTGTGTCAGCCTCGTGCAATGAAAAAGGTTGCCTGTCCCCAGCATAGAGATAACCAGCCACAGTTCAGCCCCACCCCAACACAGACCTCACTCCCTCACAGCCCTCACATCCGGGACAGACATGGTGGTTACCCTACACACTCCTCCCCAGACAGTGTATCCCAGGCATTATCTTCACCATCTGAGGGAAGTACCAACCCTGCTGTGGTGCAGGCATCCCCTGGGCACCATTCACCTGTCCACAGGCTTCCACATGCCAACATCCCCCTGCTCTTGGACCTGGTGGACTCATCCATGGCCGGGCCCTGCATGGAGGGCCTGCACATGTCCGTGGTGGCCAGTGGCAGCAGGACTTCTTCCAACAGCAGGCAGATGTGAGGCAGGACATACGTGCCATAGGGGCCACCCTGTCAGACATGTCTGAGGCCCTGCGCCAATTCCCTCAGGTGGTGGACCGACAGACCCATGTTTTGGATAGGTTGGATAGAACCTTGCAAGACATGTCCAGGAATATCAGAGACATGATATCTTTCCAAAGGGAAGAGAGTGTAAGACACCATTCCTTGGCCATGAAGATGATGGACGGCATGATGGCAGTGTTCCAAAGTCTACCTTCACGGGCAATGCAGGGAGGGGAGCCATCACATATGCCTACAGCACATCACACCCACACACCTGTTCCACAAACTGCACAGGACCACCGCATGGGTACACATCCACCACCGTCCCCCATCCAGCCCTCCCCCCACATGCAAATCCACCACCACCCCCTGAACAGGCACTACCACCACCTGCACAACAACACCCTGTCCATGCACATACACCAAGTGTACAGACACAATCCACCCCTGCACATGGACTTCACCCTGTACAGGCACATGCCGGAGACCAACCTGCACCTCGGCGTCAACCCAGACTTAATCCCTCACAGCGATCATCACCCCAGAAATTGCGAAGTCAAAAGCACAATCCCCAGTGACCACATCCCAGGAACTTGTTGTCCAGTGTGAATATGTTTAAATAAAAAAATATCAGATCCCAAGTAAAATCTCTGTTGTGTATCATGTCCTGATAGACTAATGTTCACCAAGTGAGTTGGCGTAGAGATGAGAGGATGTATGTGTGTGTGTGTGACACATCTGCAAGTTGAACCCCATCATTGCAGCAAGCCCTCATGTGCAGAGCAGATGAGTACCCAAATACCTTGGCATTTTTTGTACAAGACATTCACAATGAAGCAAAACAAGATAGACAATGTATGAATAAAAATAAGTGTTTAAAGGACAAATATGTAAGGATAGAAATAAAACAACAGTCCGTCCGGAAGGGAGAAAGGAAAACAAATGATGTCCTTACTGCAGAAGGAGAAGGGAACTTGGATTGGGGTGGAGCAACATAAATATAACACGTCAGGGAGCGTCAGGGAAACCAGTCTATTTACAAGGGGAAAAGTAAATCATTGTCCAAAAACAGAGTGTCTGTCAAACTGTTCAATTGTCCTTCTGGTCATCCTCTAGGACCACAATGTCCAGATCCTGTGAATCACATGCCTGCTCCTGGCTGGCCGGTGCATGGACAGGCACCACACGGGGTCGGGATACATGAGGAGTTTGGGGGAAAGAGTGTGGGGCAACGGACAGGGGGAGACATTGACGGTGGTGTGGGAGGGGAGTTGGGACACAACAGAAGACATGACTGCACTCAGGGAAGTGAAACCGGCAGTGAGGGTGGCCAGAGCGCGTAGAATTTCCTCTCGCATCAGGCGCACCTCTAGACACAGTTGCAGCAAGATGCGAGAGGACATGTCTGACTGACCCTCACATGCCCATATCAAGTCCTCTGGTACAGCCGCAGATGGAACAACAGAGGGAGGGTTTTGGGTCGCACGTGGGGGGTGTGGTGCATCAGGTTCGGAATCAATGTGGGTTTCGACCTGGCAGCTATGATGAGGGGGACAGATTGCAGAGGATGCAGCTGGAGGCCCCCATCGAATGGGGGCCTCAGGAGTTAGGGAGGGGCTGAAGGCAGGACCAGGTTGCATAGTGGCCTGCCCTGTGGACACCTCGGAATAAATATGTTCGGCATGGTCCGTGGGTGAGTGGCTCTCCACCCCAGCCTGGCCAGAGGTGTCCAGTTCATCACCCCCCCCCATCACTGTCCTCAGCCTCCACCCGGTCTGTGGCACCAGAGTTGTCCTCATGGTCAGTCCGGGTGGGCGCAATCCCCATGCCTGCTGATGTTGAGGGTCCCGCCTCATCGTCCTCTTCCTCAGTACTGGACAGAGGTCGTAGCCGCCGGCGCACCACAGATGTCCTGCTCCGAACCCGGTCCTCTTGGCCAGCTGAGTCCACTGAAATGTAAGACAAATCATTATGTAGTTGGTGTACACATCAGGTTAAGACACATATCAAGCGTAACGACCGCTGTGGCACTAAGAGACCTCAAGATTAATATCTCTGGTCCAAATCTTCTCCCCTTAAGCAAAGTGTATCAGGCAAAAGTTATACCACCAATCAGTTATGTAAGCGAAGCTATGCGAGGGAGAGAAACTGAAAATCTGGATCGTACAATAACGAGAGCAATTCAAATGCAATTTTGGCCTACCAGGATACACATCCCCCACACAATGAAGTCTGGAGCTCGGGATACAAATGCAAGAGCTTGCCAGCAAAGGGCCGTTCATCAAAGGTTGGATCAAATTCAAAAGGGGTCCACCTGACACACTAAACATGCATCTGTGTGAAGAACTGAACAGTAAGGTGGCATGTCCAGCCCAATGCTACTTGGACAACTCACTTATTCAACTGGGACTGCAGGAACTTTGGTAGCTACCAGCGACCATCCACAGCTTAAAAAAATAGTAAATGATGTGATCACAAAAGAATCACTCATACAGGACAAAGCATCCCTGACAGAGCGCGCTCATGGCTGGGTCACCTTGCAGACTAACAGCAAGGCAGCACCGCAAGCCTATCTTCTTACCAGCTTTTCCAGTGCAACAAATGAGAAATTCCTGAGATTCCGCCTAGTCATACTACCATCTGCATATCACATGCCGCCCTGGCTACGCCCACAGATTCCAGCAATCTGCAGACTCTGCGGGGAGGGGAAGGAGGATATAGTGCACCTGCTGACTATTTGCAAGGCCCTAAAAGGGGAATGACGGATCTTGCTAAGACCCCTCTTCAATACGACATCCATTAGAACTTGCAGACAAGCAGTGTTAGCATCCTTTTCTGGCGAGGATGTTCAACTAACCTGCCGGCTGGTAAAATACCTATCCGATGCAGTAACTACCATAAAAAGGCAGGCCATCCAGTTAGCAGACTGCACTACAGCTGAACGGACTATGGTTCTTTGAAGGAATTCTTATTAGTCACTGCCTGTGCTGCTGCCCTATACGGGAATATTAGCATGTCAAGATTGGTACTTCACGCATCTTAAAGAACTGAGCAGGCGCAGCAAATGGGAACCTTGATTAATGTCAAAGACTGGCACACCATGCACTTTCAGGGTTTTGCACCAGGCAGAAAGCCCTCTACAACTCCCTTTTATGATGCTCAAATCACCCTCCTCCAACACCCAAAGTCCCATTATCCTACTGTAAGTCCTTGTATATATCATAGCATGTATTATCCAACAATCTCCAATTAACGCACTGTTTCCTACCCTACTGTGACATATCTGGAAAACAGTATTCTCAGCACTCATCCAGCACTCAGCACTTTACTCTGCTGCTAGTTAGGCTGAATACTGACGTCCCTCAACAACACATTGCAGATGCCTAGCACTTTCCACTTTCTATCTGCACGAAGCAACTTATCCATCTACGCCCCTCCACTCTAACTCGCTGCCTGGCACTAGACCAATGTAGCCAGGCAACCTACGCTGCCTTTTAAAGCATGCACTGCTCCCTTGTCTCTCTCCATAGCAAGTTCACAGCCTAAGCCGCCCAGCTCTCAGCTCCCCCAAGCACCCCATGGCCCTATGTGTACATCGCTTTACTACACAGTAAAACCTCAGCAAGCAAGTGACCAGTATTCCTTTTTTGCCGTTAGACAAGTAGAACACTATTGACTTTAACAAGAATCAAGCAGAGGCAACAACTGCTGCCTTGCACTCTGCACTTCACTTTATAATTTTCTTTTTCAGCTGTTTTACATCACTTGTGGGCCACATATTATTGACATTTTATGTTGTTTTAATACTGATCTGTTTTAAGTCATAGAAAATGCCAAATAATGTAATGCATGATTGTAAAGGTGTTAATTAACTGTACAATATAATCAACTTCAACTTCATACACATATCAAGATGAGCCAAGGTCAGACTTTGTTCTCCTCTGATCACACTATCGAGTTGTGTGTGTTTACAAACTTAAATTACGTGCATGTTCACTGTCATCTCCTGATTTGAGTCTGACATGGACACCTCACAAGATCATTGGTGGTTAGCACGTCTGTACTGCCAACCCTCAGTTATGGCATTGTTGTGACCTGTGTGTCCTGTCACTGCGACATGTGCAGGTTCTACAACACTGTCCACTAAAGGAGCTCAGAGAGAGTCCAGATGAAATTGGAAAAAGCCTGTGATATGGAGTGTCTGCACTTTCACGTCTGGACATATGTTATCTGCTGTGTAGTATTGGATGGGACAACACTAAGGCCGATTGGGGGTAACACATCCATTTAGGGTCTGGGCAAATATGTTTGTTAAGTTGTGAGTCTGAGCTTATGATATCCTCTCTCACAAGCTGACAATCCACTGCCACATATTGCCTTTGGAGGTTGAGCAGGTAGTGCTGTGCACTGATGAACAGTAGTGGCTCGTTGTTATAGCGACCTGTACATGGGAAATGGCATTCAAGCTCCTGGGGGTACGACGTGTGTCTGTGGACACACTTGTCTAGATTTGCAACACTTATGAGTGTGGCAAGGCTCTCAAAGTCTGTCTTGACTCAATGGCACATGATGATCTGTCTCTATCAGAACCCAAACTCAGCAAAAGCAAGGTAAGTCACAGCATACAATTCCCATTGGCCTCACAAACACACACTGGGCAGTGTCTGTAACATACATCATCCAATGCACACATCAGTCATGATTCCCTTGTTTCACAGTTAGTGGTGCTGGCAGTGGAACTTTCATCAGTAATCCAAATGTGTGTCTCAAATCCCCAATTGTCATGATGACACCACAAGTCCCAGGATGCACTCAGCCAAGTCCAGAAAATGGGCTACATTGAGCTTTTTGCTGCATGATGAGTGCTGCATACACACAGATTAGGAGACTGGAGGCATGGGACTCAGAATGGTACAGCTCTGTCTGCACTTGCATCATACTTCCAGACACATTTAGCCTATAATGCACTTACCATGTCTCTGCTGCTCTTGCTCCTCCAGCTGAGCATGGAGGGTCGGAAGAGCTGCACGCAGGACCCTCCTGTACAGTGGCGAGAGGCGAGGACGATGCACATGGTGCTGGGAAGACTGGCCCAGTAGCTCTTCAGCCTTGATCCGGGCCCAGCGTTTCAGGTCCTCCCAGCGCTTGCGGCATGCCCTCGCGTTCCTGGTGTGCACACCCACTGTACTGCAGCGCTCACCAATTCTGGCCCACAATCTGGTCCGCGCTGCATTGCTCAGCTGTTCCTCTGGCCCCCCATATAGCTGAGGATATTTCTCTATCACCCCCTCAGATAGCATGTCCAATTCCCTTTCACTGAAAGGGGTGCTTTCTCTTCATAACCCTCAGCCATTTTGGGGGAAATGAGGTTGATGAGAGCAGCAGGATGTCACAGGATCTTATCGGTGAGAGAGGATGACTCAGAATGAACACTAAATGTCTGTCATAAACTTTCTGTGATGTATTTCCTGTCCCCCACTTCCTGTATGTGATTTCCTATATGAAAATTATGCTTCTGGTCAAATTTCGGAGTTTACGGCCCGAAAACGGACTTTCCGCATGCGCAGAGTACGCAACGCTATCGCAGAGTACTCTGCGCATGCGCAAAGTACACTACGCTATCGCAGATTATGCTGCGCATGCGCAGCGTACGCTGCGCATGCGGAAATTGCGTTTTCAGGCCGTAAACTCCGAAAACTACCCAGAACCCAAATTTTCATTTAGGAAATCACATACAGGAAGTGGGAGACAGGAAATACATCACAGGAAGTAGTTGTCAGCCATTTTGTGTTCATTCTGAGTCATCCACAACCACAGAACAAATCCACTGCCATCCTATTATTCTGTAGCAGATAAAAATTTAATGACTGTGTAAGATTAATTCTTACACATGAAACAAAAGGGAGAACAGACCATGTAATGAGATTTGGGCTGGGACAAGGGGGAGGGGCTGGCACAACATCACACCCCAGTTTACTTCTCAAATGCTTTGCATTATGGTACATGTAGTCCATATTTAGTGATCAACACAAGAGTTGTCTGTTGTGTTACAGTGTATTAGGGGTAGCAGTGCTGTACTTCCCAGACACATAGTGGCATATTCAGCCACAACATCATCACTCACGTTGTGGGACCAACATACTTGGTGTATGCTAATCATTTGGGGGACAACTATCACAAATCCTATAGTCATGCACTTTTTACATACAGACTCCCATTGTCAAAAGGTACAGGAGGGTCTCTCAGAACATGTACATCTCATCCTCAGAGTCAATAGACTCCTTGTGAAATCCACTACACTGATTGCTGACATTGGCACATGACCTGAAGCACGGTCAATCTTTTGACTCATGTCAACAGTTGTGGCTGACATACAGTTAGTGTGGTTTGCAAAGTTGTCTCAGGATGGATTTTTTGGACAGAGTGGTAAATATCCATTTTTCATCATTGACAACAGACAGCAAACCACATCTTGTCCATGACACATCAGGTTGCTCACGTGAAAAACGTGGCAACCAGCTGATCACGGACTTGCATACCCTGACCTCGGTTATGTGCAATGGCCCGGTTGCCCGGATTCAGAGCTAGCCGAGGTTCAAGATGTATCTGTAAGCCATGTGTTAAACAATATTGTGCAACACACAACAGGCCATAATGATCTTGCACACAACTTCAGGGGAGTACGTCAGCACACCCCCTGGACGGCTGAGACATCTGAAACGCGACTTCAACAGACCAAAAGTGTGCTCTATGATGGCTCGAGTTCGTATGTGTGCCCGATTGTACCTACGCTGAGGTACAGTGGTTGGATGTCTGTACAGTGTGAGGAGTTGAGGGGAGAGTGCATAGCCAGCATCGCCTAAGGAGGGAAGATAGGGCAATAGGTTACATTTCCAAATGAAATTTGAACAGAACATGATCTTTACTTAGTACATGCAGTGTCTGTTGTGACCGTGTATGTGGCTTGGTGATTCTTATTGTAGAATGGTTGTTGATATAAGGTGGCATTCATTCATTACTGGGCTTCTTGACAGGCCCCTTGTGCCACCAGTGCGTCACTTTTCATATGTGATACAGTGACGTACTGGCAGCGCAAGGGTATTGTAACTGAGCCCTTTCATAAGCACACATCACTCTTTTTAGTACTTGGTACTTACCCAGTAACCACATGTTGCCATATTCTCCCGCAGCCAACCGCCGGACAAGAGGTGACATACGGAATACGAAGCTGTCATGGGTACTGCCTGGAAACGCTGCATGCACGTCTGAGAATCTCCCACTGGCATCACAGACAGCCTGCACATTGATGGAATTCCATCGGTGTCTGTTGCAGTATATGTGTGCAATGTGGCGGGGTGGCTGAAGGGCCACATGGGTACAGTCAATTGCACCCAGCACACGTGGGAAGCCGGAGATGCCAAAAATTCCCTAGCTGCCCTTTGTCTGCTGGCCAGTGTATGGGGCATTCGTATGTGAAGGTGGGCTCTAGAATTGATGCAGCGCAGTACCTGATGCAGGTACCGGGACTGGCTAGCCTGGGAGATGCCCACAACATCACTGGTGACCCTTTGGAATGACCCCGTAGCGAAAAAATGGAGGGCAGAAAGGACCTTCAGATAGGCTGGGATGGCATGGGAGCAGCATGTAGGTGAGTCAAGTTCCTCCTCCCAATCACATGCCATCTCCAAGATGACTTCTGGAGGGAAGCGGTATCTGGCCCTTACTTCTTGAGTGGACATCCCAAATATGTTGATCCTCTGTCTGAAGATCCTCTCTCTCCTCCTCCTCCTCCTCAAGTCTTCTTGCTGCATGGCAAGGGGCAGAGCAACAAATACATTCAGCGACATGTTGAAAGTGTTTCTGTGTGTCTGCTCTGCTTTCATATGTGCAGCAGGGCTGGGATTGGCTGCAGTGTGTCAGATGATTCATCATGGGGGATGGTAGGCAGTTGGACAGGTGTATGGAATTGAGGTAATGCTCAAACGGCCGATAGGCGGATATTCCGGCCCGGGAGCGGAGATTCCGGGCCGGAGGCGGAGGCGGAGATTCCGGGCCGGACGCGGAGATTCCGCCATTGTGCCTGAATCTCCGCCAGTGGGCCGGAAATTCCGGCCCGAGTGCGGACATAAAGTTAGGATGTGTAAGTTCATTCTGTGAATACCCATATGTGTAAGTTCATTCTGTGAATACCCATATGTGTAAGTTCATTCTGTGAATACCCATATGTGTAAGTTCAATCTGTGAATACCCAAATGTGTAAGTTCATTCTGTGAATACCAAAATTGTTGTAAGTTTAGGATTTTGACGTAAGTTAGTTCTGTGAATCAGGCCCCTAGATCTTTACTCAGTGTGTTTTTTGTGATTTGTTGTAAATCGCTGCAGCCATTTTTGAGAAATTAAAGTTCAAAATGTAGTGATATCTGGAGAGCTGGCCTTGCAGGAGTACTGTGGTTTTCCAACGATACCACAAATTAAAAAAATAAAGCATTCTGATTAGGAAAGAGGACTTTTTTTCCTGTTGCCCATGCGGGATCGATATGGGCCATGCGGGACTGAGCAATCTGATTAGCTGGCCGCAACATGTACATAAATGTTGCGGCCACCATTTCAGCACTCAGGGACGTGGTCACTGTGTCCTGTACCATGACCCTTTTGGGGGGGCGGGAGGTGCAGGGCCAAAAAAAAAATACGCGTGCTGTGGGTCCTGCAGTATTTCTTCAGGACCCAACGCGGCCCCCTCTGTGCTAATGTGGGACTCTTGTGGAAGCAGTGGTACCAGGAGATCATACAAGCAACAGGTGAAACTGTGGCGTCTCAAGGTGCTGCGGGTGATGCTTCAGCTGAAGTACTGCAGGAGAACTGCATAAGAAAGGAAATGTGGGGTTTCATGGGGAGTTGGCCGCAAGGACTGGCCACAGGCCAGGCCCTTTGGCCAACCCACCTGCTGTGCACGGCCAAAAACCGTGAATGTCAGGGGTTTGGTTGCCCACAGGGGTTGGCCGCATGTGACGAGTCGTATCCTGTGCATGGCCTAATGCTTTGCTCAGTAAAAGAGTTGGGAGAATGTGGGCAGGAACCCATGTAAATGCATTAACAAACTAAGGTTAAAGTGACTTTATAGCTAGGTATGGTAATAAGATGCTACTATACATAAAAAAAAAAAAAACTCAGAAAATTCACTGAGAAAACCAAAGGTTAAAGTGAAGTTATAGTTAGGTAAATTAATACGATTTTAGCTTATGTTTAAAAAGCCCTAGAAATTCACTAAAAAAACAAAAGGCTAAAGTGATGCTATAGTTAGGTCTTAAAATAATATACAAACTAACGTTTAAAAAACAAAACCACTGAAATTTACTGGTTATTCTTTACTGACCTAACTATAACTTGCACCCCCACCATGGACTTCATATGACCTCACATATTACATCACTCATGACATGTTAAATGACATTATTAATGACCACTGATCCCATCACTGATGACAACATCCAATGGATATGACAGTTCAATATAATCTTTTCATACTGTAAGGTATTCAGCAAAGTACACGTAGACCCAATATTCCATACCATCTGCAGTACTAATGGGCGTACCCTTTTGTAACAAGCAGAAGAAGCAAAACCTGAAGCATATCTGAGAAATCACCCATATTAAGTAGATATTATGCTCTTTTCTCACTGTTATTGAAGTGCATGGAAACTGTAATACCTCTGTAGATATCAGCAACATATTAAACCTTTAATACTGTGCAAAACAGAGTTTGGTTATTATTTACCTTAATGAGATACGTTTGTTAAATATCTCAACTATTATATATATAAGCCAGTTATAAAGCATGGACAACTCTTGTATGTCATTTTAATAATGTTTACAGTCATCCTGTTGTTTGAACCGTCTGCAAGCGAGTCACCTATACATTTTGCATTCTACAACAATGTATGTTTCAAAATTTTCCCTGAACTTTGAAAATCAATATATGCACTTAATACATTTCCAGTTTTTATAGAAATTGTGCATAGCACTACTTAACAACTCTTTGTCAGCATGTACATCGACAGAGAATAATGTATAGTAATGAGAAGCTTTAGTTTTTCTCACATATTTTTAGCAACAGGCCTTGAAATTACGGTATAATGCATTTTGAAATGTACAATTGCAACTCGTACTAGTTGCTCTCAGTCACTAACTTGCTTTAATGTTGTACTGCTCGCACTTAAACTTCTCTGGTAGCTAAAGTATGCACCAGATACATTTTACCATACTGAATGAGACTTACCTCCAGTAATACACTGTTTTTATTTGTGCAGCAGTAGCTTGGATGATGTCATCAATGGTGTGATCAGTGCACGATTGAGCCACCGCGACATGCCACTTGTGAACACATAGGATTGGCGCGGGCACCATAAAGGCAGTCACATGCTTATACAGGGCAATAGGTCGGGACTCTATAAAGCCACTTGACGCACTGAGGAATCAGTGGGTAGAAGATTTAGGTAGGCCTCTGGAGGATAAGCATTGGGAGAATATACTACAGAGGACAACTAAGGTTTCCTGAAACGCGCGCTTTGGGCTGATTAGCTTCTATACACTGCATCAGGCATACATCACCCCGGAACGAATCAATCGATTCTTCCATAGAGGCGATGCAGAATGCCCGAGATGTAGAGGTGGGGGGGGGGGAGGGGTGAGCTTCATCCACATGATGTGGAATTGCCAGTCCCTAACACATTACTGGCAGGAGGTGACGAATGAGACGGCCCGAATAACTGATCGAGTAGTGCCATGTACGCCGGAGCACTGCTACTTAACCTGTTCCCTCACGCAGGTGACTAAGGTCACTGATAAATTTCAAGACCTAGCCTTCATTTTAGCAAAGCGCAAAATCACTAGTAAATAGAAGGCGCCGAGTGGCCCCAGCATTCGTAGGTGGAAGCTGGAGCTGGAGAAATGGGTGCGTTGTGAGGGCAGAATCTTACTCAGGAACGCGAGGAGGGGCCTGGGTAAAATCGAGAGAGCTCAGGCATGGGAGGTCCTGGTGGAGGAGATGAAACGCAGTGACCAGGGATCCGGATCAACCACCCCTACAGTGCCCTCACGACAAGGGAGCCCCTTGAGACATGACCAAGAAGGGGGAATAGAGGAAGAACAAGGGGAGAACGGCCCTTAGGAGTTGGAGAACCTGGGTTGAGGCAGGACCGAGGAGAAACACCTGAAAGACATAGAGATACATGATACAAAACAGGGGATGTAATAGACTAGACTTATCATGACAACATGAGCAACAGCAGTGAGGGGGAGGGTGGGGGGGCGTTGGGAACAGTTGGGGGGGTAGTTACCTGAATGTATGAACCAGCACCAATGAACCAGAGCCAACAGATGTACAGGAAGGGATTCCATACTGACAATATGTTGAATAATGTAACCCAAAGTAATGCAATATGTATGTATGGTCCGAAGGTAACACGGAGTTATGCAAAAGGAAATAAAATATGTTTAAAAAAAAAATCATTGGTGTGATCAGTGATGTCATCAATGATATTGTTTAACATGTTATGAGTGATTGATATGTGAGGTCATAAGTAGTGCATCGTAGGGGCTTGAGTTATGGTTAGATCTCTAAAGTATAACTGGTGAATTTCAATGTCATTTTGGTTTATAAAAATTAGTTTTAATGTTACCACAACCCCAAACTATAATGTCACTTTACTCTGTTTTTTCCAGAGAATTTCTAGGACTTTTAAACGGAAGCTAAAATCGTTTTATCTTGCCTATCTACAACATCACTTTAACCTTTGGTTTGTTTTATTCAGTGAATTTCTCAGGTTTTTTGTTCATATACAGCCAGCTCCCTCACTGAGCATAGTTTTAGGCTGCTCGTGGCTGTGGCCAGGACCTGCACTCAAAGCCCCGCTGGCAGCTAACCACCCACCAACCTGGTAAACCCCTCTCTCCATGGCTAAACTCTAAACATCCTTGCTACTCCTTACCTCTACCTATCCCTGAACCCTAAAAATCTCAGCTTTGGACTTTTTACTGTGGGTGAGTCTCACTATTGTATCTCACCACTTGTTTCTCACTCACGGTAATCACATGGTAAACAGACTGCACGTGTTAAGATCAGGTCGCTGTGACACAGCTAGGGTAAGGGGCACTTGGTTGGTTACAAGTGAGCACACGTGTACATGCTGTGTGTGTGAGACTACTGTTGTGCGCAGCCTGGTAACTGCACACAGGTAGCCTGGTTCAGGAGGGGACTCTTAAGGGTTAGGTGGTGACCTAGGATTGGCCATATAGTATTAGTTGGCACTCATAGGTAACGTCAGTATGGTTTACTGTTTGTCTGCAGTGACACTATATTATACATATAGGGGGAAATCTGCCTTGGAGTGCAGTTTTTCTTCTCTAAGCACGACAGAGTCTAGAGCAGTATGAAACTTGGGTGGAACATGTGCATGTAGTCACTGATTGGTAACTGTTCCTAAACAGAGAACCATAACCAACTCGGTTACGTAGAAGAGAAAAAAGGAAAATGGTCTCTATATGTGGTTCCCAATTGATGAAGGTGGGGGAATTTCTCCTTTAGAAATTAGTGCCCTCACACACTCTTGCGAGTGTCATGCTTCATCATAGGGCGTTGCTCCTCGTGGGGGTGGCGCTGCTGTCCTCCACGGGCCCCGCGAGAGGGCTCTTTGTCGGAGATCTTTTAGGAGACGCCGCAGTTGTGCATGTGGGTGTGTGGGCCGAAAAGGGGTTAGTGCAAGTGTGTTAAAATTACCCCAACGGTACCCGAGGTCAATTTTTATTCGTAGGTCCGGGAGGTAAGAATAAAAGAATTATACAGGGGAGATGGAGCACCTCTAATAACAAATATCGTAGAGGTCAGGGTATTACTCTGCTGCTCTCTGTGCCCGTGTGTGATTGCAAATGTGAAAATTGGTCAACATGTTTCGCGCTGGGAAATAGGTCCCTAATGGATCCTGGTGCGCTTTGTCAGGACCGTGCAGTGTGAATTTGTGAATAAAAATAGGAGCAGGGAAAAGACACCCTATATTCCTATGATACCTCTATTAAGGTGTAAGTGCGTCATTGCGCTCATGGGAACATCTCAATCGTGTTCCTGTTATTACCCCTTCACAAAGAATGGAGTGCCTCCTCTGCAATTCCCCGCGGTCTCGAGGGGGGATATAAGTAAGCCCCTTCGTTATGGCCCAATACCTGCCCTGCCGCTGGATGGTCTCGCAAGAGTGTGTGAGGGCACTAATTTCTAAAGGAGAAATTCCCCCACCTTCATCAATTGGGAACCACATATAGAGACCATTTTCCTTTTTTTCTCTTCTACGTAACCGAGTTGGTTATGGTTCTCTGTTTAGGAACAGTTACCAATCAGTGATTACATGTTAGTTCTTGGGAGCAATGGTACTGGACCTATCTTTTTTCTAAACGCTCCCTGTCCCCCCCTCTTGTAGTGTTTTGTGGAACATGTGCACCCAGGCTGACTGCGCAGGTCCCAAGATCATATATGCACATCTTATGGGTCATCCAGAATGTTCATATTTCTCTGGCTCAGCTCAGGATCAGGGTCCAGGCCTTTTGTCACCCTGCTTGGCCAAGTTAATTACTCTGCTCCCCAGCTAATGGAGCAAAGGCCTCCCCACACAAAATAAGTAATTGTTTCCCTCAGCTCCTGAGCAGGAAGGGGTGGGGATGAAAATCTGCATCTGTTAATTGGCACAGGGTCAAGGCTGATTTGCATATGTCTATGTCTGAACTGGGGTGGCGTGGTGAAGCAAAATAACGATGGATTAAACCCAGATCTGTGACTGGGGGTGAATGTTTGCCAATGTGCAGCATTCCGTCCATCATCTTGTGTGTTTTGCATTTCGCCCTAAGTGGGAAGGGTATGCCCAGACGTTGGGTCCCGTGCTCACTACGCCACTGGAGTCAAGCTATCCTGGCTGATGAAAGCTGATAGCCTGAAACTGGTCCTAGGATGTTTGATTCCGGTCCAGGGAAGACATGGCTTGGCAGTTCGGTCTGGACTGTTCCCATGAGGCACAGGGTCAAGGCTGATTTGCATATGTCTATGTCTGAACTGGGGTGGCGTGGTGAAGCAAAATAACGATGGATTAAACCCAGATCTGTGACTGGGGGTGAATGTTTGCCAATGTGCAGCATTCCGTCCATCATCTTGTGTGTTTTGCATTTCGCCCTAAGTGGGAAGGGTATGCCCAGACGTGGGTCCCGTGCTCACTACGCCACTGGAGTCAAGCTATCCTGGCTGATGAAGGCTGATAGCCTGAAACTGGTCCTAGGATGTTTGATTCCGGTCCAGGGAAGACATGGCTTGGCAGTTCGGTCTGGACTGTTCCCATGAGGCACAGGGTCAAGGCTGATTTGCATATGTCTATGTCTGAACTGGGGTGGCGTGGTGAAGCAAAATAACGATGGATTAAACCCAGATCTGTGACTGGGGGTGAATGTTTGCCAATGTGCAGCATTCCGTCCATCATCTTGTGTGTTTTGCATTTCGCCCTAAGTGGGAAGGGTATGCCCAGACGTGGGTCCCGTGCTCACTACGCCACTGGAGTCAAGCTATCCTGGCTGATGAAGGCTGATAGCCTGAAACTGGTCCTAGGATGTTTGATTCCGGTCCAGGGAAGACATGGCTTGGCAGTTCGGTCTGGACTGTTCCCATGAGGCACAGGGTCAAGGCTGATTTGCATATGTCTATGTCTGAACTGGGGTGGCGTGGTGAAGCAAAATAACGATGGATTAAACCCAGATCTGTGACTGGGGGTGAATGTTTGCCAATGTGCAGCATTCCGTCCATCATCTTGTGTGTTTTGCATTTCGCCCTAAGTGGGAAGGGTATGCCCAGACGTGGGTCCCGTGCTCACTACGCCACTGGAGTCAAGCTATCCTGGCTGATGAAGGCTGATAGCCTGAAACTGGTCCTAGGATGTTTGATTCCGGTCCAGGGAAGACATGGCTTGGCAGTTCGGTCTAGACTGTTCCCATGAGGCACAGGGTCAAGGCTGATTTGCATATGTCTATGTCTGAACTGGGGTGGCGTGGTGAAGCAAAATAACGATGGATTAAACCCAGATCTGTGACTGGGGGTGAATGTTTGCCAATGTGCAGCATTCCGTCCATCATCTTGTGTGTTCTGTTAATTAGCTGTCACGCTCTACCAGGGCTGGGGACAGCCCAGGCCCATTGAACAAAGGAGGAAGCCCAGAAAATTGAAGCCAACACAGGAACGGGCTCCTCTTTGAAGTTTTGTTGTGAAAGGTGCTGGCAGTGATGTCAGTGAGGGTCGGAGTTGAGGCTTCCAGAGGAGATCTGACCACAACTTCTGGACGTTACCATCTTGGACTGACCCAGCAAGCTGTGCAGGAGAGTTGGGACAGGGGTGGAGAGGTGATGTGGCATCCTAAGATAGCCCAGGGGTGGCTGGCACCTAGAACCTTTCACCCCCACTTAAAAACTCTTGCACAAGGGAGAGAGAGTGCTTTTTGCTGTCTTTTACTGGAACTGAATGGCGGCAACATCCATGGACAACTGGAAAGACTAAGGGCTCTGCCCCATTTGACCCCTGGACCATTGGGTCTATCCAAGGACCAGTGAGGCTGCCCTCGTAAGCCCCCTGAGGACCAGTAGGGGGAAAAGCTGGAGTTCTGCACCAGAGCCAAGAACAGGAGAAAAACTGGTGCAGGCCGCCTGTGGATCCAGCTCCCTGCAACCTACACTGCCTTGGAGGCCTGCTGGAACTGCTCCTGGTGGCTAGAGCTCACCACCAGGAGTACAGTGAGCCCAGGATTGGCCACATGGGCCCCAAGTTATGGCCTTTTTAAAGTTAGTAAACTTTGACCCCCCCACTGAAGATTGAAACGTGTGGGGATTTACCACACCAGTGAAAATTACCCCTGGGGTGGGTCAGGGGTCAGCGCAAGGAGTAAATGTCATACTTTACCCAGGGAGGGGATGTGTGTGGGCCCCCCCTCCCTAGGCACATTCTTGCCCTGGGTACTCCCATCTTTCTGGGAGCCTATCCAAGCAAGGGGCCCAGGATCCTATCTACAGACCCTGACAGGAGAAGCGGTGGGAGGAGCGCCATCACACTCCCCAGAGAAAGGACCCAGACCCCATCTGCAAGCCCCAGCAAAGGCGTAAGCAGCGCAAGCATGATCGGTCTCCCCCCAATGATGGCTGGCTCAGTCCCATTTCTGGGGGGAGCGGGGCAGCAACCACATACAGAACACCCTGCCCGCACAAAGCTGGCAGGGGGAAAAGCAGGCTGCCGGTCCCCACACCGGCAGAGGAGGTGCCGACCGGGCGGAGAGCTGGCAGGGGCAGCCGGGAATGGAATTCCCAAGCAGTCCCCAATGTTTTGCCATGCAGAGTGCCTGAGTCGGACGGGGCACTCCAAACAAGAAAAAAAAAACCACAAGGAGGCGCGCTGTGGTGCACCTTGGATAAAGTCAATATGCTTACCATGAATGCTCTGATGACCCTTGATAAAGCCAATAGGCTAGTTTGTGTTGAAGTGACCCCCCCATATTGTGATGTGCTGTCTGTCATAGGTTAGGAGTACTGATTTTGGGGGTCATGTCCCTGTAGGAGTCAAATGTGATTTCTTATTGTAATCTAAGATGTTTCTGTCTGCCTTCTATATACTTGTAAATTAATGTGCACTATTTAGTAATGTGTGTGCGAAAAATGTAAACGGACTGGATAATCAGTTATTTAGTGTTGTTATTGTGTATCAGCGAATGGTGATTACTAGCTTACACCACCTCCCCTGAGTAGGCCTTGGACTGCTCTGCTACACTACCCTGAAAGAGTCAAGTGCTACAATGGGGTGCTTGGTACCCAGTAAGGGGACCTATTACTTGCAGAGGCCTCACATCCTGCACAACTAATAATTCAAAGTCCTACACTACCCATTACCACAACCCACCTCTGAACCCTAAAACCCCTTGCTATCTTTTACACAGGCCTCGCCCACTCGCTATGGCGAGTCAGAATTTATCAGGGCGAGCTATATTTAGAGCCTACTCGCCCCTTCTAGCGAGCTGACAAAGAACAGGTGTTCTGTTCACTCAGAAAGTGAAGGAGCAATAAAGATTACTTTAAATCTTGTTTTTATTTAGTCACATTTGCTCTGTGGTCAGGGATAGCAGTCAGTTTTTGTCTTCTGACTATTCCTTTTCTTTCTCTGACTGCAGAGTTCCAGGATTTCGTAAAGTAAACTGTCTGAGGTGCTGTACAAAGAGTTTGAAATGAAAGGCTGTAGCGGTTCAGGTTTTTTCTAACACACAGCATTTAAATACCTAATAATTGAACTGTACAAACATTTCGAAATATCTTTCAGTAGTTATGAAATCCCATTTTTTTTAATTCTGTGTGATGAAAGAAATATTTTAATAGGATGAAAATAAATCAGAACACTTTACTTGGTGATGTGCAAGTGATAAATATGTTTGCTGAAACCCAATTTTCACAGATTACTGTTTATACACTATATGGATTTATCAGTAAAACTGCACATTAGTGGGAAGGTTTTTGTCTATTTCAATGCGAAATGTACTGTCTGTAAATGACAGTGCGTTATCACATCATGCTTTAGTAATATATTTATTAAAAGTGAGTTTTTAATCATGAATTGAGAAACACTCATGCCTGTACCCTGATAGCAATGCTGTTAGTGAACTAAGAGGCAGGTAATTGACCATATGTACCCTATATGTGGGCTAAATTCGTATTATACATGGAGCAAACATTTAGTCTATTTAATCAAACAAAATAGTTTTTTTTGTACAGCAGAAATGCTTAACTCACATATTTGAACGAGCTCTCAAATGTGATAATGATAAAAACGGCAACTCTGTAAAATAAAATATTTGCCCTGGATCACATAGTTTGAGACCAGTTTACGGGTCAAATACATTACATTTAGATCAAGTAGATTATTCAAGTTACTAGACCTGCAGGTCTAGTAAAATGTTATGATTTTTCGAGGTCTGCTTTTAACCCCCACCCATCCCTGAAACCTGATTTTTTTTATTTTTTATGTGCCGTAAAATATTTTTTTTATATATATTTGTGTATACATTATATATATAAATATATATACACACACGTATATATGCACATAAAAAAGTGCTTAGGTCGTTTAAAAAAAAAAAAAAAAGAACTTACTTGTTAGTTATGTTATGCTATGCTACCCGAGAGTGATCCTGGCCCTGAAGCATGTGTTGAGCCAGGGTCGAGGCTAGGTGAAGAGCCAGGTATTAAGTTTCTTGCGGCAATTCAAGGAGACGCCTCTGTTGTGCATGAACAGGTCGTTCTAGGCTTAAGGGGCGAGGTAGGAAAAGGCACGACTGCCGGATCTGGTTTTGCGTATGCCGGGTCTGTGTGCAAGTAGAGTCCGGCTGATCGGAGGTGACTGGTAGGTTTGTGGAAGTTTATACGGTTGTCGAGGTAGGTGGAGCCAATGTTGTATAAGGCTTATATGTATGTGTGTGAGGCGTTTGAACAGTGCTCGTTTGTGGATTGGGAACCAGTGGAGCTCTTTGTCATGATGCTGATATGCGTGCGGGATGAGAGATAAAGGTGAGCCTAGCCGCTGAGTGTTGATTCCAGCATAGAGTGCATGGTAAAGTCCTGTGTTGTAAAGTACCTGAAAATGGCCTGCATGATACTCACATGCTTTGTAAAGACTAAAGACTACGTGGTAAAAGGACTGCATGATAATGGCTGAACAGTGAAGACTGTAACATACCTGCTACACAACATGTTGTGAATTGTCCGATTTGCATAGTCTTATAGCACCATTATGCTCAGATAAACCACTGTGACACAATAGTTGACTCAACATCTGTAACGGGGTTTCCTATATGGAATATGCCTCAAATATTTCAGTATATAAACAGGAACAATGGGGCCTTTTCACCAAGTTAAATTTACATGTGTAGATTTAATCACATGTAAATTTTACTACTACACCTTGGAGTGACTACTTGTTCCTATTCTTTATTATTGAGTGTAAAGGTACTCCTAGGTGTAGATTTACATGTCTCTGTTCCTCGTTAAAGCCTCCTATATCAAGATTTACTACGGAAAATTCACTACTCGTAACTTTTCACATGTTGGTGGACAGCTCCGTCACTGGGGCGGAGTTCACCCTATGGTAAGCTATAGTGAAAATAATGAAGATTAATAAATATTTGAATGTAAAATAAAAATGTCACTTAACTGACAATAATTATTATTAATCTGACACTTAAGAAATTAAATGTCACGGCACTTTAACTCATCAAATTAAATGTTTAGAAAAATAATTTTAAAAAAATATTCGTTTAATTTAAAAATATTATTATTTTAAATTTTTTATATTATAACCTATATGGGAAGAGTTCTTCATTGCTGCAGATACGAACCCAATAAAGAAAGGGTTTGAGTTGTATAGCCATCTCAATATCACTCCTACCCAGATCGAGAGACAAGGGAATATAGGTGTGCGCTATGGAAGTCACTACAGGCATTTCATTAAATAATTTTCAGTCCTGGTTAGGGATGAGGCTTCAGGAACCCCCAAATCTATAGGTCACTGCAGATTGAGACGTCGCTCTGTATACCTCTAAGACTGGAGAGAAAACTTTCCCTGGGTATTTTTACAAAGCTTTTGATAGCACGAGTTCATTTGGATAAATCATTATTGCTCTTTACCATCTTTTTATGCCATTGCCATCAGAGGTCAGTCTGATACCCAGATAATATTAGACACACACTTAAGGAGACTACCTCCCAAATTTAATTCATACCTGAAGGTCCAGTGTAGAATAAATGCCATAAACTTTGTTTTTGCAGTATTAATGATCAAACCTGTGTGACAGCAACATTCTGTAAACCTATCAAGTAGATTTTGCATTCCCATAGGAATGTTCAACACTAATAAACTGTTGTCTGCAAACAAAAGGGTGAAGATTTGCCTTCCTCCCAGAACTGATGCGTCATTGATCCCAGATTCCAGGATTGCGGCAACTTGATTTATGTGCAGGGTAAACAAAGTCTAAGCCAAAATGCCCCTTATCGATCCCCCTATTTTACTGGGACAGATTTTGCAATTTCCTCTTTTCGGGCACCATCGTATCTTGGCATAATTGCATTCAATTAATCATTTTAAAAGCTCTACCAACACACTTGGTAGATCCATATTTATCAGAGATGCTCATAACAAGCATCTGGGAATATTGGCAAATGCAGACTGCAGGTCCACAAATGCCATGTCTAGCCCTTTTTAAACAGATTTTTTTCCAGCAACCATGTGAAATCCAAAGACTTTGGGCCTGATTACGATATTGGCGGATGGGATACTCCGTCACAAACGTGACAGATATCCTGTTCGCTAAATTACAATTCCATTATATCCTATGGAACTTGTATACGTTTGTGCCAGAGTACCCCATTCATCAAGATCATAATCAGGCCCTTGGTCCCAAGTTATTATCTTCCTCATTAATACTTGACATTGTGAAAGAATGTAGTAATCTTCCAGGATTCCAGTCATGTAAGCAACAAGCTTCTGAACATTGTTTCTGAAGAGTCAGTAAAACTGATGGGGCAGTAGTTATCTGGATCTTTTTGTCAGCCCTTCTTGTATATAGGAATGATCTCCGTGCACAGCCAAGACGAGGCCATTGGGACACCTTGCATTGAGGGCTCCTGGAATTATGCAATTGTGCAGTCGCCGTGATTTTCGCATATTTATAGATTTGCTACACAATCCATCGTCATCTGTCGTATAATATACAGATTTTAACAAAAAAGAATTTTTTCTAGCTCAAATAGTTCAAAAGTTACAAAAAATGTGATGGCACGTGTTGCTGCGCAGTGAAAGGCCCTTTGCAAAGCTGGGCTGCACACCTTTCTGTTGCTTATCCCTATATTCGGATGTTAAACTTTTACTAATGAGGTGCAACGAATACCCAAGTTTGAAAATGATGAAATAAAGAAATACTATTGCAAAATGTGCTGCATTATGCCGCATAATTTGGCTTTTCTTGCCACATAATTTTCTCAACCCTGCCGTAATAATTTGGCCCTCTCCTGCCGCATAATTCCAGTGACCTTGGGCATTGGCAAGAATATAGTGGCCCAAAATCAAAGGCCCAGACTTATACAAATCAGCAGGAATCTTATAGAGGCCTTTCACCCTACCGTCTTTATTGAGATTGAATGGCCCCAGAAACTCCTCAACTCTTTTGTAGGTAAACAAACCATACAAGAGATGATCATCACCGTCATTGCAGAGATCCTCCACCCTCTCATTTTTTTTATCTGTAGAATCAATATTGATGACATATTAGCTACGAAAGTACAAGTACCATTCATCCTCTGGATATCTCTGGAATTTCTGGAGCAGTCTTAGAACAGTTGGAAACTAATTTGCAAAATCTACATGAGTCTGTAGATTTGGAGGCGTCCAAGACATTAACCTATTGTGTATCCTGCCAGATCCTTCTTTTACACTAGCAAAGCCTTGTAATCATAGTGTTTTGTAATTATGTCCTCATGGAACTTCCTTTCTAAGGGTAGTAAAACAACGGACTTTAATGTACGTCATGCATGGTCAACCCTTGGATGTTTTTTTTTTTTTAAATGAATGTTTCCTTTTGAGACCACAAAGGCTGGTGAAAAAGGTGTCAAAGTTTGAATCATTATCTTTTGAAGGAAAATATATTATGAAGAACCCTAAATTTATTAAAATAGCACTCTAATAGGGGGAAAACATGTTGATGCAGTGAAGGAATGGCGTCCTCGGTAACTACACCGTCCCAATTCACCCACTTCCTGTTAGCTATTGTAACATTATACACTGAGTGACCGAAAATGAGACAATAGTTGAAATAAAAAAACAGTGGCTTTAATGTTAAAAATAAGTACTCATATGCTCTCTGTCCTTGTTACAACTACATATACAGCACAAGAAACCAAGTGGTCTGTTTAAGCAATATTTAATCTATGTCGATAGACCACTTGCTAGAATTAAAGATAACTTTGAGAACCTGCCCCACCTCCCATTATGTGTAATGTTGTCTCGTGGAACGTTCGTGATCTTGGGCACCCTGTTAAAAGACAAAAGGTACTCTCTCATTTGTCTAGATTGAACTCTCACGTTTCTTTCTTGCAGGAAACTCATTGTAATGATGCTGAATCTCTTAAATTAAAGAGACAGTGGGTAGGCCAAATTGTTTATTCCCCAGCTTCCAATCGTAAGGGTGGTGTTGCTATTCTTTTTCATAAGTCGTTGCATGTACAAATTTTATCTACTCAATGTGATAGTGATGGACGTTGGGTAATGGCTAAGGTTGTCATCCACAATAAAGAACTAGTTTTACTCAACATTTATGGCCCTGTTAAACCAGATCCTGATTTTTGGAATAACATCAAGATTTCACTTTCCTCCATCGATAATCCTAACATTATTGTTGCTGGTGATTTTAATCAGTGGCTTGACCCATTTTCTGACAGACAGTCTAAATGTAAATTCAATCCCGATAGATCCCATAAAGCATTTCAATCTGCCATTGCCTCACGTCCATTATTTGATGTATGGAATACTTGTAATCCTGATTCTTTTGAATTCACATTTTTTTCTAATGTCCACCACACTCGCTCTAGAATTGATTATATTTTGGTTAGTAAACCCTTACTTCCCTCCATTCAATCTTCCGAGATTGGATCTATTTTTATTTCGAACCATGCTCCTGTCCTCTCTTTACTTGATCTCTCCCTGAATAGTCCGAAATTTTGTCGATGGAAACTTAATAATTTTCTTTTATCTGATACTGTTTTCATCTCTGAAGCCACTACTTTTATCAATGAATTTTTTAATATTAATAATCCGCTGGACACTTCTATTTGTAATACTTGGGATGCCTTTAAAGCTTCTTTCCGTGCCTTTACTATTGCATACTCAGCAAGAAAGAGGAAAACCAACCAGGCCAAGTATACTACTCTACTTCATCAACTCAAATTGCTGGAGCATACTTACTTTACATCCAAATCCCCTCTGACACTCCATGAATTAATTAAGGTCAAATCTGCTCTTAACAAACTTGCTACAGTTGAAGCCTGCAATGTTCTTCTTAAAATTAAATCTAAGTACCATGGAGGCCAAAATAAAGCAGGTAAAATGTTGGTCAATTTTTTGAAAATCAAATCTGAACGCAAAAATGTCCCATCGTAAATGAGCATACGAACAAATTGGCATCCTCTGATGCAGATATTTCTAATACTTTTCAAGATTACTATCAGTCACTATACACTGATGACACAAACCCCTCTCCTCAGAATATCCACTCCTTTTTTAAGGGTCTCCCTAACCCCCCATCCTTGTCTGATAAATTTGACTTTTTGGAAGCTGAGATAACTCTTCAAGAAATAGCTGATGCCATTAGAAATCTAAAAAAATCTAAAGCACCTGGTCCCGATGGCCTCTCAGCTGAATTTTTTTCCACTTTTTCATCTATTTTTGCACCTAGACTCCTTGCTCTTTTTAACTCCTTCCTCCAAGACTCTAAGGCATCTGGTTCCTTTATGGAAGCTCTGATTGTCCTTATCACCTAGCCTGATAAAGATCATTCCCTTTGTAAAAACTATCGACCTATCTCAATTAATTATGATTGTAAGATATTTGCTAAAATCCTCGCCTCTCTTCTTGACTCCATTGTCCCATTACTGGTTAAGACCGATCAATCTGGTTTTGTTAAGGGCAGATTGGCTGCTGATAATGCACGAATGTTTTCTAATGTCATCACCTTTGGAAGAAAATACCAGTCTCCTCTTGCAGCACTGTCTCTGGATGCAGAGAAGGCTTTTGATCGTATTAATTGGACATTCATGTTTACTACTCTGCAGTGGTATGGTTTTGGGCCAAACTTTATCTCTTATGTTAAATTGTTATACTCTGCCCCACGTGCCAGTATTTTTGTTAATAACCATTTCTCTAAATATTTCCCTTTGTATAGAGGCACCCGTCAAGGTTGCCCTCTCTCACCCTTGTTATTTGTTTTATGTTTAGAACCATTCCTTGAACGCATTTGTGCTAATTCACTTATCTCTGGGTTTATACATAATTCTACTGAAACTAAATTATCAGCTTATGCCGATGATATTTTGGTTTATGTGTCTAACCCTATTTCTTCCCTACCTCCCTTTTTAGATGAAGTCCAGTTATATTCTAGCATATCTGGCTATAAATTGAATTTTTCTAAAACAGAGGTATTACCTTTAAATTCCCTATGCTATCAATTTATGTTCGCTAACACTAACTTGACTTGGTGCCCCACAAAAATAAAATATCTAGGAATTTGGTTTTCCTCTACTCTCTCTAACACACTCAGTTATTCATTTAATGCATTAATTACCACATTACAGAGATTATTTCTCTCCTGGTCGCCTCTCCACTTATCATGGTGGGGTAGACTGGACACTATTAAAATGATGATTGTTCCCCATGTACTTTATACCTTATCCATGTTACCTTTTAGGATTCCTGTTTCGCATTTTTCTCAAATCAATTCTATTTGTATCAAATTTTTATGGAATAATAAACATCCCCGTATTGCCCTTGCGAAACTTAAACGTCCCAAAAATGAGGGGGGTGTTCGTTTTCCTGATTTTAAATTATATCATTCTGCATTTTTAATTAGACAATTTTTTGCCTTAACTTATGAATTTGAAGATAACCCCATGCCACGATGGATTTCATTTGAACGCTCCCTATTGCGGGATTTTTCCTTTAAAAATATAATATATATGTCTAATAGTACTTTTATATCAAATAATCCTATATTAAAATACTCCCAACAACTCTTATATAATATTTTGTCAGTTGGTCTTGACCCACACCAATGTTTTCTGTCTTCTACTATTTGGTATAACAAATGTATTAAATTTAGACGGAAATCATTCTACTACAAACACTGGAAGGAGAAGGGAATTATGTTTATTTATCAGCTTGTCCTTAATAACTCTGTTATTCCCTTCTCCCATTTGCAGTCACAGTATAACTTACCTAATTCGTTTCTCAATGAGTACCTTTTAATATCTTCTGCTTTACAGTCTCATCTAACAGTAAGTGATTTTCCCTCAATTTCTCCCTCACTTATCCCTACCTCGCATCTATATAACATTTCTCATGACTCTAAACCCAAGGCTGCTTCTATTTATAAGATGCTATTGTCTCCTGTTATTGAACGACCTAAAACCCCTAATGAATTACTCTGGGAAGCAGATTTATCCATATCACTTCCTCTTCCTTCTTGGGATAAATTTTGGGTTAAGTTATTTAAAACTTCTGGAGCAGCCCGTATCACTCAATCCCTATATTTCATCTATACTAGAGCCCTTATTACTCCTGAATCTATATCCAAGTTTTCCCCTTCCACCTCTGCTTTTACTGGTACTTTGATTCACCAATTATATGAATGTTCTAATGTATTGAAGTTTTGGCAATCTATTTAGGCTAAATGCATGGAAATATTTCAATGTAATATTCCATTATCAATGCAAAATGTTTTTCTTGGTACTGTTTCACCTGCTTTTGATGATTTATCTCCTAAATCTTTGTTATTGATCTTTTTATTGCTATTGCATTTAAAGTGATCTTGTCCTGTTGGAAAGACACCGCTAAATTATCAATGTTAATATGGTGGAATTACATTTGTGATGAACACAGAATTGCTACCGTTTCTTCTCTTTCCCTTTCTCAGAAGATTAAATCTGACCTATTGTGGTTGCCCTTCACTTCATATCTTTCTACATATGCACCTGCATCTTAGCTATTATCTTAATCCTTATTTTTCTTCTTTATTTAATCCTTTCATTCTTGATACCTTTCTTTTCTTTCTTTCTTTTCTTCTCTTTCCCTCTCTTCGTTTTTTTTTCCCTTTTCTTTCTTCCTAAACTATTTGCCCATGTTCTAATCTTCTGGATTGGTTGTTATATCATATTTGTATTTTGTTCATATGTTTGCTAACGTTTTTTGTTTTCTCTAAAACTCAATAAAAAATTATTAAACAAAAAAAAAAGATAACTTTGAGAGACTTATCAGAAAGTTGTCTACCATTGGAAGCTTGAACTAAGAAAAACAAACATTAAAAACACTGACGGACACGCCCATAAGTGGCTGTATATTACTGCTAAGTGGCTGAAAATTAATCACAGATAAACTATAAAGTCAGCCAATTGCTGTCATTCTGCAAGGTCCAGCTCAGCGCTAGCTGGTGGGTTTACAGTAGAAACTTCAGTTTCTTATGTATGGGTCCAATCTCCCAAGGAATTACACCTGTTACACTTGCAGAACTGAAGTTGCTAGGGTGGCGCCTCTTTCATCCGTATTTTTGTTTTTGCCTGTATAGTAGTTCTAAATCCCACACTGAAAAGGCGGTCCGCAATAGCAGCATTCTTCAGTTGCAGCCATATATAATCACTGTCCCCACTACAGTCAGCAAACAAAGCCAGTTACATTTGATCTCACTATAGACTAACAATGTCTCACATACCAAATTCGTTGGACTGATTGATTAATTGAGTTCTGATTTTTGTACAAGGAACAAGTCGTTTTTTGGGACATCCACCAAACACACAAAGTAACCCTCAGGGCCTTAGCGTTACAATGTTGTCTAGGAGTAAGAGCTCGATTGCCCCACCCCCTGATCTACCGGGACAAAGGGATTGCAGAGTGTCCTGTCAGTAACATGTTTGTTAGTGCTCTCGTGATAACCACAAGAGGAAGGGTTAATTCTCACATGCCTATCAATGAGATTTTAGATAGATTTATTAGAAATGATGTCACTAAAGTTGGAGTTGCACGCAGACTCTGAATCTTTGGCGATAGATGTAATAAGGTTGATAATTTTCCTCCTGTGGTTAGCTGAGAAACCGATAGCCAAGGATAAATGTTTAACCAATACCTCAAGTGCCTCCATTCTGGAGGTTAGCAATTCGATGGAGTAATCCAGCCCCAAAAGCTATTGTGAATAATTACAGTTACACCATTCTAAGGTGGGGTGAATGTTTCCAAACATCAAAATATGCAGGGAGGACTGGCATCATCAGCATTATCTAACTCCTTATGGGTAATTGGTTAGAACAAGACACATTAAGAATGGTTGGTGTACAATTGAGCTCCAGTTGTAGGTTTTTCAAGTTGATGGTTAAACGGGCATGAATACCCCCATTTGCTGTCAATAATGGCCTTGCTTGAAGTAGTAAGGTGCTTCCTTGAGGGTTTGTCAAAAAATACTTTAATCTCAATTTGCTTTGCAAGCCTCTACCTCGGCCCGATGACGTGGGTACTTCAGGTCTGGTGCCTTTCCTCGATGGACCATTCTGTTGAAAATGTAGCTGTGCTGTGTGGCTGGAACTCTAGACAATGGCTTGGAGATGTTGGCTGATTATGGATGTTTGATTTGAAAGTGGCATAAGAGACGAGCTGGTAATGGCACCTTAGGTCAGTGGTGCTTGCACACCCACAGGCGAGGCAAAGTCACATTTCTCAGTAGAGATTCTACTTCGTCCAACATGAAGGTGAGCTTATTCAAAGAAGCATCTGTTGCAGGTAGCAGTTTCTTTCGCTACTTCCCATTAACATTAGTCACTTTTCCTTTTGCACATGTTTACGGTCAAGTGAGGTTTCAAAGAGTGGGGTAAAAGTACAGAAAGCAGCATAAAAAACTAGAGGGTAAATTAAATTAAACCAGACTTAAACTAACAGTAACCCCGCCTTGGAGCAGAAAACCAATGAAGGGGGGTGGCCCTGCCAAGCTTCTTCTGGGAGCTAATGGGTGAAGACAAGCTTGTCGTTGGTCAGGGGTTGACCTGGGCGTGCCTGTGCTGTGGGAGTCAGTTGGCATTTTTAGCACGCCTGTCGATGGTTGGGATCATTTGCAACAGTGGTTCCTGGGATGTTAAGTCACCCACAGTGTGGGTGGCCAAGACCCTCCAGCACTCCTGCTTTCTTGCTCCTCGTCATGTTGATTAGTTCTTGATGCATTTTCCCCCATTTGTCTTGTGTTGAATGCCATTATCAAATCAAATTCACTTATTTGAGGGAGAGGAGGAGGTTCACTCCTTCAGATTGTCCCATCCAGTGTCCGTGTCCTAATCTGTCTCTCCTGTGGGGAGACCACACAAGCTAGTGCTACACAAAACCGATTTGTTCAGCATGGATGGCAGAATCCTTCAGTACAGCTTTCCATTGCTGATCTTGACTGCATGCTCCTGCAAACTTTAGTACGGATATTTTAGGCTGACTCTGCTAGAGCACTATGGAAGAAGTAAAGCATCTGACAACAAGCTGCATACCCTGCAAGCACAGCCATTCTCTTGTACACCCACAGGTTAACAGAAAAGCTATTTGATGAACCATATCAAAATGTCACTGGGAGATCCAAAAGGACAAAAAGTCAAGGGAATCAATCAGCAGTAAAAGAATCATCAATCAAACAAAGGAGGGAGAGATGCTAGTACAGTTCATCACACAATCTCCCTGACTAAACAAACTAGCCATAAAGGTTTGACATTCTGCAACTAACACTTTCTGGAAAATGATTCCATATTAATCTATGTAAGGCTCCTTTTTAGGAATCAAGAACTCACTCACCAAGGTGGCATGCTTCATCATCTGGTCATGCCCCATGCTGGTCTTGGTGTGCAATACCCAACTCCACAATTGGAGCCCTTTTTGAAGATAATTTTGTTTTTTGTTGTTTATAACATGACAACCTGTAGAACTGTGTCTGGAGAGAGTTGTTTAGAAAGGGTGGGGTGGATAGATTTAAAATTACCTGATGATGGTGTAGAAGCAGTTTATTTGTTAAGGTTGCTGTCCACTAGAAGGTTAAAAGCTACAATAGATTTGCAAGAAAAGCAGTAATTGCAAAAGTCATAATTGGTCCGCTCGTTATCTCATTTTGCCCATCAAGGGTCGGTGACGTTCATCAGGACAAATCAAAGAGAGCCTTATTCTAAATATTGCCCTGCAGAAGAGTAGGTATTACATGAAGAATGGGGCAGAGAAATTAGTGCGTATAAAATAGTACCTGCAAATATCAAAGACTGATACACATATAACATGAAATTGTTTATACTAAGCTGTTCAAATAAAGAGAACAAAAAACAAAAAGATCTCCATAAAGTGCTCCAATAGTTGAACTCGCCCAACATGGAGCATGGTCCGCTGATGAAACATGCCACCTTGAAGGGTCAGGGTGTTTCCATCCAAAAAAAGGGACTTCTATGGTTTAGTGTGGAATAATTTTCCAGTAAGTGTTTCTTACAGAAATGAAGCATCACCATAACCTGATTGATTATAGTGTGTTAGAATTGGGATTTCTGGTTGACTAGGGTATGCACCTAAGCCAGGTAGAACCCACCACTCTAGTCAGGGTGAGGGAGTTACACACCCAAGATTAACCCCTGCTTATCCCCTTGGTAGCTTGGTAGAGCAGTCAAGCTTATCCCAGAGTCAATGTGTAAAGTGTTTGTGCAACACACACACACACCAGTGACACACTAAATACACCACAAAAGAGACTCCACACAAGGTTATATAAAAAAAACCTCATATATTGTATATATAACACATAGACCACAATCACATAAATCAATTAATCACTTTGCCAACTAGGCAGTTGTCACAACATCACATTTAGTGCAATAAAGCAAATACTTATAAGTTGCACACGTCATAGCACACCACCCCTGTACGTAATATGCAGTTCCTGAAAATGATACTTGTTATCCTGTCACAAGGTATAAAATGGCATAAATCATAATGTTAGGGAATGAAATGCAGGTTTAGGTCATACATACATCCCCCCAATTTCACTGTACAGGAATCGCCAAATTCTTACCCTATACACGAAGCCACAGTGCCTCTGTGCTTCTTTTACAGGTTTACGGGTAACTAGGCACCAGGTGCACGGCATAGCAGCACTGTGGGCCTTTTAGTGGAAATGCAGTCATTTTCCTGTTGCTGAGAAAGCACCCATGTGCATTTTGATCATGGCCCCTCGGGCCGGAAAGGCAGCGACCATCCCGGCCACTCGGCGCCCCCAGGTATGTCACAAGGGTAGGGGGAGGGCGCACACACCTCCCATGTCGGCGGGGAGACTTCAACTTGTGCCCCCGCAAGGGAATTCAGCCAAGGCAGCTGCCCATGAATATGTGGTGCAGCTGGCGGTCCAATGCGGCTACTCGATGACTCCGCCCCAGCCTCCCTTGGTCGGGACAACAAATGCTGTGAGTCACCTCTGACAGCCCGCCTCGAGCCGTACAGGCTCCTTCCCGGTCGCCGTGCTGAGTGGAGCTCTCTTGGCATGGAGCAAAGTCTCCGTCAGACTCTGCCCGTTTTCACCGAGGCTATAGTTGGCAGCCGGGAAGGGCGGGCAAGGCCTTCCTCACCGGCCCTGCCCACAGCAGGACGACAGCTCCTCCACTTCCTGGTTCGATAATGCCCTGGGGCTGTGCCAGACTCCCTTCGCTGCTGCGCTGACTGTCAATAAAGCATGCTGGAGCGTGACCCGCTTGCACCCGGGGTCCTTTTAGGTCCAATACTTATTCCCTATTTTCTCATTGTTTTCTTTGCTTCAGAGTCTCTGAGCTCAGTCCAAACCAGTTCTGTCCTCCCTGGTCCAGCTTGACTACAGGGGTGGAGACAGCATTGTGCAAAGGAAACACAGCCTATTCAGGTGCTAGCAAAACTCCCACCACTCTAAATGCAGACCAGGTCTATTCAGCCTAGCAATGAGTCATCCAGGCAAGGCAGTACACACCTCAACCCCCCTTGTGACTGTCTAGAGTGAATGCATATCCCCAGCTCCTGTCACTCCAAAACCATACGGTGAATACATAAACAGGCACAGGCAAACTGAACGGTAAAGCAAGAAAATGCCCACTTTATAAAAGTGCAAAAGAAACAATTGATGGACGGAATGCTGGACAATGCAAACATTCACCCCCAGTCACAAGGATCTGGGTAAATCCATCATTCTTTTGCTCACCACACCACCCCAGTTTGGACCCAGCCATATGCAAATCAGTCTTGACCCTGTTCCTTGTGGGAACAGTCCAGCCCGAACTGCCAAGCAGGTCCTCCCTGGACCGGAAACAAGCATCCTGGGACTAGTTTCAGGGCATCACCCTTCATCAGCCAGGCTAGCTTGAATCCAGTGGTGTAGTGAGCATGGGACCCACGTCTGGGCATACCCTTCCCACTAAGGGCGACATATGCAAAAGAAACAATTGATGGACGGAATGCTGGACAATGCAAACATTCACCCCCCAGTCACAAGGATCTGGGTTAAATCCATCATTCTTTTGCTCACCACACCACCCCAGTTTGGACCCAGCCATATGCAAATCAGTCTTGACTCTGTTCCTTGTGGGAACAGTCCAGCCCGAACTGCCAAGCCAGGTCCTCCCTGCACCGGAAACAAGCATCCTGGGACTGGTTTCAGGGCATCACTTTATAAAAGTGTCATTTTCAAATACACAATTTAAAAACCACCTTTACTAAAAGGTGTGTTATAAAATTCTGAGTTCAGAGAGCCTAAACTCCATTTCTCGATCTTGTCCCAATTGAAAGTTACACATGTAAAATGTTACAGTGCAGGTCCAATGATAGCCTACACAGAGAGCATATGAGCTTTAGCACTGATCAGCAGTGGTAAAGTGCCCAGAGTCCTATAGCCAACAAAAACAGGTCAGAAAAATAGAAGGCAAATGGCAAAATGTTTGGGGATAAACCTGCAAAAAGGGCCAGGTCTAACAGAGTGTAATAGATTGTTGCGCTCAGTATGGTGCTTGTAATGGCAAGCAATCACTTTCACCAGTAGTTTACCAGAAACAAACTAGTAGTGTGGCTTAATCAGCTAGAAACTGAAGTAGCTTGATTATATTTGTGTAAAAGGGTGATATTAATTAAAACTAAATCTGAGAAGGAATCACAGCCTAAGTCAAACATAGTTGTAACTTCCTCATTCACCTGATACAGTAAACTTTTTATTATTATGGATACCAACCGCAGAGCCCCTGAGTAGCCCTATTTACTTAACCCCTCGGATGCTACTGACGTGTCTTCCACATCAACAGCGATCCAAGCCAGGCGCTATTGATGTGGAGTTCACCTCAAAGGGCCAAGGCCAGGGAACCCCTCTGGTATTGGCACCAGAGGGATTCCTTTTTTCCATTTGAGGTCGGGCTGCTGGGGAGGAACTTATCCAGCAGCCTGAGGCTTTCTGTAAAAATAAATTCGATGACTATTAGCGCACATGGCACGCATGATATCAAGAACTTTAAAGTGAAAGTGCGACTTCTTTCATATGGTCTGGTCCTGCGCAGTCATATCTAAATATTGGGGGTCAATCACAGCTGAATTAATCATCATATTGGGGTGGGAGTTTCCCCGTTGTCCGCTTGCTCTACTTCTGGGGGTGATGGAGGGAATGGACGGCTCCCGAGCTGACAAATTGTTTCTAGGAACAGCCATGTTGATTGCTAAAAGAGACATTGCAATGGCCTGGAAGGACTCAAAGTCTCCTTCTGTCACAAAATGGCGGAGGGGGGTCGATTGGTGTGCTATCCAAGAAAAAGCGGTTTACGAGGCAAGAGGGAGCCCGAACAAATACGACCGAATATGGGGCAAATGGACAGGACTTTTGGGCTAATTACGATTAGCGCTAAGGGCGGGCCCGTTTCTATTTATCTTTTTATGCCAACCGTTGGGGAGATAATATTTGGATATGTAATGAAATGCTATACATGTCACAGTGATACAAATGTTACTATGGTTACCTTGTTTTTACAAAATGCCAATAAAATTGATTATTAAAAAAAAAAAGTGAAAGTGAAAGGAGCTTGATGGGCTCACTTCACTTTTACTTGCATTGGTGCTCGGGGGCATATCTCAGTCCTTCGAGCAGTGATTTCAATGGGAGAGGTATAGTTCTAAAAGGGAGAAACTCACCTTTCTAAAGGTATCTCTCCCTAGTGTATACCTCCTTTGGGATCGCCCTCACAGGGTGATCCCTAAAAAGTAATCCACACCATTAGACACTAGAGATTATTTTTGGGGGGGAGGGGCAGTCCCCCAGGCCATGGGCCCTTGCTCACCCCATGGGCACAATCCTTTTTCTGCCTGCCTAGGGGGCAGATATGGGTGTTTACCTCCAATATGCTTCCTCTGGGGTGATATGTAGGAAGCCCCCTAGCCACCATGGAATTTCATTTGCAAAGGGGTGCGTGCGGGTGGCCCACCCTGGACAGAGGGCCATGCCTCTTACCCAAAAATGGTGAAATAGTCTTTCCAACTCCCCCACCTGAGCCAGATTGGGGGGTTTGCCCCCAATCTGTTCCACAGAGTGGGAATAAAGCCCACTCCCACTAGACACCAGAGATTGTGTTTTCAAAAAGAAATGGGTTGGTGTGACCCACTCTGGTATTCTGTCCCCTGGGAACAGACTGGGGAGGGGGGCACCTAATCTGTCCCCCAGGGTGAGAGGGCAGAAAGCCCATTAGCCACCAGGAAATTGAAATTTAAAACATAAAAGGGGGTAGGACAGCTTACCCTGGCATAGTGCCATTGCCCCACCCCAAATAAAAAGAGCACTAGACACCACAGAGGAGTTTTTTTTTTAAAGTAACAAAGGGGCGAGACATCCCACTAAACACCAGGCATTTTAAATATGGGCAAAACCAAGGGGTGGAATGGCCCACCCTGGCATGGGGACATGCCTCCACCCCATAGGGGCAATACAGTCTTGCTGATAGGGTTTTTGACCTCCGGAGGGCAGAAAGCCCACTCGTCACCAGGGATTTTACAACGGTGGCAAACTAAAAGGAGGCAGCAGCCCACACTCGCATCACACCATATACCCCATTCCAAAAGGGAAAGTAGCGTATTTCCGCCCCCCCCCGTGGCCCCCACCCCCGACCAGATAGGTTTTCCCCAATTCCTGGTTGGCTGTAATCTGCCCCCCAAAGAGTTAGAAAGCCCACTAGACACAAGGTTTTTTTTCATTTTATTCATAGTATTCCAAAAAAAGGGGTAGGGTGTCCCACCCTGGCATTAGGCCATGCTCCTACCCCAAAAGGGACAACCCAATCTTCCTGCCACTTGGGGGCAGAGAGGGGGTCTGCCTAACAGGGATTAGGGGACAAAAAGACCACAGGATGCCAGATATTTTTTTTAATAAAAGAATGCGGTGCTGTCTGTCCCATCTGGGCATCAGACCCCACCCCCACAGCCTCAACAGTCGTTTTGCTCCCACTTTTGTGAGTCGGAGCCGTATAGTTGAAGCTCAAGATTTACTCTCTCTATGTGCGAGATCGTATTGACCCACATTGGAACATTAAGGACCGTATGTGTACTCTTGGCCATACTCCTCACCGTATTTAGAGCTCAGCGGAGCCTCTCCTTATTGACTGTCCAGCCGAAATTGATGCGCTGTTTGCAAGATTAGGTGCTCTCCTGATACAGTCCTGATGAAGACCCCACGCTAAGGCCCAATTCACCTAGAATTCACTAAGGGGTCGAAACGTTGACCACTACTCCTTCACAAGCCTCGACGACTGAGATTCAGTATCAGTTTCGATATAATGCTATGTGTTACCATAGGAACAATGAACCTATGTTAGGCCGGATTGGTTCTACTATGTGAATTGGATGTACAAATGTCACAATACCTCTCCCTTGTCCGCCATCCTCACTTACCCACACTTACCCTAAACACCTCCCTTTGTCCTTTCCCAACACATGAGCACAAAAACTGAAATTGCAATCCAATGAAAGAGCAACTGTGTTGCCAATACCAAAGTGAATATTTGGTTTGTAAATAAATTGCATTTAATGCTATGTTATAATGGTATTGTGAATGCTTCTTTCCATTTCTTTTGTATTGAAAAATTCTGCTACTGTGACCAATGGTTCATTTTACTCCCATGGGGACTAAAGCATCCCCATCTCTATGGCAAGCGAGAGGAAATGTTGATTCTTCTGGGTGTAGTTTTTACATATGGGTCAGAATAGTGGGGGTAAATCCCAATTTCGTCCCCTTTGCCAATATGAATGGCTGCACTATTCAGGCTCCGGGATCGGCTGCCATCTAGGAAAACCTAGCAAACCCAGACATTTTTGAAAAGTTGACCACCGGGGAAGTCTATGATGATGTGCCTTAAATGGATTGCACAACAGTTTCTTACTCACAGTGCCCTGCAAACCTTAAACGTTGCCTAAATTCATGAATTTTCCTCACATTTTTATGACAGAAACTTCAGGAATCTCCAAAGATCCACAATATTCCTACTACCTTGTGTTCCCATACTCGTTCCAATAAAAACTCTATCCCACTTGTGTGGCTTCACCCATTACCTACGACAGGAGTGGATCAAACCTGGGACAATGGAGTCCTAGTGAAGGAACTACCGAAATATATACCATGACCAAGCTGACTGAATAGATATTATGATGACTATGTAGTCCCAAAATCCATATCTGAAAAGTAAGGTCTACCTGGTGCTTTCAAAAATATTTTTCAGAACTGGTGTTGAGAGAAATGTTTAGAGAAAGGAGGCTTGGTTATAAAGCAGTTGCTTGAGTTCTCTGTTGAAGGATTAGGGAGGGAATAATGCAGATGGAGGGGGTCTGGAATTCGAAACTTTGAGAACACAAACTCTTTTCAATGTCCAACTTTTGTTGAAGAGTATCTTGAGTAGAAGAGTTTCAAAACTGCATAGGAGCCGTAATCTCCCTCTGAGAGCTTCAATTGCTTAGCCAGGCAGTGAGATAAATCAAAGCATAGAATTGTGTCTGATAGTCATTGCGTGTTTGTAGATGGATCTGTCCTAAATGGGAAGCAAGTTAAGGGTAATTCTAGTCAGAGTAAAGTGATCACATTGTTGAGTTCGAAAGATCTGTCAGGCTGCAACATGAAGGGTAGCTGTATGAGGGCCTTAGCTTTAAGGGGGCAAGGTGAATTTTGGGAATGCCAGTTAGAATGGCATAGTCTAATCGTGAAGGTACCATTGACTGGAAAACTTTAGTGAGAGATTGTGCTAGGAAGAAGGTGTTTATCCTTCAGATTGATCTCTTCTAGTAATTGTATTTTGGCCATGTTACTGAAGTATTATGCGGACGTTGTTGTGACTATTGAGAATAAAGCAGGAGATTTGAAAGGTTTAATGATGTGCGGAGTACATTCTAGGATGTTCCCAGAAGCCAGCCAATTTTGAACCGCGATGGAAGAAAAATGTGGCAAGATGAGTCCAAATTATTTTTGTTAGGATTGAATTTAAGGTGATTGATTGTCCCCCTAACTGGATATTTGCCAGAGGAGAGATATAATCAAAGGAGTAGACCTTCGAGTAAAGTCGAATCTCCTTTGATATCAACACTATTGATATATGCTTATTTAGATTATCTAGATTTGTGATGTGTCAATATATTCCTGCACTCACTGCAGAATTCATAATAGGGTCGAGTGAATCATCTGTTCTGAGCAGGTGATCAAAGTATGCGAGGAGGCTGATGTGGGGCAGGGAGTGGGATGAGTGTCTGGGAGAAGGGAAGGATGTTGCCTGTTAGAGGGGAGTCATTAATCCTCCCTTTGTGCCTTGAAAGGGGGTTGGGTGGGGGCTGAGGACCAGGGCTGGGTTGAACTACAGTCTATTTCCAAGATGATTTTATCTGCTGGAAGTCTAGTACAGGAACACCGGCCCACTTATAATCCTCTTAATTTGGGCCAAATCAGAAAACAGATACACGGAGTTAAGCATAGACTGTCAAAGGCTTGAGTACTCAGTATGTGAAAATGTCATATTGTTAAGGCAAAGGCTTGTGTGACGTGAGGTTGTGTAGCAATTATCTTCAAAGCTTTCTGGAGTTTGTGGCCTGTGTGAATTTGGCACAATGAATTCGTTTGTGTATTTGTGGTGTGGGGATGCAACCTGTGCTTTATGTAAATATAGTCATAATGGTTGTTACATGCTGCTATCAGTGTGGGTTAAGTCCTGATTAGTCCTGAGGTTTGCTTTATCCTCATGTGTCCCTAAGAGTTGCTTAATAGCAGTCCTGCATGATTGAGCAATAATGGCATAGCCTGAGTTGGGTGTGGGTTAGCTCCAAGGAGCTAGTGCACATTTTTAAATTTGAGGCTAAGCAAAAGGAGTGTTAACTTACTGCTAGATATTGGTACGGACAAACATTTGGACAAAATTACTTTTGAGGACAGCGTATATTAGTATGACTTGTGGATGGGTCAGGATTTATACTAAATGATGAGTATTTATATTGGCAGCTTTGGGTGATGTTAGTCCTGGAGGATTGGTTGACAGTGGTATAACTTATAGTTAATTCAGGATTAATCGAAGAGTATGCTGGCTATTGATAAAATAAGGGATTTTGGACAGGACTTGTGCCGGATGGTGGTTTAATGGTAGCAATGCTTGAGATTTGAGTAACGTTGGTCACAGAGGATTGGTGGTGTTGGGATGACTGTGGCAAAGTCATGATTTGCTCTGGAGTAGACATATATTAGCAAGAGAGGTGGCTACGTCAGTTTCGTCCTTGCGAGTGAGGCGATATTAACATATGTGATTTGGGCCATGATTGTTTCAGCAGTATGACAATGCCATTGACTCAGTGATGAGTTACCCTGGGAATATTGGCCAGTGGTAGGCTTGAACATAATTAGTGTCCTGGTGGATATTGGCACTGACTATATGTAGGACAGGATTACGCTTTGGGGGCTATTGAGTTATGATAATGTCCGAAGTTCTATCAGTATTGTCCCATAGTAATAGGCTTGTCAAGGTCTATAATTGTGTTATAACCTGAACATTCATTCATAGGTTTTGCCTCAACAAATGGTTAATTTTTCTCCTCTTGCAGTGGGAGAATAACAAAGATTCACTTTTGGAAAACAGTGAGAGAATATTTGCGACGCTGCAGTCTAATACAGCTTTAAGGGTTGCAGAGAGACTGCCCTCACACAATGATGTGGTACCCAAATGTTTCCAGCAGTTGGTGGATATGTACGATGAAGAATATGGCGGCTTTGCTGATTTTCCAAAGTTTCCAACCCCAGGTCAGCACCTCACGTGTCAGCCTTCCACAGATTCATGCAGCTGGATTAATGAAACTGACCTTTTTGTATTCCTCTTTCAGTTATCATACGTTTCCTCTTCTCTCTCTGGGCAATACGACGTACATCTCCTGAGGGCACAGAGGCACAGCAGATGGCCCTGCATACACTGAAGATGATGGCCTGTGGCGGGATCCATGACATTGTTGGTTGGGTAAGGCAGGATTGTGCAGACTGAGCCCTGATAACTGCTGCTTTTAAAATGGATTAAATCATCAGCGCAGACCTTCATCACACACTGCTGTAACAGTACTGGTGCCCACAGACTGCTGTACTTAAACACCATAGTCTTAACCTGAAGGTCTTCTTTCTACTCTGTTACGGCACTGGCACTTGCACTCACATCTACTGATGCATCCCAGGATTTTGTCCTACATCACTTCCTGATATTCCAGCACTGGGAACCAAGCACAGCTCTGTCAATGTGCTTCAGTTGTGACCTTCAATCCCGTGTGACCCACACACGGCTCGGAGCGTTATAGCTCCGAGACACACAGAGTTGCACTTTCAGCTTAACATGGTCCAATCCACCCCACTTCCCGCTCACCCATTTTCATTGATCATTGTTGTGGCGGACAATTGGGTTGTGTGATTGGGTTCTGTGATCACACTATTGCTCTTCAGATCTCTTCTTAGGCAGGCTTCAGTTTTTTTTGTGTAGCAGTTGAAGAATATATATTTACATCCGCAAATAACATTTTTATTTATGATAATACAATTCTCAGTGCTGAGCTCATTGTCAGTCTAAGCTAAGTATAGTGGGAGCTCAAGACACGATTCGGCAACCGAAGGCACAGATAACTGTTTATCTTAAAATGCTGACCAAACATTTAGGAAAAAATATCATTTTATGCGCTGCCGGGGGATTAAAACCTGTTTTTTACAATCAGCGATTTAAGTAGTGCAGAAGGCTTGGTATTTGTGAGGTTAGCAGTTTCAGGCATCCGCGTTTCAGACACCGGAAAGTATCTGGTCACAGAGTGCAGAATAGATATCTGAGCTGCATACGGAGACGGGATGTTCCCATGGGGAGTGATAAACAGATCTCTCCCTCTTCTCACTAGTGCGATACATGCGGGATGACAGAATAATCCCATCATCGGCTGCTAGAGATGGGTCCTTTCCCAAAAGCACATCTGAAATCTGGGAACAGCAATACCTGCTTCACATTATTCCTCACAATGCAGTGTTTAGATGGTCTTAATACTGCTCCTCCTTCATATGCAACCCATTTATGGTAATGCTGTTACCTCTTCACTATTTTTTTCAACAATGCAGTCAATATTATCACAGACGGATCCTCAGCACATCCTCTAACGCATTACTTATAGCCTCACAAAAATGTCTCCTTCCTCTCCATATAGGGTAAAAGAGAATGCTTTCACATTTTCTCATGTTGTAACCCCATAAACGTACAAAGGCATGATTCCTTTCCTTCATACCTCTAAAACAGTTAACGTAGGGTCACAGAGCAATCAATATAGTATCACAGAGATCCTACCCCCTTCCTCTCCATATAGTGGAGTGTGTGAATATTACAGCAATCGTTGCTTTCTCTTTCCAGGGTTTTCACAGATACTCCACAGACAAGAGTTGGCACTTGCCGCACTTTGAGAAGATGCTGTATGATCAAGCGCAACTGTCAGTGGCCTATGCAGAGGCGTTCCAGGTAATTTTTGTGGTGCTACCCCGCTCACATGCTCTCAGCAGTTGATTATGGCAGTTTCTGGTTCTATTGCCCTCCCCTAATCAACGTCACTTGGTAACTATGAATGCTCCTTGTCCTAGTGTGTTTCTACCAGCAGCAATGACAGTATTTTGGCATATTGCTTCTCTTTCCCATGATACACTATTTTACTTGTTATGAGAGCATTTGGCTGTGCTGTAATTATTCCTACCCCTCAGACACGCATCTTGTGAGTGCCCCTGTCCTTTTGTTTCTCTTCCTATCGCTCATGCTCTCACCACAGTACTACAGAGTCTCTATCCTTGGTCTCTCTCCTCATCCATCACTTTTTACCCCAGATCAAGGAGAGTCCCTGTCCTAGTGTCTGAATGTATGACATTAGCACACATGCACATACAAAGCATGCCTTTACCACGTATCAATTACAATGCAGTGCCTTTACAATGTAAGGTAAGTATATGTAAGGTTCGTGAAACCCATTTATATATATATTCACTGAAAAAAACAAAGGTTACAGGGACATTATAGTTGGGAAATAGAATTAAAAAAACCTTAGAAATTCACTGAAGAAAACAAAGGTTACATGGACATTATAGTTAGGTTCAGATTTCACTCGTGCAAACCCATTGAAATTCAGCAGTTATTGTTACCTGAGCTAACTATAACTTACACCCCGCAATGCGCTGCTTATTACCTCACATGACATCACTGATGACATACCTGATGACGTCATCCAGTAAGTGTGTGTTTCCTAAATGTTTGAGTGTTAAATATATATTAAGCTACTACATTACATTACATTTGTATACTTTATGTACTAGTAATGAGTGACACTATTTCTAACATATATTATGTGTGTGACTGTGTGTAACTGGGTTTTCGTGTCTGAGTGGGTGTCTGAGGGGCTGTTTGGGTGTGTGATGGATGTATGGGTGATTGAGTGGCTCTGTAACTAGCTGTATAGATGAGTGAGTGGCTCTGTGACTAGCTGTATGGGTGAGTGAGTGGCTGTATAGGTGAATGAGTGAGTGTGAGAGGCTGTATGGGTGAGTGAGGGGTGTGGGAGTGGCAATATGGTGGGTGTGTGAGGTGCTGCATGGGTGACTAAGTGGCTATGAGAGTGGCGGTTTGGATGAGTGAATGGTTGTGTAAATAGCCGTATGGGTGAGTGAGTGGGGGTTTGGTTAACTGAGTGGGTGTGTGAGTGGCTGTATTGGAGAGTGGGTGTCTGTGTGAGTGGCTGTATTGGAGAGTGGGTGTCTGTGTGAGTGGCTGTATGGGTGAGTGAGTGGACGTGTGAGTGGTTGTATGGATGTGTGAATGGGTATATGTAGGTGTGTGTGTGAGTGGCTCTGTTGAGAGGTTGTATCGGTGAGTGACTGGGGGTGCGAGTAGCTGTATTGGAGAGTGAGTCGGTGTGTGAGTGGCTGTATGGGTGAGTGAGTTGCTGTGTGAGTGACTATGGGTGAGTGAGTGACTGTGTGAGTAGGTGTATAGGTGAGTGGCTGTGTATATGAGTGAGGTGTGTGTGAGTGGCTCTGTGGATGTGTACTTGGGTGTGTGAGGGTGTGAGTGGGTGTGTGAGTGGTTCTGTGGATTGTCATCCGTGATGTCATGAGTGATGTCACTGACCATGTCATGAGTGATGTAATATGTGAGGTGATAAGCAGTGCATTGCATGGGCATAAGTTATAGTTAGCTCAGGTAAATATAACTGCTGAATTTCAATGGTTTTGTATAAGTGAAATCTGAGCCTAACTATAAGGTCCCTGTAACCTTTGTTTTTTTCAGTGAATTTCTAAGGTTTTTAAAATTCTATTTCCCAACTATACTGTCCCTGTAACCCTTGGTTATTTCAGTGAATCTCTACTTTTAAAAATAAAAAAATTCTAACTATAACGTCTCTGTAACCTTTAGTATTTTCAGTGAATTTCCCTTTTTTTTTAATGTTATTTCCTAACTGTAATCTGTAACCTTTGAGAGTGGGTGTGTGACTGGTTCTATGGGTTGGTGAGTGGCTGTATGCGCCTGTGAGTGGGTGTGTGAGTGGCCGTATGGGTGTGTTAGTGGCCGTTTATGGGTGTGTGAGTAGCTGTATGTGTCAGTGACTGGGTGTGTGAGTGGCTGTATGGGTTTGTGAGTGGGTGGGTGTGTGTCTGTATGGGTCTATGAGTGTGTGTGTAAGTAGTTTTGAGGGTGTGTGAGTGGGTGAGTGTCTTGCTTCGGCCTTGCAAAATACCACTCCCACACGATGGCTTAAACACGACGAAGCAGGAGACATGTAACACAACAACACCTCAAAGACTCTCTTTTCAGAATAAGGCTTGGGGTTTTATTTATGCAATGCTCTTTAACAGAAAGGCTTTCCCAGATGCAACATTCAAATGTATATAGAGATATATATGTATATGCAAGCAATAATAACACACTTGGCAAATGCAACAGTTAAATGCATGAATAATAATAAGGAATAAACAAGCAGCAAATAATACTGAACGTCCTGCAAGAAATCAGAAAGATATATACACTAAATACATCAAATGATTACTTTGGATGTGCACTCTGACTCACTCGCACATCCCAAAGAAAACACCTCAAACGACCATAGCCACTGGAAACGGAATACGCACACACAAACAGCCACGCATCACAATGGCACTAGTCAGAAACATATCACTTCACCTGGCGCAAAAACTGCAACTTAGTCCACTCCAGACTGGGGGATTCTCAGCCAGGGTTAAGAGTCTCAGCAACCAGGGTTCCGCTGTACCGAAGTAGACGCGTCCGTCCCCATTCGGATTTCACACAATCCCGGTTTCTAAGTCAACAAACCTCAGCTTTATAGTCTCATAACACACTAGAAGGTTCGAGAGACCTTCCCTCTGCTCCAAGGAAACTTACTGGAATTGGCCACCTTCCATGCAAGCATTCCAAAGGCAAAAGGAGTTCCCACGTTCCCTCTGCATTCTCACATGTTCCAGCCTTTATCTTAACTAAGCTTACGAAAGTCTTCCAGGGTACATTCAACAATCTCTTCCAAAAACAAAACAGAGCAACCTTGAACGTGGTTAACCGAAACAACTTGCAAACACTCTTGGGGCCTGTCTGTGTGCGCAAAAAATCTCAAGCAAGGCAGAGTCAGAATTCAGGATGACATGAGGCCATGTCAAAGCCAATAGTAATAACTTCATAATTCTTAACAATGTACAACACAATGCACATTTGTGCGCCACTGCCTATAGCATCACATACTTCATCTCTCAATGTACAACATAATGCACATTTGTGCACCACTGCCCAAAGCATCACATACTTCATCTCTCAATGTACAACACAATGCACATTTGTGCACCACTGCTCATAACACTGCACTTCAAGACCAAAAAGTAGATTCCACACCTCTCTCTCATGCTTTCAAATGCACATCCCACACGTTCTGTTCTTTGCAAGCTGTTCTATTCTGACAGCTCTCACTTTAAGACTGCAAGATTACATGAAAGAAACCTTCAAGGGAAAAAGGCACATGCAGGATGTCGTACATTCATGCTAGGGTAAAATGAAACACCAAAGTCAATTAAAATGATGGTAGTCAAAGGTCATCACGCGGTGTCAAACCATAAGAGTGCCTCTATTACTACAGTTATTGGATTTGTGAGTCAGTGAGTGGGTGTTCGAGTGGCTGGGTCTGTGAGTGGGTGCGAGAGTAGCTGTGTGGGTGTGTGAGTGGGTTTGTGAGTGGCTGTATGGGTCTGTGAGTGGGTGTGTGATTGGCTGTGGGGATCTGTAAGTTGGTGTGTGAGGGAGTAGTTTTGTGGGTGTGTGAGTGGCTGTATGGGTGAGTGAGTGGGTGTCTGAGTGTCTGTGTGGGTGTGTCAGCAGCTGTGTGAGTGAATGGGCCAGAAGGGAACCTCACCTGCTGCGTTATCCAACTAGAGTCCACAATTTTGCACAAAATGTCTACCCAACTTGAGTACTTTCTACTGGTTAATTAGTAAGTGCCACCTCATTGGGTAAATGTCTAGAGCATATTCTACACTACTGCTACGTAATGGACCACGAAGACATGTCTCCAGTGCCCTTGTGTGTGTTTCCGCAATGTGATTGTTCCTCTGCATCTTCATCCAGAAATCTGTGCTAACATGAATCGTCCTATGGAGAAGACAACGAGACTACAAACAGATAAATCTCCACCAAACAAGGATCCTTCCTCTTAACTACATGACGTAAGTGCTTCTTTATTTGGTGGAGATGTCCTCATATTCTTTGGCATCAAGAATGTGTCACTGAAATCGGCGAAAAACACGCCAGGGGGCCTTTTGCTAAGCTGTCCATCATACTGGTAAAAGGCAGGAAGACCTTTGCATACTTCTAAGGGGTATGTGATGCAGCCAAACGGGCAGAGCTTCCAGATGATTTGTACATTTTTATACTCATAGTAATTTAAAGGGAGAACCATGGTCTCTGCTCTCACTGGGACAGGACAAGTATGCACTCAAAGGAAAGGGGGGTGCGACCCCCCCTTTCCGGGCCAATTTTGGCCCCAGGTACCCCATACCCTGCGGCCGGCCTCTTGACGCTGGGTGCTCTGAAGCCATCCAGGCCACCCAGTGTGCAGTGTTGGGGACCGCGCGGGGAGCCCTAATGCCCCCGCTGTCCCTGCCGGCTCTCCGCCTCCAGCGGGAGCCGGCATTGCTCCCTCACGTAGGGAGCAGCAAAAAATGCTGCTCCCTGCATGTGGGAACAACTTTTTTTCATCTGTTTCCCTGCCTGCTTGACAGTGGGCAGGAAAACAAATGAAAAGTCAGCTCCCAGTGGGCGGGAACAGTTTTCCTTTTCGCTCCCACAGGGAGCGGACTTACTGTTTGCTCTCTCTTGGTAGGAGTTGTCAACGCTCCCACCAAGCGAGAGCAAATAGCTATGTCCCGGGGGTGGGCACCCCAGGACATAGGGAGCTGGCCCTTGGGTTGACGGTCCCCAAGGCCATTAATGGCTCCAGGAGGGGGGACTACGCAGCCCCCTCCTTTGTTCTTCTAGGGCCTTCCCCAGGGAAATGGTGGTTCCCGGGGCTAAAAATGGGACATTAGGGGGCCACGTGGACCCCCTCTTATTTTACAAACAAGCCCTGGGGGGGGTTGCGGTCCCCAGTGCCATAAGCGCCCCCTCCTCATGTTTTCTTAATCACCTGGCCTTGGGGAAGTGGCCTCCCCATAATATATAGAATAAGACCCCAGGACCTGGCCCACCCAGGGGCTCTAATACAAACAAACGTGGGAGATCATGCTTGTTTTTTGTTTTTTTTTACATTTTCGAGGGTATTCGCGAACCTTTGTGCTTTTTGTTGCAAATATATTTTTGAAAACGCCTTTTGGGCCCTGGCAGAGTCCCTGGGGGACCACAGCGTCAGCCCTAGGGGTCAGGGTATTCTTACCCTGACCCTTCTCTTTTTTGTACCTTTTTGTTTGGGACTCGGCTGAGTCCGAGCCCCAGAATGGCTGCCAACACTTCCTGGTTGAAGTGTTGGCAACCAATCAGATCACTGCACGAGATCGGTTGGATTCGTGGAGCGTCTGCGTCTCTAGGTATACAAATTTGGTTTTCTTTAATATATCAAACTACTGAACGGATTTACACCAAATCACAAAAAGAGCTTTTTCTGGACCAAGGATAACCTCTCTGCCAAATTTGGTGTAATTCTGTCCAGCAGTTCGGGCTGTAGACGTGTCTAAAATCTCTATGGGAATTAACATGGGAAACACACTTTTTTTGAGCCTTGTTTTTCTTGGCCTCTGCTTGATGGATCATCCCGAAACTTTCAATGCACAACTAGATTCAGGTGGCCACTTTTTTGGGGGGAGAATTTCGTGAAGATTTGTTAAACGGTGCCAAAGATATTAGCAAGTCAAAAAATGCTTTTCCTATGGAAGCTAGATCCTAACTATAACTACCTACTGGTAATATATATATGTGTGTGTATATATAATGTGTGTGTGTATATATATATATATATATATATATATTTCAAACACAAATGTCCGGTAGTGCGGGGCTTAACCAAACAGCGGTCCTGCACGGATTCCGGAAATCCTGAAAATTGTGACAACCTTTCCCTCCGATAGCAGAAAGAAGATGCAGGACACTCCAAGATGCTTAATTCTGTTTAATGCAGTACAGAAAGCCTCCTACTGACGCGTTTCGCCTTCACGGCTTGGTCACGGTTACAGGAACGTTATAGTTAGGAAGTAGAATTTAAAAAAACCTTAGACATTCACTAAAAAACCAAGGTTACGGTGGCGTTCTAGTTAGGTTCAGATTTTATATGCATAAAACCCTAGACATTCAGCAGTTATAGTTAGCTCAAAAAACTATAACTCGTGCCCTAAGGTAACTGTAACTTGCCTCCCCACCATACACAGTTTTCTCATCAACAATTTTATTACAAATGTTGCAATGATATGATCAATGATGTCATAGATGATGTCATGACTGATGAAATATATGGGGTAATTCGCAGTGCATGGTGAGGGTGCGCGGTCCCATCGAGTGCTGTAGTGTGCTGTATGCATTAGATATCAGTCCTCTAGAGCCAGCGAATGTCCACACCAGTTTTTCGAAGGAAGTGTAGGGTCTAGTCACTCCCGGATAGTTTGAGAGATGCAGCGTCCAATGCTGTAACTTACAGTACTGCAGTCTTGCCGTTTCAGGAATATGGAAATCAGTTATGCATTGTTCAAAGGTCTTGATGGAGCGTACTACAAACAGATAGCACAGAGTTTGACACGTTTCCTCCCCGCAGCTGGAAAAGGGCTGAGGCAGCAGTGCAGGTGCAAAGTCAGGATTATGCGCAATGGGCAAATTGGGGGAGGGGAAGTTAGTGAGCCCCCTTTTAGTCGCTAACTTGTCCCATGTGTCAAGCACCGTCTTAGTGTGGGTGGCCATGTATGTGCTGCGTGGTCTGGCGTGCTTAGGTAACCAAGCTAGATCCCATAAGGGCCGGCATGCCACTGCACGGTCCATGTTAAACCAGTACTTCTCACTCTCATGCACCACTCACTCCAAAATGCACCATAGATCGGCTGCCCAATAATATTCAAGAAGGTTAGGGCAAGCCAGCCCACCCCCTGTCCTGTGACTACACCAGTAGGGAGGTATAGATGCTCAGCCATTTCCCATTCCAAATAAAGGAATGGATGTCCCTTTACACAGAAAGGATATCTTCCTGGGGGATCAGAGTTGGCAGGGGCTGGAAAAGATACAAGGATGGGAGGATGTTTATTTTTACCACATGAATGCGGCCCAGCCAGGAAATGTGAAGAGGTTTCCACTGCCTGAGATCTGCCAAGATGGATCTCCGAAGTTGCAGACAATTGGCTTGCGTCCAGGAGGACAGCTTAGGAGTCAGGTTGAGATCTAGATATCTAATCATACTGGAGGACCACTGAAATGGTGCTAGGCCTTGTAGGGCAGGGAGGTCTTGTGGGGGAATGGTCAAATTAAGCACACAGGACTTAAACATATTAGTTTTGAGCCTGATACCGCTTCAAATTCAGCAAGGCAGGTGCCAATCGCTGGTAGAGAAATCGCAGGCTGCGAGATAGAGAGCAAGAGGTCATCAGCAAATAGACTGATCTTGTGAGTCCGACCCCCCAAAGGGGATACCCACCACATCCTCTGTGCGGCCAATAGTCCTGGATAAGGGCTCCACCACGAGGGCAAACAATAGGGGTGACAACGGGCAGCTCTGACGTGTGCCCTTAAGAATGTTAATAGGGGCAGTGTGGTGCTCATTGACCCAGATGGTAACTGTTGGGGCGACATATGAAGCCACAATTTTAGCTGTCATTCCCGGTCTCAAACCAATCTTGCCTAAGACTACCCTGAGGAAGGACCAGTTCACCCTGTCAAAGGCCTTCTCCGCATCAAGTGAAAGGAGGCAGGCTGGGATGTTGTGGCAGTGAGATTTCTCAATTAAGTGCGTGATCCGGCGCATGTTGTCAGCCCACTATCAATCGTGAATAAAGCCCCCTTGAGTGGGGTCAATAAGACCTGGCAGGTAGCGCTCTATCTTAGTCACTAGAATTTTGGTGAAGATCTTCGCCTCCATGTTAAAGAGCACTATGGAGCATTAGGAAGAGCATTGGCTAGGGTCTTTCCCTGGTTTGGGTATAAGGGATAGTGGGCGTAAGGCCTGTGTCCTCCATGAAGTAGTTAAACAGCTGAAGCAGATGGTCTTGCAGGCAGCTGACCGGTAGCCCACCGGGACCTGGAGGTTTACTAAGGCGAAGGGCCTGAACTGTGCTGCGGAGCTCTGCAAGGGTGATCAGGACCTCAAGAAGCTCCACATGTCGAGGGTGAATGAGTTCTATTTCTCCTTGTGATGTTAAAAAAATCGAGCTGTGATTTCAGGAGATCGACGGCCGTTTGAAGTTGTATTGTTTCCTTTTGTAGGGATTTGCTGAGTCCGCGGATCCGGTCTAGGATTACAGTCCAGAAGCCTGCCATGATGACATTTTCTGTCTTTGACAGGTCATTTATGAGACATTTGGCCTCGTGAATTGTCTCTGGCTTCTGATTCACATCTTCAGCAATGACCTGCAAAGCCTTCTGAAAGCTGCTGTAGCCTTGGGATAACGCCTTGGTCGCGTCGGCCCTTGCACACCACCTTGTGCCAGTCACTCTTTTTAAAACTAGTATGGAGCTTTTGCTGACGTTCGCCATCTTTGTCCTCAAAATATTCGAGCATTACCGCCTAACGGTGGGTTGATGCCAAGAAAAAGTTGTACATTGCTTGCACAAGCCCGAAGAATGAGATTGCTCCAACACAGCTTTCTACAGCACGTACTCTAACCAAATTGAGCGAGTGTGCTGTGCACAGAATGTAGTGTGCAAGCTGATTAATCTTGGCAATATGTGCTTGAAGATCGTTGTAGAACCCTGACATGTTTGCTGCATTGTCATAAGACTGTTGTCTCAGGTTTTTGATTTCAATGCAGCATTTGTTTAAGAAGGTCAAAACAGTGGTGGCAAGCGCTTCTCCATTGTGGCTTGCTATGTGGATGAATGTGAGAAAACGTTCTTCCACTTCACCACCTGACACTCCAACATATCTAAGCACTACAGTCAGTTGGTCAATGTGAGATATGTCTTGTGTCTGAATCAACGCTCAGAGAATTTACTTGGCTTCCCGGATTTCCTTTACAATAACTTTCAGAATCTTATTTCCCATTATTTCGATTACTTCTTCGCAAATTGTTGAAGACAAATAAGAGGGTTTTCCTCGACCTTCATTACCATATTTGGCTAAATGAGAACTTAGAAAAGGGTCGTACTCCATGATTAACTTTAAAATTCCCAAGTAGTTGCCATTATGTTGAGAACCAAGGAGTTCTGTATCACTGTGAAAAGCTAATCCACGTAATGAGAAGAATTTTATTACTGACAATAATCTTTGCAAAACTTTGATCCAGTATTCTTTTTCTTTGTTGAACTGAATTTCCAAAGAGCTGTCAATTCGACCGTGTGTGTGTCGTCTACTGATCAGTGTCTGTACACATGCCCGATACGTTGCACTGTCCTCGTGGATTTTCATTCGCTGCGAGCATTCTTCCAATCTGAAAATCCATCTCGAAATTAAGTTTGGCCTTTATGTGTTTCACCAAATAGGACGCATAGGAAACAATTCACATTTCCTGTGGATGGAGGGTACATGAGCAGTTCTCTTTTGATTTGTTCACCACTTACATGTTTTAGAAAGATCATGGAACGTGTTGACATTCCACAGGGTCTCTATTACACTAAACTTTCTGCACTTCATTGGTAATGTTTCGCTATAACCCAATGTCATTTTGATATTCTGGTCCCAGGTTACTTCTGTTTTGATGAAGTGACTGAACATCCGGCTCAGTTTCAGCTACATTAAGTGATTGAACCGTATCCTCATTCTCAGCAATCTGTTCGGGGGAAGGTCTACCACCATCACTTTGCTGGCAGACATACTTTATTGATACTCTGTTGACTTACGAGTAAAGCCAAGTTGGAAAAGACTGTGCTTTTTTTATCCGTTCTTTCAGCTTCTTCGCTGTCTCCTGCTGTTTTTTCATTTTCTGCACCACTTTGGTACCTCTACTTTTTGGGCGCCGGCATTATGGGTCTACAAAAGAGAGACTATGAACAATATTTACGCTTTGTTCTAGAAAATGAAATAATTCTTAAGTCTCAGCCAAAAATGAGTAAGTAACAAGATAGATTTGTTCTGTTACGGTAGAAATAAGACGGTGAAGTTTAATCAAAGTTCATTATAACTCAGAAAAGCTAACTTAGTGACACAGACGTCTGGTATATATACTTGTCGGTGTTCTCGAAGCTTCTACTTGCGAATATTCTACTAGGATCTGGAGTCGGTGGGAACTTTGGACTCGCTAGACACACTAACAGAAAGCTTCGTTTCTGGAGGTTTCTCGTGTGTGCGCTCTAGTGGGCTAACATTGAACTAAGTAGTGTGCTCGTCGGCCTCTAGATGGAGATGACCATTACTACTGTACATTACAGGTACATAGTTTGCACCGGATCTTTGTACCCACTGACAGCTGCTAGAAGATGAGCTTTTAAGAGACAAACTGTTATGTGAATCTGATGTCTTTGGTTTATGCACTTTAAGTTATTAATGAGTACATTACATAAATACAGAATTTTCTCTATGAGCCTTTAAAGTTTTCATTTCTTTGAGTTAATTCATTTTTTTTCTATCTTTTGGAAACAATTTAAGAAAGCTTGATTATAGTTTTCTTTCAAGATCAAATCAATATTATTTTGATCCGTTGTCGCCGGGCACCTAGAAGCAGTGAGGCCCATAGGCTCGTGCCTGCTTTACCTATTTGGGTAATCCGGAACTGTGCAGGCATGCTGTAGATCGTAGAGGTCTGTCTGCTTCTGCTTCCTTTTCCTGCTGTGCATAGAGCCATTGAAATGGTGTGAGAGCATCCGATCTAAGGGATGAGTAGGAATTTGCTTATGGAGCCAAGCTGCTGCCGAACTGACTATTGTTTGGCATCACAAAAATCTAAATATCATATATTCCATAACACCGGTCCCAGCATTTTGGTAATATCTACCTTCCATCTACAACTTCAGTATGAAAATGTAAGTGGGTTTAACAAGCAGCCCATCTAGTCTTCTTATTCCCTTCGTCTTTTAGTCACTCATTCTAACATGACATAACGTTTGCCTTTTGTTATTTTTCTTACTATAGCTCCCGCTGAGTCTGCCTCAGACCATGGGGTTGGTTCATCCCCTGCCTGCTTCTGCGTCATAAACGCTCCATGTCGTCAGTTTTGCAGTTGATGACTAAGTACATATAAACCTTTGTGGTTGTATTTGGTCTGTCCAGTTTCTACATTATTTATCATGAATTGATATTCTGGGAGTGTGACCTATTCTTCAACCACTGGCCACTTGTTCTGCTTTAACAAATGATGTAACTTCTTTTTTCGGGAAGTGCTAATCCGCGGAATCTTGCTACCCACTCTGATCTTACCCTAATCAACCAAAAGACCTCCACCTCATTAACACACAGAGTCTTCAGTTGGAGATTACAGGTCAGAGTTTCCTAATCTGATCATAGTCCTAAATCATTGATAAAAACCATAAATCGTGAGCGTACAGTCATAAATTACAGATAAGAACAATGAATCACGAGCATGAGCCATAAATCACTGATAAGCATCATAAATCACTGTCACCGCCCACAGGCAGGACTTCAGTTGTTACTCAACATTTGACTGTACAATCTCCTTTGAGTTGAGCGCAGATGTGTATAGACTTCCCTTGCTACCGATGTTTGACCTCTGCTGTTAGGCTGTGTCTGGGCTGCAAGTGCCGTCTCTGCTTTGGGACTGCCCCCTTGCTTCCTCTGTTGCCCCTTTCCAGTGTCCCTGCCATTAGGCATCTCAAGGGCCCCCAAGTATAGCGACCCTATCCTCCCGGGCTCTTGTGGGTGTTCTTGATACGGATTAATGCTGCTGTCTCCGACCCACTAAACAGAGGAAGCTTGCAACTGTGATGCCTGCAAACCTTATTCCTCAGGCGTGGGGGAGTGGGACAGTTTCTGGAGTGTGAAGGAGGCCGTTGCCCTGTCTTTATGGCCTTTCTAGTTGGGTTGTTCCCTTTGCTCACATTGACTGCTTTGAAACACGCGACTGGAATTTTGCGCGCTTAGCCATGGGGGTGAGTTGGGGGCGGTTGGCTTCTTGGCGCCTTCGTTCTGCTACCTCCCTTTGTTCCTGGCCTTCTTCCCCCGTGCCTCATTTAGCGGGCGGGGGATGTAAGCGCCATCCAAAGGCTTTGCTAGCCTACTGTCTGTTGACCTTGGTTGGTTGACCCTTATGCCCTTTGGCACGTTAGGCCTGGCGTCTGAGAGCTTGCTACGCCGGCTATGCACGTGCCCAGTCTTAGTAATCCACAGTGACAGTCCACAATGCACAGGGATGGCAAGATGTTTCATCATTGTTAAAACACTTCCGAGCACAAGGCATGGACCATTTATTAAGTAACAAAATGCAATGTATATACAACACAATACAGTTTGCATTGTTTCTGATAAAAATAAAATAAAAACAAATGCACTAGGCGAGACCGATTAGCTTTTCCAATGCTTGGTATTTGCTGCCATTGACACAGTAGCTGCGATGCTACTATTCTCACTTCGATGCTTCATACTCAGGTTTTCAAGCCTTTGTTTAAAATTCAGGTTTTATCTATAGTAATTCACTCATGCAGAGAGCAGAGATTCAGGTGTCAAAGTGTTTAATCACCTTTAAATAAAACTTTGGCGCCCTTTTTTCTGACTTACTGTTAAACACCGAAGGTCTGGCTAAATACTGATTGCCTCATACATGGTACTTTGTGCAACTGAAAGTGCAGACTTCCAGCATTCCAATATATCATATTTAAATGAGATGTCCAAGTTATTTACTCTGCATCCATAGAGGACAATGCACCTGAATTTTCCCAGAGAAAGTACCACGAGTCTGGTTGTACCTGCACCCAATTAGATCATTAATGTAGCTTTATGGTGTTTATTAACACTGTTTAAATGCACCTACTGGAGATTTTTCACCATGAAGAGACTCAATCCCCCATGTCAAACGCATACCTGTAGTTGACAAAGCAGATAAACCTCAGACCATGCGCTGTGGATGTCTGTGCAAGATACCACTGTGGGACTGTATACTATTATTTTGTATACTTACTGTTATACTATTCCAGGATGACAGTTGCATACTGCTCACTGCTATTGGCTTTGCCTATGCTTGAGCCACAGTTCTACAAGCTTTGGCAAAACCAGTACCGGCAGTAAACAAGCATTGGTAGAGAGTGAGTGATTGGCTTTCCTATTGCTTGTTTACAAATGTAAATACTTGACTGATTATAGATGGGGTGTCTTTGTGTTCTTTCATATTCCAATAACCATGAGTGGTATCTGCTAACTGTCCGCTCATCTGCATCGATGAACCTTAGGGACATGAACTTCACCATTAACTTCTCAAGTGTTGAGCATTTTCCCATCTAGCCCCTTCCTAGTGTTGCGCCTTTCGTCCTCTCCCCTCCCCACCCGACTCCCCCAGTGTTGAGCCCTTTTTTTAGGTCTGGCATTAGCCAAGACCATTTGATTTTACTAAAATTATATGTATAATATACTTATTTAGAGGGGCTTTCAGACAGCTGTCTTCATCCATTGGTTTGTTGTTGTGCCATTCAGATTTAGCTTCTGCCCACTACAGCATAGGGCAATGTGTCAGCCTACTTAAGCCACTGGCTAACTTCACTTGAGTGACTTCATTTTTCTCTTTCACAAAGAGCACATCTGCCCACAAGGTACTTCCTTTTGGTGCCAGTGTTTTTGTTTTTACTTTATAATTACTTCAGTGTTGCCTTTGTTTAGAGCCTGATGTGATAGCAGGGCATTTTTGATGTAAGCACAAGGCACATTCCAGCCTTATCAGTTCCTGTCTCCTGCCACTGGTGTTTTAAATTGCTTTTGGAGTGTCCCTTGTTTATCTGAATACTGCTATTTCACAGCATAGCAGATTGTATCCATTTGAAACTGTTCTGTATTAAGTTATTGCCGTCTTCCTTTCTTTCTTGCGTTCTTTCGTTCCTTCTTTGTGTTTTCCTTCTTTCTTTCTTTCTCTTTTTCTTCCTTTCTTTTATTTCTTACCTTCTTTCTGCTTTTAGCTTTCCTCACTTGCCTTCTTTCTTTCTTACCTTTGTTCTTTTTCTTGCCTTTCTTTCCTTCTTTTTCCTTCTTTCATTTTTCTTTCCTTCTTTCCTCTTTTCTTTTCTTGCATTGTCTTTTTCTTTCCTTCTTTCTTGTCTTATTTCCTGCGTTTGTTCTTTCTTTCTTTCTTTCTTTCTTTCTTTCTTTCTTTCTTTCTTTCTTTCTTTCTTTCTCAAAGGCAAGAGGCTAGCAATTAATGCCAGACCCATTGGCTTTTTTATGCTTGTGTCAGCCAATACCTTTTGTTTTTACTAAAATTTTGTATACAACTTACTTATAGGGGTTTTCTGCCAGACTTCATCCATTGGCCTGTGGTTGTGCCATTCACATTTTTCTTTCACCCACTCCAGCATATGTCAAGAGGCAGTGTGTTAGCCCACTTTAGCCATTGGCTGACTTCACTAGGAGAGACAGCATGCTGTCCTTTCACAAGGAACCGAGATCTCGGTTACAAGAACCTAGCAAAAATTCTACACAGGGTTTTTCGCTCTCTGAGAGTCAGAAAAAACAATATGAAAGGAAAAATGTCCTTTCTTGAGTCCCCTCACTCACCAGGGTTTCCCCATGGTGACATGCTTCATCATTGGGGCCATCCCAACCCGCTGTGGGTTGGGGCGTGCTACGACTTGCGACAATACGTAGGAGCACTAGTTGTGGGTGACTATGTGTGGTGCGGTGATGGAGGTGGAGTGGGTGAGATTAAAAATATCTAGCTAGTGGGCAAAAAAGGATTTATTTAGGCTCCTAGCCGATATATTAAAAACGGGGTTGGTCTCTAGGGTATCTGTCTATAATGAGTCCGGGGTCCCTAGTAGACGTCAACTAGTTTCGAGCCTCCCCAGTGCTCTTCTTCCAGGACAAACAGGGTCCAGCCCTGTTTTGTACCACTCCAAGGTGACCTAAATATAGGAAAAAGTGATGCTACGGAATTTAAGCAGGCATGGGTTAATACATACGGTAAACTGACCACGTAGTATCTGAAACAGAAAAGAGAAATAGCATTATCATGTACAACCTACTTCTTACTGTGTAGGTGAATATAGAAACCGCCATGCTACTGATCATGTTGTGTCTAAAACATAAATGAGAATTTATCACGTACAACCTACTTCATGCTAAGTAGGTAGGTGTTGAAACCGCCATGCTCCGCAATCACGCATCCATCCAAACAATCACTCATCCATTATTCAGAGCTCTCTCGTGTATAACCATAAACGGTTACGGGAGCTATATATACTTCATAAGGATTCGTGAATTCGTGGCCTCGTTAATGCCCAGTTTAAGTTTCGTTAAAAGGAAAGGTTTAAAAGAAAGGTCTCCACGTGACATTACCCTTTAAAAGCTCGACCTTATTGATTAATTATTTGTTCAATTATAAGTACGGTCCAGTCAGGCTGTTGTATTGATTCATGATGTGCGCCAGGTGATACAATCGCACACAGACTAGTACAGACAAACGATACGACATAAAAAACTACATGAAAAACTACATTAAGGAGGAAACACATACTAATTATAAAGCAAAATTGTGCTTCATGGTCTCTGAGGGACTGGAGAGATCACCGGCACTGTGGGAGGAAGCAAAACAAAGCGATAATGAGAGCTTCGTAACTAAAAATCAGATCGGGTGCGCTGTGGGTGTTACCGCTGGCTGCCCGGTCCGGATCTGAAAGGGAATAAGCTTACTTGTGGACGATGTCTACTCCGGCGTGTAACCTGCTTGCCCTCGCGACCGCATATTAGCGAGTCTCTCCCGGGTGCAGGTATTTGAAGGAAGTTTATCGCCTAGTCATAAGAAAAAGACTAGAGCGGAGACTAACACAAAATGGCCGCCGCATTTGGCTCAATTTGGCTGCCCTTTTGGTGATAGTAAAGGCTTGTTGGGAGTGCCTATTTTTAAGGGCCTACAGTGATTAGAGGCAGACGATACAGACAACCGCACAAACAAGATATGCCTCACTGTGACTTATGCGAGGGGCTGGTTTGTTGTGAAGGACCTAGAGTAATTAAAAAACAGACAATACAAAACAAACACACAGACAAGGTTATTTGTCTCACTTTGATTTATGCGAGGGGCTGTTGTACTACCTCTATCTAAAAGAGTGTATTGGTCATGAGAGGCGAAAAGATTCAAATATAATGATCACATGCCGCATATAAGCGAGTCTCTCCCGGGTGAAGTATTTGAAGGAAGTTTATCGCCCAGTCATAAGATGAAGACTAGAGCGGAAAATTACACAAAATGGCCACCGCATTTGGCTCAATTTGGCGGCCCTTTTGGTGATAGTAAAGGCTTGTTGGAAGTGCCTATTTTTAAGGGCCTATGGTGATTAGAGGCAGACGATACAGACAACCACACAAACAAGATATGCCTCACTGTGACTTAAGCGAGGGGCTGGTTTGTTGTGAAGGACCTAGAGTAATTAACAAACAGACAATACTAAACACACAGACAAGGTTTTTTACCTCTCTTAGATTTATGCGAGGGGCTGTTGTACTACCTCTATCTAAAAGAATGTATTGGTCATGAGAGGCGAATAGTTTCATATATAAGGTAATGATTTTCTTTCTTCCAGAGGGTGGCCAAACGATATGGCACAAAAGGTGTTTTGTGTTTTTAGGTTGCAAAAGAGCAGGTTTCTCTATGATCTCATCTAAAGAACTGTCCCCACGGTATATTGTCATTCAAACCTTGACTATCTGTACGCAATTTGAAAACCCAACGTTGTTCTCTCTCAAGTAGTCGTTGCTCGAGGTTATCATTGTACTTAACATGTTCTAGGATCACCCATCTCATGTCGTTGGGTGTATGTTGTTTTTCAATGAAATGTGTTGACATTTTTGTTGTCGCCCGTTTGCACCTGATGTTACTACGGTGCTCAACAATCCTAGTACTGACTTTCCGTGTTGTCATCCCTACATAGTGGAGATTGCAGGTGCAGGTGATCAAATATACCACTCCTGTGGTATTACAGTTAGTGAAACTACGGAGTTCCCATGTCATTTGATTGTTGAATGTCACTCTTTTGGTAGCTGACGTGAGGTGACATACACTGCAGTTACTGCACGGATAATGCCCCGTAGGTAGAGTTTTTAAGGTTCTTTGTCTATCAAATTCGGTGTGGTTTGTTGGACGAGTGTGGACAAAGTAGTTTTTAAGGTTCTTTCCTTTTCTGTGGCTAAACATCAGTTTTGGTATGTCTAGGTTTGCACTGTTTAATGTCCGCCAGTGCTTCTTAATGATCTTGGACACCTTGTTTGATGCTATGTTATAGGTCGTTATGCAGATCGGTCTCTTGTCTTGTGTGATTTTGTTTTGTCTGGGTTCAAGAAGAGCATCTCTGTTGTTGTTGCCTGCTCTTTTTTTGGCTGCTGAGATTAGGTGCTTGGGATACTGTCTGGCTTCCAACTTCTCCGCCAAGTCCTTGGCTTGGATATGATAGTCTGTTTTCTCAGTGCAATTTCTTCTTAAACGCAAGAATTGACCAAAAGGTAAATTGTCTTTAAGTTGCTTAGGATGGAAGCTATCGTAGACTAAAAGACAATTTCTTGCTGTGGGTTTGAAATGCGTAGTTGTGGTCAAGCCTCCTAGGTTAGCCATAATGTTAAGGTCCAGAAAGACCAATTGGGACCTGCTCATAGTGTGAGTAAACTTCAAAAATGGATCCTGTAAGTTCAGCCAACTGATAAAATTCGTGGCCTCGGTCTCATTGCCTTCCCAAATCACAAGCACATCGTCAATATAACGTTTCCATAGTTTTAAGTTATCGATGTGCGGATTTTGAGGGTTTAGTATCTTCTGTTTCTCAAGGTGATGGACATAGAGTCCAGCCACACTCGGCGCGAAGGTGTTCCCATACTAGTGCCGTGCACTTGACGGTATAAGGTATCTTCAAATCTGAAGTAGTTCTCAGTAAGGGCCAGTCGGCAACATTCGAGGACTACATGTCTTGGTGTGTGGTAAATCCAAGGGTTCTCGAAGAGTACTTCTTCAAGGATTTGCAAGGTTTCCTTATGCGGTAGACTAGTGTTCAGGCTCTCTACATCAAGCCCCATTAAGATGTTGATTGTTGGGTTGAATGATAGGTCTTGTAGAAGGCACAGGACAGCTTTTGTATCCTGTAGGTACGTGCTAGTACTCTGTATTATGGGTCGTAAGAAGGCGTCGGCAAACTTCGAGAGGGGTTCAAGGATTGACCCAATGCCGGACACTATTGGTCTCCCTGGTGGTTTTTCCATAGATTTATGAATCTTCGGGATGGTATATAAGTAAGGGATCACGGGCTTGTTGCTTTCCAAAAAATCAGCTTCTTTTTTGGTTATCCAATTATTCGCTGTCGATTCTTCCACTAGGTAGGCAATTTCTACGCGTAAGCGTTCCGTCGGGTCTTCTTTGATTTTGACATAGTTCCTTGCATCTGCCAACAAATGGAGGCACACTTCTCGATATGCAGTAGTATTTTGCAATACTATGGCGCCGCCTTTGTCCGCTGGTTTTATAGTGACTTTTTTCTCCAAAGCCAACTGTTGTATGGCCTCATGTTCTTTCTTGCTTGTGTTATGGTAGGTTGTTATAGACCTGGGATCTATTTCAGATACTTCCTTTAGGACTGCTTTTTCAAAAGCCAACAATTCCACGGGGAGGCTCACCGACGGTGGTGTAAAGTTGGATTTTTTGTGGAGACCTGTGTCGCTCTCAGGATCACTAGTCGATAGTTTGTCTTTAAAGAAAACCTGGAGTTTGATTTTCCTAATGAATTCGTTGACCTAGTGGAAGAATCGACAGCGAATAATTGGATAACCAAAAAAGAAGCTGATTTTTTGGAAAGCAACAAGCCCGTGATCCCTTACTTCTATACCATCCCGAAGATTCATAAATCTATGGAAAAACCACCAGGGAGACCAATAGTGTCCGGCATTGGGTCAATCCTTGAACCCCTCTCGAAGTTTGCCGACGCCTTCTTACGACCCATAATACAGAGTACTAGCACGTACCTACAGGATACAAAAGCTGTCCTGTGCCTTCTACAAGACCTATCATTCAACCCAACAATCAACATCTTAATGGGGCTTGATGTAGAAAGCCTGTACACTAGTCTACCACATAAGGAAACCTTGCAAATCCTTGAAGAAGTACTCTTCGAGAACCCTTGGATTTACCACACACCAAGACATGTAGTCCTCGAATGTTGCCGACTGGCCCTTACTGAGAACTACTTCAGATTTGAAGATACCTTATACCGTCAAGTGCACGGCAGTAGTATGGGGAGCACCTTCGCGCCGAGTGTGGCAGGACTCTATGTCCATCACCTTGAGAAACAGAAGATACTAAACCCTCAAAATCCGCACATCAATAACTTAAAACTATGGAAACGTTATATTGACGATGTGCTTGTGATTTGGGAAGGCAATGAGACCGAGGCCACGAATGTTATCAGTTGGCTGAACTTACAGGATCCATTTTTGAAGTTTACTCACACTATGAGCAGGTCCCAATTGGTCTTTCTGGACCTCAACATTATGGCTAACCTAGGAGGCTTGACCACAACTACGCATTTCAAACCCACAGCAAGAAATTGTCTTTTAGTTTACGATAGCTTCCATCCTAAGCAACTTAAAGACAATTTACCTTTTGGTCAATTCTTGCGTTTAAGAAGAAATTGCACTGAGAAAACAGACTATCATATCCAAGCCAAGGACTTGGCGGAGAAGTTGAAGCCAGACAGTATCCCAAGCACCTAATCTCAGCAGCCAAAAAAGAGCAGGCAACAACAACAGAGATGCTCTTCTTGAACCCAGACAAAACAAAATCACACAAGACAAGAGACCGATCTGCATAACGACCTATAACATAGCATCAAACAAGGTGTCCAAGATCATTAAGAAGCACTGGCGGACATTAAACAGTGCAAACCTAGACATACCAAAACCGATGTTTAGCCACAGAAAAGGAAAGAACCTTAAAAACTACTTTGTCCACACTCGTCCAACAAACCACACCGAATTTGATAGACAAAGAACCTTAAAAACTCTACCTACGGGGCATTATCCGTGCAGTAACTGCAGTGTATGTCACCTCACGTCAGCTACCAAAAGAGTGACATTCAACAATCAAATGACATGGGAACTCCGTAGTTTCACTAACTGTAATACCACAGGAGTGGTATATTTGATCACCTGCACCTGCAATCTCCACTATGTAGGGATGACAACACGGAAAGTCAGTACTAGGATTGTTGAGCACCGTAGTAACATCAGGTGCAAACGGGCGACAACAAAAATGTCAACACATTTCATTGAAAAACAACATACACCCAACGACATGAGATGGGTGATCCTAGAACATGTTAAGTACAATGATAACCTCGAGCAACGACTACTTGAGAGAGAACAACGTTGGGTTTTCAAATTGCGTACAGATAGTCAAGGTTTGAATGACAATATACCGTGGGGACAGTTCTTTAGATGAGATCATAGAGAAACCTGCTCTTTTGCAACCTAAAAACACAAAACACCTTTTGTGCCATATCGTTTGGCCACCCTCTGGAAGAAAGAAAATCATTACCTTATATATGAAACTATTCGCCTCTCATGACCAATACATTCTTTTAGATAGAGGTAGTACAACAGCCCCTCGCATAAATCTAAGAGAGGTAAAAAACCTTGTCTGTGTGTTTAGTATTGTCTGTTTGTTAATTACTCTAGGTCCTTCACAACAAACCAGCCCCTCGCTTAAGTCACAGTGAGGCATATCTTGTTTGTGTGGTTGTCTGTATCGTCTGCCTCTAATCACCATAGGCCCTTAAAAATAGGCACTTCCAACAAGCCTTTTACTATCACCAAAAGGGCCGCCAAATTGAGCCAAATGCGGTGGCCATTTTGTGTAATTTTCCGCTCTAGTCTTCATCTTATGACTGGGCGATAAACTTCCTTCAAATACTTCACCCGGGAGAGACTCGCTTATATGCGGCATGTGATCATTATATTTGAATCTTTTCGCCTCTCATGACCAATACACTCTTTTAGATAGAGGTAGTACAACAGCCCCTCGCATAAATCAAAGTGAGACAAATAACCTTGTCTGTGTGTTTGTTTTGTATTGTCTGTTTTTTAATTACTCTAGGTCCTTCACAACAAACCAGCCCCTCGCATAAGTCACAGTGAGGCATATCTTGTTTGTGCGGTTGTCTGTATCGTCTGCCTCTAATCACTGTAGGCCCTTAAAAATAGGCACTCCCAACAAGCCTTTACTATCACCAAAAGGGCAGCCAAATTGAGCCAAATGCGGCGGCCATTTTGTGTCAGTCTCCGCTCTAGTCTTTTTCTTATGACTAGGCGATAAACTTCCTTCAAATACCTGCACCCGGGAGAGACTCGCTAATATGCGGTCGCGAGGGCAAGCAGGTTACACGCCGGAGTAGACATCGTCCACAAGTAAGCTTATTCCCTTTCAGATCCGGACCGGGCAGCCAGCGGTAACACCCACAGCGCACCCGTTCTGATTTTTAGTTACGAAGCTCTCATTATCGCTTTGTTTTGCTTCCTCCCACAGTGCCGGTGATCTCTCCAGTCCCTCAGAGACCATGAAGCACAATTTTGCTTTATAATTAGTATGCGTTTCCTCCTTAATGTAGTTTTTCATGTAGTATTTTATGTCGTATCGTTTGTCTGTACTAGTCTGTGTGCGATTGTATCACCTGGCGCACATCATGAATCAATACAACAGCCTGACTGGACCGTACTTATAATTGAACAAATAATTAATCAATAAGGTCGAGCTTTTAAAGGGTAATGTCACGTGGAGACCTTTCTTTTTAAACCTTTCCTTTTAACGAAACTTAAACTGGGCATTAACGAGGCCACGAATTCACGAATCCTTATGAAGTATATATAGCTCCCGTAACCGTTTATGGTTATACACGAGAGAGCTCTGAATAATGGATGAGTGATTGTTTGGATGGATGCGTGATTGCGGAGCATGGCGGTTTCAACACCTACCTACTTAGCATGAAGTAGGTTGTACGTGATAAATTCTCATTTATGTTTTAGACACAACATGATCAGTAGCATGGCGGTTTCTATATTCACCTACACAGTAAGAAGTAGGTTGTACATGATAATGCTATTTCTCTTTTCTGTTTCAGATACTACGTGGTCAGTTTACCGTATGTATTAACCCATGCCTGCTTAAATTCCGTAGCATCACTTTTTCCTATATTTAGGTCACCTTGGAGTGGTACAAAACAGGGCTGGACCCTGTTTGTCCTGAAGAAGAGCACTGGGGAGGCTCGAAACTAGTTGACGTCTACTAGGGACCCCGGACTCATTATAGACAGATACCCTAGAGACCAACCCCGTTTTTAATATATCGGCTAGGAGCCTAAATAAATCCTTTTTTGCCCACTAGCTAGATATTTTTAATCTCACCCACTCCACCTCCATCACCGCACCACACATAGTCACCCACAACTAGTGCTCCTACGTATTGTCGCAAGTCGTAGCACGCCCCAACCCGCAGCGGGTTGGGATGGCCCCAATGATGAAGCATGTCACCATGGGGAAACCCTGGTGAGTGAGGGGACTCAAGAAAGGACATTTTTCCTTTCATATTGTTTTTTCTGACTCTCAGAGAGCGAAAAACCCTGTGTAGAATTTTTGCTAGGTTCTTGTAACCGAGATCTCGGTTCTTTGTGATTTCATGATCGTTTTGGAGGGTGGACCTAGCGTATCCCTCTTTCTCCCCCCCCTTTTTTCTGATTTTGTCCTTTCACAAGGAGCACCCCCACACAAAGAAAGTAGTTCCCTTCAGTGCCAGGGACTAATATGGTAATGTGTGCTTTTTTGAGACCAAAAAAACATTCAGCCAATGGTTTAATTTACATCAAGGATGGCCCGGCAGCTTCCCAAACAATAACGTTTTGCAAAAACCGTGACAAAATAAAAATTGCCAAACGGCTGGTGGCCAACGCCAGACCTATTGGCTTTGCCAATGTTTGCTTGATATTTATGGTCAGCGTGCACTTGATCCTTCATAACTTTTTTTCCACAGAGGCTATCCAGACCAAATTTGTGTCCTTTTTATTCCATACGTTGAGGATTTTAAAGGTACCCAGAGTTTGTGGTTTTCCCCGTAGAAACTGAGAAAATGTGGCAATATTTCTTATTGGAAAAAAAGTGAAATGCAAGAGTGTGTGTTTTTTCCCCTAAAAATAGCATAAAAAAGGCTTGCTGTGCTCTCTTTCCATCTTTCAGGTAGGTTTCCCTGGGGACTCAAACACTCACACTTTAAATGTCTAGATTTTTACTTTAAATTCTAGTCATTCTTCGGATGTGGGTATCTTCGGTATTTAGGCCCAGAATGGTATGGTTTTGTTTATCGCCGACATTGTTTATCGACCTTTCTCACAATGTTCAGACTAAACTCCAGGAACAGGCAGAGAACGAACACAGCAGACAGTTCTCATGTGAAAGGCATAAACAGAGTCTTGCAAAAATAAAGCTATGTAGTAACGTGCGCAAAAGCTGCATCATGGCTGCAGGGGTTATGCTAACCATCACAAACCATTTGTAGAGTACCATCTTTGCAGCATACAATGTGTGACATTGTGTTGCAAACAAATGAGCAGAAATGTACCTATACTCACTAGAATTCACTTAAAAAGAACCATGGGGAATGATTTAACACCATCAGCAATTATAGTCAACTTGTCTAACCACTAACTTGCAGAAATGGAAACCAGTGTTTGGGACTGACCCATGTGCCGATTCCGCAAAATGATCCATTTCTGTTCAGGGTGTCTTTGATTATTTGCAATAAACTGACCTGCTCCAAAATAATTACTCCTATTTTTAGTCCTTCTTTTCTCTAAAGTGGCCTGAAAATCCTCACCTAATACCTCTATATATTTGCCCTCCTCCTTCAGATCTTATAAGGCATTCATTAACAATCTCACCAGCCTTTTACAGAACAACAAATGTTAAATGTTTATATCTGTTTGAGTGACTGTGAACATTGTGCCCTGTATCCCCACAAAGGATGTGACAGTAGTGGTGATATTCAGGAATTTCTATTAGATGTAGACTTCTCATTGAGTATTGTGAATATCACATCTTATCCAGGTCAGTCTTTTCAGTGTCAAATGCAAAAAGTTATTTATCATCATGAGAAGGTGGTGCCAAAGATCCAGATGGTTACTCCGGATTCTCTTCCTTTACACCCTGAGGAAAAGATAAGCACTACGTTAGACCACGCTCCCTCTCCCTCTCCCCCCGCCCCCTCCCACCCTTCAGAAATCCATCCTGTTCCAGTCACCCCATGAGATCTCCCATTTGCTTCAAGATAAAGCCTTGGTAGGAACACATGAATTCTGTGCAGCACATTCCCACTGACTGACAGGAAGGTGCTCTTTATATATTCTTCCTTGTAGACCCTTTCTTGTTTGTGTCCTTCCTGACTTCTCATTGGTTCTGTGAAACATGGTCACCTCCCATCTCTTACAGTGGTGACTGACTCTCTCACTTGCTCATTTGTGCAGTTTCCTCTCACTCTCTCTCTTTTTGTGCTTGTCTCCTCACACTCTTGCTCAGTTGTGCTGGTTCTCCTCTCTTTCACTCCCCTTTGTGCTCATTTCCTCTCTCACCCTTGTTCCTGTGTGCTGTTTCTCTAGCTTACTCCTGCCTTTTGTGCCATATTAGGTTTTTAACTTTTTTCTGCCAGTCTTTTTGCTCTTTTTCTTTTCTTGCTCCTTCTTGCTCCAACACCCTCGTGGGCCTTTTCCTGCTCTTTGCCTCCCTCTGCCTCCCACATGCTTCTTACCGCCTTTCCCTCCTCCCAGCTCTCCCACCTGCAAGCCCCTCCCAGCCCCGTATGCCACTCCTTGCTCTCCTCCCTCTCAAAGGCCCTACTTATGGCTGTATTGAGTCAATTGAAGCTTCATGGTGACAAATATGTACTCTTTTTGAGGTGTAATATAAGGGTGGTATCAGCAGATTTTTAGAGTGTGTCCTTTTAATGGTCACTTATAAAAATATTTGCACTAGATACAGTCTGATTACTTATTACTAAAAATGTATACTTTTAGAGCATTTTTATTTTTTTTACATACAACACTATTTTGCGGCATCCTATTTTATATTGTGTAAAACAATTAAAACATAATGGCATATTCATGACGCTGTCTGTCACAGACTGGGACCTCATAGCACTCTCATTTGCCTTTGTGCTAATTTCTTCTCTCACACCCTCACTCCTGTGTGCTGTTCCTCTCTCTTACTTCTGCCTTTTGTGCCATATTAGGTCCTTGAATCTTTTCTCCCAGTCTTTTTGCTCTTCCTATTTTCTAGCTCCTCCTTGCCCTACTTATGGTGGTATTGAGTCTGTTGAAGCTTCATGGTGACAAATATGTATACTTTTTAAGGGGTAATATAAAGGTGGTATCAGTGGAGCAGGTCCGCGTGCCAGCTCCCCTGCGACTGTTCTCCTGTCCAGCTTGCCCGCAGTCCGCTCCCGTCTGCTGCCTGTCTACCTGCTACCCTCTGTGTGTGCCTCCTCTGCTCATTCTTGCTCTGCTTTGCCTTATCTGCTCATTTTCTGCCCTTTGTTTTGCCCTTTACTGCTCGTTTTTCTGCCCTCTATTTTGCCTTTTCTGCTCGTCTTTCTCCCCCTGTTTTGCCCTCTTCAGCTCTGTTTTGCCTTTTCTGCTCATTTTTCTGCCCTCAGTTTAGCCTTTCTGTTTGTTTTTCTGCCTTCTGTTTTGCCTTTTTCTGCTTGTTTCTTCCCTCTTCCCGCTGTTTCCCTCCTCCCGCCACCCAGCGCCTCGCCCTCCCCCCAGGATCTACTTAATGGAGGCCGCAGCATGATCCCATTAATAAGGTCCTCATGCCAGCACCCCCTGCGACAGTTCTCCTTTCCAGCTTGCCCGCAGTCCGCTACCCTCTGCTGCCTGTATACCTACTGCCCTCTGTTTGTGCCTCCTATGCTCGTTTCTTGCTCTGTTTTACCTTTTCTACTCGCTTTTCTGCTCTCTCTTTTGCCTTTTTCTGCTTGTTTTTCTGCCCGTTGTTTTGCCTTTTTCTGCTCTTTTTGCTGCCCTCTGTTTTGCCTTTTCTGCTCATTTTTCTGCCCTCCGTTTTGCCTTTTCTTCTTGTTTTTCTACCCTCTGTTTTGCCTTTTCTGCCTGTTTTTCTGCCCTCTGTTTTGCCTTTTCTGCTAGTTTTTCAACCCTCTGTTTTGCCTTTTTCTGCTCGCTCGTTTTTCTGCCCTCTGTTTTGGTTTTTTATGCTTGTTTCTTCCCTCTTTCTGCCATTTCCTCAATACCTGGCTTTTCGACGGAGACCTTGCAACCCAGTACCCTGATACCCCAGGGGCGACAGTGCCGCGCTCTACAAATGCTGATTGATTGATTGAGCGGAGTCCTGGAGTGCGTCCTTTTCACGGACGCTTATAAACATATTTGCACTAGATATAGTCTGATTACTTATTATTAAAATGTATATTTTAAAGCACCTGTTTTATCTTAAATACAATATATTATTGTGGCATCCTATTTTATACTGTGTTACACAGTTTATATATAATGACATATTCACAGTGCTGGGACTTAGTAGCACTATAAATAAAGAAGTCACTCTTTCTCATTGCCCCAATAAGGATTTAATTCTGACACTCTCTGGTCACACACACAGACATCTGCAATGATCGTATTAGCCAGCTGAAGTTTCATAACAAATTAGTGTACCTTGCATTTATTTTTCATTTAAGATGCCTGCATGCTATTTTTCATGCAATCTCCTGAAAGTGAAAAAACCCGACAAAATTCAGAATATTTTGTTCTTTTTAGCCACGTTTTGAGCCCATCTCCACACTCACTGACGCTGCTCCATGACACTCAGTATTACAATCCCTGCACTGCAACTGCTGTATTTAAATGAAGACAGCCTGGAAAAGCGCCAGTCACACTTCCAGGCTATCTCCATTTAGAAGTAAATCGAGAGGGATTTGCGCCCCTCTGGGAATACATTCACGCACCCTGAGGGTGGTGCGCCCCACAGGTTGAATGCCACTGGTCTAGGGTGATCCTGGGATCAGTTGTGGAGCAGTTTGTTTCAGACACGGTAATGACCGCGGCACTCTACTAGGACAGTTTGCCCCTGCATCCCACACATCTTTTTGCTGCTGCAGCAGCTCAAGTTGAGTGACAATTGTGGCATACCATGGACCGATGCCCTAACTCGTCCTGCAACATTGCCACCCCAACTGCATGAATAAGCCTTGACTTGGCTGGTCTCTCCCGCTGGTTGGAGACTTCCCCACAGGATCTCACCTGGGCCAGTGTATGAGCCTGAAAACACCCTGTTGCATTGTCATCAACAAAAGAAGAGCCAGCATATCCTGAGAACTCGGCATACAGGCACCTCCTTTGATGGATTTTAGTCTTGCTTGTGGTAACTGATATACATGCCTCAGCCCTCGTGAACTTCCTAACACACAAACTACATTAAGGGCTGATTTAGAGTTCAGCGAACGAGTTACTCCATCATAAACGTGACAGATAGCCCGTCCACTGTATTACAAGTGCCATAGGATATAATGCACTTGTAATACAGCGGACAGGATATCCATCACATTTGTGACAGAGTAACTCATCCGCCAAAATCTAATTCAGGCCCTAAGTCTCCAATTGTCCAAATCACATAAAAGGTAGTAGTTATTTAGGATGACTGGGATTGTCCCAGTACTGTGCAATTGAATTGGCCTGATCACTTAATGCTTTTTCTGGTCATACATCTGTTATTCACCTTTTCTCAATCTCTATCTGAGTTCATTTGTCCAATATCATACAGAGACGCCACTGACCACAACTGGTCACTCAACCGAGATAACATCTTGAGTAGCACAGTTAATACATATGATGTAAACAAATCATAACAGATGCAACCTGTGGTTCTCAAATATCTATTCTACATGAGAAAATAGACATGAAAAGTAAAAAGACAGTGGAGTTCAAATAAGACACCAAACATCAAGTGATCACATGAAAGGCTAAGGCCTGATTCACAAAGGTAAACTTACACATATGTTTTTGCTATTCACAAAGTACGTTCGTAATTTTACAAGTAGTATTTTTACGGCTGCTGAGACACCATACTTGTTGGGGAGTCTCCACTCAGGGTGGAGAGTTCGCTCTTAGGGCAGAGACTCCACTCTTGGGCTGGAGCACTCTGTGCAGAAAAAGATAGGACAGGCAGACTCTGCACATAGGCCCTGATTCATAAACTACACTTTAAATACATTTTGTAGCATTAAAAAAAGTAGTAAAAAATGCTGTTCACAAATTACGTGTGGAGACTTAAGCATCTGCCTGTCCATCCTATTGTTTGTGTGTGCAGTTCTTTTATGCCACTGCAGAATGTGGCCACATGTACGTATACATTGTAGTAGTCAATGAGTAGGGGACAACAGGATGTGGAGAAAGAAGCCCAAAACATTGAATTAAGTGTGAGGGGCACTGGGAGGAGTAAGGAGTTGTTTTGGGAGGGACTTGGAGGGGTTTTGAGAGGACTCTCACCCACCCACAAAACAGTAATAGCATTGTTATTTACATGTCTGTTTACATAGTTAGTACTAGGAAAAGGCAAAAACAAAATGTGAAGTCAAGCCCCTTACCTGGTGGTTCGTTAGTACCACCACATGGGAATATAAGGTTTTTTCATCTTTATTTTACTTACAAATAACATTATTTAAAATTGGTGAATTTACTTTTATATTTTTTTGTTAAAGTTTTGGCTTGTGGTAAGAAGTGTTGATAGATATAATTAAGTACATTACATGTTACTTTTTAATGGTATTCTACGTGTCAACAATAATATAAGTTGTTATGTGTTAACAACTTTCTGGTTACAATTAATAATGAGTTATCTTTTCTGTATTTTGTTTTACAATGTGTTCAAATATGAATGGAAGTCATAAGTTAAAACCTCAATTCTAAACTCATATATAGCTTACATTGTTTCAAACACTTGCCATACACACATGATAAATATAAAAGTCTTTTTTTTACAATACCTCCACCCATCTGCACCAGAATCCTATTAGTCCAACAGTCAATCCGAGCCAGGCTGAATACATAAAAAAGGAGCAAATGCAAACAAACTCTTTCTGAGCTTTCACTATGCCACTGAACATATTTGTGGGTTTGCCCATCCTTTTGCGAAGGAATGATCTTAGGAGGAGAACAGAGTTGTTTTAGGCAAGTGAATAATATCTTTGGGATGTTCAGCCAAGATGTGAATTCCAGATTCCGCTTCCCACCTGATATCATCTTAGACATCGTTTCGGCGCGAGAGCACAATCTTGATTCAGATACATGCCGCTCCCAGTCTATCCCAGCCTATGTGAAGATACTGGCTGCTCTCAATTTTTTTGCCACTGGATTTTTTCAGAGTGTCCAGTGACAGTGCAGGCATCTCACAGAGAAATCAGTCCCCATGCTTATACCAGTTCCTCATATGCATCACCCAAAGAGTGCATCTCTACATAGCCATGCCACAGTCACTGGTGGGAAGGCAAAGGGTTGTAGGGAATACTGCTCAATTTCCCACCTCCTACATGTGCTAGGTGCTAACAATTGCACTCATGTGGCACTTCAGCCACCTCACCATACAGCACACCTTTTCTGAAACAGACACCACTGGCACTTGATCAACTTGCAGGCTGTTAGTGATACCAAGAGCTGCTTCACTGATGCTTATGCTGTGTTTCCAGGCAGCATAACAACAGCTTCATTTTCTGTCGATCACCTCATGCACGGCGATAGGTTGCTGGTAAATTCGGTGACCAGTAGCTTCTTGGTAAGTACTCACTCACCAAACAGGCCTACTATTCATACTTGTTGATATCTCGTACACAATACCAAATGATTACTACTCAAGCAACATACATGACCCTAACAGATCATGCATGTTGGTTGGCACACATAATGTACACTTAAATATGAGAGAGGCCCATTTAAAAAAAATTAAAAAAAATTCCCCTTTGGGTGATGCTGCCTATGCATTATCCCCATCTGCTCACACCTTACAGACGTCCTACCACAGTATCTCAGTGGTGATAGGCTAAGGCATATATTTGTACACATACATAGAGTGCACTTTTAGTGTCCTTAAGTCGTGATTCAGATGTCTTGACTGTACAGAGGGGGGTGCTGGTGTACTCCCCTGAAGTTTTATGGAAGATAATTGTAGCCTGTTGTGTGAGGCACTACATTGCAGTATGACAGGGCTTTCACATACCTCTGAACCCTCACCAACATCTAAATCCATCAGTGGACATATCTAGCATTGTCAGCAACAGCTGTCATGACGGTTCATGTCAATACATTGATAGGATGAGGGATGGCCCCGTGAACACGATGGAGCTGTACAGGTATTTTTCTTTTTAAAACAATTTTATTTTCTCATGCTGATAGTGACATAGCAAAGATATAGTGCATGACATGTCAGGACAATGTATCACAATGGTCTTAGTCATTATTGACATCTTCTACCAGGGTGGCATTCCAGCGTGACCACCTAGCTCTCTTCCAACAGCCATTCCCAAGGCTTGTGTAGTCTAAGTGATAGCTCAGGATCTTCCTATTAATCGCCTACTGGCTGAATCTATTGGGCTTTGTTTTTAGTCCTGTTCCTCAACCTCATACCACAGGCCCTAAATGTTTTCGTATTTCCCTGGGCACATCCTTGCCCTAGATACAGACGCTTCAGCTTGCATGCACCAGTCCACGTTGCAGACTCACTGGGCCACTTGAGGTATGTACTTGCTCTCCCACAGCCTGATCACATCTTTTTTTGCTAGCATAAGGGCAATATAACAAAACAACATGCTGTGTCTCTGCAGAGACTGGTCTCGCCAGATCCCCAGGCGTATAACTTGTGCGTTGATCTCCAGCCTGGCATTAATAACTCTTGCAATACTGTGTTGTATTCCTGCCTAACACTATATCAGCATGCCTCTACAATTACATTCTCTACTGCATTATTCTGTATCTGTTTTATCCGTTATAAAGAGTTGAGTGCAAGTGTAGTACACCCTATGAAGTATTTTCAATTATCAGACGAAAGCCCACCATATTGCAACCTCGCTCGGGTGCCTACATTCCTTATCCCAGTCATTATCCTTCAGCGTACCTAGGTCCTGTTCCCATTTGTGCCTGAGTCCATCGAGTGGTATCTGACAGTTTCCTATAAATCCAGGACTGTAGAAGTATTTAATAGGTTTTTTTTCATTTTCAATTAGAAATGTAGAATTTTGGATTAAGTAGTTCACAAAAAAGCAAGCAATTGTACACCCCATGGGATTTTGGTGCCGTGTTACGTGGCTAATTTTCCCCTTTTCACTGGCCATTACCAGGAGCTTTTACCTGTGGGTGACAGCCAGTGAAAAATTCGCATTTGTCCACCCTCTCTACATTGAGGGACTGATAAACGGCAAAAACTGAGACGGGACTTAATGGTTTATTCCATTGAGCTTTAGGTCAGCGGTGGAAACGGAGTAGATTATGGCACTGACATAGTGAAGCTCTGGATGACTCTAAAGTGGTCTTGTGGCAGTGTAGCGCCAACACATGGAGCGAGTGTGGCTGGGTTACAGGCAGGATTGTTTTTGTGCAAGAGTTTAGTCCTTTCTGCACGAAAAAACGTCTTTAGAGGGTTGTTTCGCTTTGCATGTGCGATGCTGAATGCATCACACACAGAAAAAATAAGTAACAAGGATAAATAAAGAAATGTCTCTTCCTTATTCCTAGTTTGGGGAGGAAAACCCTTTTGGGTACATCCAAAATTTACATATCTTTGTAAATCTGGGAATGTGTCTAAATCCATGGGTAGGGCATGGAGACCCCCTTGCTCTATCCATGGAAGGCCTCCACGATGGAAGGAAACGCAAGGCATTGCTATGTTGTTGTTTTTTGTTTTTACAAAAGCACTTAAGGCAGTGCAAATTGCCTCTTGCATTGCTCTGTAAATAGCACTTAAGGCTTTGCGTTACCTTGTGCCACACAAGGACAACACGAAGACCTACTAAATATAGGCATTAAATGGGTTTCATACCAATTTTTGTAAACATGTAAAACATTATTTTACAAATTTAGAGTATATTTTGTTACCCTTCATCCTACCTGAAGTTACCACATGTCTTATGTTTTTTTTCCAACACTTAATCACATTTCTTAATGTCAGGGGCGTAGCTAGGCCTTAGGCTGCCCGTGGCGGCCCCTGCGTTTGCCGCCCTCGGCAAAATGATAGAAGAGCGGGGGGGGGGGCGCGGCCGCGGCCGATTCTTGCGGCCGCAGGTAAGAGCGGGGGAAGGGGGGGTCGGCTGCCGCCCCAAAACTCGTGCCGCCTGGGGCGGTCCGCCCCCATCGCCCCCCCCTAGCTACGCCAGTGCTTAATGTCTATTTACACCTATGATATCTCCCTTACGCATGTGGAGCTCTGCCCTGTGTGTGGAGACACCGCCCCGCACACAGAGCGGAGACTCCGCAGTCGAGGCAGAGAACACAGTCTACCACGAATACACAGAAAATTATATACAGAAAGAGGGAGTCGGACATTTTGAATTCATTCTGAGCCACCCTCTACCCAGAAAAGCCTCCTCCATCCTGCTGCTCCTTGCACCAATCTTGCCCCCAACATGGCTGAGGGACTTGAGGAGAAGGCATCCCCCTTCACAAAGACAGAATGTAACATCATTAGTGAGGAGGTGCTTGCAAACTACCCTCTTCTTTATGGGATACCATACAGCCAGCTGAGTAATGCAACACGTACCCAAATATGGAGAGACATTGCCTCGAGCTGCAGTACAGTGAGAGATTACAACCGGTGGCCACAAATGATGGAAGGATCTGTGTTACTGGGCCTGTATAAAGGCCCAGGACATTACAGGTGTGTCCTCCCAGCATAACCTCACTGTCTGGACGACCCTCCATGCTCACCTGGAAGAGCTTCAGCAGCAGAGAAGGTAACTACATGTACCTTATTATTTGTCATGTAGTTTGTCGCGAGTGGTGAGAGAGATGTCATTTTGTTTGTTACTTTTAACATAACCTGTGTCTTAGCTCCAAAATTTCAAAGGTCCATACACCAGTATTTCATTCAGCTCAACTTTTTTACAAGGAATTTTGGGACTTGGAGTTCTCATTTCACAAATGGGTACGATTGCATTACAAGTGCATTTCATATATAACAAATATTGGGAGTGTCATAACTAGTGGCCCAGGGACCTTTTCAACTTTGATTCTATGCTGAGGGTTTGTCCTAAAAATGTTTTGTGTTAGTATCACAGTTTATGATGTTACTATGTTCTAGTACGCATGCATTTTGTTTGTTTTGTTTCTATGTATTACTATTTGTTGGTTGCAATATAGTCAAGGCTGACATTGTGTAACTTTACCTTACTTCATTTAATACATACCGATTGTTTACTAAATGCAAACATTTTCTGAAAAATGTCATGTAATTAACGGTACAAGTTATATATAGCAGTACTAAGTAAACGGATGTGCATTGTAGTGTGCTGCTTAAAGAATTCTTTATTGTAAGGTAAACAGTGCCTGTGCCCAGGTAAAATTCCGATGTTTCCTTGAGTAATGTTTAAAAAACAAAATGGCCATTTTGTGGATTAATTTCATACTTAAAATGTGTGATAATTAGTTAATTACATTACATCTAAATCACAGTTATTATATTTTACTGCATAGGCTATCCATTATTTAGGTCAAGGTACTACAGTGTCAGCAATTGGTGTTTTGTTGCTTTTCTTTGTGGATGATTTGTTATCCACATATATATTTGTTTATACTTTTCAACATCCCAGCTGGACCAGGGGCAGTAAAGAAGATCCTCGGCTCATAGGCAGGCACATTGGCTTGACATCTCAAGTGAGGAGGAGCAGAAACCAAACACCAGCAGGGGCAGTGCTCCCGCCCGGAGAATTACTCGATCAACAGCTAAAAGACTCCGGGCGGAGGTTTCATTGGAGGTGGGGGGGATGGAAGTGGACACCTCCAGCCAGGGAGAGGAAGATGTAGAGTATCCAACTGGTGTACAAAAAGAACACTTAGAAGTGGTGTCCCTAGTGCAGGCCTAAACAGCATCTGAGCCAGCCCCTCCCTAACTCCTGAGGCCCCCATTGCATCTGGGCCTCCAGCTGTACCCCCTGTAACTACTTATCTTCCTAGTGCCTGTCTGGAAGGCCATGAGTCACTCTGTCACCGGCACCCCACAACCCTCTTGTGTGCCCCACTCCATTCTATCAGTGTCTGTTCCTGTGGCAGCACTCCAGCGGGTGATGACAGCCATAGAGGAGGCTAAGGTAGTGATCTCTCTAGACATCCAGGACTTAATGGGAGAAATCCGGATGCCCCCAAGAGACATCGTCTGGTCAGCTTGAAACATTGACTTCCTCCATCATCACCTCGACTGCAGCTATGTTGGCTCCCAATCCCGCCCAATCTACTGTCCTCATTGTTTCCCCTGCTACCCTTCATATTGTTTCTTCCCATGAGGTGTCTGGTCCTGCTTCAGCCAGACAAATTGTGTCCGCATCAGAAGAGGATTTGAACATAATAATCAAAACTGAGAGTGAGGTTGGCCAGTGACTTTGGCCCCCACGCCAGTACCCTGGTTACAAAACTACATGTGGCTCATGACATTATTATTTTATTTAGCCATGGGCTCTTATATTTGAACTACGTTTTGTGTTTGAACTATTTTGATTACCACTTTCTATATAGATTGGTTCCCCTGACGCTTTCAGAATTTTTTTCTGTTGCCCAATTTCCTCCAAGTTTCCTTTCCCATTCTGCCTGAATACTTTATCTGTGCTAGTTTTTCCCATTCCGTCTGACTTTGTTGTTACTTATTTTGATATTGCATTTTCTTTTAAATAGAAAAAGGGTTTTCTAAAATAATATTTTTTACAAAACCTCTCTTTATTTTGCAATATGTTTGCTGCATTCAATGTGGTTACATGTAAATGTGTTATTTACCATATGCTTTTGGATATGATGGCATGTAACACATATTGTCTTACTGTTCTAAATGTAGTAAGCACAGAAAGTGATATTGAAAGATATGTACTATAACCTGAGAAAACATTCCAAAAAACTTCCCTGTCAACTCAGGTTAGAGGTTGTGAACGTTGCACATATTTTTAGTACCAAAAATGATGACGATAAAATAATATTTACATTATTTAAGGGGATATCTCGCATCTGTGGGGGTGAAGATCTTTATGAGTGTGTTTGGGTATGTCTGTGTAGATATGTGGCAGATGCCTGTGCAGGTGGCTGTGCTGCTAGGGCCAGTGTCTGTGCTGGTGGGACAGGTGACTGCACTGGGGGGGCTGTACAAGTGGTGGGGCCGGTGGCTGTACTGGTTGGGCCGGTGGCTGTACAGGTTGGGGGCCCTGTGACTGCACAGGTGGGGGTGGTAGTGGCAGTGCTGGTGGGGCAGGTGACTGTGCCTGTGGAGCAGGTGGCTGTGCAGGTGGGACTGGTGGCTGAGGTGGTGCAACAGGTGACTGTAGGCGAGGCAGGTGGCTGCGCAGGTGGGGTGCAGGTGTTTGTGTAGGTTCTTTCCCATGTGTTGTCCTTGAAGGTAGACTTTGGAATGTTTTGAACATTCTGTCCATCATCTTCATGGCCAAGGCATGGTGTCATGCTCTCTCTTCCCTATATATTTTTTATTTGATCTTGGTGCATTCTCATCATTTCTTGGCAACATTTCACTACATTATCCAAGGCACGGGTCGGCCTGTCAATCATCTGAGGGAGACCTTGAAGTGAGTCTGACATGTCAGACAGAGTAGCCCCTAGTGCACGAATATCCTATTGTACATGACTCTTTTGTTGGTAAAATTCATCCTATCAGTGGCCAGAATGAGCACATGCCATTCCCTCCCCGCATGGGAAACCATTTGACACGACCAGCAGGTTGACAAGCACTGAGAAACATGGCACGCAGGAGGTTGTGGGGAGGAGATTCATGCATAAGGGATACCTGTGCCTCACCAGGGGTTTTCTCTCCTTCAGAAGTTTGGGAATAGGCCTGAGATGCACTTTCATGAAAGAAGTGTGTAGGAGAATCTACACCTCCAATTGGGATGTTAAAGTTGTATGGAGGTTATGGTTTTGTAGGCCTTGGTAGCCTCTGTTGCTGCTTGTATACATGCTGGGGACTGGCAATACTCAGAAGTGAAGTAGAAAGAACAATGTTGGCTGAATGTGAATTGGCCTTCAGTCTTTTGCTCCTTTTCAACCTCCTACTGCTCATCTTCATCCTCCTCATCCTCCTCTTCTTGAGAAATCCTGGCCGCAGATATTTCTGCTTGGAGGATGATCGGATTCTCTGCTTAGATCGCTTTCCGCCCTCCGCTTGTAGATGGTTTAGCATCATTGGATGACTCAGTGTCCCTAGTGCCTGAAAGAAGAAGATTGCAACAGATGAATGCCTCCTTAAAATAAGTATAAGTATTTTCCAGACTCAGCACTGGGCACATCACCCCTTGTTAAAGAAGACCCAGACGTACCCTAATACATTGGCCAGCTAGAAAAATTCAGCCTTGGCTGGGATAGGTGCTTGAGAAATGTGTGACTTTTCAACTTACCAGTCACATTGAAATAAACAAGCTATTAGTCGTTTGTCAGTTTGGATTTTGTAGGGGCTGCAGCACTGAAATGGCAAATCTCAAAATCCTAGACAACACAGCATGTTGGGCGATGATGCTGCCTGCCTCCCTCATTATCATTTTTGATTTCTTGGCAGCCTTCAATGAGGTTGATCGCCAAAGATTCCTGAATGTTCTTGTGGAATGCATGTGCACTCAAGGTAAGATCCTGAATAGGTTCTGATCTCCCCTGGTAAATTGTAAGTAGCTGTGGAGTGTCACTTCAGATCTTACCCTTGCCGCAAATGGTGCTACTCCGGGTTTGGCACCCATGTTGTTCAATCTGTATATGGAGCTTCTTAGACTCCTGATGGAGGTGGCAGTTGTGACCATTCATCAATATGCAGATGACACTCAGAAGTACTTAAAAATCTCCTCAATCTAGAACAATGATGTATTAAAGAATTGTCTCTGGAACTTACAAAATTGGAAGTTTGGGTTTCCCCAAGTTAGATCCACAGGAAGCTGGATTCAACCTCCGCCTTCAACCCCATGACTCAAAGTTCAACTCAATGACTCGGAAATCTGCAGTGTGACAGTGTTACCCCACTATTACCCGAAAAGTCAAATCACTGGGCATGTAGCTTGACTCCCATGTGAACGATTCTGCACAGATAGCTGATTTACCAAATAAAACTACAGCTACAGGTCATGTCGTCCTCGGTGATATGATCTGTGATGTCACTGACCATGTCATGAATGATGTAATATGTGAGGTCATAAGCAGTGCATTGCGGGGTCGTAAGTCATAGTTAGCTCAGGTAACTATAACTGCTGAATTTCTATGGTTTTGTCCATGTATAATCTGAGCCTAACTATAATGTCCCTGTAACCTTTGTTTTTTTCAGTGAATTTCTAATGTTTTTTAAATTCTATTTTCAAAGTATTCTGTCCCTGTAATGTTTAGCTTTTTGAGTTCATTTCAGTGGTTTATTTTTAGTACTAAGCATGCTACAATTTATTTTGCTTGTTAATTTAGTATTATATATATTTTTAAACTGTAGACATTTAAAAAAAAAATATATATATATATATGTTTATATATATATATATACTTTATATTAGTTTTAAAAGGTAAAAATCAGATATCTACCTAATGTAAATAATGTAATGTTTTTGTAAATGTAATTGAACAAGTTTTATTTTTTTATTTTTTTGGTACTGGTATCTCTGCAGGACCGAAAAAATTGACGGGACCACAAGTACTCTATGGCTATTGATTCCGATCACGTGATCGCAATGTATTTGCTGATTCGCCCCAAAAAATTAAAATTAGTTTAAATATGTACATCCCTCTACTTTCATTAATGACATCAGTGTGAACATATTTATAATTATATATAGGGACCCTATATCTGTTTTTCAAGAAAGTTGCTCGGTTTACGAGTTTTGCAATTTTCCGAATTTACGGACTGGAATCGCAAATTCATTTGATGACACATCCAAACCTCAACTTTTGATTGCGCACATTAGGACCCCATCCATGTACATGTAAAATCACACCCAAAAACAGTTTTTCTTCAGTGAACTCTGTAGAAAGAAGATTCAGAAGCAGTGGTGCCCTGTTTTTTGTTCATGTTTGTGAATAATTTGATAGAATGGCTGAAGCTTCATCTTCTGTCCAGGATGAACATCCCAAACTTTTTGAGGATGAGGAGCAAGATACACCACCTGCAAGAAAACAAAGACATGTCTGGAAGCATTTCACAATATCTTCATGGGAAAAGAAGGTCACTGCTAAATATGTGCAGTGCAGTATTTGCGGCAAGCAGTTATCCAAGCGCACTGCAAAGAAGTATTCACATGGGACAAATCTTATGTGGAAGCACCTGAAAACAATTCATGAAAGGGTCTACAATCGGATGATGCGGGAGAAAGCAGGTGCAGCAGACAGTCCACCTCTACAGCATCCTTGGGAGAACCATCATCAGCTGCAGTCATTGCAATACCAGCTGCCTGAGTGAGATGGTTACACACTGTGTGAAATACCACATGCTTGTTGCAGTAAAAATGTTTTCTGTGGGTGCATTCTTGGACACAGTGAAGAAGCATTGTTTCCAGTTGCCTAATAATGTTTTTTAACACATTAAGCCAATTGCTTCTTTTAATTTCCCTTACCTTACCCTTTTAATGCCCTGTTTACTTTTTGTTGAAAAAAGCAAACTGTTTAAAGTACCTTCTACAAAAAAAAACTGATTCTTTTTAGAACCACTATCTGGTCAAACAAAGAGCTAACTTTGTGTGTTTAATGTGTCAGTGACTGTATCAGAGTGAGACTGGGTGTGTCTGGTTGTGTCTAACAATAGGTCAGTGAGTGGTTGTGTGAGTGCCTGTGTGAGTATGTGAGTGGCTGTGTGAGTGCCTGTGTGGATCTCTGAGTGGGTGTGGGTCTGTGAGTGGGTCTGTGTGGGTCTGTGAATGGGTGTGTGAGTGTTTGTGGGTCTAAGAGTGGGTGTGTGAGTGCCTACGTAGGTATGTGAGTGGGTGGATGAGTTATCTCTGAGTGAGTTAGTGTCTGAGTGGGTCTGTCAGTGGGTGTGAGAGTGAGTGGTTATGTGAGTGGGTGTATAAGTGTCTGTGGGTCTGTGAGTGGATGTGTGAGTGTCTGTGTGTGTTAGTGGTTGCATCACTGTGTGCATGAATGTATCAGTCTGTATCGTAGTGTATCTCGGTTGTCAGTAGCTGTATCAGTGTGCATGGTGTGTAAGTGGTTCTATTGCGTATGAGTGTGTGCCTGGGTGTCTCAGTGGCTGTATCAGTGTTTTCTTGGGTGTGTCAGTGGCTATATGGGTGTGTGCTTGGGTGTTTCAGTGTCTGTAACAATGTGTGCCTGAGTGTGTCGGACTCTGGATCAGTGTATGGCTGGGTATGTCAGTGGCTGTATCTGTGTGTGTAAGGGTGTTTGAAAGGCTGTATCAGTGTTTGTCTGGGTGTGTAAGTGACTATAAATGTTTGAGTGGGTGTGTCAGTAACTGTATTTGTGTGTAGCTGGGTATGTCAATCTTCAGTATTGGTGTCTCCAACGATGTGTGAGTGGGTGTGTTATTGGGTGTATGAATGTGTGCCTGGGTGTGTCAGTGGCTGTATCGGTGAGGGCCTGCATGGCTGTGTCTATGGGTCTGTTACTGCCTGTGATTCTGTGAGTGGGTGTCTGAGTGGATCTGTGTGTGGCACTATGAGTGGGTGTGTGAGTGCCTGTGTGAGTATGTGAGTGGCTGTGTGGCTCTTTGAGTGGTTGTGACTGTGGGGGTCTGTGAGTGGGTGTGTGAGTTCCTCTGTGGGTCTGTCACTGGGTGTGAGTGTCTGAGTGGGTCTGTGAGTGGGTGTCTGTGTGGGTCTATAAGTTGGCGTGTGAGTGTTTGTGTGGGTCTGAGAGTGGGTGTGTGAGTGCCTGTGTGGATCTGTGAGTGGGTGTGTGAGTGCCGACATGGGTATGTGAGTGGGTGTGCATGTTTGAGTGATCAGTGAGTGGGTGTAAGAGTGTCTGAGTGGGTCTGTAAGTGTGTGTCTGTCTAGGTGGGTCTGTGAGTGGGTGTGACAGTGTCTGTGTGGGTCTGTGAGTGCCTGTGTGGCTATGTGAGTGGGTCTGTGAGTGTGTGAGTTCCTGTGTGGGTCTGTCACTGGCTGTGTGAGTTCCTGTGTGGGTCTTTGAGTGGGTGTATGAGTGTCTGTGTGGGTCTGATTAGTGGGTGTGTTAGTGTAAGTGTGGGTCTGTGAGTGGGAATTGTGAGTGCCCATGTGGATCTGTGAATGGGTTTGTGAGTGCCTACATGGGGATGCGAGTGCCTGCATAGGTCTGTGAGTAGGTGTGTGAGTATCTGATTGGGTCTGGGAGTGGGTGTGTGTCTGTGAATGGGTTTGAGTGCCTGTATGGGTCTGTGAGTGCCTGCATGGGTTTGTGAGTGGGTGTGTCAATGCCTATATACATCTGTGAGTGGGTGTGTGAGTGCCTATGTGGGTCTGTGACTGGGTCTAAGAGTGCATGCATAGCTCTGTGAGTGGGTGTATGAATGCCTGCATAGGTCTGTAAGTGGGTGCATGACTGCCGGTGCGGTCTGTAGATGGGTGTGAGAGTACTTGTGTGGATGTCGAAGTGGGTCTGAAAGTGTTTTTTTTTTCAAAGTGCATAAAGATTTGCAGATGCGTCTCAGATTTACATGGGGGCCGCATTGAACCTCGCTGGGGATCCGCAGATTCTCGAAATGGAAAAAAATTATATACCTCAATTTTGTACCCAACATAGGTCCCTCGCACACTCCTCTAAAATACCCATGGGGTCAGGGTCCCTCTACCCTGACCCCTTTAATCATTTTCCAGATACATTTTAAGACCCCATGGCAGCTGCAACCTCCCGGTCAGGTTGTGGTCAACCAATCACAGAATTGCTGGTAGTGCGTGACTTCGTTGACCCTCTGCAGTGGATCCACGGATGGTTCACTTCCCTAGATATCTAGGTTTCTTTTTTCTTTATTAACTGCGCAATTACTGAACGGATTTACACCAAATCACAAAAAGAGCTCTTTCTGGACCAACAGCTACCTCTCTTCCAAATTTTGTATAATTCCGTCCAGTAGTTCGGGCTGTAGTCGTGTTCAAAATCCCTATGGGGACATGCACATTTTTTGACCACCCCCCTTTTTCTCGGTCCCCACTTGACGGATCACTCCAAAACTTACCATGCAGAACTAGACATACCATGCCACTTTTTATGGACAATTTCGTGAAGATTCATCAAACTGCGCCAAGGTTATAAGCAAGTCATAAAATGCTTTTCGCATGGAAACTAGGCCCTAACTATAACTACCTACTGAGGACTGCCAGTAGGTAATACATACATATATATATATATATTTATATATATATAATATATATATATATATATATATATATATATATATATCCGTTACACAGCTTCCCACCATGGCTGCTCGAACTCACGACGGGTGCAACCTTTAGAAGCGGTGGTAGGATCCGCTTATTCAAAATGAGCCATATATATATATATATATATATATATATATATATATTTTCAGCTCTCCGTTGTTTTTTGTGAGTCCTCTTCCAACACACGGACACAGACCACGAGGTGAGTGTTCATTTGCATTATTTTATTTCGATGCCGCCATAACGCGTTTCGGCTCCACTAGAGCCTTGATCACATGACATAACGCTGCGGTGCCATTTTTTTGACGACTGCCAGTAGGTAATATATATATATATATATATATATATATATATATATATATATATATATATATATATATATATATATATTCCTTCCCAAAGTGATCTTCAAGCGGCGCACTCTGGCTGCCGGTGCAGCTTTAGGGGTAAGAGCAAAACCCCATCAATATTTGTTCACAAAAGGAGACACTGCACTCCCAGAAGCTTTGGCAACATTCATGTATTGAGATAGCAGCCTTTAAGTCCCCACGACGCGTTTCAATTTCCATCTTTCTCAAGTGGTGTAGTCTTTAGTAGTCATCATTACCATGTGTTTTTTATATAGTATCTCAATACATGAATGTTGCCAAAGCTTCTGGGAGTGCAGTGTCTCCTTTTGTGAACATATATATATATTTTACCTGCTGGCATATATTATATATATATATATATATATGTCAAACAAAATCAATGTCCTGAGCAATATTCGTATTTGCACCATCAATAAGTCCACAGTGGTCTTCTTCAGTGTTCTTCTCAATTTATTTTTCAAATCAGATGAGTATTTCAATTTTCATATTCTTTGTTTCCACAACTGATAGCCACACAAAGCCAACACGTGTTTCGTCTTATATGGGTTTTCACCCAAGACTTCCTCAGGGCTATAATAAACAGATATAGAAAACCTCATTATACTCAAAATGGAGCAAATTAACTATAATCATCACCACTATCACCCAAGATAGTGAGACAGCGTGAATGTGAGGAGAAAAGGAAAACGAACCACCCTAACATAAAACATTAAATCAGACTTAACTGCAAATTCCATGTGAAAAAAGGTGAAGACAAAAAATAACATGTGAAAAAGGTGAAGACAAAAGTAACACCCAAAAGACAGGGAGCACAAAACAAAATCAGAAAAAAGCAGATCATTAAAAGTGTATAAACATCATGGGGAAATCAACACAAAAATGATCCAACCACTAATCCCATTGTGCAAATAAAAAGTTCGGTGTATCACACAATAAGGACTCACCACGGTCACTTATTATCCAAATGAATTAGAAACCGGGATGTCTGCTATAGAAGAGATACAGCACTTACAACAATCTAAGTTAAGACCCTGCAATGAAACAGAATCAATGCAATATTTAATAATTACCCACAAATTACGAGCAACCAACTTTCATTGTTACTGACCAAGAATACAAAAGAAACGCAGGCTTACCAAAAAGAAATATCATTCTTTTAGAAGCCATTCCAAACGTTCCAGCAGCGACAATCTTATCAGTATGTTGCAGACACGTTAAATATACAGTGTTCTAAAATGCCAAAAAGCAAACTATTACTTCATATGTACGCAAATGCTCATAAAATGTCCAAACAGAGCCAAATATTATATACAATCCTTAAGCATCTGCTATAAAATACCCAAATTATTGAGACATAAAGTTGTGTGTTCTAAGAACTTATCTTATGATAAATATCTGTGCTAGGCACTGATATAGCACAGGATAAAACATGTTACTTATTGTTGTCACTAACGGGTATTCACTGGCAATTCATCTTTATAAGCCAGTATAGGTCCGTGTCTAAGGTTCACCTTACATCTCACCGAACCGTGTAAATGCATATTGCTAATCCACAAGGTCCCGCTACCGGCAACTGAGTTACCCAGACAATCCATAGCGCAATCTGTATTCACAATTTAAATCGTAACCCCAATCTCAAAACTCTCCATTATCGCCCATTTTTTAGATCTTAAAATTAAAAAAAACTAACCATTTTTTAGATCCTAAAGTTTAAAGCAAAAACACTAACCACAAGTCATTCCCGGTCTTACCGTAAAAAGAAGAGAAGAATTATCCGTCTCACGGAGAGTACTCCGTCTTAGAAGTCGGCGTTCAGCACAGGCGCCATCTTGAAATGTCTATTTATATAGAGACACTACTGTGCACAAACGACGGACTATTTACGTGTCATCGTCAACAAGTGAGCGAACAAAGCGCCATTTTAAAGTGGAGGTGAAAAACAAAAACTTCTCATATCACCTATAAATAAAATTAACGTGTAATAAAGTAGCGTGAAGCCTATAACGTATATTGGCGTAGCGTGAAGCATTTAACATATAATAAACAAAATTCAAATAATAACTACACAAAATCTGTTTTCCAATTCCCAAAATCAATATTAAAAAAATGTATTCCTTTTAAGTCCAGCGTGTCAATGGTACCAACTATCCCTAATATGTGCGTGCATATGCAGAAATAACAACAACCTTTTAGAAAATAATAACCAAGGTTGTGAAAATGATTTTGTACTTCTTTTACAGGAACCCGAATCAATAGTAACGAGCAATCTCTAGTTAAAATAATTCCTTTTAAGTCCAGCGTACATGATACCAGCTGTCCCTAATAGATGCATGCATATGCAGAGATAACAGCAACCATTCATGAATAATCACCCAGGTTGTTAACATGCTTTCGTAATTCTTATACCGGACCCCAGATCGATAGTAACGAGCAATCTCTAATTAAGATACTAGTGCCAATGCTAAGCATACTGTACCTCTTTCAACGATTACAAAGAAACCGTAACAGAAAAACGTCTGCTATATACGTCAAAGGCGGACGAAAAAAGAAATAGGTACTATGACAATAAATATAAATAGAAAAAAAGGAAAAAGGTGAGGGAAGTGAGGGGGTGAACGATATAAAGAGAGGAGAAATATAAAAAAATTCTTACTCCAATCCCCAAGACCATTACACACATTTGTACAAATCTCCACATTTATGTTCTCTCATTAGATTACCCACATCAAAGTTCTCTTTTCAGATTCGTATGGGTATTGTACTGACAAACATATTGTACAGTTATGGGATAAGTGCAGACATATCAATAAAGGACAGCTCAAATGTAAACAGTACAGTTGTAACATAATTGCATTATCATACAAATGTCATTTGGCAAATTTCCAGAATTTACTTCTCATCTTTACAGCAGGTATATTGAATATAATCATAAGGTACACCTCATCTATGGGGCTGAATCAAGGTGCCAAGAAAGTACTGAAGCTCTGAATCAATATTAATGCCTTGTCCAACCGCATGTAATCTTAAGATCCAGCGTGCTTCCCGTTGGCGTACTCTAAGCTATCTATTTCCACCCCTGATGTCATTTGGGATCGATTCAATACCATGAAAAGTAAAGGATAGTTTTGCACTTTGTGTTTGACACTCTAATGCATGAGTCACTATAGGATACCGTAGGTCTCGATTCCTCAGAGCTCTAAAATGTTCGGACATGCGTTCTCTTAGACATCTTATGGTACTGCCGATGTATATCTTAGTACAACCACATACAATTGCATACACTTCATATTTGGTAGAGCAGTCGATGTGCTGGTTTACCTGAAATTTTATTGATCCATTGTATTGAAAGTCTAACTTTTTATGTATGGCAAATTTGCACATACTGCAGCTGCCACATTTAAATGATCCCTTATTTAAGGTATGTAGCCATGTAGGTTCTCTCAATTTTTGGGTAGGGTAACTCGGACTGACAATGTTACGTACAGTTCTACCTTTACGATAAACAATACTTGGGTAACTCTTAATGTAGGGACATAAACTGGGATCAGATGTTAAGAGATGCCAGTGTTTTTTTTTAATATTGAAAATCTTATATGACCAAGGATGATAATTCGTGATCAATTTCAAACTAGATGATGTTTTTGGGTCCCTACTGGTTTTTGTTTTTGTACTCAGAGTGTCAGTTCTTGAGAGTCTTGTGGCCCTAACTTTAGCTTGAATGAACTACGAAATAATGCTGAAATTACTATTTGTGAGGCCGACAAGGGCGGCAATATTATTGTAATGGATAGTACTATGTATGATGATGAGATTTTGGGACAACTATCTAATACCCGATGTTACACAAAATTGTCAAATAACCCACTTTTTAACATTAAAAAAATGGTCAATATGGATTTGAAGAGATGGTATGAAAGAGGCTTGATAAATGATGACGAATACAGATATCTCTTAATTGATAAACCCTGTTTTCCCTGCTTGTACACACTCCCAAAAATCCACAAGCATGCGACTAGACCACCGGGGAGACCAATTGTCTCTGGAATAGGGGGCCCTACAGAGAGGATTTCAGAGTTCGTAGACACCTTTTTACAGCCTTATGTTGCCAATTTACCTTCGACCATTAGAGATACAAAACACATTTTGAACATACTTATGGATTTTAACTGGGATGACTCCATGACCCTAGTGACACTAGACGTGGTCTCATTATACACTAACATCGGCCATGATCAGGGCCTTTCTGCCCTTGAACATTATCTGTTTAAAAGACCTGTGGAGCTGTTAGAACACTCGGAAATGCTCATCAGTATGTCAAGTATGATTCTTGAACATAATGTTTTTTTATATAAACAGGATTGGTACCAATAACTTTGCGGAACCGCAATGGGTTCTAGATTTGCGCCGTCCTTTGCCTGTCTTTTCATGGGCAGGTTTGAGGCGGGGCATGTCTGGGGCCCATCGGGGACTAATTGGCAAGAATATATAGTCTACTATGGTAGATATATTGATGACTGTCTACTAATCTGGACAGGAAGTGAAAAGGATCTGCATGAGTTTTTTGAATATCTGAATGATAATATATACAATGTGTCTTTCACTATGTCACACAGCAAAAAGAGCATTGTTTTTTTGGATTTGAATCTAATTGTGGAAGCTGACAAAATCAAATGCAAACTATATAGGAAAAGTACGTCTTGCAATGCAATATTGCATTCGACGAGTGCACATCCTAGGTCACAGGTGAATGCCATCCCCTATGGGGAATTTTATAGAGCCCGCAGGAATTGTAGCGATGACGCAGACTTTAAGATTTGCTCTCAAGACATGGAGTCTAGATTCCTCGCTAGAGGTTATGACAAAAAGATAATTCACAAAGCTAAAGTTAGGGCCACAAGACTCTCAAGAACTGACACTCTGAGTACGAAAACAAAAACCAGTAGGGACCCAAAAACATCATCTAGTTTGAAATTGATCACGAATTATCATCCTTGGTCATATAAGATTTTCAATCATTTAAAAAAACACTGGCATCTCTTAACATCTGATCCCAGTTTATGTCCCTACATTAAGAGTTACCCAACTATTGTTTATCGTAAAGGTAGAACTGTACGTAACATTGTCAGTCCGAGTTACCCTACCCAAAAATTGAGAGAACCTACATGGCTACATACCTTAAATAAGGGATCATTTAAATGTGGCAGCTGCAGTATGTGCAAATTTGCCATACATAAAAAGTTAGACTTTCAATACAATGGATCAATAAAATTTCAGGTAAACCAGCACATCGACTGCTCTACCAAATATGTAGTGTATGCAATTGTATGTGGTTGTACTAAGATATACATCGGCAGTACCATAAGATGTCTAAGAGAACGCATGTCCGAACATTTTAGAGCTCTGAGGAATCGAGACCTACGGTATCCTATAGTGACTCATGCATTAGAGTGTCAAACACAAAGTGCAAAACTATCCTTTACTTTTCATGGTATTGAATCGATCCCAAATGACATCAGGGGTGGAAATAGAGAGCTTAGAGTACGCCAACGGGAAGCACGCTGGATCTTAAGATTACATGCGGTTGGACAAGGCATTAATATTGATTCAGAGCTTCAGTACTTTCTTGGCACCTAGATTCAGCCCCATAGATGAGGTGTACCTTATGATTATATTCAATATACCTGCTGTAAAGATGAGAAGTAAATTCTGGAAATTTGCCAAATGACATTTGTATGAGAATGCAATTATGTTACAACTGTACTGTTTACATTTGAGCTGTCCTTATTGATATGTCTGCACTTATCCCATAACTGTACAATATGTTTGTCAGTACAATACCCATTCGAATCTGAAAAGAGAACTTTGATGTGGGTAATCTGATGAGAGAACATAAATGGAGATTTGTACAAATGTTTGTTATGGTCTTGGGGATCGGAGTAAGAATTTTGTTATATTTCTCCTCTTTATATCGTTCACCCCCTCACTTCCCTCACCTTTTTCCTTTTTTTCTTATTATATTTATTGACATAGTACCTAATTCTTTTTTCGTCCGCCTTTGACGTATATAGCAGACGTTTTTCTGTTACGGTTTCTTTGTAATCGTTGAAAGAGATACAGTATGCTTAGCATTGGCACTAGTATCTTAATTAGAGATTGCTCGTTACTATCGATCTGGGGTCCGGTATAAGAATTACGAAAGCATGTTAACAACCTGGGTGATTATTCATGAATGGTTGCTGTTATCTCTGCATATGCATGCATCTATTAGGGACAGCTGGTATCATGTACGCTGGACTTAAAAGGAATTATTTTAACTAGAGTTTGCTCGTTACTATTGATTCGGGTTCCTGTAAAAGAAATACGAAATCATTTTCACAACCTTGGTGATTATTTTCTAAAAGGTTGTTGTTATTTCTGCATATGCACGCACATATTAGGGATAGTTGGTACCATTGACACGCTGGACTTAAAAGGAATTAATTTTTTGAATATTGATTTTGGGAATTGGAAAACAGATTTTGTGTATTGTTATTATTTGAATTTTGTTTATTATATGTTAAATGCTTCACGCTACGCCAATATACGTTATAGGCTTCACGCTACTTTATTACACGTTAATTTTATTTATAGGTGATATGAGAAGTTTTTGTTTTCTCCCTCCACTTTAAAATGGCGCTTTGTTCGCTCGCTTGTTGACGATGACACGTAACTAGTCCGTCGTTTGTGCACAGTAGTGTGTCTATATAAATAGACATTTAAAGATGGCGCCTGTGCTGAACGCCGACTTTTAAGACGGAGTACTCTCCGTGAGACGGATAATTCTTCTCTTCTTTTTACGGTAAGACCGGGAATGACTTGTGGTTAGTGTTTTTGCTTTAAACTTTAGGATCAAAAAAATGGTTAGTTTTTTTAAATTTTAAGATTTAAAAAATGGGCGATAATGGCGAGTTTTGAGACTGGGGTTATGATTTAAATTGTGAATACAGATTGCACTATGGATTGTCTGGGTAACTCAGTTGCCGGTAGCGGGACCTTGTGGATTAGCAATATGCATTTACACGGTTCGTTGAGGTGTAAGGTGAACCTTAGACACGGATGTATACTGGCTGATAAAGATGAATTGCCAGTGAATACCCGTTAGTGACAACATTAAGTAACATGTTTTATCCTGCGCTATATCAGTGCCTAGCACAGATATTTATCATAAGATAAGTTCTTAGAACACACAACTTTATGTCTCAATAATTTGGGTATTTTATAGCAGATGCTTAAGGATTGTATATAAAATTTGGCTCTGTTTGGACATTTTATGAGCATTTGCGTACATATGAGGTAATAGTTTGCTTTTTGGCATTTTAGAACACTGTATATTTAATGTGTCTGCAACATACTGATAAGTTTGTCGCTGCTGGAACGTTTGCAATGGCTTCTAAAAGAATGATATTTTTTTTTGGTAAGCCTGCGTTTCTTTTGTATTCTTGGTCAGTAACAATGAAAGTTGGTTGCTCGTAATTTGTGGGTAATTATTAAATATTGCATTGATTCTGTTTCATTTCAGGGTTTTAACTTAGATTGTTGTAAGTGCTGTATCTCTTCTATAGCAGATATCCCGGTTTCTAATTCATTTGGATAATAAGTGACCGTGGTGAGTCCTTATTGTGTGATACACCGAACTTTTTATTTGCACAATGGGATTAGTGGTTGGATAATTTTTGTGTTGATTTCCCCATGATGTTTATACACTTTTAATGAGCTGCTTTTTTCTGATTTTGTTTTGTGCTCCCTGTCTTTATGGTGTTACTTTTGTCTTAACCTTTTTCACATGTTATTTTTTGTCTTCACCTTTTTTCACATGGAATTTGCAGTTAAGTCTGATTTAATGTTTTACGTTAGGGTGGTTCGTTTTCCTTTTCTCCTCACATTCACTCTGTCTCACTATCTTGGGTGATAGTGGTGATGATTATAGTTAATTTGCTCCATTTTGAGTATAATGAGGTTTTCTATATCTGTTTATTATAGCCCTGAGGAAGTCTTGGGTGAAAGCCCATATAAGACGAAACACGTGTTGGCTTTGTGTGGCTATCAGTTGTGGAAACAAAGAATATGAAAATTGAAATACTCATCTGATTTGAAAAATAAATTGAGAAGAACACTGAAGAAGACCACTGTGGACTTATTGATGGTGCAAATACAAATATTGCTTAGGACATTTATTTTGTTTGACATTTTATGCGTGTGTTGACATTGTCTACACCCATTTAACAACGTCAGGTGGTCGTTGTTCGATGTCCTTAGGAGCAGTCTAATGGATGATGGGTTTTGATTTATACCAGGGTAAACCATATTGCGCAATCTAAACCCCACCACCTATTCGTCCCTTGTTTTTTATATATATATATATATATATATATCACCTACTGGCAGTTGTCAGTAGGTAGTTATAGTTAGGACCTAGTGTCCATGGGAAAAGCATTTTTTGACTTGCTTATAACTTTGGCGCCGTTTGATGAATGGGTGTTTTATAGGCGTGTGAGAGGGACTGCCAGTAGGTAATAAATATATATATATATTCCAAAGGACATCATCCACAAAACCACTCACACCCCTATACAAACTCACACACCCACACAACTCACATACCCATTCACAGACCCATATAACTACTCACACAACCACTTACCCACAGAGCCACTCACTTACTCATAAAGCTACTCCCACAACCACTCATTCTCCCATTCAGCTACTCATACAACCAGTCACTCACACACCCACTTATTCACCTATACATCCACTCACTCACCCGTACAGCCTCTCAACACAGCCACTCACTCACTCATACAAGCACTCACACACCCATACACCCACTTAAATACCCATTCACCCATCCATACAAGCACTCCCACATCTGCTCACTCACCCCTACAGCCATTCACTCAGACACTCACTCTCCAATACAGCCACTCTATACCAACTCACTTAGCCAAACACCCACTCACTCACCCTGTCACTCACACACCCACTTATACACCCATACAGCCACTCACACACGCACTTATACACCCATACAGTGACTCGCACACCCACTCACATACCCATACAGCCACTGAGAAACCCACTCAGACATGGATACATGCAGTCACACAGCCACTAACATGATATATGTTAGAAATAGTATCACTCATTAGTGGTACAGAAAGTATACTATTTTAACTTTTGTAGTACCTTGGTATATATGTTTAACACTCACAAACCTTTAGAAAACACTCACACTCACTGGATGATGTCATCAGTGTATTGCGGAGGCATAAGTTATAGTTAGATCAAGTAACTATAACTGCAGAATATATATATATGTATTTTGTTGCAGTGTCCAGGTCCTATTTTGAGCTTATATGGGGAAACAGACTTATAGGCCTACTTCACGGTCCTCACACTAAGCGAAAGTTCCAAAACCGGACCCAGGATCTCTTTCCACAGGTTCGTGGAAATGTGGCCTGGTTTTCTCGACCTCGGGGGGCCTCGCTGGGACTTGTGAATCCTGCTGCAGAGTTTGTGATTCCTGTGACAAATATACATGTTTATAATTTTTTTTGGCTTTGATCTTTGGGACCCCCACCTGACAAGACGGTCAGGGGATGCCACTTCTGCCCCCTTTTTCTCTTTTGAATGTATTTTTCAGGATTCATAGTCCCCAAGTCCTGTAATAGCTTTCTGGACACATTTGACTCTAGTCGCCAGCCAATTATAGAGTTTCTGGTCCAAAACACAGGCTTTGAATTTGTGGAGCTGAAAGGACTGTCATTAGAACAGCTCCTTGTCCAATCAGGTTTCAATTTAAAAAAACTTTTTTTTTAGGTAGCAGTAGGTCCATTAACTTGGGTTTGCGGACTTTCCCTGATTAATTGTCCAGATACATCTCTGTGACTGCAATTTAACTTCTTCATGTTCAGACTGAAACAATGTTTAAAGGCTATTTTCTAGAAAAACAATTAATGGATTTGCACCATTCCCATCCAAAAGCGTTTGCTTGAGTAAAGTTCTACTTTCATGAAAAGTTTGAAATAATTGTGTTCAGCCATTTTTTCTAGGAGCGAAGAAGCCTATGGCATTAAAATGTGGAATGTCACTTGTGATGTAATATATGATGTGATAAGCAGTGCATTGCGAGGACGTAAGTTATAGTTGGCTCAGGTAACTATAACTGTTGAATTTCAGTGGTTTTGTACGAGTGGTTTTTTCAGTGAATTTCTAAAGATTTTGTAATTCAGTTTCTCTCGCAGGGGATTTCCATGTATAGTCATAAGCGCTGAATAGTCCCACCCATGCGCGGGGACCCCGGAGCAGTTGTTATATATATATCTTCTTAAGTGTAGATTTTTGCCTTTCTTCAGGAAGGCCCGCAAAGACACTTAAGAAAAAGAGACATATTATGCAGCCTATTTACCTAGGCTACACTGGCCAGGTTCTTCATACTGATGAGAAAAAAGGGCCAGAATAAGTAAATTTGAGATAATTTTAGTGTCAGTCAGTAGAAATATCTCTCACAAACCCTTTTTTATCTTTATGATAGAGATGCAAGGAGTAGGGCAGAGTAGCCTCATAGGCTGCCATTATATGTCTAAAAAAGAACACTGTGCCTTTAAGGGACCAGGCACCACCAGTATCCCATCATGCATAGCAGGTGGCAGTTACTACAGTTTTTTTTTCCGGCTCCTGCTGACAGGATCCTGGAGCATTGAGCTCGACCAAAAGTGTTTTTTTTCTTCAAAATTCTTCATTGAATTTCAACTTTGTGTTTCACTCGACGTCTTTTGTCTCCCCCTGCCTTGTTCTGTTTTTTTCTGACAGAAATTAGGAGCATTTTGTCAAGAAATGCCATCCCTCTTTGACAAGTGCCCAGCTTGTGGGAGAAAGAAGGCCAAGACAGACCCTCATGCGGTCTGTATCATCTGTCTTCCAGAGGATAATGTTCCTAAGTCCTGCCAACACTGTTGGAACTTCACCAAGCATACCCTGAGAGACCTGGAGAAGATTCGTCTCCATGGGACAGAGGAGTGGAGAAAGCTGCAGTCTGAAGGTGGGACCTCAAGACTTGGAGAGGGTAGAACCTCTACCAAGTCTCTGTTAACAACCTCCACAAAGCGTACCAGGAAGAAAGGGGCTTCAAAAACGACATCGGTCCCTGTCGACGTCGAGGACGTCGAGAAGAGTTACGGTTCCGACATGCTCGCCGCCGATTCAAGACACAACGTCGACCAAACGCCGTAGAACGACGTCAAGGTCTCCAAGCAGGTCTCCGTCGAGACACCGGCAGCGAAGATTGGCGTCGAGGCGTACTCCTCGCAGATCGACGTCGAGGCGTACAAGGAGATCGACGTCGAGGCATGGACATCGGTCGACGCCGACACGAGCACGGAGCTCGACGTCGAGGCACCCAAGATCGCCGTCACAAAGCTCGACGTCGAGGCGCTCCCAAACATCGAGACGCCGTTGACACTCACCATCGACAAACAAGTCAACGTCGAGGCATTCGACGCCGAAATCTCTATCTTCTTCTCCTAGGCTTGAGGAGATCTGGAAGAAGAGGAGGCGCATCTATTCGTCACCGGACTCAGAATATTCCAGGACATACTCTCCATCGTTGCAGCATTCAGCAGCGCTGCCTTTGTCTCCACAGCCTCATCAATCTCCTCCTCCGCCTCCACCAGCTCCAGTAACACCACAGAGATCGAGGTCAAGATCGCGCCATCGTTCTAGACACCATCACCATTGTCAAGCCTCTCGGCATACGTCAACTTCGTCTCAAAGGTCTCGTCACCGTCGCCATCATCATACACGGTCAAGATCTTCAACTTCTACAGGTCAATATTCTCCCACACTGACTGACTCGCCACCTCCACGGATCTCACCGGTGGTCGATGTCTCTACCTTTCAGGAAGTCCTAATAAGGTGTGCTACAAAACTAAATATCCCCTTATCGGCACCAACTCCGACAACATCGGTCATTTTTGAAACCCTACAGCAAAAATCTATTGCTAGACCCATGTTACCTCTGGTGCCAGGCCTCCTTGAACCGGCCATGGAGCTCTTCCTCACTCCAGCATCAGTCACGACAGCGCCTTCTAGACTTCACAAGAAATATTGTCCTCCAGAGCAGGATTCAACCTTCCTCCACTCTGATCTGGCACCTGATTCTGAAATTGTGGTAGCGGCTAGAAAACAGCATGCCACCACTCCTTTATCCACGGTCCCTCCGGACAAAGAAAGCCGTAAATTGGACTCTGTGGCCCACAAGATGTGCGAAACGGCTGCAACCTCCATGAAGGCAGCTAGCGCCACTGCCTTACTAGGCAGGTATGATAGAGACCTTTGGGAGCCCTTGAATTAATTTCTGGACCATATGCCCAGGGACAAAAGGGAAGATTTCACGGAAATTCTGAATGAAGGCCTAATGGTTTCAAACCAGGTGATTAGTGCAGCGGCGGACTCTTCATTACTGGCTGCTCATGAATACTGCCATGGGATAGGTCTCCGGTGGCAATCATGGCTACGGCTCACATCTCTCAAGCCAGAGGCGCAGCAAAGGATTTTAAACCTACCCTTTTCTGGTACTACTCTCTTTGGAGCCCATGCAGATGAGGAAATGACACGAATGAAGGCTGAGATGGAGGCCCTTAAGGCCATAAGGCTGTTGGCCTAGAAAGACCTAGGGAACAAAGAAAATCTTTCCGGCCTTATCAACAATGTTTCTCGTCTCAGAGAGGTCACTCTTCCTCATGGTACCAGGTTCGCCAACAGGGAGGCTCACAGCCACAACAACAACGGCCTTACCAGTCGTATCAGCGACGACAGCCAAGAGGAAGATCTTCCCAGCAACACCCTCAATGGGGTAAACAGCCTGCTGGGCCAAAGCCCTGAAGCGTTACTTCCCCCTGTTCTGTTCCCCACTCCAGTGGGGGGAAGCATAAGTCACTACCCGATAGAGTGGCAAAATATAACAAAAGACTCCTGGGTGCTGAATATTGTGCGCAATGGATATCGCTTGCGGTTCATCAGTCCTCCTCCGTCCATCCCTCCGAAACCAACCAACTTCCAACTTTCTCTCTTACGAGCTGAGGTCAACATCCTTTTACAGAAATTGGTGGTGGAACCAGTTCCTCACCAACAACGAGGACAAGGCATTTATTCCAGATTCTTTCTTGTCAAGAAGAAAGACAAAAACGAATTCAGACCCATTCTAGACCTCGAGGCAGCCAACAAGTGGATTTGGCGAGAAAAGTTCAGGATGCTGGCTCCACACCAAATTTATCCTCAACTACATCAAGGAGATTGGATTTGCTTAATCGACCTTCAAGACGCGTACTTTCATATTCCCATTGCCAGAAAGCATCGCAAGTTCTTAAGGTTCGTGGTGGGACAAGACCATTACCAGTACCTGGTCCTCCCATTTGGTCTGAAATCAGCACCCAGAACATTCTCCAAATGCATGGAAGTAGTCACTGCCCATCTCCGGAGACACAAGGTATTCCTCTATCCATATCTGGACGATTGGCTCATCAATGTAAATTCATTACATCTGAACTCGCGACCTCTTACAGAGACTGGGTCTTCAGATCAATCTCGACAAGTCCATCTCTACCCCAGTACAGAACTTGCATTATCTAGGTGCCTCAATCGACACAGGAAAGGCAGAAGTGTGTCCTTCGGAGGAGAGACGCTTATCGATCCTTCTGAAATATCAGAGGCTCATGAAAGCTTCCTATCCAACAGTCAGGATAGTCCCCTCTCTCCTCGGCTCGATGGCTTCCTGCATATTCCTCACACCGAATGCCCATCTACACATGAGACCTCTGCAGGAATGCCTCGAGGATCATTGGGACCAACTGACGGGGAAGTGGGAGGACAGGATACAACTATCCCTCCATGTGAAGTTGTCTCTCAAATGGTGGTGCTCCCCATCCAATCTCCTCCTGGGCACTCTGTTCCATCAGGAGATCCCTCCTCAGACTATCGTCACGGACGCATCGTTGCCGGGCTGGGGAGCGCATATGGGCCAGATCCAGGGGAAATGGTCAGAGAAGGAAGCTTCGTACCACATCAACCTCTTGGAGCTTCGGGCAGTCCATCTGGCGTTGAAAGCTATCTGTCCGTCGTTCAACACCTCCTCCCTGCTTGTTCAAACGGACAACACCACAACGATGTACTACCTCAACAAGCAGGGGGGGACGAGGTCCAGAATCTTATCCCGCGAGTCTCGGACAATCTGGAAATGGCTTCTTGCCAGGGGCCTGACAATCACAGCAGTACACCTACCAGGTGTCCGAAATGCTCAGGCGGACTCGCTCAGCAGACTCCTGCAGGAAAACCACGAGTGGGTCTTGCACAACGACGTGGTACAAAACGTATTTCTGCAATGGGGTACTCCCAACGTCGATTTGTTCGCCACCGCAAAAAACAGCAAATGCCGAAGCTTCGCATCGCGGTTCTACCAGACAGGAACTCTGGGGAATGCCCTATGGATCGATTGGTCAGACAAATTTCTCTACGCCTTTCCTCCGATCCCCCTGAATCCAAAAGTGCTCATCAAATTGACTCAATCGTCAGCAAAGATGATCCTCATAGCTCCGGAATGGCCACGCCAATGGTGGTTCACGGGCCTCCTTCACCGGTCCATCCGTCCACATCTGCTGACGAAATTGGGAGGCCAGATAGTACATCCCAATCTCTCCTCTTTGAATTTGGCAGCATGGCTCCTGAGATGATACAATATGGGCACCTGAATTTACCACAAGACTGCATGGATATTCTCAAAGAGGCTAAGCGACCTTCCACGCGATCTGCATATGCCTTCAAGTGGAAGAGATTCTGCATATGGTGCTCTTCCAAGAACAAGGATCCCACTTCTTGCCAGGAAGACGTTATTCTTCCGTACTTACTCCACTTAGCAAAATCTGGCTTACAAATCTCCTCGATAAAGGTTCACTTAGCAGCTTTGACTGCTTATAGAAAATGTCCCTCACAAACCTCCTTTTTTAGAGTCCCGGTAATTTAGGATTTCTTAGAGGGCCTGAAAAAGGGTTTTCCTCCCATCAGACGCCCTTCGCCTCCATGGGAGTAGAATATAGTTCTTTCACGCCTTATGCAAGACTCTTTCGAACCCATCCACAAGGCATCTGTCCAACATTTGTCTTGGAAAACAGCTTTCCTTGTGGCGATCACTTCAGCCCGCAGGGTTAGTGAAATTCAAGCTCTTTGTTCTCATGAACCTTACACTGTCTTCCGCTCAAACAAAGTAGTTATGAGAACTCACCCTAAATTCCTCCCCAAAGTGTTATCGGACTTTCATGTCAATTAAATAATTTCTCTTCCAACATTCTTCCAGAATCCCTCTATTCCAGCGGAAAGAACCCTTCATTCCCTGGATGTAAAGAGAGTTCTTAAGTTCTACCTAGAGCATTCGTCAATCACAACAGCTATTTGTAAACTATGGCCCAGTTCGAACAGGGCCAGCTACTTCTAAACAATCCATTTCAAGATGGATAGTCTCTTGCATTCTGTTATGTTATCAGAAAGCTAACAAAAGCCTTCAGCCAAACCTAAGGCTCACTCTACTAGGGGAAAAGCAGCCACAACGGCTTTACTACGTAATATCCCCATTCCAGAGATCTGTAAAGCAGCTACCTGGAAGTCAGTACACACATTTACAAAGCATTATTGCCTTGATTCTGACCCAAGAGCTGAAGCTCAAGTAGGGCAAGCTTCACTCAGGAATCTTTTTTCTTGAGTCCTTGGCACTCTCCTCTGTCTGTGTCGCCGCATTCTATGGGATGGGCTTGCTATTCTATTCAGCGCATATGACTATACATGGAAATCCCCTGCAAGAGAAGGAATGGTTTCTTACCTGTAACTTCTTTTCTCTCGCAGGGGAATTTCTATGATAGTCATAAGCGACCCTCCCTCCTCCCTGGTGGAATAGACAGAGGAATTGTCTTTCTACATATCTATTATCAGAAGCCTCCAAAAAGAACTGAAGTAACTGCCACCTGCTATGTATGACGGGATACTGGTGGTACCTGGTCCCTTAAAGGCACAGTGTTCTTTTTTAGACATAAAACGGCAGCCTATGAGGCTACTCTGCCCTGCTCCTTGCATCTCTATCATAAAGATAAAAAAGGGTTTGTGAGAGATATTTCTACTGACTGACACTAAAATTATCTCAAATTTACATATTCTGGCCCTTTTTTCTCTTCAGTATGAAGAACCTGGCCAATGTAGCCTAGGTAAATAGGCTGCATAATATGTCTCTTTTTCTTAAGTGTCTTTGCGGGCCTTCCTGAAGAAAGGCGAAAATCTACATTTAAGAAGATATATATATAACAACTGCTCTGGGGTCCCCGCGCATGGGCGGGACTATTCAGCGCTTATGACTATCATGGAAATTCCCCTGCGAGAGAAAAGAAGTTACAGGTAAGAAACCATTCCTTCCTAACTATAACGTCCCTGTAACCTTTGTGGTTTTTCAGAGAAAGGTAATCTGTAACCTTTGAGAGTGGGTGTGTGAATGGCTGTATAGGTTGGTGAGTGGGTGTGTGAGTGGCTGAATGGGTCTGTGAGTGGGTGTGTGAGTGGTGCTGTGGGTGTGTGAATGGCTGTATGGGTCTGTGAGTGGCTGTATGGGTCTGTGAGTGGGTTCTGAGTAGCTGTATGGATAAGTGACTCGGTGTGTGAGTGGCTGTATCGGTCTGTGAGTGGGTGTGTGTATGGGTGGTTGAGTGGGTATGTGAATAGTTGTGAGGGTGTCTGAGTGAGTCTGTGAGTGAAACAATGAAGTGGAATGGTGCACCCAGAAATATAGAAGTCCCCAAATCTTTGGTTTTGTAAAAAGCTTTCTCCTTTTATTTAATTTTCATATATTGCATAAAATCCACCAAAAGAACATCCAACCAACACATTTCATTAAAAAAACTTTTAAACTTCATCAGGGCTCTTATGTCTAGTAAATATTATTCCTTGATGTCCACAATTGCATTCAGCGATCTCCAGGTCATTTGCCAGGGCTAGCAAGACCGCATGCTCATAATAAAGTTCATAAATGATCCAATTTCAAGTGGGGCAATAGTGTTCCCCAGGTTGATACCGGAGTTCTCATCAATAGTACATGCACGCCTCACGTCTTCAATGTATCCGGGACTTCCTAGTTGAAGTGTTGACAGCCAATCAGATCTCTACATGAGATAACTTGATATACTAATGTGGTTTTCTTTTAATATCTCAAAAACTACTGAACAGATTTAGACCTTATCACAAAACGGGCTCTTTCTGGGCCAAGGGCTACCTGTCCACCAAATTTGGTGTAGTTCCATCCAGCAGTTCGGGCTGTAGTCGTGTCTAAAATCTCTGAGAATTAACATGGGAAACCCACATTTTTGCCACCCCCTTTTTGTCAGCTCCTGCTTGACAGATCATCCGAAAACTTTCCATGCACAACTAGAATCAGGAGGTCACTTTTTCGGAAAATATCGTGAAAATTCGTCAAATGGCATCAAAGTTATAAGCAAGTCAACATTCGTATAGATAAATAAAAAAGCAAATACTGTTGTGTCATGTGTATTACTTATCAAATACAGGTATTATTGCCGAACTAGTGTGTAATCTCGCTCCATAAGATCATAGTGTAAGCAGTGAAAGGCCAGGAGAATGATAATTCACAAGATCGTGTTCTAGTATAGTTAAAAAAAAAAAAAAAAGGCATTTTCTGCTCTCCGTAAATGGAAAAATGGAGTGTTGTTTTGAGGGAACTATATTGGTATATATTTAAGGGAACTATATTGGTATATATTTAAACCCATTTTTATTTTTGTACCATTTGGCTTATACATTTGTTTCAAAAGATGGAAATATAACGCAAATGTTGTGTTTTTATTGGCATGTCAGGCTGTATTTGGGGATTTTTTTCTTTGCATTTCATAGGTCTTCCAGGATTCCACGCATGGGCTGGGCTGTTCATTGTTCATGAATACATTCATGAATTAATTGTTTCATGAAAGTGCCACTGTTGTGTACCATTTCTATTCCATAAAGTCTAAAACCAGATGCCCCCACAGCATCGGAATTCATTTCAATCTGCCATTGAAATTTTTATTCAACTGACCAAGTGCATTCACAGATCTAACCATATGCATGTAGGCCCACATTTTCAGGTCCTCCGTGACATCCTTACTTAATACTACTCTATTTTGTGGTTTCATCACTGCTGATTTTGCCAAGGCCAACATACTGCAAAAAACTGTTTCCATGACTACTATTGTCATAGTAAATCTTTAGACACTCCATCACCATTCCTTATTTCTGTTTGAGCTCCTTTCCCAAGAGGTGCCTCTCTTCCTTCCTCAACGCTAGACCACTTGAACTATGAAAGGATTGTTTGAGTTTGTGCCTCTCCCACGTTTTGAGAATTCATGCCTGAATTTGCTTAGTTACCTCACAAAAGGCCCAATGTGCACTGAAAATGAGAGCCCCTGGTTTAGATTGGTACCTACCCCGCCATGGATAGGGTGCCCTGAAAGGACATCAATTAAGCTAGGATTGGAAAGCTGCAGGTTGTGTGCCTAGAAGTTAAGGACCTTATTGGTGAGCTTTTTCCCCTCCCATTCAGTAGATTTATCCACCCTGTTTAGGGACTTCCACATTGAAATTTAGCCATGGTAGACTTCCAAAATGTATTTGCTCGTGCCTAGTAACTTCCATGTGTTTAAACAGTAAATCTTTCACAAATAACACTTTAATATATCATCAATATTTACTAGCAACCTGGGTTTCTTAGCTTGCTCCTGTCTTCCTCCTTCGAACAATCTCTCTATGTGTAATAGCTTAAATAATTATGTGAATATTCCTGTGTCCTTCTCTGTGCCCTCCATAAGGCATTGCCCCAGTTCTACTGTTACATACTGTTACATAGGTTATGACTTTGGCATAACTCTACAAGGTGTGCTTTCCAACCCACGGGTGACACGAGTGAACTCGGTTTAAAGCATTAGCGATGAATGTGAAAAACAGGTTATTGTAGCCCAGCAAAACACTATTCAATGTGTAATTGACATAGAAGTAATGCTTTTGGGTTACTAACAATCCCATTATTAGACCAGGGGCACCGTGGAAACGCAAACAAGCCTCATTTTATAATTGACAGTATTACACACACTGTACTAAGTGGAATGAACACTTTTAAGTAAAAGTATTTATTACTACAGGGACAATCTGTTTCTCGGTATGTCTAAAACAACTACATAGAATATTATTAAAACAGCAAGAAGGCACGTTATAAATAACAAGAATAAAATGAAAATTTCTAGAATTGTTTAAAATATTTGAAATGCCATCTAGAACCTAACATCTACTTCTATGAGTTCTACTGTGAGAGCATGGAAACCAGAGCAACTTGCAGTCTAGAGATCTTAGGGAGAGAAGACCCACTGCATACCTTGTTGACAGCATGGGCTGTCTTTATCAGCGGAGGCACGAAGACAGTGTTCCCCTTGAAGGGCAAACATACACTGCAGTAGCAGTCAGTCAGTGTTCCTCCGGAACTCAGTGTTATTAGCTTCAGGCGAGATATAGCATCCGCAAAGTGTGCTGGCAATAGGTGAGACCATCTGGCAGGGTTGGAATTTCTGACATAAGTTTAAGTATGTCTGACATAAATTATGTGCATCAAGGTATGCATCCTAGACGTTTCTTTATGAACATATACTTTGAAAGGACATCAATTCAGACTACACTATTTTGGTTATATGTCAGTAAGTGATCTTAATCTACCTTGACATAGTAGGAAATAGACATTTGACCCAGATGAATATTGCCTTGTTGGTTATATCTGTGTCATCAATCGAAGGGCTTGACACTTTCACAGATCCTGGAAAGATAAGATATGGGGACATCTGCGTCTAATAGCAGATATGACAATGATCTTGCATAAATCGGGGAGGATGGCGACTTCTATTGTTTGGGACAGGGAAGTTGGCGGCATCCATTAGAGAAGATGGAGTCGAGGCCTAAATAAGATGGAATCGGACCTTAGGAACTTTACATCATCCCTGGCTTGTACATCTGAATGACGTCATAGGAGCATGTCCAATAACCAGGGATTTATATAATGTATGGGGAAGTCCATGCTTTTATGTTGCTGAGATCTAAAAGGCTTAAACCAAAGTATACACTTAAGAAAACCATATGTATACAACATAATAGAAAGCATTCAATATTGAATAAAAATGAAGCATAAAATAAAGGTAATTATGTACATCATATATGTTACAAATGAAAAAAGTGATACATATAGCAGTGAAGCACAAATGCTGTCATGCCCGTTGTTCCAAATAAATGATATATATAGATATATATATATATATATACATACATAATATAGTTTTTCTAGAATGTTATATACGTGTTGGCAATTAAAACATACCGGTGATTATATGAATGGCCAAAATAAAAATGTGCGATAAAAAGAAAAAACATGAGAGAGTTTTATAAAAAAGAATATAGTTCCTTCAGCTTTTGTGGTATGTTTGCTAAATGTTTGTCATTGGTCGACTTACTTGTGTTCATTCCTCGTCAGAGGACAGGTCGACATTGTTCGGTGCACACACAGCACGTGTGATCTTTATGAAAACCATACGGAGCATGTTCATAGTCGGTAGTTGGTGTATTTGAGGAACGTAATGTCCATTCAGTAGCAACAGAATGACAAGTATCGTTGACAACCACATGATGAGAAGAAAAGTCCCCAGAATGATCTAAACATATGACCATGGAGGAATCAAATACTTGTCATGAAACCACTGACAAGCATGGAGCAGTCTCTTGCGGGAAGTGACTATAGAAGGGGTTGAAAAATCTCCTGTGAAGTATCCAGAGTCATTTTCACTATTATTGGTCTCTCAAGGCTCTCGAAAGCGTACCAGAACAAATGATGTAACGCCAGGTGGTATTTCATAGTAAACCATGGATTTGCGTTAGACAGTAGCCACTGTCATATTGGCAGCATCAGCTATGTTTGTTGCACTTAAAGTTTTTAATAGAGTGTTAAACTCATTTATCCCCAGCTGGGCACTCAAGCTAGAACTGCTTTGTTCAAGGGGTAGGGTATTCGGAGTAGGGAGAGGCTGGGAGACACTACACTGAATCCTTCTTGGTGTTTGCGGAGGTCGGCTGTAGAGGGCTGCCCACTTAGTGCTTTTTGACATGGTCCGTGGATACCTGTCTGTTTCTCCTTGAGCCAGTGCAGAGGGGGGCTGAGTAACAGTTGCCTTTTACACCAAGAACAGTGATGGGTGGTCTGTAAGATGGTTCAAAAGCTTGCTTGTCGTGGATCTTCCCCCAAACTAGGTCCCCAACTTTGGGAACATACATGTCAGCAGAAGTGATAACCTTCTCTTCACAGGTGGCAGCGTCAGAGTGGTTTGTGTTAGACAGCTTGTCTCTGACCTCTTGAATACTCTGTAAAACATTCAAACATTTCTCAAAGTCAAATGTATCTTCATCCGCCACCTTCCCAGAATGATCTAAACCAGGCACATACATGGGAACTCCAAAGAGTACTTCATATGGAGTGCATCCTCCCAATACTCGTCTAGGCAAGTTATTTAATTCTCACTGAACTCCATACAGATTATGGTATCAACTAAGACCTGAATTTAGCACCCTAGCAGTCAAAGCTTGTTTAATCATGCCTTTGGACCTGTCTGAAACGCTGTTCGATTCAGCTCTGAATGGGTCGCTGAATTGCAGACAAACTCCCAAAGCAGACATTGAATCTCTATAAAGCTTGGAGGCGAACACCTGACAGTTATCTGAATGAAATGAATTAACTGCCCCCACTGACACTAGGCACTGCAAATAGTTTACGGCTCTTGAAGCACCTGCAATTCTCCATGACCAAACCCATAGAAATCGAAAACATGAATGAATAGCTACCAATAAGTACTTATATTGGTTAGCTGAATTTAAGGGACCAATGTGGTCCAAATAAATCACCCAGAAGAAAATATTTGAAATCATGAGAGGAGTTGGCAAAGGTATTTTTACAGTGGAGGGTTTGATTTGTCAACAAATGTCGCACTGTCTAACATAGTCCCTAGTCTGCTTATATAAACTAGGCCACCAGTAATGTTGCTGTAGCATTGCTACAGTTGCATTAATTCCTGCATGTGCAGCGGCCAACCCCTCGTGTGCTTCCTTGAATAAATCTAATCTGGGCAGACTAATGGGTACTATTCTGCCCCCCACTTCTGGTATCATAACTACAGGAATGCTATCCGAAATGAGGGTGTTGGAGTATTTGGGAGTAAAACCTGCAGGAGGTTTTCCAGCTTGCTTGGTTGCATTTTTGGCTGTTAAAATATCTGTTGATCCTCATTTGAGATCTGGTTAGGGCTGCTACACGGATAGTCTGAATTGCAGCTTTTGCCGATAGGTCTGCCGCACAGTTCCCTTTAGCGTGAATGCCACTACACTGATGGCCCAAAGTGTGCCTCACATGGACCAATTGAAGCTTGTCTTGAAAGACAGCTACCTTTCCCCAAAGCTGCTTATTGTTTATAAGCTTTCCCTTTGAAGCCTTGAATCCATTTAGTCTCCAATGTTGCAAATCGACATTGTAGCCTTGCACACAAAAAACGTAGTTGGACACAATGAGTCTGGGAACTGATGAGTCATTCATCCATGCAATAAATCTTTATTCTGCTTGAGCAGCCATAAAAGAATACATATCCAAGATGAGTTTATTTGTAATGCAAGTAGCATGGCATGTAATTCTGCATGCTCTGCAGTAGTGTCATCTAAAGGTTTGGTGTTGGTGCATTGTGGGATAAATTCACCATCCTTCACTACACCTTGCACTACTGAGCAAGCTGCAGAGTACTTGCATTTGGTTCCTATCACAGGTTGGACAGAGCCATCTGTGTAAAATGTGCTCTGATAAAACTCAACAAGTAAAGTGTCTGGAGTTGGAACAATATCCTGTTCATATTGGTGAAAAGCTTATGTACGAAGAGAAGGATCATACTGAAACGGTACCCAGCTAGGAATGCTTGCCTTAGTGGTGGTCTCTCGTGCTGGTACGGAAAAAGCAATAATATGTTTTACCATGCGCCAATGGGCGCTCTTTCAAACTTGCTGTCGGTATGGCCATCGTATTTTTTCAATGGAAGTGAAATGTGCTGCTGTTAAGGAATACAAATGTGACCTGTAAGCAATGAGGACGGTTTGTCCTTCATTGTAGGTCACATAGGTGTAACTGTAGTGACTGAGTATGTCTAAGTTGGTTTGATTGTCCCTAGTTTGTAAATATTTAATCTCAAGCATGTCTGCTTTTTGCAGGGCATGCAAGATATCAGTTTGTGCTTCTAACCACTATTTGGGTGAAAACATGGGAGAAATCAAGTCCTACAAAAGGTTCACTCTCTCTGCGTAGTGAGACAAATAAGTGCGTCCGAAGTTAAGGAATCCAGACAGGGATTGCAACTTTTTCAGCGTGTCGGGAGGTTACAAGGTAGCACACTAATGGAGGAAGTCTGGAGCTAGACTCTTGCCCTTATATAATTCATACCCCAGGAAGGTTTACTGCAGTTAGGCAATATTCGATTTCTTGAAATTAAATTTATAACCATGTGCTGTTAATGTAGTCACCTCTCTGTCTACCCTGGTCAGGTATAGACTCAAATAATTTTCAGTTAAGTAGATAACATCAATATATGACAATACCCCGGGATCTGGTTTCAAGATCTCCATGATTCGTGCTGAAAACAAGCCAGGACTATTCTTATAGCTCACGGGCAAATATCAGAATAAAAACTGCACTCTATCGAAACTGAAAGTGGCTAGATATTCACTTTCAGGCACTATATTTTGACTGAAAAACCTATTGGAAATATTCAGGGTAATTTTGTATTTTCTTCACACCAGGTTCATCATTAAACCTGTGCTGTGCGCATTTTGTACTGCATGTTCGAATTCAAGTTTCCATAGTCTGAGACTATTCTATAGGAACCGTCTGATATAGAGATGGGAAAAAGGGGTGTGCTCATAGGTGAGAGGCAAGGTGCAATGATGCTTTGATACTGCAGCTGATCTAATATTGCTTTAATGCCACGTTTTGCTTCTGTCTTTAAAGGATATTGTGCTTGTGGTTCACTACGTAGGGTAATAACATGTTGACTAGAGTGTTCATCCCACCCCGCTTGTTACTTGTATAAAGCCGTAGCTTGTCTCACAGCCCATTCGCTGGCATAGATTTCCCTGATATCTTCAGGTACTATGAGAGAGAAGGCTACCCTTATGACTTCCTCCACCCAGGATACTTCCCTAACGAAGGCTGGAGGCCATTCTTCTTCTTGCAGGATGATGTCATAATCATCAGATAATTGTGTCCAGAAGACTGCTTTGATTATGCATGGTATATCACCTTCAATTTGTATGTTCAAGGTTTAAACCCTATCGGGAGTATTAAATGTTAATCTGGAGTCTCAATCTATATAAAGTCATCAGTTGGATTTGCATCCAAAAACCTCTGAAGCGTCTGATGTACTATTGTGGCAACTGCGGTGCTGTCTAGAAGTGCTCTTCTCCAAAGTCCTGTTTCGCAGGAGGACTCGAAGCTGGATCGGCATGTTTTTCTAGAAAGTCATGCCACTTTCTTCATTTTTACTGGAGTTTTAGAGTCCAATCCTTTCTCTTCCCTCTTTATGCTGACATCAGTCTTGCGTCCTCCTTCACCTTTCCTACTGTATTCTGCTTTTCTTCGGTACTCGGATAGGCTCTACCTTTCTGTTCTTTTACCTTCAATGTCCTGAAAAAAGCGTGAAGAACAGCTGTCGGAATACTAATACCTGTCAGTTTTTTAATTTTCTCGTGGTCTATTAAGTTATAACCACCCCTGCTGAATTCCCGAGAAGCAGGTGATCGAATCCGCCTTTTATCTTTGTCTATTTGTTTTTTCATCCCTTCCATTGCAGATTTTTCCTTAACAGAACCTTCAGTATCATTTTTACATTTTAAATGAGGCTTAACGGGTCGAGTACCTAAGGTATCTCTTCCTACTGAGGTGTAAACTTCTGCAATTATCTTTGGTAGTTCCCGTTCATGGACTTAAACCAGAACTCCGTCAAGTCTCCTACGTATAGCCAGAACTGAAGCCTCTCCCTTTATGTTGCTTAGGATGTTAAAGGAGACTGTAGAGTAGTTCCCCATTAACTTCATTCCTAAATCCAGGGCTGGTGCAGCTCCGTGCTTGTTTTGTGCCTGTCTTAGTACATCAGGGAGGACTGCCAATGAAGGAATACCCTATGTACTGGTATAAATGCATGCATAGACGCTTCCCAAGGAGTAACACTCCTCAACTGGAGGCACCATTCCAAGAGTAAAGCAAAAAGAACAGTTGCTGGACGGAATTCTGAACAAATCAAACAGTCACCCCGTCACAGATCTGGGATTAATCCATGTTTTTGTTGTTGCTGTCCACGCCAACCCAGTTTGGACCCAGCCATATGCAAATCAGTCTTGACCCTGCTCCCCATGGGTACAGTCCAGCGCGTACTGCCAAGCCAGGTCCTCCGAGGACCAGAAACAAGGATCCTGGGACCAGTTTCAGGGTATCACCCTTCATCAGCCAGGCTAGCTTGAGTCAAGTGACACAGCACGAGACCCACATCTGGGTATAACCTTCCCACTTAGGGCGACAAAAGCAAAAAGAACAGATGATGGACGGAATGGTGAACAAATCAAACATTCACCCTAAGTCACAGATCTGGGTTTAATCCATTGTTTGTTTTGTTTACCAGGCCGCCCCAGTTTGAACCCAGCCATATGCAAATCAGTCTTGACCCTGCTCCCCATGGGAACATTCCTGCACGAACTGCCAAGCCAGGTCTTCCCTGGACCGGAAATAAGCATCCTGGGACTGCTTTCAGGGTATTACCCGTCATCAGCCAGGCTAGCTTGAATCCAGTGACGCAGTGAACATCCTGGCTTTTGGACTTCCGAAAATGGTGAGCAATGCTTGATGATCTGTGACAGGGGTGAAATGCTTTCCATACAGAAACACATGAAAGTATCCACACACCCATACTACAGCTAAGCTTTCTTTCTCTGGTTGAGAATAGGCATGTTCAGTCTGAGATAGACTCCGACTAGCATAGGCCACAATGTGTCTCTGAGCATCGGGTTGTCCATTATGTTGGGCAAGGATCGCTCCCAACCCCACCTGGCTTGCATCCGCCACAATCTCTATATGCAATTTCGGATCAAAGTAAGCCATTTCAGTTGCATTTTCAATTGCATGTTTGCATGGGGGTGAATGTTTGATTTGTTCAGCATTTCGTCTTTCATCTGTTCTTTTTGCATTTGTCACCCCAAGTGGGAAGGGTATGCCTGAGTTGGGTCCGCGCTCACTATGCCACCGGATTCAAGCTAGCCTGGCTGAGGAGGGGTGATACCCCGAAACTGGTCCCAGGATGCATGTTTACGGTCCAGGGATGACCTGGCTTGGCAGTTCAGGCTGGACTGTTCTCATGGGGAGCAGGGTCAAGGCTGATTTGCATATGGCTGGGTCCAAACTGGAATGGCGTGGCAAGCAAAAAATAATGGATTTAACCCAGATCTGTGACTGGGGGTGAATCTTTGATTTGTTCAGCAGTCCGTCCATCATCTGTTCTTTTGCATTTGCCATCCTAAGTGGGAACAGTATGCCGAGGCATGGATCCCGTGCTCGCTATTCCACTGGATTCGAGCTAGCCTGGCTGATGAGAGGTGATACCCCGAAACCGGTCCCAGGATGCCTGTTTCTGGTCCAGGGAGGACATGGCTTGGCAGTTCGGCCTGGACTGTTCTCATGGGGAGCAGGGTCAAGACTGATTTGCATATGGCTGGGTCCAAACTGGAATGGCGTGCCAAGCAAAAAAATGATGAATTCAACCCAGATCTGTGACTGGGGGTGAATGTTTGATTTGTTGACCATTCTGTCCATCATCTGTTCTTTTTGCATTTGTCATCCTAAGTGGGAAGGGTGTGCCCAAACGTTGGTCCCGTGCTTGCTATGCCACCATATCAAGCCAGTCCTAGAATGCTTGTTTCTGGTCCAGGGAGGACCTGGCTTGGCAGTTCAGGCTGGACTGTTCTCATGGGGAGCAGAGTCAATGATTTGCATATGGCTGAGTCCAAACTGGAATGGCATGGCAAGCAAAAAACTTTGGATTTAACCTAGATCTGTGTCTTGGTGTGAATGTTTGATTTGTTCAGCATTCGTCCATCATCTGTTCTTTTTGCATATGCCATCCCGAGAGGAAGGCACATAGTCAATATCCTGTGTTTATCTTTGGGGGGAGGGGGGTAGTATACGGATACGTTGCTTCTAACTGGTTGGTTTTATGAGCAATCGAGAAAGCCATTTCATCATGCTTCGCGGGTGCTTTTTCCATGATAGCGTTAATAGACAGTGGACTAATTGTTTGTATTTGTGCGGGAGCGGCAGGCCCTTCTGCGACAACAGGTCTGGAGCTTAAAGTTTGTTGTGCAAACTGTACTAGTCTGCTGTATAAGGGGACTATGTAGTTTAACCCCCGTACAACCTCCGCATGGGATAGGTTGTCAGGGCGAGGAACGAGAGTGTAAACAACCAAGACTGGCCAATCTGAAAGAGACAATTAGTTATGGATTCCTCACCTTAGAATTACCCCCAGGCGTCAGACTGGATCCGGAGAATTTTTTTCCTCAGCAGTACCTCTGCGCGTCGATAGGTGGCGTCGGTCAACCCCGCGTTCGTCGTTGGCGTCGTGGTCGCCGGAATGACGTCGCTGTATCTACTTAGACGCCGCCCTCGCGCGCTGACATCAGTTCTTTCTTTTTCCGCGCAAGCCAGCGCAGATCCGGAGAGAGCGGTACCTCGAGTCACTTTTTGACTCCGTTTTTTGCGACTTTTGTCGACACCTTTTTTGAGTCGATCGACTCCTGGTGCACGGAGGGATGTCACGTCGGACGGGCTTCAAGGCTTGTGACTCCTGTCACAAACTGATGTCGGTCACGGACCCGCACCTCGTGTGCCTTTGGTGCCTGGAGCGCGACCACGACCCGAATTCGTGCTCCGACTGCCGGGCCATGAACCCGAAGTCTTTGCGGGAGCAGTCCCTAAAGCTTCTCGAGGCCCGGCAGTCCGCTCCGTGCCGTTCGAGGGCCCGGTCAAGAGGGAGGTCGCGGGACCGGTCGCAGAGCCACCACCACCACTCGTCATCGAAGTCTTCGGGTAAGTCGAAGCACAAGAAGAAGGCGAAGAAGCATCGTCGCTCTTCGCGTTCTCCTCGTCCATCGGCCGACGCAGGAGGCTCTGCCCGCGGAGCCTGTTGGGTCGACTCAGGCCTTCCCTCCCTTTCCGGGACCCGGAGCAACCCTTGCCCAGCTTCGAAGCTTTTACGAAGCCTTACATTCCATCTTCGGGCAGCCCGACTCCGCCGGCGCACCCCCCGGCCCCGCGGACTCGGTTGGGGGCTCTAGGCCTTCGATGTCGGCGGCTGTGGACCTCGTGACCCCTCCTCCGGCGCCGCATCCAGTGACGACACCCCCGCCACCTCCGATGCCGGTTGTGTCCCCAGCCGGCGTCGACCCCGGCCTCCCCCTCGATGAGGACACGGCGCCGGACTGACGTGTCCGCCGTCGGGACCGGCGCCGAACGGTACTTTTGTACTCCTGTTCTCTCTTGATGTTTCCTACCGCCCTGAGTGGCTCACAGGAGAGGGTGAGGAGGACTGGGAGGGGTCTGTGGACCCTCTTGAAGACCAGTTGGAGGAACCGGACTGAAGAGAGGAGTTGGGTGAGGCCAGTGGTCTGGACACCTCCCCAGACCTTGGCATGCTATCTCCCCCTACCGTGGCTACGGAGGAGGGTGCATCTTACGCAGTGGTGTTGCGTAGGGCAACGAGGCGCTAAACCTCGAGCTTCCTACGGTGGCGGTCAGGACTAACCTCCTGACAGAGGAGCTTCAACCGGCAGCGGCCTCTTGCTGCTGTTTAATGAGGCCCTTACGGACATCCTTTTGGGCACTTGGTCCAAGCCCAACACAGGGGCTCCTGTGGACAGGATGATTGCCCGACGCCACCGCCCCGCCAAGGGAGACCCCATTTTCCTCTCTTCCCATCCTACCCCTGAGAGCTTGGCAGTCCAAGCCTCAATGTCCAAAGGTGCATTCCCTAACGCACCACCTGATAGGGAATCCAAGAAGCTGGACCACCTTGGGAAGAAGATGTTTTCTTCCTCTAGCTTGGGACTGAGGTCGGTGAACACCGCATGTCTATTGGGCCGTTATTCCCACTCGGTGTGGGACACGGTTACGCAGGTGCTGCCACAGTGCCCGGAGAAGGCCCGGGCCGTGCTCTCCTGTGCTGTTGCCGAGGGGAGAGACGCAGCGAAGTTCACCATCCGGTGTGGGCTGGACACCACCGGCTCACTGGGCAGGACGATTTCCACATCAGTAGCACTGAGACACTACGCCTGGTTGAGGTCCACTGGTTTTTCAGGGGACGTCCAAGCAACGCTTTCGGTCATGCCCTTTGATGGCCGTCGCCTGTTTGGCGACAAGGCAGACAAATCGCTCGAGTGCTTTGAGGATTCTAGGGCTACGGCCAGATCCTTGGGCCTCGCTTCCACCTCCCGCCCAGCGCAGTCTGCTTTTCGCCCCTTTTGTGGCTACTGAAGGGGTGCACCGCCACGTTCCGCCCAGAGCCAAAGGCCTGCGCAAGCTGTCCTACCTCTGCGTGGCCGAGGACGTGGATCCCACCGCCGTGGGTCGGGGGGCCAGCCGGCGGGCCAGTCCACCCGCGCCCCCTCTGCAGCGACCTCCAAACCTTCCTAGTCCGACCTTTTAGGCCCATCTATCGCCAGTGGGCGGCAGGATTCGCCATCACCTCCCACACTGGCTCAACATCACGTCGGACAGGTGGGTTTTACAGATAGTCCGAAGGGGCTACTTCCTCCCCTTCGAGACTACCCCTCCATCCAGCCACCTCAATTCCATTGCATGTCGGAGGATCACCTGGCCCTTCTCCAACAGGAAGTTACGGCTCTCTTGGCCAAGGGAGCCATCAAGCGCGTTCCTGAACCAGAAGGTCGTGGTTGTTATTCCCACTACTTTCTGGTGCCCAAGAAGGACAAGGGCCTGCGTCCTATCTTGGATCTCAGGAACGTCAACCTCTTCCTCCGGAAGGAGAAGTTCAAGATGTTGACACTGGCTCAGGTCCTGTCTGCTCTAGACCCTGAAGGCTGGATGGTAGCGTTGGACTTGCAGGACGCTTATTTTCACATCCCCGTCCTGCCGGCCCACCGGCGTTACCTGTGGTTCACGGTAGGCCACGAGCACTTTCAGTTTACCGTGCTCCCCTTTGGCCTTACCTGCGCCCCTCAGGTGTTCACGAAAGTGATGGCGGTGGTCGCAGCTCATCTGCGCAGATCAGGGGTTCCAGTCTTCCCCTATCTCAACGACTGGCTGTTGATGACGGGCTCGCCCCAGGCTGTCGTCTCCCACCTCCAGACTATGGCCGACCTCCTGCATTCGCTGGGTTTCACCATCAATGTGCCGAAGTGACACCTGATTCCCTCTCAGAAGCTCCTTTTCATTGGAGCGGTTCTGGACACAGCGCAGTTTCGGGCTTATCTTCCCGAGCAGCGAGTCCGGGATATTCGGGCTATGATTCCGATCTTTCAGCCTCTATCCTGGGTTTCGGTCAGAATGACCCTGAGGCTACTGGGCCTCATGGCCTCCTGCATCCTGGTGGTGGACTATGCCAGGTGGCATATGCGGGCTCTGCAATGGGACCTGAAGTTCCAGTGGGCACAGCATCAGGGGAATCTTTCAGGTTGCGTCCAGATCTCGGAGGGCACTGCACACCAATTGCAGTGGTGGCTAACGAACCGGGATTGGGTCAACGGCAGATCCCTCTCCCTTCCCCAACCAGAGCTCACAGTGGTGACAGATGCATCACTGCTGGGGTGGGGAGGCCACATGGGAGAGGCGGAGATCAGAGGCCTCTGGTCTCCGACGGAGTTCGGGCTCCATATCAACCTCCTGGAGCTTCAGGCGATTCGTCTTGCACTAAAAGCATTCCTTCCCTCTATGCGGGGAAGAGTGGTGCAGGTGTTCACGGACAACACCACCGCCATGTGGTTCTGCAACGAACAGGGCGGGGTCGTGGACCCTATGTCAAGAGGCTCTCCGCCTTTGGACATGGCTGGATCATCAGGGCATATCCCTGGTGGTACAACACCTGGCAGGTTCTCTGAATGCCAGGGTGGACAAACTCAGGTGCATGATGGATCACGAATGGCGTCTTCACTCGGAGGTGGGGCAAGGTCTCTTTCAACAGTGGGGAGAGCCTTGGTTAGATCTATTTGCCACCGAAGAGCACGCGCAATGTCAGCAGTTCTGCACGTTGGAATTTCCAAGGCGGCACTCGCTAGGCGATGCTTTTCGTCACGAGTGGAGTTGCGGTCTTCTATACGCCTTTCCGCCTATACCACTTCTGCCCAGAGTGCTGAAGAAGATCAATCGCAACCGGGCCCAAGTCATTCTTGTGGCCCCGGATTGGGCATGGAGAGTCTGATATCCCGAGCTATTACACATGGCCATCGATCCTCCGATCAGACTGCCTCTTCGGGAGGATCTTCTGTCGCAGCAGCAGGGGACGGTCCTCCACCCGAACCTGTCCAGCCTCCACCTCCTTGCGTGGAGATTGAGCGGCGATAGTTGACAGCTTTCGACCTTCCTCTGAAGTCTGTAATGTTATCTTGGCAGCAAGGCGTCCCTCCACTAAAACGGTATACGCCTGTAGATGGTACAAATTTGTGGCATGGTATGCAGCAAAGCCTGTGGCTCCCCTTTCTGCCCCCCTTTCAGAAGTTCTCCTCTTCATTCTTTCTTTGGCCCAGCAGGGCTCTGCTCTGGGCACTCTCAAAGGCTATCTTTCAGTCATTTCGGCCTTCCTTCGGCTGCCTGACCAGCCTTCTCTTTTCAAGTCCCCAATTATAAATCGCTTCCTTAAGGGCATTACTCATTTGATTCCTCCAACTCCTTTCGTGATGCCCCAGTGGGACTTGAACCTGGTTCTTACTTATCTGATGTGTGCTCCTTTCAAGCCGCTACATAACTGTCCTCTCAGACTCTTTTTTTTTTTTTTACAAATCTTTTTAATGAGTAAACAAAAACAGGGAAGAGAAAAACAAAAGGGGGACAAAGTGCAGTGTAATTAAGTTTTCAAACAATTTAGGTGCATTGGTACAGTATTTGACATAATGTTACAGTAGATCAATACTTTAAGCTAGCGCCACATACAGTTCTAAATAATATAGACATTATTCCCTCATATGGTCTGCCAATTGTGGGGAGGTATCATCAAAGGGCGTGCAAATCATCCCTCTAGACACGTTCCATGCCTCCCAAATTCTTGTCCATTTTTGTGGGCATCCTCTACTTTTGTACACCACTCTTTCTGCATCCTCTCAGACTCTTAACCCTTAAAACTGCCTTTCTGGTTGCTCTCACCTCTGCTCGCAGGGTGAGTGAGCTACAGGCCATTTCTTCTAAGCCTCCTTTCCTGGCTGTTCATCCGGACAACGTTGTCCTCTGCACTAGGCCTTCTTTCCTGCCCAAAGTGGTTACCTCTTTCCATATAGGACAGACCATCACTTTGCCCACCTTCTTTCCGCCTCTGTATCCTTCTAAAGAGGAAGAGAGGCTCCACCGTCTGGATCCAAAACGTGCGCTTTCATTCTATCTGGTTCGCACAAAACAATTCCGGGTGGATGACCAGCTCTTTGTTGGCTTTATGGGCGCCAAGAAAGGTCGGGCCGTGCAAAAACGAACCATCTCCCGATGGGTCATTCTTTGCATCAAAATCTGCTATTCCTTAGCGAAAAAGGAACCTCCAGTTGGGTTGCTTGCCCATTTCACCAGGGCGACGGCAGCCACTACTGCTTTGGGACGTGGAGTCCCCCTTCTTGACATCTGCCAGGCAGCTACGTGGGCTTCACTGCACACGTTTACCAAACACTACTGCCTGGACAGCCGGGTACGGAGGGACGGCTTCTTCGGCCGTTCGGTCCTCCAGGACTTTCTGGTGTGAACTTGGTTTGCAGACCCACCACCGGGGTTGGTATTGCTTGGGTAGCTATTCTAAGGTGAGGAATCCATAACTAATTGTCTCTTTCAGAAGAACAAGTTACTTACCTTCGGTAACGATATATCTGTAAGAGACATAGATTAGTTATGGATTCCTTACCGCCCCACCCATCCTCCTCGTTCTGCGAACTGACTTCTAGGGTAAGGGACTCCCTTTCAGGGCCCTAGTTTTTCGTGCACCAGTGGTCAGTGTCTTGCATGGCTCTGCGCTTCTGGTTTAGAATGTCGTGTAAAGAACTGACAGCGCGCGAGGGCGGCGTCTAAGTAGATACCGCGATGTCATTCTGGTGACCACGACGCCAACGACGAACGCGGAGTCGACCGACGCCACCTATCGACGCGCAGAGGTACTGCTGAGTAAACAAATTCTCCGGATCCAGTCTGACACCTGGGGGTAATTCTAAGGTGAGGAATCCATAACTAATCTATGTCTCTTACAGATATATTGTTACCGAAGGTAAGTAACTTGTTCTTTAGTCCTGTCATTGCTCAGAGGCCCCAAACGGACATGTCTGTGCGTTTGCGCAATTAACCACCAAACAAATTTTGGTGTTCCTGATAAGTTAAAGAGATTTCCAAATCTTGGTAAGCCCTATAATGTGCTGGTGGGTCTACCGCTGTATATTCTATAATCTGGCCTGAGGCAGCATTAGTAGGCTCAAACTCCACCCAGGAGTAAAAAGTTTCAAAGGCATACACTGGATGTGCAGCTATTACAAAAGTAACTGCCCCCCTCACCTCGAGATTGATCTGTTGAGTAAATGCTTCTCTGCAATTGACTCCTATAACAATAGGTGTTGCCATGATGAATGGGTTCAATTTTAAATCTGAAATCAAAGAATTAGAAAACCTACAGCATGGGGGAATAACCTCAAGCTTGACCAGCCTACGGAAATAGGTGCTTCCTTATTTCCAATAGGAGGTAATCATAATTACTACGGATGTCTCCGTAATGATATAATAATGGTTTGGCGTAACTCTACAAGGTGTGCTTTCCCACCCACGGGTGACAAGGATGAACTCGGTTCAGTGCACCAGTGATGAATGTGAAACACAGGTTATTGTGGCCCTGCAAAACACTATTCAATGTGTAATTGACATAGAAGTATTGCTTTTGGGTTACTAATAATCCCATAAAGGGATCAGGGGCACTTTGGAAACCGAAACAAACCTTTTTTCGTCATTCGCAGCATCACACAAACTGTACTAAGAAGAATAAACACCTTTAAGTAAAAGTATTTATTACTACAGGAGCAATCTGTTTATCTAAAACAACTCCACAGAATATTATAAAAACAGTAAGAAGGTATGTTCTAAATAATGAAAATAAAATGAGCATTTCTAGCATTGTTTAAAATATCATTTAAAATGTAATCTAACGTCTACTTCTGTGCACTATATTGTGAGAGCATGGAAGGCAGAGCAACTTGCAGTCTAGAGTTTATTAGGGAGAGAAGATGCACTGTACACCTGTTGACAGCAAGAGCTATCTTTATCAGCGGAGGCGCAAAGACAGTGTTACGTCTGAAGGGCAAACACACACGGCGTTAGTCAGTCAGTGTTTCTCCGTGACTCAGCATTATCAGCTTCATGCGAGATGTAGCATCTGCAAAGTGCGAAGTGTGCTGGCAGTAGGTGAGACCGTCTCTGGCAGAATCTGAGGCGATAATTTGGGCAAAGGTCCTCTCTTGACAAGTGGTCGTCTTTATATACTAAACTTTATCAGAGATTGGAATTTCAGACATAAGTTTAAGAATGTCTGATGTAGATTATGTGCATCAAGGTATGTGCCCTAGATGTTTCCTTATGAACATATAAGGTAAAAGGACGTCAATTCTGACTACACTATTTAGGTTATATGTCGGTATGTGTTCTTAATCAACCTTTACACAGTAGAAAATAGACATTTGATCCAGACAGTTGTCTCCTTGTTGCTTGTATCTGTGTCATCGATCAAAGGGCTTGATACTTTCACAGTTCTTAGAAAGATACGGTCCGGCGATATCTGTGTCTAATTGCTGGCATGAAAATGATTCTCCATAAATCGGGGAAGATGGCAACTTCTATTGTTTGAGAGAGGGGAGATGACGGCCTCCATTAGTCAAGATGGAGTCGAGACCTACATAAGATGGAGACGGACCTTAGGGAGTTTACGTCACTACCTCTCATCACTTGACTTGTCTTTCTTTGTATCTCCAACGTCCTGTCCTCTTGTGCTGGACACCTCCATTAAGCCATGTATGTTTTCACAAATATCACTGCTGGAGCTCTTTCCGGGACCCAAGGGTTACGTCAGTACCCTCATCTTTTCTTAAGCTTACGGCGTGGAGCCATAGCCATCTGCTAGTTCACGTTTCCATCCTTGTCCCTTTCCAGGCTGCATAGACTCATTCTCTCTACCCCGATATTGTGTGATTTCAACATAAGACCTCGCTACTCTCCCACACCAACACACCTGTCCTGAAAACCCTGAGCTACAAAATCAGACCAGCTGCCAAGTTGCTTTTTCCTTCTCCTTGGGACAGCACCCCACTATTTGCTGCACATTCTGGCCCATGAACTTTTTTGTCTCTTCTTGCTGATGGAGCAACATCTGTACTCTTCTTCTAGTTATTCTCCATTTCCCTTTGGAGCCTTCTGCTCCCCTTGCCAATGTAGAGTTGCACCACAAGTCACCCCCTGCTCTATATTTCTCACCCAATGCACATCATGCATCATTGCACCTACAACAATAGTGTGTGTGCCCCGCAACAGTCCTTCTGGGTGCCTCCCTCACCCAAACCAAGATATTGCTCCTTCCTCATGCTGAATCAAGGAACTCACTGACTTTACCCTCACCCTAGTCTTGTAGCCAGCTCCCTGACGTTTTAGATGGATACTCCTTCCTGCAGATTTCTTAGCTTATGATTATCCTCCAGGTGCCAGAGGGAACATAAACATGTTGGAGCTGCAGGTGGTCCATTTGCCATGAGGGTCTTCCTTCTTTCCATCCCAGGTAGTACCATTCATGTTCTGTCAGACACCACCATCCATTCCATCAACAGACAAGGTGATGTGGGGTCATGCCTCCTGTGTTTGGAGGTGATTCGACTGTGGTGGTGGGCCTAGCAACAAGGCATTTTCCTGGTAGTTGCATACTTTGCAGGCATCTGCAGCATGAGAGCAGATGCCCTGATTTGCCTCTCCTTGGAGGATTATAAGTGAGAACTTTATTCCAAAGTGCAATAAGTGATCTTTTCCAGATTAGGGTGTCCGTGTGATATCTTTTCTCCACAGTCCAAAACAGGAAAATTTTAGACATATACTGCCGTCTCTATGCTTACCTGAGGGCGCCTTAAGGTTTGACTGGCCACATGGCCTGCTTTCTGCATTCTCACTAACGCAATTTCCATTGCGATTATGGCAGATGTTGGGGGAAGATAAAGGAAAACTGATCCTAGTTGCTCTGGGTTGAGAGGATTTGGTGTGTCTATCGGTTAGAATTCAAAGTATACAAAAAAGTGATGGATGGCCACTGGAAATTATTCGGGCCTCATCTCTATCCATCATTATTTTGCACACTATGCCACCTCAGTTTGGACCCAGCTATATGCAAATCAGTCTTGACCCTGCTCCCATAGGAACAGCCCAGCCCGAAATGCCAAATCAGGTCTTCCCTGAACTGGAACACAAGCAACCCAGGACCGGTTTCGCCCAAGTTATGGGCTCATCAGCCGTGTTAGAATTCAGCACTCAGCCCCCTCTTCCTTTTATGCACAGGAGAGACCTGCTTTCAAAGCAGTGTGGCTATATTCTTCATCCCAAATGCAGCTGTTGCACATGTGAAAAATGAAAGGTGTCAACTGGAGTACTTTTGCTTTTGACCTGAATTTATGAACATCCTCTTAATACTAGAAAACCTGCCACAATATCCATTTATATGGGTCACAGGGACAAGTTTGGTCAGTGGTGTGAGTCGGAAGGGCTCTACCCATTTCACTAATATCTGTCTGATGTCCTATACTTCACACTGTCTCTTGCCCAGCAGGGGCTATCAATGACTACTGTACAAGCTATTTTGGTTGTTCTATCCACTTTCATGTGCCTCCCGGGCCAATCGTCTCTCTATAGGTTGCCACTGGTGCATTTTCTGAAAAGCTTGCCTTATTTCCACCTGCCTAGTTTATTGTTCCTCAATATTATCTGAATCTTGATTGATGGATTACCATCCCAATTTGAAATGATGCAAGGTTTCCCTTTTCAAAAAACTGTCTTCTTAGTGGCAGTAACTTCAACCATAGGGTCAGTGAACTTCAGACCCTCTCAGTCCCACCAACATTCATGGTCTTCTATGCAGATAACTGGTTCTTCGTACTTGTCCATCTTTTCTTCCAAATGTGATGTCTGCTTTTCACATAAGCTAGTCCAAAGAGGAGGAGCAGCTGCACAGATGGGATGCCAGACACCAAGTGTCTTACTATATTGATTATACAATATAGGACAGAATGGATGACAAGCTCTTTGTGAGTTCAACAGAGCCAAGAAGGGCAAATCGGTGATCAATTGTAACATTTCGCATTAAGTTACCATTTGTATTAAAATGTGCTATGCTTTGGCCAAGAAAAGCTGTTTGGGTGGCATTTTTGCCCACTCCCTCAGAGCCATGGCTGCTTTAATTGCTCTCCCCAGAGCTTTTCTGTAGTTGACATCTACCGGGTGGCTGTGTGGTTATCCTTAAATATTTTTGCTAAACATTACTGCCTCACAGCCCATGCATACAGTCACAAATGCTTTGCTGGGCTTTGTTCTATGATTTCCTTGATTAATCAGCATTAAATTCCACTTTGCTTTGGGACTCATTTATAAATTGAGGAATCTGCGGGAATAAGTATTCATCAGAAGAAAAAGTTACTTATCTTCAGTAATTATTTATTTGATGGAAACAGTATCTTCCTGCAGATTCTTCACCACCTTCTCTTCTCCCTTGTGAGTCACTGATGCGCACTGTTTATCACCTTTGAACTTCAATGTGGTCACATCCTGGGAAAGCAGAGTCGCGGTGGAGGCTGCATACTGCCACCTGGTGAGCTATTGCAGGGGAAAATTTACCGGATCTAGTCTGTACCTAGAGGACATTTGTATAGTATCCACCAGAAATATTGGTACAGATGGTAAGCAACTTATTTGTCAGTTCTTATTTTCCCCTCGTCTCTCGCCTTCCTGCCTTGTAGCCCCGTTTTGTGGAGAAAAGCATAATAGCGTTAATGTCCGTGGTAGGGTCCCACTGCCTCACTTGTTGCACAGGGCCCACAGCTGCTCTGGTACTGCATGCTTCCAATGCCGACTCCTTGCCTTGGTGGAAAACTCACTTCATATTGTTAATCTTCTCATCAAATGTCCCTTTAAACCTGGCTCCTATCTTTTTAGAGTTGCTGCTGTTGGTGTCTGTAAACTGTAAACACGACTAGTCATTTGCAAGAACTGGTTTGTAAAAACTGTTTTGTAAGAGCAGTTGTAAGCAGCCAGCGTTCCATTGCATGATGACATGATCAACCCTGTGTTTTCACAGCCATCCTCCAAAATCCCTAGATAGGGACTGTAGGTGCATTTGCTGATCTTGGCCGCTTTTGGTTTGGGTTTCATGTAAATCCAATAATTAGGACCTGAGTGCACTGTGTTGTGAGATTACTTTGCTAGCAGGAGCTCATTATTCCCTTGGCCCAGAGCTCCTTTCCGAAGACAGAACTCTATGTACGTCAAAGAATAAAACTTTGTTAAAGTAGATGTATGAAAAGTGTTCCAACAATGTTTCCATGCTTCCCTAAAGCATTCCATAATCATGAATCCTTTGACTATAACTTTGATGATAAAAGTTTGATACAAGGAAGTAAACTATGCATTCTAGATAAATAGCCTTTATGGGATGTGTGTACTCTTGACAGTCTGACTGAAATGGCCAACCAGCGCCATTGCCATAAACTTACTATTTCCATGTAACTGCTCTACAGTTTAGTTACAAGCTCTAATATGTGAGCCAGCAGATGTGACTCTGGTGTCAGTTATTTAATCATTACCTATTATTGTAACTTTTTTATTTATTGCTACAATAAAAGAAACCACGATTTTCTGTGTTTGAACAGATTACTGGCGATGAATTATTTGCAGATGTGGCCATGGACATCCTAAACTACGTCTCCAGGGACATGACTAATGAGGTAATCCATCATTGTAGTTTCACCTTTTGGTGCTGTAACACCACAAGAGGCATTTCTAAAAAAGACTTAAGATGTTTGTTGATGTCTTGATAGCCCATATAGAGCCTACTTCTCCTTTGAAATATTGCCAGAATCTGTCAAAGAACCTTAGACATGGACAGAGGTAAAATTAAATGCCTCAATCTTTTCTGTGTCCCAGATTGACATCCAGGGGAACTTTGGGGGTCTTGCCACCAGGGGCCGAAAGTGCTCTGAAATGGGCTTTTGAAAACATTGACTATGAAAATGAAGTGTTTTTTCAGATGTATATTTCAACCACAGATTCCTCACCTCGTGAATTTCACCAGGCTTGGTTCATAAAACTCAAAAACAGTGCTCCTGCTCACTGGTAGGTGTCACTGTACCACTCCCCATCGACTCCGTTATACGCGACTCGTCAGTTCCGGAGTCCAAGTGCCACCCATAAGCCCTAATGTCAGTTTCTTTTTCTCCGTGCCTTCAGATGCGGATCCGGAGCTCTGCTTATTCCGTCAATTTGTGAAAAGATTTTCTCCAAATTTTTTTGCGGGCCCCTTGCCCGTACTATGTTATTTTAGGAAGGGACATGTCCCTTACATGTCACTTCCTAAAATTACATGGTTTCAACCTTTCTATGGACAATGAAAGGAGGTGTGCATCTGGTGCCTGGACACATGACTCCAAGGCCTCCTACTGTTGTGCCCCGATGAATCCAGAGGCCATCCAAGAACATGAAGTGAAGCTCTACATGGTGAAGCACCAAAAGGTTCTGCACCATTGCCACTCCAAGTCGAGATCACAGACTTGCTCCCACTCCTGAAGTTGTTCTGAAGCAAATCTTCCTCCTGGTCAAAGTCTTTAGGTACGTCAAACAAGAAACATAAGAATTCCACATGGGACTTGACTGCTTCCCATCGCTCTCGTTCTCCAGAGAAGGCACATGGGCATCACTGTGCCTTCAGGTTTCGCTCTCATTCCATCAAGGAGTCAATTCCATCCCTAGTCCTATGCACCCAAGTTCCTGGGTCAGTTGGCGATGTTGCAGCAGGTTAAAGCCTTTTAAGAGGCCATGCTGTGCATGTTTGACATGCTTCCATCTCCCTCAAGTCACCCATCAGGCCCCAATGATCCGCAGGGACCCCCAATCAGGTATCACTGGTGGGTTCACCCTCTGTGCTGTCTGGGCCAATCGAGCCTTCTTCGAGTCCCATACCAGTGTCTGGACCAGAGCTGAAATCTGCTCCAGCCCATTGACTATCGATGGCGGCACTGAAGCCACTGGGGTTGGACGAGGAACCGCAACCCATTGTGGTGTCTGACTTCGAGCAGGTTTCATCACGGCCTTGACTGAGGCCACTTCCAGATCTTGATGTACTGCAGCCTAAATTGGATCCATCAGACTCAGACACAATTCCACTACCACGCAACTACGAACAGACATTACACCAACTTTTTGGTCTGGACTCTGATCAGAGCCAACCATATAGAGATGACAGTGGTAGGGATGGAGAGGAATTTGCCTCACCGTACAACAGTTGGTACATGGACAAATAGAATTTCAGTGGGCTGTATACCTCACCCAACCCTGGGTTGGTGGTCCCCCCCAGGGCCAGCAACTGAAGGGGGTACTTCTTTCGCCACTGTGATTAGGAGGACTAGTGATGTTCTTATCTCCTCCTCCCCACTATGGAGGTAAAATCAAATATCTTAACAAAGATCCTGCAGCCTGGCCAGGCACCGGCTGAACCTTTTTTGCCCTTCAGTGACGCCCTCACTGACACACTGTTGGGCACTTGGGCTAAACCATGTTCTGGTCCACCATTCAACTGACAAGTTGCTTGCTACCGTAGACCTGCTCCAGGTGACCCGGATTTCTTAACTTCTCAACTCAGCATCCAACCCCTGAAGGTATGGTGGTACAGGCGTCCACCCGTAGAGTGCCTTCCTAACTACTCCCCCTGCCAGTGAGTCACAGCAGATGGATACATTTGGTAAGCATATGTTCTCCTGGCAGGGCATGGCATATTGACAACTAAAGGCTCCACTGCCCTCATATAAGACTTACCAGCCCTTTTGATGTTAGGGCTGTGAGCCCAAAAGACAACAACCTGCCATCAGGAGCAGCGATCATCCCAATCCTTCATTCTTCCGACCACCATTTAAAAACCTCTTTAGTGCGCCTTTAACAGCACACAGCCTTCCTGAAGGAAGCAGGATCTGCCATTTTCTGCAGTGGTGTCAACACATTACATTTGATCGATGGCTCCTGCAGATTATCCAATGGAGCTATGGCCTGCCATTCCGTTTCAACCCACTGCTGCTTGCCCCTACATTGGGCCACTCCTCAGAGGACTTTGTCTGTTTAGTGCCAGGAAGTGCTGCCTCTTTTGGCCAAAAGAACCATAGAGAGGGTGCCAGCTTAGGAAGTAGGGACTGGGTGCTATTCCCGCTACTTCAGGGTGAGGTTCTCTCTGCCCTGGATCCTGGAGACTGGATGGTGCTGCTGAACCTGCAGGATGCGTATTTTCACATCCCTTCCCTGCAGGCCCACTGATGACACCTGCGGTTCAAGGTCAGCCTTGAGCACTTTTAGCTTGTTGTACTCCCTTTTGGAATTTGCAGTTCGCAAAGGTGATGGCAGTGTTTGCTGCCTATTTTCTGAGATCATTGAAGGCAGGCTCGCCACAGTTAGTCACGGTCCACTTTCTGTTAAAGACGAGCCTCTTGACATCATTGGGATTGTTAGACCTGGCATCCTTGGTGTGGTTTCCCCTAAGTTTTTGCCATCAGACCTTCTGTTTTTGCTGGCTTGGAATTCTGCACACTTTACCACTGCTGACAAGTGGTAAAGTGCTTGTGCTGTCTCCCTAAAATGTGGTAACATTGGCTTATCCAAAATTCGCATATTGAATTTACTTATAAGTTCCTAGTAAACTGCACTACATGTGCCCAGGGCCTATAAATTAAATGTTACTAGTGGGCCTGCAGCACTGATTGTGCCACCCACTAAAGTAACCCTTTTAACATGTCTCAGGCCTGCCACTGCAGAGCCTGTGTGTGCAGTTTAAACTGCCATGTCGACCTGAGAAGCGAAACCTCTTTCCAGGCCCAAACCTTCCTTTTTAATACATATAAGTCACCCCTAGTGTAGACCCTGGACAACCCAAGGGCAGGGTGCAATGTGTTTAAAAAGAAGGACATATATTTTTAAGTTTTACATGTCCTGGTAGCGAAAAACTCTTAAATTAGTTTCTCACTACTGCAAGGCCTATCGCTCCCATAGGATAAGATTGGGATTACCTTATTACAATGTATAAGTGTAATTCCCAATTGTGAAGAGATAGACTTTTCAAGTTTGGTGTCTCTAGACTCACAATTTAAAATCCAAACTTATGGGGAAGTCGTATTTTAAATCGCGATTCTGAAATTGTCACTTTTAGAAAGTTGGCATTTTCTTGCTTTAGCCATTTGGTGCCTGTTGCCTGTCCCTGATCACGTCTAGGGAGGGTGACAGCTGGACTTTGTGTATTTCCCCTAGACAGCCAAACACAACAGGAGCTTAGGTGTGACCTGATGGGCCATCCTGGGAGGGAGGAGATGGACCCAGCCTCACTTACAACTGAACTGAAGTCCTGAAAGGGCTGCTTACCCCTCTGTAGTAAGTCTGGAGCCAGGGCAGGAAGTGAAGGCATCTGTGCACTTCAAATGCATCTCTTCGAAGTCTCCCCACTTCAGAAGTACCACTGGGTATAAGAACTGGACCTCAGACACCACCACTTAAGTACACTTCTGGACTTGTGGATACTCTGCCAGGAAAAAGGACTGCTGTGCTGCTGAAAGGACTGCCACTCTGCTGGACTGCTACTCTGCTGGACTCCTGCTGTGCTGTGCCTTCTTGCCTGAGTGAGAAGGACTGGACCTGTATCACTAGAACTCAGAAACTAGAGTGACTCCAAGGGCTAGTTGGCTGGCCTCCTGGTCTGCAGTCTCAGGGACAAAGCAGACTTCCAGCCACCTTGCGTCTGCACCTGGACTCTGCCATCTGTGAGTCTGCCCCGCCAAGTGGTGCCATCCAAGTCCTGAACCCATGGAAGTGGGCCTAAGGTGCTTGCTTCAGCGGAACCGAAGTATCTTCTGTCGAACTGACACATTGCCGCTGTTGCATGGCTCAGAACCGGCGCATTGCCCCTGCTGCATGGATCAATGCCGAAGCATCGCTGCTGCTTCGTGGACCAGACCCTGCGCATTGCCTTCGGAACCCCCACTGCGCAGGGTCCTGGTGCAGAGTCCTCGTATCTCCGTAGGTGGCAGCCTCGACGACGACGCCTGCCTCCGCAACGCAGCACCCCGCTGATTTGAGCCGAGGCATCGCTGCTGCTACGCGGAGCAGGAACAGCGCATCACCGCCACTGCTTACATCAGCACTGGCTCATTGCCTCGTCTGCCACACGCATCCTCAACGTTGACGTAGCTAGAATTAAGATACTTTTGTTCAGTGGACCTCACTGGATCCCTGTATCCGACCCCCACTCCATCACTGTCTGCCTGAACTTTTGATTTTGTCCCTATCCGGCGCAACCAGATATGCCCAGAAAGCGCTTATTGCTTCTAAGTGCTATTTTACCGTTTATTCTTTAAAAATCCATAACTCAAATTCTACTTATTGGATTTTTGTTGTTTTGTTCTTGTTTCATTTCTTAAATTATTCTTTATTTTTCTAAACTGTTGTGGGATCTTCTTGTGTGGTGTTTTCACAGTTTTTACCTTTTGAAGTGTTGCACAAATACTTTACACATATCCTTCAAGTTAAGCCTTACTGCTCTGTGCCAAGCTACTAGATAGTGAGCACAGGTTAATTTGGGGATTGTTGGGGCCTTACCCTGACTAGGAATGTGGTTACTGCTTGACCAGGGCTCACACCACAGTCAACCAGAACCCAGTTTCGAACATTTGTGATCAACGGTGCGGATAGGATTTGTGTTTGTGCAATGCCATACAGTAATTTGGTATACACTGCTATCCCATATCAAAGACACATTTTAGTCAGTTCTCCCAGATTGGCCTTATTGCTTTTTCCAAATGTATTTTTACTCTAGCTGGCTGATGTGTCCGTGACCCCACCTGTAAAGATGGAGTTTGAGCTGGCCAACCTGGTGAACTACACTGTGGTCCAACTCAAGGAGTTTTGTCAGGAGAGGGGGGTTGGAAAGGAGCACTAAAAAGTCAGAGATCCAAAGGCCTTGCTGGCATGGGCAGAGGCCCACCAGACCCCAACAGATGATGAGGAGGAAGAGTTGGAGGATGAGGAGGAATTGGAGCAAGCCCCACAGGAGGGTTTTGGACTGTGACCTGTTTAGAAGGTGGGCAACATACTTCCAGGATTGGAGATTCCTCCTCTGGCAGGGAATAGTGTGTCTTCCCGGGGCCTGATCCCAGAGGAGTTGGAGGACAGAAGGGAAGAAAGAAAGCTCAAGTTGGAGCTGGCCAGACTGAAATTGGAAAAAGAAAGAGCTTTGGAGGAAAAGAAACTGTTCATGAAAACAGAGAAAAAGAAATTAGCTATGGAGGAGAGAATTATCTTGGAGCGTTTGGGTCATGAGAGTGTCATAAGGTTTCTGCACATACACAGAGCTATGCACAGGAAAATGGGACCCCGGAATACAGTGGTTTGCCACCATATACCGTAGCACCCAAAAACCCCAACCCAACTAGCTTAGCATCCCATTAGCACCCAAGTACTAATGTTTGGACAACCCAGAACACGGTATCTTTATCTCAGGACTCGCAGAAGCAAGAACACTCTTTCATCACTCACTCGTACTTGTCCACAAGGTGCGTAGTAAGAGACACTGGATAGGTTAAAATGTTTATTCCAACTTACGTGCTCTAATGTACAGTACACGTGTCAGTACTAATAGCATAATGCATATGACTAATATAAGCAGCATGGTTACAATTCCATAGAATACAAACGGGGAAAGCATCTCAGAGCTCAGTGGATAAACGTATAAATAACATTACCACCCTCCCCTTGCAGTAAGATAGTTTATTATAAAATAGAAGACCTCTGGGCTTTGACTAGCGAACCCCCATACCTCAGTCTCTAGATGCAGAATTACATCAGCAGGACATCATAGCTCTTCTCACTGAAAGGGATTTCTCCAAGTGTGTTAAGCGCTAGTAAACCACAGTATTAAAAGCATATCAAATCCTTCATGGCAATTGCACATAATGTTATGTCTGGGTGCGCGTGACTGGCCATATCAGGAAGAACCAGAATACATTGTTATGTGACCTTGTACATGTTTGTGCAGACTGAGCCCAAAAAGGTGAACAACAGAAAATGCAGACAGTGCAAAAGAACTTGGCACGAGCAAAGGGCGAGGAAGGCCCGGCTCAGTGTAACGTGCGCAAAGAAAAGCAGCATGGCAGCCAGGCCTAGGCTAACATAACAAGGCAGGTAACAATCCACAAGACACCCTCCCCTGGACAGTCTGGCGGCCAGGACAGAGGAGAAAATTGACGTCGGAGCACAGGGAGCGCCCAAACGGCGAAGGGCAGGTCAATCCATGAAAGTGAAAGTGCAGAAAAAAGCCATACCCTCCAAGAGTTCATCATTGGAATCGTCAAAAAACATAGATGCCATCCAATCCATGAGTTCAAAAGAGCAGGAATGCTCCTCAGCAAAGGGAGCATTCAGAAGCAATGCGGGACAGCTTGCGTGATAATTGAAACAGCTTCGTTGTAGGAGATCCTGGGCAGCCGCCCAGATATCCCATTGCGCCAAAATCCCCAGTGCAGCCGCACGCGCCATACAGCCAGCGACGGAACAGTCCTGCTCATGGGCCTCTAAGGGACCCATCAACTGAACAAAATCCGGAACAGACAATGACGAATTGGAGAGGCAATAATCCAGAGTCCAGGTGAAAGGACAGCGGACACAAGTCATCACAGGTTGCACGCAAGTGAAATACGCAAAGCGAAATGAAAGAGTATATGACACACTCAGTGTCGCCAATGGCAAGACACCAAAACCAGCCAAAAGGCGCTCACGGAGCAGCTGGAGGCGTTCTGGATCGAGCAGGTCCCATCGGGGAGCATCCATTGCGCAGAAAGCAAATTAAGAGCAAGACACCAGCCGCTAAAGCGAGGATCAATGGGAAACCGCCAAAGACACTGGAAAATATAGAATGTATGAAAGCCGGGATGACACCAAAAATAGTTTGGAAGGAGGACACCAAGCCCGACCCCACGACCTTAAAAAGTGCACTAGGCCTTCAGTGTTAGATGCGTTAAAAATACGATGTATTAACTCCCCAAAATGTTGGGGGAGATTAGTGTTTAAAAGGGCCTGTATTTCACTGTGGGTACTCGCCACCTGGAGAATGAATGTCTCCCGGGCGGACGTGAGCATAACTTCCTCGTTTAATAATAGTGCCTTTATTCTGCTCAGTCTATTGAAATCTGCTTCCATGGTAGGGATGGAAGGCCAAATAGAGATATCAACCTTGCCATGAGGGGGAGGAAAAAGCACATTTTTGCAGCAGACAACCCTGTGTGAAACTGTTACAATGTAAGGAATGCCAGCCTGCAGGCCACAACAGTTTTCGTTATTTAAAAGTAAATAACTACCATTGGAAAGGAGAGTGAAAGTAGGAGAAATAACAGGAGCAGGAATACCTTTCAGCACACAAGCAAGATTAGGAGAGGAAACGCTACATGAGCCATGCAATTTAATGTGTTTACAAATAAGCGAATGACCTATAGTCGAGTCGCAGTACTCCCCGTGAGAAAGACTTCCTTGCCGTCCCGAAGGCATTTATACATGAAAGGCAAGGACCAGAGTTCATGCAGGAAAGCACTGCCCAATGGCCGGTAACGGCCCACAGGATAATGTTTCATGCACGAGTCAAATTCAAATAAGGAAAATGGTAAAGCTATAACCCCATGGACTAGCCATACAGCAGAATCGAGTTCTGCAACAGAGAACGGCAAAGGATCCACCTTTTCGATATGTAATAGAGTGTAAGTTGCATCCTTCATGGACATAAATTGCTGTTTATCAGTTAAGTTAAAAGGTAGAAACAAGGCAGAGGTGTTCAAAAATGCCAAGGCACTTTACCTAACTTAAGCGTTTGTAAAGTCCATGCAAACTGTATAACCGAACGCAATTGATTCTGACCATGATATAACACAGAAACATCATCTTGTACAATATCAACAACAGAGGACACAATATTCTCTAAAGTGTAAATGCGAGAAGACAGGGTATTAATACTATTGTCCACAACAGCAAGCACCTTTTCCAAATTTGCTTGATCTATTTCCCGAAGACGGGAAGCAGCTTCCATTTGTGATAGCTTCCAGAGTTCATTATATGTTTCATAAATGAATCTTTTAGGTCGGGGACCACGAGGTCCCAAAACAAAGTCGGACAGATCAATATTGCCTGTAAGGAGGGACAAATGTTGTTTAACAGAATCAAGGGACGAATGTTGCAGCCATTGTTTGCATAATTTACCAACAGAGTATGTAGTGACAGTACGGGCATCAGTAAACCTCGGATCAGGCCTATTCTGTGTGTAGCTAGCACCAGTATCATGAAAACGCATTTGACATGCATTAGATGATATAGGCCATACTAACCAGGGTGACTGAACCAGCTCAGAAACATTAAACGAATTATTTTGTAACATTGCCTGCAGGGACACGAGGGACATATTGAATCGTGAGCTTTCATTTGGAAAACTCGACAGGGATGGTATTGATGGCGTATTTAATTGTTTAATGGTTGCTAAGCCCCAACATGTAGTCTGATAGATGGAAGCATTTAGGAACATAATTTGGGTAGGGATGAGGCAAGCACGATGCAACGCCTCGGTTCCCTGTACCTGCCATGGCTTGGAGCCCCAAATAGATTTCAAATCCACTGTATTATCCCAGTACTCATAACCACCCACAGCTAGGGCACTCAGAAAGGAACCTGAATATAGCAATTTGGTGTGTGTCAACATAATTTTCTGAGTTGATGTGTTATTAAGTCTAAAATAATAGGATGCAGGGTTCGACCGATTAAAATCAGTAAAATAATTAAACTTATTTCGAAGAGTTTGAGAGCTACCTGGCAAGGGGTTTGGACAATGTTCCCATTGGGTATAGTTAACAGAACTACGCAGGGCACTGGGTTTATGGAGAAAATGATTACCCCAATGTTGGTAACAATACAAATCGGCATAATTAGCAGAATTCATATATAAATCTTCAGCATTAAAAGATGCATAATATTTTAAATCGGCGAACAAAGCTTCAACGGCATGCACATCCCAATCATCAGAATGAATATTATTTTGTACTACATCACCCATTGAAACACGAAGGACATTAGGTACATTAATAATTTCCGTCGGACCATGGATTTGATAGTTCACTGCATCCCATACGATGCCATCAGCAACTGGGAAGGCTGAAATGTTCACAAATGTGTGGTCACGCTTCATGATGTGAGACGAGGAATGAGGAGCCAAAGTTCCAGAAACATAGTCTACAGCAGAGCGTTCAGGTAAATAGTGACCATTGATTAGTAGAAAAACACTGTGACAAAGCCAATGGACATGAACAAAAATATCAAGAAAAGTACCAACCAGAGGTATGTCCAGGGTGGAATTAAAAAATTGTCTCTAAACCAGGATACAAAAATACTGAACTTGGATGGGACGTTTGAAGAGGTGGAATCCGAATCAAAGGAATAACGAGTCGGGCTCAGTGGCGTTATTGGTTGATGCGCCACCGATTCAGATGCAGGATAAGTATACTCGTCCTCGTCGATGTTGGTGGAGAGTTGGGGATCAATTATAGTTTCAGGCAAAGTAGAGGATTCAGGCAAATCAACCATCTCAATTACAGCATCAGCGACCGTTCGTGTAGATGGGTCACGAACATATGTCCGATAAATGGCAGGACAAGAGACCGCTGGTGTGACACTATTCAGGATCGGCCAGGCGCTGTAGCTTGACATTTTCAACTGAGATGTATCTGTTTTCTTTGCGACCAGGAAGCGGTGGTAAAATGACTGTACGTGTTCCCTTCAAGCCCAGAACTGGAACCGGTGCACGAAAAGAGGGGCCAAATTCTTTTTGTTTTCAACCTTTTCTCGAACCAGTTCTCCAACCTTTGGAAGCCAGCCGGCTACCGGAATCTGCAACGCAGGGTCTGTGGCTGAAGGTAAATGTGTAGTTGCAAGTTTGTCTCGGGCTTCTTGTAAGTCCTGTAACATAGCAGAATGGTTATCTACATCAAACTTGGCGGATTGCGCCGCGATGTCTGGACCCTCAAGGTCAGGCACAAACATTCTTATGCCAAAGAGCATTTCGTATGGGGTCCGCCCACCCAGAGGTCTTCTAGGGAGATTATTAAGTGCACGCTGAACGGTATACAAATGGGCCAGCCAGTTCCTGCCAGTACCTATAACCCTAGCTGTTAAGGATTGCTTTAAGTCACGGTTCATTCGTTCAACGATAGAGTTGCCCTCAGGCCTATACGGAGACGAAAATTTCACCCGCACCCCAAGCGAAGCCATTGCATCCTTGTAAGCCCTAGAGGCAAACGCTGGACCTTGGTCCGAATGGAAGGTGCCGCATGCGAAAATTCCCACAAAGACACGCAAATCCCTGATTACATTTCGGGCGTCAGCACTCCGTTGTGGCCAGACCCAGAGAAACCGTGTGCACGAGTCCACTGCCACTAAGATGTATTTATAAGCAGTGTCTGATGAGAATGGACCGCAGTGATCCAAGTAAACACACCCAAAGGGTCTGTTAGCAATGCAGAGCGGTGTTTGTGGTGGACGTGTTACCGTGGAAGGCTTAATCTGTTGACAAACGTCGCAAGAAAGCACAAAAGCACGGGTGTCTTTATACAACCCACGCCACCAATAACGCTGCTGCAAGATGGAAACCGTAGCTGACACACCTGCATGTGCCGAAGCCATGCCTTCGTGTGCAGCCGATATCAAGGCACTCCTGCGGTCCGCGTTGGGGATCAGCCGATCTCCAACGTCAGGTATAGTTACATAAGGAACCTGATCGGGACTTAATGTGTAAGAATACTTGGAAGGGAAACCTGTAGGGTAATTATTACCTTCCTTGGTTGCAGCAATAGCCGCTAATATAACAGGGTCTATTTTAGACATGGACCTGGTAACCGCTGCTACTGAACACGTGACTACTGCTGAACGGGCAGCTTCATCTGCCAGATCGTTACCAATAGCGTGTGCGCCCACCCGCTGATGGCCTAAGGTGTGAACCACCTGTGTGAGGGCAGACGTTGTTGCAATTCTGCCACTCGAACCCAAAGCATTTTATGCTTAATTGTGCTCCCTTTGCGTCCTTGTAGTCGTTTTTCGACCAGAAAAACAGATTGTCATTGTAAGATTGTACACAGTAAAAAGAATCACATACAATAAGAGTGGTCTCATCCTGTGAAGCGAACTCAAGTGCAAGTAGCAATGCATGCAGCTCGGCCAATTGTGCCGTACTGTCTCCAAGTGTGCGTGTGTGCACTACAGTGGATTTGAACTTGCCATCCACAAAGGATCCCGCAACAATAGCACATGCAGCAGAATAAGCGTGCTTGGACCCAGTGGCCGGTTGCGCCGAACCATCGGTGTAGATCACACATTTGTAATCCTCAAGCGGTAATAAAAACAAAGGAGGAGGATGAACGAATTCATACTGCAAAAACTCCTGAGTCTGAAGAGAAGAATCAAAAACAAAAGTGACGTCCGAAGACGTCAAAGATGTAGCCCATTGTATCCAACGGGGATGCATTGCTTTTGAGTTCGGTACACTTGCCTTTGTTACTGCCTCTAGGGCAGGACAGGGTGTTACCACTAGAATCCGCTTTCCCTGTGCCAGTGCGCGTTCTTTTAGAATCGCCATTTGCACTGCAGTTAGAACTTTTTCGACAGATGTAAAGCGCAATTCAGCGGAAGTGTACAGATGTGACTTGTATGCGATAGGTACTGTATCACCTTCATTAAAGGTTAAGTAGGTTGTATCAAAGCATACAAAGGCTTGATACGCTGGGCATATTCGGGAATGTAAGTACGCCCGAAATTCAAGAAACCCAGCAAAGACTGAAGTTTCTTCAGAGTATTTGGGGGGCACAAATGTGCACATTTTTCCAAGAAATGGGGGCTAAGCCCTTACCTTCGTTATTGAGCTCATAGCCCAAGAACAGAACGGTAAATTCAGCAATGTGTGACTTAGCAAAGTTAAATTTGTAACCCTGCTCCGCAAATTCAAGAATAATGCGGTCCACACGGGACAGATGCTGATATAACTCGTCGTCTGTCAGATAGATGTCATCTACATACGAACATGCGTCTTGATCAATGTCATTTAACAAAGAAACAACACGGGCGGCGAATATACCCGGACTATTTTTATAGCCCATGGGTAATCGCCGGAACTGGAATAATTTACCACCGGATGTGAATGCGGTCCATTGACCACTCTCCGGGGCCAGGTTGTGCGTGTAGAAACCGTTTGAAAGGTCAAGTGTCGTTTTGTATTTTTTACGAACAAGACTGTCTACAAGCGCAGAACTGTGTGTATTTTGCACCGCAAAGTTCCGACAATGAGTATTTAAATGCCGGTAATCCAAAACTAAGCGGTACGATCCATCGGGTTTAGAAACCACGAAAAGGGGATTGTTCATAGGTGATACGCATGGTTCAATTACTCCCTGATATTCCAACTGTGTCAGAATTTCGGAGACGGGGCCTTTTGCCTGCCGTTTGATGGGATATTGGGGTTGTGGCTGCGGTAGTGACCGCAAAGGTATTGCATGAGGAGGTGATTCTTCATCCCATCCCACATGGTTGCGGTATAACGCTGGTGCCAGGTACACTGCCCACTCAGCTGCAAGTGCTTCAGCTTTGTCTTTTGGGACATGCTTTGAAAAGCTTGGAAGGATTACCTCCTCTCCTTTATGTGCAGCTAAAACGAATGGGGGTGGCCAATCCACCTCTGCTAACAAAATGTCATATGAAGAGGTTAGATTTTCCCAAAAAATCCCTTTTATTTCACGCGGTATGTCACCTTCAATTTGTATGACTAGATTATATAGTCTGTCAGGGGTGCCACTCTCGTGTCAGCTGTCTCTACAGTAACGAATGTTTCAGTTGCTGTCGCCTCCATATGAGGACGTAGCGCCTCCCGCACTATGGTAACTTCCGCGGCGCTGTCTAGGAGGGTCACTGCCCACGTCCAATTCTGGAGTCTCGTTCTCACGGTCTGAGGCATATTTCGCTGTGACAGCGGCAACCTTTTTCTTCTGAAATTGCGGTCGAGGAAGATGAAAATCTTCTGCTTTCCCTCTGACTTGTTGTCGAGGTTGGTCTCGCTCCTGGGGAGCCTCTCGGCCCCTTCCTCTATCTTGCCGTCCTCCTCCACCAGCCTGTGACGACGTCTGGGCCTGTGAAGAACGAGGAGAACGCGTATCAGAGCTCTGAAACCTTTCTGGTGATTTAATCCTCGACCTATCACGTAAATCATAAGTACGTTCAGAAGAAACCGAAACTGGGGAAGCGCCTCTCGACCCCGGCTTCTTTTGTTGCTTACCCTGTTTTTTCTGTCTCCAACTCTTTTTAGTGAAGACTGGTTTATCATCTTTCTCAGATGCACTTTTTGTTTGTGTAACTTGTGTTTGCGATTGAGTTTGCATTTTTACAAAAGGCTTGTTGCCTAGGCTATTTCTTCCAATTGTTTTATAAGCCCGGGCTATTATTTTCGGTAATTCGCGAGGCCTGTCCAACTCTGGGACCAAAGCCAAAGCATTCGCTACTTGAAAGTTCATAGCATCGCCCTTGACATTTCCAAGGATCAGCTCAGCTACTACATCAAACACTCCCACTAGTCTCATCCCTAATTCCACAGCCGCTTCAGGGCCATGTTCATCCTGTACTTTTTAATTACAGAGGGTAGAACCGTCATGGAAGGAGTTCCAAAACATTTTGAATAAACTGCTGCGAATACCTTACCCCAGTTTTCACATGCTGTCAAATCGGGGATTATGTCTTTTGGCAAACTTATCGTGAGGATGCGGTGTTTATCTACTGGGGATGTATGTGGAAACACTGCTTCTATCTGATCGAACTTTTCTGCAAGCCAGTAAGGATAGTCGTCCTTGTTTTGTGGACGTTTGCCCATCACAGAATTTACCATGACAGGACTTATGGTCACTCCAGCGGCTATAGCTGGTTGGCCTGCGACTACAGGAGCAGCTCCATGTAGGCTACCTGTAACGTATGTCACTAGGGCTCGATGCACTCGCACCAATTCGGTATGCATAGTGCGAAGTTCCGCATAGCGGTAATGCCAGATAATTCGGATGCGGAGTATACCCGGCCAATACAGGCCAAGTGGCCCCCTGAATTGATAAGGGGCCTAAACGAACTGCGGTAGTTGGTTGTGGTAGGGCGCCATTAAACCAAACACGGTGCTGCCAAGCCGTGAGAGGTACTTCAAGAGTGGTATAGGGTCGATAGGCAGCAGGAATAGCGGTGGGTTTATATTCATGAAACAGATTATCATCTGCCTCCACCGCTTCAAAAGTGATCCAAGTGTAAAACACCTCAAAGTGGTAAGCCGGATCGGCTTGAACCACAAAGACCAAATCGATCCCTGTATCAGGCACTCCATACACCCGTAAGTGATCTCGGAGTGCCCTCGACTATGTGCAGCAATCGCCACACCAGCCATAACTAAACAGATATATTCGACAACCTAACAGGGAGCACAAAATGGGTTATTTATGTAACCTTTTTAATAACTTCAAGCTTGAAAGAACCTATAAAACGTTCAATATAGGAGGTATCACCGTCACATACGCCTCCGGAAGCGTACGCGAGGGGTTTGTGGACAAGCACAAGTACTACTCAAGCGTCTCGCAGATAAGCTGCCCCACGGTGGTCGCGCCATGTCATAAGGTTTCTGCACATACACAGAGCTATGCACAGGAAAATGGGACCCCGGAATACAGTGGTTTGCCACCATATACCGTAGCACCCAAAAACCCCAACCCAACTAGCTTAGCATCCCATTAGCACCCAAGTACTAATGTTTGGACAACCCAGAACACGGTATCTTTATCTCAGGACTCGCAGAAGCAAGAACACTCTTTCATCACTCACTCGTACTTGTCCACAAGGTGCGTAGTAAGAGACACTGGATAGGTTAAAATGTTTATTCCAACTTACGTGCTCTAATGTACAGTACACGTGTCAGTACTAATAGCATAATGCATATGACTAATATAAGCAGCATGGTTACAATTCCATAGAATACAAACGGGGAAAGCATCTCAGAGCTCAGTGGATAAACGTATAAATAACATTACCACCCTCCCCTTGCAGTAAGATAGTTTATTATAAAATAGAAGACCTCTGGGCTTTGACTAGCGAACCCCCATACCTCAGTCTCTAGATGCAGAATTACATCAGCAGGACATCATAGCTCTTCTCACTGAAAGGGATTTCTCCAAGTGTGTTAAGCGCTAGTAAACCACAGTATTAAAAGCATATCAAATCCTTCATGGCAATTGCACATAATGTTATGTCTGGGTGCGCGTGACTGGCCATATCAGGAAGAACCAGAATACATTGTTATGTGACCTTGTACATGTTTGTGCAGACTGAGCCCAAAAAGGTGAACAACAGAAAATGCAGACAGTGCAAAAGAACTTGGCACGAGCAAAGGGCGAGGAAGGCCCGGCTCAGTGTAACGTGCGCAAAGAAAAGCAGCATGGCAGCCAGGCCTAGGCTAACATAACAAGGCAGGTAACAATCCACAAGACAAGAGGAGCCTTAAGGAGATGACCTCAAGGCCAGGCAGGTAGTGTCCAGCAGTGATAGTGGCAGCATTTCTTCAGTGCCTTCTGTAGACAAGAGGGTCCACATTCCTAAAGGTCTGGGGCCTGACTTTGTTGTGGGAAACGATATTGATAAGTGGTTTGAGGCTTATGAGATTGCCTTATTGATGCGCAGAATCTTTGAGGAGGATTGGGGGGCTAGTCTGTGGAAGCATATCCCTAGCGAGGGGAGGGACACCCTACTGCCCCTGGAGAAGGACAGGATGAGGTATCTTCATGAAAGAGGCTGTTATCAGGAAATATGGTTTGACCCCAGAAATGTATAGGCAATATTTCAGGGACAGTCAGAAACTGCTCCAACAGACCTTGGTGGATTGTGTTAATTATTTTTGCAAGGCACTGGATGGTTGGGTGAAGGGCAGTGAAGTAAAAGGTTATCAGGGGCTGTACAATTTGATTACAAAGGAGCACATGTTCAGTGTTAGTTTTTCAGATCAGTGCCAACACGTGATTGACAGTAAGCTCTCAGACCCCAGGGAGCTTGCTAAGGAGGCAGACCGCTGGGTCAGCACCAGGGTTCATAAGAAAGTATTTGGGGGAGGGGGAAATCACCACAAGGGTAGGCATGAGAAGGAGGGGGGAGATCCCCCAACTGAAAAAAAGAGATGGTTCCCTGACAGTCGGTCTGCATGGAAGGTACTCCCCAGTGCTATGAGTGCCAGCAGGAAGGGCACTTCAAGGGGGATGACAAGTGTCCCAAGCAGGCACAGTCCCCACCGGTGGGCAGTCCCTGGTGTTGACTGGTGTAGTGCTAGGGGAGGAGATTGTCCCAGATAGTGTGGGGGACAGAGAAGAGTTTACCCTAGTGTCCCTGGGTGATGGAGAGTTGGTGCAGATAACGCACATGCCTAGTAACACTAGGAAATACAGGCAGTGGGTCACCATCAATGGGCAGAGGATGGAGGCCCTCAGAAACACTCAAGCCAGCATGGCATCTGTCAGATGTCATCTGGTGACCTCATATCAGGTAGTCCCTAAAGTATTCTACCAAGTTGTTGCAGCTGACAATCGTGAGAGTCACTATCTAGTGGCTCTGGTTCCGTTTGAATGGGGGATCTCCGGTTCAGTGAGAGAAGCTGTGAGTCCGTCCATGTCTGTGGATTGTCTGCTTTGTAATGACCTGGAGCATACCGCTTGGAAGGAGGTGGAGCTCAGGTCCCACTTGGTGATGTTAGGGTTGCCTGAGTGGGTGTGCCTGACCACACTGTCCATGGCAGCCTGAGAGGGTAGTCAAACGGTCCTGGAGCCTGGAAGAATGGCTCAGGTGCCTGCCAAAAGTGCAAGGGGTGCGGGAAACCTGTTCCTGAGACTCCCACAGTCCGGAAAGAGGCTGACCCTGAGGGGAATGCCCCATTAGCCTATAGTAGAGAATGTGACCGAACTGGGGAACCTGCCTGAGCTGGCCAATGGGCAGCAGGAAGAGTGTCTCACCAGGGAGGGGTTCTGCAAGGTGCAGAGGGAATGTCCTATTCTTGTGGGGCTACAACAGGAGGCCAAGGCCCAGGCAGCTGGTGACGCTTCTAGTGAACACCTTATATACTTGGAGAATGGTCTCCTGTATAGCAAGCCTAAGGCTCCTAATCATTGTGCAACCCATATGTTGGTGGTCCCTCAGAGCTACAGGGCCTTCCTACTGGAGCTGGCTCATGATGTACCCCTGGCAGGTCATTTGGGGCATGACATGACCTTTGACAGGCTTATTACTCACTTCTACTGGCCCCAGATGAGAAATGCCTCAGATGGGTTCTGCAGGTCCTGTCCTACCTGCCAGGCCAATGGCAAGTCATGGGGGAATTGCAAGGCCCCCCTGCAACCTTTTCCTGTTGTTGGTACCCCCTTTGAAAGGGTGGGCATCTACATTGTTGGGCCTCTGTACCCCAAAACGGCCAAGGTCAACAGATTCCTCTTGGTCTTGGTGTACCATGCCACCCGGTACCCAGAAGCTATCCCTCCAAGGACTGTGACTGCAACCACAGTGGCCAGGGCCCTGATGGGGATCTTTACCGGCGTGGGATTCCTCAAGGAGGTAGTATTTGACCGGGGTACCAACTTTATCTCAGGGTACATGAAGGCTATGTGGAAAGAGTGTGGGATAACCTACAAGTTCTCCACTTATCACCAACAAACCAGTGGACTTGTTGAAATGTTCAACAGGACCCTAAAAGGCACGATTATGGGCCTGGCAGCATCCATGAGGAGGAAGTGGGATGTCCTCCGGCCATGCCTTTTGTTTGCCTACAGGGAGGTACTGCAGAAGGAGGTTGACTTTAGCCCCTTGGAACTTTGTATGGGCACCCTGTGAGAGGACCTCTCAGTTTAGTGAAGGAGGGCTGGGGGAAAGCTCCCGGTAGAGCCCCAAAGGATGTGGTCAGCTACATGCTGGCCCTCTGTAAACAGACAGCACACTTCCCGGAAACTCGCACAGGAGTATCTGGAAGCCAGCCAGAGGACATGAAACAGTATAATGACCAGATTGCCACTCTGGTCGAGTTTAAGCCTGGTCAAAAAGTGTGGGTAATGTAGCTCGTTGAGCCCAGGACCCTGCAAGACCGCTAGTCTGGGTCTTATGAGGTGCAGGAGTGCAAGATTCATGTCACCTACTTGGTGGACCTCAAGACTCCCAGGAATCCTTTAGGGGTTCTTCATGTCAATCTCATCAAGCCCCACTTTGAGAGGTCTGAGCTTACAATTCTCCTAGTTACTGATGATAGGATGGAAGAGGAAAGTGAACCTCTCCTCAACCTCCTTTCTTCCAAGGAGCAGGATGGGTCAGTGGACAATGTCAACCTCTCCGATACCTTGACCCTAGATTAAGAGAGATTCTGCCGCCAGTTGCTGGGGCAGTTTGCCTCTCTATTCTCCCTTATCCCAGGACTCACTACATGTTGTACCCACGATATTGATACTGGGAACAGCATGCATGTGACGGATACATTTTACAGGTTGTCTGACAAGCTGAGAGCCAACATTAAGGAGGAGGTCTCCAAGTTGCTGGCATTAGGGGTTATTGAGCCCTCAAACCGTCCTTGGTCCAGCCCAGTGGTGTTAGTCCCCAAGGCTGCCCCTCTAGGTGTCACACCTCAAATTAGGATCTGGGTGTACTACCGTGGGCTCAATGCGGTCACCAAGACTGACACATGCCCCTCCCCTAAAGCTGATGAGTCCATAGATCGGCTAGGAGCTGCCAAGTTCCTCAGCACGTTTGACTTAACATCTGGGGACAGACAGACTGCCTTGCCCGAGAAGGCCAAAGAGAGGTCTCCGTTCTATACCCCAAAAGGGCACTTCCAGTTCCAAATAAATGCCCTTCGGGTTGAAGAACACCCCTGACACCTTTCAGTGGTTGTTCAACCAGGTCCAAGCTGGCTGGGTTGGATAACTGCAGTGCCGCCTACCTTGACGACATTGTGGTCTTCAATTATAGCTGGGAGGGCCACCTGTGCCACCTCAGAGAAGCTCTGCAGAGGGCAGACCTGACTATCAACACCAGAAAGGGGCATATAGCTTCCTAGGTCTCACCAGCTACTACGAGAGATTTGCCACGGGGTATGGCACCATTGCTGCACCCTTGACAGAGCTGAGTTCCAAGAAGCAGCCACGGCAGGTCATCTGGACAGAGGCGTACCAGAATGCCTTTGACACCCTGAAGGAGGGCATGTGCACAGCACCCATGCTCAAGGCCCCTGACTTCTCCCAAGAATTCATTGTGCAGACAGATGCCTTAGAGCATGGCATAGGGGCTCTCCTCTCACATCTAAACAAAGAGGGCCTGGATCAACCTTTAGCCTTCATCAGTAGGAGGTTACCTCCCTGGGAACAAAGGTAGAGTGCAATAGAGAGGGAAGCCTTTGCTGTGGTCTGGGCGCTGAAGAAGCTAAGACCATACATGTTTAGTACTCACTTCCCAGTTCAGACAGATCACAGCCTCCTCAGATGGTTAAAGCAGATGAGGGGTGAGAATCCCAAACTGTTGAGGTGGTCCATCTCCCTACAGGGAATTGGCTTTATAGTGGAACACCGTCCTGAAGCAGACCGCTCCAGTGCTGATGGTCTCTCCAGGTTCTTTCGCCTTAGTGAAGAGAACTCTGAAGGGGTTGGGTAGCTCTCCCTACTTTCAGCTGAGGAGACACATGTTAGACTTGGCATCCTTGGTGTGGTTTCCCCTAACTTTTTGCATTCAGACCTCCTGATTTTGCTAATTTCGCTTTTGCTGGCATTAGGAATCTGCTCACTTTACCACTGCTGACCAGTACTAAAGTGCTTGTGCTCTCTCCCTAAAACGTGGTAACATTGGGTTATCCACAATTGGCATATTTAATTTCACTCATAAGTCCCTTGTAAAGTGCACTACATGGGCCCAGGGCCCGTAAATTAAATGCTACTAGTGGGCCTGCAGCACTGATTGTGCCAGCTAAGTAAGTAGCCACGTTAACATGTCTTAGGCCTTCCGTTGCAGAGCCTGTTTGTGCAGTTTAAACTGCCATGTCGACCTGCAAAGTTATTCCTCTTGCCAGACCCAACCCTTCCTTTTTGATGCATGTAAGTCACCCCAAGGGTAGGCCATGGACAGCCCAAGGGCAGGGTGCAGTGTAGTTAACAAGTAGGAAATGTACTTTTTAGTTTTACATTTCCCGGTAGTGAAAAACATACCATCATTTATCACTACTGCAAGGCTTATCTCTTCTACCGGATAACATTGGGACTACCTTATTACAATTTATAAGTGTAATTCCCAATGGTGAAGAGGTAGACTTTTCAAGTTTGGTATCTCTGGGGCTTCTCAAGTTTAATGTCTCTGGAATCACAATGTAAACTCCAAACTTATGGTGAAGTTGGATTTTAAATAGCAATTCTGAAAATGCCACTTTTAGAAAGTTGGCATTTTCTTGCGTTAGCTATTTGGTGCCTGTCTATGGTAACGTTTGGGGTGGGTGACAGCTGGGCTTTGTGTATTTCCCCCTAGACAGCCACACTCAATGGGAGCTTAGGTGTGACATGATGGGCTATCCTGGCTGGATGCAAGGAAGGAGCTGGACCCAGCCTCACTTATACCAGAATATGCTGTGTCCTGTCTTCACACAAAGGGCTGTACTGAATCTGGAGCCAGGGCAGGAAGGTAGGGCATATGTTCACTTCAAAGGCATTTCTTTGAAGTCTCCCTACTTCAAAGGCACCACTGGGTATAAGAACCGGGTCTCATACACTTCAGTACACTTCTGGACCTGTGGACAATCTTCCAGGAAAAAGGACTGCTGTGCTGCTGAAAATACTGCCACTCTGCTGGACTGTTTCTTTGCTGGACTCCCACTTTACTGTGCTGACCTACTGCTCTTTTACCTGGGTGAGAAGGACTGGACCTGCATCACTTGAACCCAGAACCCAGAGTGACTCCAAGGGCTAGTTGGCTGCCCTCCTGATCTGAAGTCTCAGGGACATAAGACTTCCAACAACCCTGCTTCTGCACCTGGACTCTGCCATCTGTGAGTATGCCCTGCCAACTGGTGCCATCCTTGTCATAGACCCTTGGAAGTGGGCCTAAGGTGCTTGCTTCAGCAGAACCGACGCATCTTCTGTCAAACCGACGCATTGCCGCTGTTGCGTGGCTCAGAACCGGCGCATCAACCCTGTTGCATGGATCAGAACAGGCGTATTGCCTCTGCTGCGTGGATCGACACCGACGCATCGCCTTTGATACGTGGATCGGACCTGACGCATCGCCTTCAGTACCACCACTGCGCGAAGCTCTTCCCAGCGCAGGATCCTCGCATCTTCGTCGACAGCAGCCTTGGCGACGACGCCAGCCTCCACATTGCAGCACTCTGCTCATCGGAGCCAACGTGTCACCACCGCTGTGTGGATCAGCACCAGCGCATCACTTCGTCTGCACCATGCATCCTCGATGTAGACGCAACCAGGTTTGAGGTACTTTTGACTTTGTCCCGGTCCGGCTTGACCAGATATCCAGAGTAAGCGGTTGTAAGTGCTATTTAACAGTTTATTATTTAAAAATTCATAACGCAAGTTCTACTTATTGGATTTTTGCTGTTTTGGTCTTGTTTTATTTGTTCAAATATTCTCTTTATTCTAAACTGGTGTGGGATATTTTTGTGTGGTGTTTTCAGTTTTTTCTGTTTGAAGTGTTGCACAAATGCTTTACACATTGCCTTCAAGTTAAGCCTGACTGCTCTATGCCAAGCTACCAGATGGTGAGCACAGGTTAATTTGGTAATTGCTGGTGCCTTACCCTCACTAGGATTGTGGTTACTGCTTGACCAGGGCTCACACCCCAGTCAACCAGGAACCCAATTTCTAACAGGGATTCATAGTCAACTAGCCAAAGTTATACCCGCCTCCTTCATAGAGGTTCTCCTGAATTGGAGCGATGCTGAACACAGTGCGCCTTTGAGGTTTGTCTCCCGACCAATAAATCCAGAACATTTGGACTCTGATCTCGATGTTTCAGCCTCTGTCCCTTGGCTCAGAGAGGTGGCTCTGAGGCTTCTTGGCCTGCATCTTGCTCGCCAACCATGCCAGGTGGTACATGCGAGCTTTGCAGTGGCATATGTAGTCTCAGTCGGCCCAGCACCAAAGGAACATGTCAAATTCCATCCAGGTGTCAACGGAGGCAGCAAAAGATCTGCAGTAGTGGCTGATCGACTGCAGTTTGACCAGCGGCAGACCCCTCTCCCTTCCCCACCAAGAATTGACTGTCGTAATGGATTCTTCGCTACTGGGTTGGGGAGGTCATCTGGGCTCATGGCATCCTAGTGGTTACAGATTGGGCCAACAGAGTGTGGCACCTGGAACTTCCCCGCTTGAGCATTCACCTCCGATCAGGCTGCCACTTCACAAGGACCTTCTGTCACAGCAGCAAGGCAGGGTATTCCACCTGAGCCTCTACCTCCATGTTTGGAGATTGAGCTGCGACAGTTGATGTCCTTTTATCTTGCTCCAGAGGTCGTTGATGTCATGTTGGGGATCCAGTCACCCTTCAACTAAATCTGTGTATGCAGGGTACTGGGTCAGTTTGTGGCTTGGTACGGTACCTGCCAGTTGGACTCGTTGCACACAAAATTGTCCGATGTGTTGTTCTTTGCTTTGATTTTGCCCCAGCAAGGTGTTGCTGTCTGCCCTTTCAGCTTTTTTACTATTGCTGGACAAACCGTCCATTAAAATAACTGGTTGTGATTAGTTTCTTATAAGGTTTGCAGCTTACTTTTCCACCTAAGTCCTTTGTGATGCCACATTGGAACTTAAATTTGAATATCGCAATTATGATGTCTACTCCTTTTGAACCAATGCACAGTTCAATTGCATCCACTCCCCTTCCTGGTTGTGATGACATTTGCACAGTGGGTGAGTGAACTTCAGGCCCTTTCGATCCAGCCCCTCTATACCACCTATTTTCCAGACAAACTGGTGTTAAGAACTCAAGCTGTGGTGACACCTTTTCATGATGAACAAGCCAACCGATCTTCTTTGCTTTATCCATCGAAAGAGGAAGAGAGACTTCATTGTTTGGATCCCAAGATGACAGTTAATTTTTACATTGATAACACCAAGGAACATCGGGTAGACTACAGCTCTTTGTGGGTTCTCTGGGGTCAAGAAGGGGAAGGCAGTGTAGAAACAGAGAATCTGTCCTTGGATAGTTCTCTGCATTAAAATCTGCTATTCACTGGCTAAGAAGCAGTCTCCAGAAGCTATTAAGCCCCATTCCTCCAGGGCCAAGGCTGGTGGACGTTTTAGTCTGAGACATCACACAGACCCATCACCTTGAGAGATACCTTTTTGGTATCTATTCACAAGGTGAGGAATCTGTGGTTAGAAGTAAAAATTAGAAGAGCAGGTTACTCAAATTCGGTAATGCTCTTTCTTATGGATACTAATTCTACCCGCAGATTCCTAGGCCTCTCTCCCCTCCATTGTATTGTCTCTTCCATCTAAAACAATCCCTATTTAGGAATCTGCACACTGGTTTGTTCAATTTGCGGATGGGGCCTGCATCTGAATGTATGGATGAGTTAATGAAAGAAACTGATGTTAACGCTTGTGGGTGGCGCTTATATGTGATCCCGCTCGTCACATCCAGAACAGAACAGCGTCAATGCGGAGTCGCACGGTGCCTCCTAGCAGCATGCAGGAGCACTGCTTTTGAATTCTCTGTATCTAGTCAGGCGTCCATGGAAGATCACATGGTGAGGAATCTGAGGTTAGATAGAGTACTCACCAGAAATCCAGTCAACTAACTTGTTTGACAGGATGGTTAAGACAGATAAGGAGGGTAGGAGAATGTTTTTTGAAGACTAGAGCATAATACAAACTGCATGGAGGTTGCAATGGCCTGGGAAACAGAAAGGCTTATACAGTTATTGTATCACAAAGTACAATTTTTTGTTTAAAGCTGTCGAGACAATGTCAGTGTCATACAGAGTACACCACAAAATTCAATAATATTCCTATATGAGAAGCAGTACACTCATTGTTTAATTTATACCAAGCGAATGAATTTATTAAAAAAAATCATAAATACATACTGATAATACTTTTGAAATGTACATATTACACAAGTAAAGTATCCTAAAACATTAACCTGTTTTAATTTCATTTTATTGTTATTAGGAGTCTATAAGAACTGCAGTTAGTACATCCTACATCTTGTCATTTCCATGTTTCCATCACTGTTGAACCCTTAGCCTTACCTACTGTATCTAATAGCGCACATTTCCTTTCTTTGTTTTGCAATTCACATTCTAAAATAATGTGATTGAGAGTCTTAGGAATAGCATATCTGTGCCAGCAATATGTCTCCACCAAGGTAAGACTGTTTCCATTCTTTGAAGAAATCTGGTCTAAAACAGTGCTTCTTAAACTTTTTAGAACCATGACCAATTTTTCGAGCGACAAACTTTCACGACCCACATAGCTTTAATGGACATGAGGCGGGGGAATTTTTTAATGTAATAACATCAATTATAAACTTCACGACCTAGACCACGCCCTTCGATATTGGACAGTGGCTGAGATATTAATCTGCGCATAAAAGTGATAGAAGGTTAACTGCACTGAGTCTAAAGCTGAACACTTTTCAGAGTGGGGTGCTAGCCTGTAGCATACGTTCACTTAAATCACAAGGCTTCTGAAAAATATTGGTGTCGATACCAGTGATTTTAGCAAAATTTAGAAACCCCTTCTGTTGCTAAGTAAGGGGAAAGGCCTCAATCAATTTTTGTGTTAAAACGAGGTCCAGTGGTGGATTTATTTGGAGTGTGTGTTTATTCCCTAGTGGCAGCTGCCACTAGGAATTATAGATAGGTCTGCTTTCCCATAGGAAGAGTGTTTTTTGGTTTGATAATAACTTTGGCCCTGTTGCACGAATCTTCCCAAAATTTTCCCCCAAAAAGTTCATCTACCTCAGCTGCTTCCTGGAAAGTTTCGGGGTGATCCGTTAAGCGAGGGCCGAGAAAAAAGGAGGGTCCCATAATGCAAAATCCTCATTCATTTTTCATAGACTTCCTTAGACAAGGCTACAGCAAAAACTGCTAAACGTAATTGCACCAAATTTGGCAGGAAGCTAGATCTTGGTCCACAGATTGTGCTTTGTGTGATTTGGTGTAAGTCCGTTTAGTAGTTTTTGAGAAATTAAGGGTAAAACATAATTGTAAATTTTGGTAGTTGGGTCCACAAGAATCTCAGAGACTATCGCCGGAGAGCCAGTTTCAAAATAGAGCCCAGAGAGATTTACTTCCCTTGTGCCATCTCACTCCAGTGGGAGTCAGACTCCTGCGAGTGCTCTAATTGGCTGCCAGCAACATGAGAAAAATGTTGCTGGCAGCCAGTACAGGACTTGGGGACTTAGTTCCCTGTCCTGAATTTAGAAAAAATATATATTATAAGGGGGCAGGGTAGGGATACCCATACCCCCAGGAGGGTGGGGGGGGGGCAAAGGGAACCCCAGCCAAAAAATCGGCAAAGAATGCCATAATCCTGCAAAACTTTAGAGGGATCAAAAAAAACCTATAAAAAATGCCGCCTGGGCCGCATTCAATAACTATAAACCTCAGGACGCCTACCCCTGGGGCTGTGTTCAGGAAAGGGAGGGATGCCTCGTGCCCCCCCCTTCCCCGATCCTCCAGAGGCCCCATGGAGCCCACTCCCGGGGCCGAAATTTGATTAAATGAGGAGGGGGACATGCAGACCCTCCTCCCCCAGCCATTAGAGGTCCCGGGGAGCCCACCTTGGGGGCCAAACATATGAATGGGGAGGGGAGACGTGCGGCCCACTCCCCGAGCCATATGGAAAACCCGGAGAAGCCCACCTCTTGGCCAGAATTGAACCAAAAGAGGATGGGGTTGCGCGGTACACCCTCCCTGATCCATTAATAGCCACGGAGACCCCATCCCCCGGGGCCGGCTACCAAGCTATGTCCCAGGGAGCCCAACCCCAGGACATAGCGGTTTCTCTGCCCGTAGTGGTGTTGGCAGGGAAATATGTGTTTGCTGTTGCTTGGCTGGAGCATCTTCAAATCTCCCGCCAAGCAGGAGCAAACACCAAGTCCGCTCCTTCGGGTGGGAGCTTTAAAAATGCTCCCGCCCGCTGGGAGCAAACTTTAACTCTGTTACTTTGCCTGCAGTGATGTGGTAAACAGATCTAAATATTGCTCCCCCTCGGAGGGAGCAGCATTAGGAGCTGCTCCTTTGGGCGGGAGCATAGCCGGCTCCCCCCTGGATCTGGCTGGTGCTGTGGTGGCCTTGGGGTTTCCCCAGCGAATGTATGCTGGGTGCCCTGGGTGGGCACCAGGGAACCCACCTTTAACGGTGCCGGGCCTTTAGGGGTGGGGTTCCTGGGACCGAAATCGGCCAAACAAGCATGAGGGGCGCTCGAGGTTGGGGCCCACAGGCCTAAATTTGACCCAGGGAGGGGGGCCACGTGCACCCCTCTCCAAACAAGCACACCGGGCCACGGGGGATGGGTCCCGGGGGCCTAAATTGGCCCAGCGAGGGGGTCACGTGCCTGTTCTCCCTGATTATAACACCGGGCCCCAGGGGATGGGGTCCCCTGAACAGAAATCAACTCGGGAGGGCACCCACATGGCTCCCTCCCCTTTAATAAAAAAACGACGCTGAGGGATGGGGTCCCCAGGGCCTAATGAGGCTCAGGGAGGGGGGCTTCGTGGTCCCCAGTGACCGGCCCTGTGGCCAACCCCCCCCCCCCACCGCACATAGCCGAAATTCGTGTGCAGCATGCGGTTGGCTGCATTTGGGGATTGGCCACAGGCCAGGCCCTGCAGCCAACCCCCTGCCGCTCATGGCAGGGGTTGGATTTACGTATCGTAAGTAAATATTTCTCTACGTTAAAAAAACCCAAGAAATTCACTGAAAAAAACAAAGTTTTAAGTAATGTAATAGGTGTAATAAAAAGATCTGTTTAAAAAAAAACCCCATAGAAATTCACTGGAAAAAAACAAAGATTAAAGTAACATTATGGTTAGGTGAATTTTACAGTGACGTTAATGTTGTGAACTAAAAAAACACAGAAACTCACCAGTTATAGTTAGCTCTGCTAACTATAACTTGCTACCCCGCCATGCACTGCTTATGACCGCACATATGATATCACCCATGAAATGTTCTATGACATCACTGATGACACGTCAAATTACATTATTGATGACATCACTGATGACATCATCCAAGCTTCTTTTCTACACATTCCTCTATAAACAGGTATAACATTAGAGCTCTGAAAGTAAGTACAAAATAGCGCAGACAAATTTGATGATCATTAATGCCATCTCACAAACAACTCCCTTAGGTGTAGAAAGCATGGGTTATGTGCCACATTAAACCTATACCATACACTTCAGGGATAGTGTAGTTCCAGTTAACATTCAACCACAGATATATGGGAAACCCTCATTGCATACGGTGTTCAATCTGTATACAGGTGTTCAGCGAAAACTAAGTTCCTAAAAATACTGAATGTCCAAAACGAATGCCCTACTACAAGCAACTTTTATCTGTATCAGACCCCTGACAGTCACAGAACCCCCATTGAGAAATGAAGTTCCTATAAGCAGAAAAGTGGGTCCTGTAAACAGTATTCACTTGATGGAGAGAGTTTACCCTATACCACACCTGTTTGCAGACAGTGAAACTCATGCAAAATACACTCCAGAGAATTAAAAAATTGCTACTAAAACAGTGTACACTCTATGCAACACTTGACAAAACAAGCATTTGCAATGCAATCGGTCTCGCCTTTGGGACCTTATACTTATTTAGCTATGCATCACATTAGCCTAGGTGCTGAAACATCTACTGTTCTTTAACATGGAGGGAAAGTAAGCACCAAACTGCGTGACACGCCAGGTATGGGAACACATGGAGAGAAATATTGCCTTTCAGCGGGAAATGGTATAGCCCAAAGCTCTGTTTTTAATATAAAAGCAGGGCCTTCGGTCGTCATATCACTGAAAATACAAGATTTGAAAAAAATATTATTGTCTAAGGGTGCTCGTGGAACACCATTTCTATGGACTGGAATTTAGAGAATGCTAAAGTGATTCTGGTATTTTACTGACCTCTGCTGGTCGTTTTCTATCAAGAAAGTTAAATAGAGGCAGTTGAACAGAAAAAAAGTCCCTAAGCGGAAGCAGACAAGTCCTAGGGCTGATCTCCAGAACCCACAAAGTACACCACATATAAGTATATACTAAAGTATATACTGAAGTATATATACTAAAGTATATACAAGAGGTCTCGAATGCTCGACCTAAACGTAACTATTAGCTTAAAATAAGCAACGTCTGAAGGTGCTAAAGATTATACTACCTGCAGCCCTCATACTGTGGTGAAGGTTTTACAGATAGCCCATCCTCTGAAGCAAAACAGGCACTTGTACACAGGTTAGCACCTGAAGCACACAGCTTATATGTTAAGTAGAAATTGTCATGCTGACACGATCCTGTTCAATAACTCAAGGCTGCTTACAATACTTAATATATGCCTTGCTGGGAACTTTTTCTGCAGTACCGAAAAACTTGTGTGCAACATAATGAACACAAGTCAACTGTCACCTGCACACAGAGTTAGTCTTCAATACAAAGATTTATAACATCTTCAATACCTCTACACATCTGTGGTGCATTTGAGTAGGCGCCTGGACACCTAACCTGCCACTTGCCTAAGGCCTCCAGGTCCTGGTTGTACCAGCCTAATCCAGTGAATTGCTGCTGGCCGAGTTTTCCCATCACCGTTCTTCCCACCAACAGAAGCCCCGCCTACCCCAGGACCTACTTAAGGCAGGTGGCCGCGTGACCGCACCAAAGGTAGCACGTTCGCGCCTTGACCGGGCCCAGCACCATGACCCCTGGCCCTCCTGCCCCCCGAAGATACACCATCGCTGAGCTCTACACCCTTGACCCCGGACGTTGCAACAAACACAGCCACGCTTCACAGTATAACCTTTCACCTGCACCCACTGCCACTTCACCTGCCACCAGCACACACACCAGCCAGCCCCACCTCAAACACACCACAGACACCACCTGAACAAAAACACCAACTCGCATGCACCCTTCTCAACACACACTCGCTGTGCGATCACACCACCGAGATTTGGGACCTCATCTCCAACCTCACACCCGACTTTAAACACAAGAGGGTTCAGCACTATACAGCAAATTTATAACAGTTCAATATCAGTGATTTAAGGAAGCAATGAGCACACAGAACGATGTCCAGATCACCGATGTGAATGTCTTAAAAGGATTTTCTCTTTATTTCATTATTTCATAAAAGCAGAAGATCATAGCCATAGCCGACGCGTTTCGTCTCTAAAAGAGACTTCTTCAGGGCTTCACAGAGTAACAAAAGAGGGTGTTCACTTTGACGTTTATACAATTCAACCGGAAAACCGAGAATCCAATTTTCAGAAGACTTCTTATATAGTAGACATTATCAGTAAAGGCATGGTAGCCCGTGACTCAAGTGTACCTGGTTTCTGGATTCGAAAAAAACCTCACACCCGACGTCCTCTTCCTCACTGAGACCTGGCTCAACCCCACTTCCGCACCCGATATCGCCACCGCCATACCCAAAGGATACAAGATCACCCCCCGAGACCACATCACCAAGCGTGGCGAAGGGATCGCCATTATCCACAAGTAATCAATCCAGTGTACCACCACAAATGACGAAATCACCCACGCCATGGAACACCTCAACTTCTGACTCCAAACAGTCAGCAAAACCACCTATCAGAGGCTCCCTCACCTACCGTCCTCCAGGACCACGTCCAGCCTTATGTAACTTCATCGCCCCCCTCGTCATAGACTCCAACAACTACATTTACCTTGGCGACCAAAACTTCCATCTCAACGACCACAATGACTACAACACTAGCAACCTCCTCGACAGTATGAACAACATCTGACTCACCCAACTCATCTACGACCCCACGCACACTGCAGGCCACACGCTAGACCCCATCTTCACCTCCAGCGACCGCATCAGGTACAGCCACACTACTGAACTCACCTCGACCGACCACTTAAACATCACCAGCTCACGGAACTCTGCCCCCAATCTGCCCAACGCCCCCCACTGCAGCTGGAGCAAAGTCTCAAAGGACATATGGATCAACACCCCCCAACATCACCCACCCCATCTTCTCCAACAACCTAGACCAGAATATCAGAAACTTCAACAATTGGATCACCAACTGCGCCAATAACATCACTCTCATCAGCAACAACACACACAAAAGGTCCACCAAGCAGGCTAGCTGGTACACTGAAGACCTCAGAACCGCTAAAGGACACTGTAAACAATTGGAAAGTAGATGGCGCACCAGCAAGGACGCGACGGACAAGACCGCCTTCAAGACAGTCTTCAACCTCTACCACAGACAGTTGAGAGAATCGAAGAAAAAGGCTTTAGCCTCACGCATCAAATCAAGCTCCAATAACAGCAAAGAACTCTTCAACATCGTCAAAGAATTCTCTAATCCCTCAGCTGTAACAAACAACATTACTCCCTCACAGGAACTCTGCAACAACCTTGCAAACTTCTTCCACAACAAGATTGCCAATATCTACAGAAACTTCAAACCCCAGCTGAAGGCCACCGACTTCTTAAAGTAACACAACGACCCGCTACCACCACAGATACCCAACTAAACGAATGGAGCCAGCCCGCCCCACAGGGCCCCATCATCCCACCGCACGACCTCCATCATGAACTATGTCCACTTAGGGGCCCCAACTCCATCATGAACTAGGTCCCCTTAGGGGCCCTAACCGACCCATGGCCTCACCACATCTTCAATCTAGGTGAAGCCAGTATCAGCTACTTACTCACCACCTTGTTCAACACCTCAATTGCCACGGCCACCTTACCCAACTACTGAAAACACACAGAAGTCAACGTCCTACTAAAGAAACCATCGGCAGACCCCAGTGAACTCAACAACTACCAACCAATCTCCCTGCTCCTGTTCCAGGCCATAGTATTAGATAAAGCCATCAACCAACAACTCTCCTGTCATCTGGAACGGAGCTTCCTACTTGTCTCTTCCCGCAGCACCGAGACAGTCCTTATGACGGCTACCAATGATATCCAAGTCCTACTCATCCGAGGAGAGACTGCTGCTCTGATCCTCCTAGATCTCTCTGCAGCCTTCGATACGGTCTACCACCACATACTTATCACAATACTGCACAACATAGGCATCCAAGGAGACGCTCTCAGTTGGATCAGCTCTTTCCTCACCGGACGAATGCAAAAAGTCTGCCTTTCCCCCTTCACCTCCGAACCTAAGGAAATCATCTGTGGAGTACCCCAAGGATCCTCGCTCAGCCTCACTCTCTTCAACACTTATATGACACCTCTGGCCAGCATTGCCAAAACCCACACACTGAACATCATATCCTATGGTGACGACTCGCAACTCATCCTCTCCCTCTCCGAAGACACCACAAAGACCATATTCCACAACTGTATGACAGACGTCACCAACTGGATGAATGACAGCTGCCTGAAGCTCAACACGGACAAGACAGAGGTACTGATTTTTGGAAAAAAAAGCTCCCCAGGAGTCGCATCCTGGTGGCCCTCAGAACTTGGACCTACTCCTACCCCCACTGACTACGCAACGCTAGGAACGTAGGCATCATTCTGGACAACAAGCTAACCATGACGACTCAGGTCAACTCAGTCTCCTCCTCTTGCTTCTTCATCCTCCGCATGCTTCATAAGATTTTCAAATGGCTACCCCAAAGCTCAAGACACACCATCACCCCGGCCCTTATCTCCAGCCGACTGGACTACGGCAACACTCTCTAAACAGGGATCGCAGCTCACCTCCTCCGACTACAGACCTTACAGAACGCTGCAACCAGGCTTGTCCTGGATCTCTCTAGACAAACCCACATTGCCCCCTATCGCAAGGAACTCCACTGGCTCCCTGTACAGAAAATATACCAGTTCAAGCTCCTGACCCATGCATACAAGGCCCTACTCAACTGCAACCTGCCTACTTGAACCACTGCCTGAACTTCCTTCTGCTCACCAGACACCTCCGCTTGGCGTCCCTTTCTCCAACCCTCACCCACACAGCCAACGTAACAGATGCAGATGGAACAAGCTGCCCCTTAATCTATGGACCTCCCCATCTCTTCAAGAGTTCCGAAAGTCTCTGAAGACCTGGCTATTCGGCTAATCAACTGGACCCTGCCAGCGCCTAGATACCTTCACGGGTGACAAGTAGCGCTCTATAAATCTACTAATTGATTAGGAACATGTGCGTTTTGTAAACACTTATACCTAATAGCTGGACACAGGCTGTACAAAATTAGGTAGAAAAGTAATATGGCAGTTACCCGCCACTATGTAAACTATAAAACAGACTAACACACTCATTGGATGATTTCATCAGTGATGTCATCAATGATGTCATTTGAGATCTCATAAATGATGTCATAGAACATGTCATAAGTGATTTCATATGTGAGGTCATAAGCAGTGCATGGCGGGAGCGCAAGTTATAGTTAGCACTGCTAAGTATAACTGGTGAACTAATATGCTATTTTTAATTCTAAACATTAATGTTGTCATTGTCAAATTCACCTAACTGTAATTTTCAGTATATCTTCTTTTCCTTTCCGTTCCACACCCGTTGCATCGATTCCACACAGGGGACGTTGGGACACAGACACCAAAGGTAAGTGCAACAATATATATATATATATTCACTGAAAAAAACAAAGGTTAAAGTAACATTACAGTTACAGGGACATTTACAGTTAGGTTGAGGTTTTACCCACACAAAACCATAGAAATTCAGCAGTTCTAGTTATACTTATAGTTACACTTATGTTAACAAACTATGACTCATGGCATAAAGTTACTTAACAGCACGAGGTCCTGCGCCCAATCCCTTGTAAGCACCCAATCCACGCCACGCACGGCTGGTGGGGGTTGTTGGCTACCCCCCTCAGGCACCTACCCCCACACCTCACACGGCCTTTGGCAGGGCACGGCGGGGAGATGGCCGCAGGACCTGTCCTAGTGCTAGGCTCTGTGACCCACCCCATATGTAGGCTACCCAGGAGGGGGGGCGCACAGCCATGCTCCTCGGGCCAATTACAGCCCTGGGACCCCATCCCCCAGGCCTCCCAATTACAAAAAGGGGACGGGGCTGCGCAGCCCCTGTCCCGGGCAGATTTCAGCCCCAGGGACCCCATCTCCTGGTGCTCGGCCAGTTAGTGAAAGGGGAGAGGGGCTGCTGGTTTCCTCCCGGGCTGATTTTGGCCCCAGGCACACTATCCGCCAGGGCCCGGCCAATTAGTGAAAGATGCGGCCCCCCTCCCCGGGGACCCCATACCCAGAGCCCGGCCAATTAGTAGAGGAAGAAGCGGGGATTGCGGCCCTCTTCCCTGGGCAGATTGTGACCCCGGGGACCCCATTTCCTGGGGCCTGCCAAATTAGTTGAAGGAGAGGGAGCCAGGCAGCTCTCCTCCCCAGGTTGATTTTAGCCTCGGAGACCACATCCTCGGGGCCCAGGCATTTAGTTCAATGGGAGGGGGGCCTGGTGGCCCCCCTCCCTGGGCCAATTTTGGCACTGGGGCCTGGCCACTTGTACCTGGGTGCCCTGGCCCCAACCAGGGCGCTCAGTGTGCAGTGTCGGCGATCACGGGGAGCCTTAATGCCCCTGATACCCCTGCGGCTCCTCGCCTCCAGTGGGAGACGGTATTGCTCCTGCACGCAGGGAGCCGCAAAAAAAATGCTGCTCCCTGCATGCAGGAGCAATTCTTTTATCTGTTCTGCTGCCAAAGTCTGCACCCAGCAAGTGGGAGCAGTTTTCCTGCTCTCGACGGCTGGGAGCGGACTTACTGTTTGCTCTTGCTTGGCTGTCAAAGCTCCCACCAAGCGACAGCAATCAACTATGTCCTGAGGGTGGGCACCTTGGAAAATAGGGAACCGTCCCTCGGTAGTGGCGGTCCCCAGGGCCATTAATGGCTCCAGGAGGGGGGCCATGCGCCTCCTCTCCTTTGTTTTTGCAGGGCCTGCCCCGGGGAGGTGGCGGTCCCCGGGGCTGTAAAAGGCCTGGGGAGGGGGGCTGCGTGGCTCCCTTCTCTTCACTTCAGGTTGACCGGGCCCCAGGGAGGTGGCGGTCCCTGGGGTTGATATCATCCATGAGGGGGGGGCGCGAGCGCTCCCCCTTCTCAAAATAATAAATATATCTGCCCCCCGGCATCTTGCCCACCCAGAGGCTCAACTATTTATTTATTTGGAGTTTTATATAGCGCAAACATAACACGTTAGGGGGTCAGATCGCTGTACAAACAACAGGTAAGTTATACATATAAGAGAGAAATGCAAAAGGAATAATCTATCATCACACACATAAAATATAACACTCAATCAGCATAATTAAGCCCTGGATGTGCCCCAAGAAGTAGTAAAGCGGAGTGGCTTCAGGTCTACTCTTGAAGGAATTTAGTCAACAGATGCATTTTTGCTTCTTTTTTAAAGGAGAAAGTTGAGGGGTTAGACCTGATTGCAGGAGACAGTGCATTCCAAATTCTTGGGGCTACACCGGAGAATGAGCAGTTGTACGTTTTCTTTTTGTTGAACTTCTGAGGTTTCAACAGTAGGGAATTGGCACTTCTTAGGGAGCGACTACCACCAGGCAGTTCGAGTTTCTTCGCCAGATAGACTGGAGAGTTATGGTGCAGGGCCTTGTGTGTCATGCAAGCTATCTTCAACTGGATTTTTGCTTCCATTGGGAGCCAATTCAACTGTTTTAGAACTGGAGTAATATGGTCAAATCTTCTGGATCCCGTGATGAGCCTGGCAGCAGAGTTCAGTGTGGCCCGTAGAGGAGCTACCCTTGCTTTAGGTAAGCCAACCAGAGTAGCACTACCATAGTCTAATAGGGAAATGACTAGGGATTGGACAGCTAATTGAAAGTCATCAAGAGACAAAAAGAGTTTGAGTTTCCTTAGTGAGTTCAGATGGAAGTTACCCCCCCTTATGGTTGCACTGATATGGTCTTGCATATTCAGGTATTTGTCCAGAGCTACAGCTAGTGATCTAGTGGAGTCAATGACATGGGGGTGCAGTTAATAGCTGTAAGTTGTTTGAGCCATATTTCAATGGGTGTAGAGTGTGTGTGAGGGCGATCAAGAGGAATTCAGTTTTGAGGCAGTTGAGCATAAGGTGTTTATGGGTTAACCATTGCTGGATTTTCAGTCGGGTGCAATTGAGAGATTTGATATCTTCTGGTGAGGAAATTTTCAGGTATAATTGAGTATCATGCCCTTACATGTGGTACTGAGTGTTTGACTGCTTCAGAATTTCAGTGAGAAGTTCCATGAACAAGTGGAATAACGTGGGTGAGAGCATTGATCCTTGAAGTACTCCAGGAGACTGGAGTACTATCTGAAAGGGTATGGTTGACTTTAATTCTTTGTGTTCTGTAACTGTTATGTAGAAAAGAGGCAAACCAGTCTAAAACAGAACCAGATAGCCCCATCCTACGTTCCAGAAGGTCAATCAAGATGTCATGCTTGACTTTATCGAACGCTTAGGAGAGATCAAGAAGTATGAGTTGGCACGATTTGTTCCGATCAAGGAGTCTCAAGGCGTCATCTACAATTTGTGTTAGAGCAGTTTCAGTACTGTTTCCCGTTCTGAAACCAGATTGGCAGTCATAAAGGAGATGAAACTACTCAATGTGGTTGCAGAGTTGCAGGTGTACACATTTCTCCAATAGTTTTTATGTTCGTGATTGGACGGAAATTGTTGAGGTTCGGCCGGTCCGCGTTAGTTTTTTTTATTTTTAAACAATCAGGAACCATGCCCTGAGAGCGAGATGCACAGACAGTCTTAGACCAGAGCAGAAGTACTTTGATGAGCTTGGTGGGTAGAGGATCATTGAAGTGGGTGGAGGGTTTGATTGAAATTAATGTTTGGAGTATCTCTGCTTCTTCGGAAAATGCATTATGACCGGTCAGAGGGGATCTCTTAAAGTGCTGCACTGGGAGGAGACTGGGCTGGACCTGAATTAGCAGACGCTGTGAGGCAAGTTGCAATTCAGCTTCAATCATCTTCGTTTTTTCAGTGAAGTGGGTGGAGAATTCATCTCCGCTGGGAGATGCCCCATTGTCTACGAGAGGTGGCTACATTTACCAATTGTTTGATGAGATCAAATAGCTTTTTTGGTCTGTTTTTAGCATTGTCAAGTTGCATCCTAAAGTATTCTGCTTTTGACATTCAGATGTCTTTGTTGTAAGCGCTTCTTGATGACCTCATGTGTTTGAGGTTAGCTAGGGAGGGAGTGAATGTCCATGATCTCTCTGCAAGCCTTAGATTGCGCCTTTCCTCGTTAAGGTTGCAGTTGAACCAAAGTTTGGAGAATCTACTGGGTATTCTTTTTAGCTGTTTCAGGGCGATACTATCAAGTAGGTCAGACATGGATTGGATGTAATGATTGGTAAGATCACATTCATCATCTTTGTGAGAGGAGGTTGTTGCTTACAGAGGTTAGGTCAGATATGTTAAAATTATTCAAGTTTCTGGACCATTGTCTGGGTTTAAGAGGTTGGCTCTGTCTAATCAGTACCTTTTCCAGGGTGAGGAAGGAGATTAGGTAATGATCTGACCTATCTCAGGGGGATATGGATTCCAATTGAATGACGTTATCCTTGGCTATGATTAAGTCAAGGGTGGCCCTCTATTATGCGTTGGGACAGTACAATACTGTGTGAGGTCTTAAAGGTGTTCAGTAAAAGGTAATTTGCGTCGTTCCAGTGTATATTGAAGTCCCCAAGGAAGATCTGGTTGGTGTGTTGTTCTGTGTTAGAGGCGATAGTCTCCATTTTTTGTTTGATGAAAGAAACGTTGTTTACCGGGGGTGGTAAACAGTATGCACACCATCTTGTCGTTGTTCTATATTTCAATAACTAGGTATTCACACTTGGGCAAAGTAGGAGTTTGTGCCACTTTCAACGTGAGAGTGGAGCGGAAAATGCATGCTATGGCACCCCCAGCTCTTCCAGATCTGTCCAACCTAATGATGTTATAATTGGGGGGAACTAGAATGTCTAAAATGGGTGAAGAGGTATCATTCAGCCACGTTTTGGTTAAGATTAGGAGGTCAAAATCTTGTGCTGGAGACCGGTCTTGTTTTTTTCCCCTGAGATTGGCAAATCCTTCGCAGTTTTCACTGTGAAAAAATGCTTTTTGGCCCTGGGGGTGTCCCTGGGGGACCCCAACACCAATCCTAGGGGGTCAGGGTATTTCTACCCTGCCTCCTTCTCTATTTTCTTAGCTTCTGTTTTTGGACTCAGCTGAGTCAGAGTCACAACATCTCATGCTGAGATATGATTGGCTGCCAACACTTCAACCAGGAAGTGTTTGCAGCCAATCAGATCTCAGCATGAGATCTGTCCGATTTGTATCTATAGATATACAAATTTGTTTTTCCTTTGATATTTCAAAAACTACTGAACGGATTTGCACCAGATCACAAAAAGAGAACTTTGTGGACAAAGATCTAGTTTTCTGCTAAATTTGGTGTGATTCCGTTTAGCGGTTTGGGCTGTAGTCCTGTCTAAAATCTTTAAGGGAATTAACATTGGAAACACACTTTTTTGACACCCCCTTATTCTTGGACCCAGCTTAACAAATCACCCAGAAACTTTACATGCACAAAAAAGACACAGGAGGGTGCATTTTTTTGCAAAATTTCATGAAGATTCATTATACAATGCCAAAGTTACAAGCAAACCAAAAAATGCTTTTCGTATGGAAACTAGGTCCAAACTATAACTACCTACTGGCGATCGCCAATAAGATATATGTAGTTATAGCTAGGATTGTGTTTCCATAGGAAATGCCTTTTTTGGTTTGCTAATAACTTTGGCGGCGTTTGATGAATCTTCACAGAAGTTTCCAAAAAATGCTCTTTTGTTCTCGGCTCCTTCCTTGAAAGCTTTTTTTGAGGTGAGGTGGGGGGGGGGAGGGGTGGGGTGGGGCAGGGGAGAAAAAGGGGGGTCCCAAAACGCAATTTGCCTATGCTGTTTCCATAGGGATTTTGCTAAAATGGCTGCACAGAATTACACCAAATTTGGCAGGAAGCTAGATCTTGGCCCAGAAATTGTGCTTTTTGTGATTTAGTGTAAATCCGTTAAGTAGTTTTTCAGATATCTACAAATATTTGTATATCTGGATGGTTGGATTTGTGTGACTCTTGTAAAAGACCCACAAGCACAACTTTAAAAAGTTAAGCGTTCAGATTGGCTGAGGTGGCTTTTTTTTCCCTTTGGCGACCTTGAGCCCCTGGAAGTGAGGGTTCCACATGAGTGAGCACTCTGATCCGCTAGCCTCAACATGAAAACAAATGTTTAGTGGCCATTCCAGGACTTAGTCCCCTGTCTTGGAAATGTTTAAAAAAAAAGAATATAAGGGCGCAGGGTTGGGATACGCTGACCACCTAGCCCGTTTAGGGTCAAAAGTAAAAATGAATATTTTTTATCGTGATCCCGCGGTTATCCCATGGGATTGTGGTAAAAAAAGAACAAAATGTCTACTGCCATCCTTTTTTTTCTAATAAAAATGACTCCTGGAGTGGAACAGGCCCCAGGGTCCAATCATGAATTATTATTTTTTTTTAAAGGGGAGGGGTTGTATGTGAGGCCCTCCTCCCTGAGCAGACTACGGCCCCAGGGACCCAATCCCCTAGGGCCTGCCATATTAATCAAAGGGGAGGGGGGCGCGCGGCCCCCCTCCCCCAGCCTCTTCAGGCCTTGGGGACCCCATCGCCATGAAGAGTGTGGCCATATCCTGCCTGCACTCTCCCGGGCAAGGAACAGAACTTTGATCCCACGCAGTAAAAAAAAATGCTGCTCCCGCTTTGGCAGGAGTAAAGGAAACATGCCGGCTCCCCGGGGCACCCACCTACATTAAAAAATTGCCCAGCTCCCGCAGGGGAGCAGGCAGAGGTTGCGGGGGCCTGGATCTCCCCCGCAGCCCCAACAAAATCGAGCTAAAAAAAAGCTAAAAAATAACCAAGTATCCAGCTCCCGCCACATGTTGGCTGGGAAGCCGGTTAGGGCCGTAGTGGCTCTGGGGCGCCCTCTGCAGCACCCAATATAATAAACAGGTGTGGGTGCCCTGAGTGGACACCGGAGCACCCACAAAAAGTATTTTAAAAAACCCAAAAAAGGTAAAAAAATAAATGAGCGGCAGGAGACGCTCATTTATTATATCACTGTTTTGTAAGGAGTGCCCCATAATGCACTGCAAGGGCTTTTTGTTCATATTTTTGGGAGCTTGGTAGTGCCCCTATTCTTATAGGAGTGGCACCCCCAAACCTCTTTTACTAATATTGTAGGGGGCTGCAGGAAGTGTAGCATCCCCAGCAACATTTAAAAAAAAAAAAACATTCAACTTACCATATTTTCTTAAAGTACTCCTAGCTAGAGCTCTATGCTCTTCAGCTGGAGTGGTTCTATAGCTGCATTTTGTAACCTGAAAACTGTTTAAGAAAAGGCTCTGACATGTAGATTTTTTAATAAAACTTTATTGAAAATATTTTAAGGCAATCACTTTTATTACATATTGCAATGTGTGAATTAATGAAACATATATTTGATTATAGTTATTGGTGATATTTTAACACAGACAATAGGTGTGTTTTGTATACGTTGATATGCTGAACCCTTCATAAAGGCAATAGGACTACTTTTTTTATTTTGTCGTTCTGACCCATTGACAAAGTCAGTAGGTCTGCCTTACTTAAAATGATACTCTTTATATTATAACATCACATAGTCAACAGTGCGCACCAGCAGTGGGGTTGGTCACCAGGGCTCCACCTATATCCCCACCAACCCCCCACCATAAGCCCCGCTGTGCTCCCAACCGTCGGTTGTGTGCAGAGTGGGCTTGGCTGCATGGCCTGGCCTCTGGTGGGTGGTTGGGGCTGGTGGGGGAATGCATACAGGGTCTTGTGCCCAAAATTGCCACAAATCCCTGCAGGTTGGCTGTACGTATGGTGATACAATATTACTTTACATTAAAAGAAACCTGGAAAGTCACTGAAAAAACCAAGGGTTAAAGTGACGTTATAGTTAGGAATTGTAATCATATCTTAGTTTACATTAAAAAACAAAAAACTTTGAAATTCACTGAAAAAAACTAAAGTTAAAGGTACATTATAGTTAGGTGCAAATGTCAGTTAAAACAACTACTGAAATACACAAGTCAAGCCATGCACTGCTGATTACCTCCCATATTACAGTACAATAATAAAGCGGAAAACTGTGGGGTAAGATAGATATATTATACTTGAAACATCAATGACACAATTAATTATCACTGGATATTCGTAATTGTAATAAAAATAAATCATTTATATTAGTAGGTTATACCGTGTCTGTACTCGTGTAGCCATCAAATAATCAAGTACTGAAAATTCCGACCAACAAGGAAAATTAAAAACTGAACATAATTGATTTGTATTTCATTCCAACAATTACTTCTTGCTTTCTCCATTTTTTTACAAAGCTGTGGTGATTTTCTAGACTCTTCCAGTGTCCAATCCACCGGAAGGTGGTGCTGTACCCAAGGAGATGCTGGGCCACAGGCCAATAGATCCTCCTATTGCTAATCTAATCTATCAACTTTTTTCTTCCTGGGACTCCTTCAATATACATGACACATTTTAGCCTACGCACTTAAAGGCCTCCTCAGGACTAAGGATTTCAAGGAAACATTATACCTGTAAGTTGAGAATAGAAATCAGCTTCTTTCCATTCACCATATATAAGTACACAAAATCTGTTACATGTGCTATATACAATAAGTGACTGGTCAGACCACAAAACTAACCCAGAAAATGGAGAGACTTAAAACTCAAAGAATCCCACAGCTGGGGAAACACATAACTCAACCACCACTCATTCGCAAAAGCATGCAAGAGACTTGTGTCTCGTTTAATGCGTATTATTCCAGGGCGAGACCAAGAAAGCAACTGAAAAAGCGACTACGAAAACTTAATAGAAAGGTCCCATGCATGAATTGATTTGGATAAAATTTATAGAGCGCAACAATGCCCGTAGGCATCAAGGTGCTGTAATCATGGCAGTCCAATAAACCTGGAGACTTCACATGGATTCAAGAAATGCTAAAAAGATCCCCCTAAAGGTGAACAACCAGGTCTTTAGAGATTTTCTGAAGAGAGAATGCATTTTAATACTAGTCGGGTGATGATGGAGCAAGTTCCACAGTCTAGCTGCGGCAACCGAGAAAGGTCTGCCTCCCCATCTCTTCTTCTGGACTCTGGACACAGTAACCAGATTAAGATGGGCTGAATGAAGATTTCTTCTAGGCGAATACCAATAGACATCGCCTTAATTCCTTCCGTGCTTGTCTGGTAGAGGGCCTTGTGTACAATACAGAGGGCCTTGAACATAATACTCCTTTTTATAGGCAGCTAGTGTAGATCAAATAGTCCTTTGGACACGGACTGATGTTTAGGAATGTCCAGAGTGATCCTAGCCAACATATTCTGCATTAGCTAATGTTTGGCTTGGGTGCTTTTGTTAGTGCCCGGGTAAGGCGCATTACAGTAGTCAATTCTTGACATGACCTGCACCAGGCCAACCTGTTTCCGTGATGACAAGGAAATAAAAGGAAAGATTTATTTTAACATTCTTATAAGCCAGAGACATGTTGACGTGGTGCGCCTCACCTGGCCATCCAAAGACAATTCACTGTCCAAAATGACCCCAAGATTCTTGGCCTTTTAAGTTGGAACAGGTAAGGTACCCAACGTGTCTAGCCACAAGTTGTTGGTCCAAAAGGAGGCATGACATCCCAAAAACACCTTGGTCTTTTCCTCATTGAGCTTGAGGAAATTTCTGTCCATCAACCCTGCTACTGCTGTTATACAAAAGTTGGAGTTGGCTGCAGTAGCTGCCATATTCCTGGGAATCAACACAATGGTCTGGGTGTCGTCGGCATATGAGAACGCTTGTAGCCCTTAGGAGTGGATGATCCTGGCAAGTGGAGAGACATAGAGGTTGAAAAGCTTAGGGCTCAAAGCTGGGCCTTGCAGTACCGCACATGGGAGGGAGAATGAATCAGCCTGGATTTGTATCACTGATATCTCTAAGGAAGGAAGACAGTAGTTTTAAAGCCTGATCTGTATTGCCCATTTCCTAAAGGGCTTCGATCAACAGGGATGGAGAGATGGTATCAAAGGCTGCGGTCAGATCCAACTAGATCAGAGCCGCGCCTTGCCCTTCATCCACTAGCTGCCTAATAGAGCCTGTGGCCATCACCAAAGCAGTCTCAGTTCTTTGATGTTTCCAGAACCCAAACTGCGACATATCCAGCCATCTCTGTTCTTCCACAAACGCCATCAAGTGACAGTTAAGATGTATTTCCAAGATCTTAGCTGATAGTGGAAGTAAGGAGATGGGATGGAAATTTTTCAGATCCTAAGGGTCCAGATTAAGATTCTTCAGCAGTGGCTTCACCACTGAAGATGTGCACATGAAAACATGCCAGACCCCAAAGCCATTAATCAAGCAAATCTATTCTGGCACGTCACCATACATGTGAGCTCATACCAAAAAATCATGGCCACTTTGGATTTGAAGATAGCCCTTCCTCAACCCATTCATCAGATATTGAACTGGGTACCTCTGGGGAACTGTCAAGGGTTCGCCTCAGCCTATGTAAAAGAAAACTTTGGACCGGTGATGCAGCAAAAAAGAGCACTACCGGGAACCTCGACACCTGAAACAATTACCAAAGAAGACTAAACATCATGTGCTTATGGTGAATAAACCTCGTTATCTAAAAGGCAAAGAGCTACCTTACTGTTGACACCAAATCCTCTTGGATTCCCGTACGCATGGTTGGGCACGTATGAGCCTTGCTAATCCGATTTGCACTTGGCGAGTGTCAACGGCGCTATCCACAAGACACCAGCTGGAGTGTCTCCATCAGAATTTTTGCCTGGCGTCCTGGTCACGAATGAAAGCCCTGAAAGAATACCCCTCAATAGTGCTGCGATACCCAGGTGACACCAAACGCACAGGGGAGGTGTATGGTTATCCCCACATGCATAGATATTGTGGTAGCGTCTGGCCAGACCTAGTAAATAAATAGCCCGGGGTTGCCAGGCGTGGTTATTCCTAAAGAGTACCACCACTCAAACCACCAAGAATCTGTGGTCATTTTTGGGGGGGTCTCACAGGGCCTACCACGAGGCCACTACACTGGTGACAAGGGGACCCGCTTTCTTCTCGCGTGCCTCCCCCTTCACCCGCTTACCCGACTACTTCCTCTGCGCCTTCCTGCTCCAGGCAGAGGATCCACAACGGAGCCGGCATCCTTGTCTGTGCTCGCCACGCCCCCCTGCCGAGACTTCCATTGTGCAGGTTGCAGCCTACTCTGGCTCGACGCCGCTGCTCTCTCGTCGACGATCGAGGGCGGAGCCTCACCCGGCAGCCGACCCACTCAACTTCTGGGCCCAGCCTCGAGCCGGAGGACTCTGGCCCCGTGCCAGCTCACTGCAGCAACGTGGCCGTGCCTCCGCTCAGCAGTCCTGGAGAAGAGCTCAGGTCAGTGCCCCAGCCGCTTTGGACCGGCCTGTTCTCTGTGTTAGCTCTGCCGGTAGGCAGCCATCCCCCTATCCTCCTGTCATATGCCCCCACCAGGCTGCAGGGGGTGCCAGCGGTGTCAGACACCACTCCGTGCAGTGAATGCTGGTGGAGCCAGCCTCTGAACTTTGTGAATAAATAAATAAATTAATTAATTAATAAAAACTCTGGAATCAACCAATCAAAAAAAAAAGGAAGGAGAGGCACCCTCCCCTTTTTACATATAATATTGTCAGTGCCTGAACTGGTTACTCGTTACACACCCAACTGGTATACCCCAAGCCTGTCGAAGCACGTATTCTCTGCCTGTCACCTGCCTCCTCTGCAGCTACTCCTCTATTCGCCTGAGCTACCTCAAGGGTGTCCCACGCCTCACACTCATGGCGTCGGTCCCTGGGCTGGAACCATTCACTGTCACCTGACCCCCACCCTCCCAAGCAGCCTGCTGAAAATCATGGGTGGAGCGACTAGAAAACTACTTCGATGCCGTTGAAATGCCTGCTGGCCGCAGGCGGCCGATGCCTCTGCACTTGGGTGGCACAGATATCCACAAGATCTCCAAGTCAGTCGTGGAAGCTGGTCACCCACAGAATTAGCAACGCTGCGGGACGCCATCACAGCACACTTCCAACCTTACGCCAATCCTGACTACGAGCGGTTCCTCCTGCGCCAGCTTCCAGAAGAATCAGTACCAGCACCTTCACCCTCCCTGATGAAGACGATGAAGTATGCGCCCAGTTCATTCAGGGGTGCGCGTTCACCAAGCTCTGAGAAAGAATCCTCCAGGAACCTAACATGTCCATGAGGGACATACTGACAGTAGGTCGCTCTAAGGAACTCTCAAAGGCCCGAGCAGCCCACATGGAACCCGCCTCCTCAGTTTCCGTCATAGATGAGTCCATCAATGTCATTCAGAGGAAACCACTCGGGGACAAACATGAGCCCGCGAAGCACCCGCCGAGCCTCGCCAAACAAGGATCGTAATCCCGCCTGTGTGGATGGGGTGGTGGCCCTTACCCTCAGTCTGGCACCTGCCCAGCGAGTGGAAAGATGTGTAGTGCCTGTGGCAAGCCTAACCATTTTGCCAAAGTCTGCCGATCTTCACAAGGGCGCCGACCCAAACCGCCACGAAAAGCCATCCGCACAGTAGAGCAACTCCAGGACACCCCGTCTGACGAAGACATGGACGAAGACGACGCAGCCGTTGTCCACGTAGTCAGGATGCTGGACACCCTCCGGGCGAGAGCCACGCCGTCTCTCCCCTAATAGACACAGGGGCGTCGATCAACCTGAAGATTGAAGACGTCTACCACAGCCTACCAGACCCCCTAATGCTTCCACGTACCTGCGTGCAGGTAAACACGTTTGGCAACCACTCTCCACTACAACTCAGCGGCATGTTCCATGCAGTCCTTGCTCATGAGTCCACTCGGCGGAGAGCTAAGGTATACGTGTCGCAAGAAGGGTCAGGATTCCTACTCAGCTGCCCACTGCCCAAGAACTCAACCTTATACAATTTGCATTCAGTGTCCATGAACGAAGCCTGGACCGCCTTCTACAAGACTTCATCCCCCTGTTCAATGGGAACGGCTGTCTCGCCCGGCCGTATGTCTTCACATCGAATCAGTGGCCCCCGTTGCCCTCAGACACCGCAGCATAGCCTTCCACCTCCGGCCTAAGGTAGAAGCAGAACTTAGACTCTTGGAGTAGGCCGGCATCATAGAGCGAGTAAAGGGCCCCACCCCTTGGGTGTTCCCTATTGTGGTGGCAAAGAAACCCAAGCAGCCAGACGCAGTCCGGATCTGCATGGATATGAAAATACTGAACCTGGCGATCAAGCGAGAAAGACATCTTACACCGATCATAGACTACATCATCGGGGAGTTATCAGGGTCCAAGTGGTTTTCGAAGATGGACCTCAGCTCAGGCTACCACCAGATCCCGCTGCATCTGGAGTCTTGCCCAATAACCACCTTCTCAACCCATGCTGGCCTGTGGCGGTACACTCGCCTGAACTTTGGAATTTCCAGCGCTGCCGAGGTGTTCCAGAACATCGTAAAGACAGTCCTGCAAGGCCTAGCCGGGGTGCTGAATGTGAGTGACGACATCCTTGTTCACTCAGAAACCCTAGGAGAGCACCTGACTCACATCCATGCTGTATTCTCAAGGTTAGCAGAACGCGGACTGACGCTCCATTATGAAAAGTGTGACTTCCTGCGCAGAGATATCAGTTTCTTTGGATACCAGTTTTCAGACCAAGGAATTGGCCCAGATCCAGAGAAAGTGAAGCACATACAAAACGCTCCTGCTCCCTCATCCATGTCAGGTGTCCGCAGCTTCCCTGGAATGGTGACGAACTGTGGATGCTTCATCAAAAATCTCTCAGACGTCACCGGTCCCCTCCGGGAGCTCACTAAGTCGTCCAGTCCTTGGGTTTGGGGGCTAGAGGCATTTCGTCAGACGAAGACCGCCCTGTCCGCAGACACCACCCTGGTATACTTCGACCCGCTGAAGGTGTCACAGTTGGTGGTGGATGCCAGGCCCACTGGCCTGGGAGCATTGTTGACTCAAAAACAAGAGTGCGGAGAGTGAGCCCCAGTTGCATATGCAAGGCGCACGCTCACACCAACGAAGCAGGGCTACTCCCAAATTGAGCGTGAAGCAATAGCCATCCTATCGGGCTGCAGGCACTTCTATGTATACCTACACTGACACCCATTCTCAGTCGTCACGGACCACAAGCCTCTGGTCCCACTATTCCAGGGTTCCTCGTCACGTCCTCCCCCCGTCCCGAATCGAAAAGTGGATCCTGCAATTACAGGAGTTTCAGTTCACTGTGAGTTACCAACCAGGCACTCAGAACCCTGCGGACTTCCTATCCAGACATGCTCAGCCAGCCACCCTTCCTGAGATCGCCGAAGCCAAAGAAACGGAAGAATATGTTAGGCTCATTGTGGACCGCTCCCGACCACTGCCGATGTCCTTGGCAGACGTGGTAGATGCCAAGCAGCAGGTCTATTGCTTGCAAATGGCCATAGAAGCCACTGCCTCCGGCGTCTGGAGACTGCTTCAGGGCCTGACACCCGTCCGAACAGTGGCAGCCCAGTCCGCCCTTCGAGCTCTATACAATGTCTGGCAAGAACTGTCGGTCACCAGCGAAGGGTGTCTGCTGCGAGGTCCGCGCCTAGTGCTACCCGAGAGCCTGACACAAAAAGCTGCTCTTCTTGCACATGGGGCGCACCAAGGCATTGTGAAGTCCAAGAATCGACTCAGGAGCAAGGTCCAGTTCCCAGGGTTAGACCAGAAGGTGGAAGCGGTGGTGCAAGGATGCACAGTTTGCCTTGCGACAAGCCAGCCAGACCCGCCAGACCCTGTCATTACCGAAGCTGGCCCGATGGCCCCGTGGCAGAGAGTCAGCATGGACTTTGGCAGCCTACCCAACGGGGCTCACATGCTAGTGGTCGTGGATGACTACTCTGCGCTACCCTGAAGTGGAATTTGTACTCACCACATCAGCAGCCAAAGTCATCCCAAAGTTGGAAAAAATTATAGCCACCCACGGACTGTTCACAGAAATCCATACTGACAATGGGCCTCGCTCCACGAGCTCCGAACTGGCTGAATACCTGAGCTCCTTAAACATCAAACATCGCCGCATCACCCCACACTGGCCTCAAGCCAATGGGAGGTAGAACGCTTGATGAGGACCCTCACCAGAGTGATCCGGATTGCGACAGCTAAAGGCTCGAGTGTTGAACACGCCCTATACCAATTTCTAGGATAATATAGACTCGCCCCCCCACTCTATCGCTGGCGTGTCCCCCAGCAAGATGTGTTTCAGCAGATCTGTGGTAGACGCCATCCCCCACCACCCCACGTGGGAGAGCGTGCCAAGTCCTCCAGACCAATCCGCCTACCGGAGGCTCCGCAAAAACGAGTAGGCATCCCACAACGCGTCGCAGAAGAAGATCACCATGATCGAACAAGAGACTGTGTGGCAAGCCAAGAAACTAGACCACTCCGAGGATCTGTTTGAGGTGCCTTCCCTAGCCTCTCCACCCTCCCTGCCAAGCCCTTCCTCAGCGGGAGTCGGCGGAAGCCACGGACCAGCGGAGGTACCTTTGCCGAGGTCCCCTGCCAGAGGTAGTCTAAGACAGTACCAGTTACGACTGCACCCTGAACCGTCCCAGAAGTACTTAGACTTTGTCTGTGGCTGATTCGTGTATGGCGAAGCTGCCAAGGTCGTGAGTAACAGAAATTGTGAAATGCTTAGAATGTTATGTGATGAAAATAGTCTAAGTTTCTGAAGTTCGACAGGTTTGATGCTCTTTACAGTTAATGTTATGTTTTTCCGTGGCATGGGAGGAATGTATGGTTATCCCCACGTGCGTAGGTATTGTGGTAGCGTCTGGCGTACGGCCAGACGTAGTAAATAAATAGCCCGGGGTTGCCGGGCGTGGTTATACCTAAAGAGTACCACCACTCAAACTACCAAGCGTCTGTGATCATTTGTGGGGCGTCACACAGGGCCTACAATGAGACCACTACAGCCCTAAATGTAGTTGTGAGGGATTGGTTGCATGGGTAAATGCGGAGTGCACAGTGGGTAAAATAAAACACCATGTGATTGTTTTGTGCCAAGTGGCGGCCATATTAGGAAGGAGCTGTACCAAATTGCCCAAACAAAAAGGACGCCTAGGGTCTGGAGGGTCCAACAATCTTTTAACGTCAAGTGTATTGAAAATATCAACCAAAAAGTTCAGTATTATGTCATGTTGTAGTTATTCGGACTAAACCTAGAAGGAACTGCACTAATTGCTTATTGATGCAATACATAAGTTCTTTGGGTGGTAAACTACTACTTGTAAGGCAGAATGTATAATAGAAACATGCCAGTCTGAATCATGTAACCACATTCAATAGAATCCTGAAAGATTTTTAAATTGTTTTGAGCTCTGGGATCTTTCTCATACCACTTTGAAACATTCAATTAAAAACTACAAAAACACATGTCTGAGCCATAAGAAGATTACAGAATCAAAAAAGTAGAATAAAAAAAGTAGAGTGATAATATAACCATTTTTTATATTAGTGACCATAATTCCTCCAAATCGTTCAACCCCTTAGCAGCTGTTTGAAATTTCTCAATCATTCTTGCCTCTATTTTGGACATAATAGACAGCAATGAACCACCCTTGAGGTTGTGTTGTACCACATATATGACTGACCATATCAGATCATCCGGAGAGTGTTGCATTTTCTTATAATGGTCCACTAGTGGAGATCCTTGCGTCTGGCCTCTGATCTGTGTTGGAGAATTCGAGCCTTCACATGTTGTGTGGTCTGGCCTATGTATACCATGTTGCAGGGGCATTTCACACAATAAATCACATTCCTAGTATTGCAGTTAGAAAGTGTTGTTTGTGAACATTCCCATTCAGTGTAACAGTTTTGGTATTACTTGTAAATTTGCAAGCAGAACAATTTTGATATCTAAAGTAGACGATTAATGGAGGAAGGCCTAGCATTTGGAGTAAATGCCTAGCTTTAACAATGGTGTATAAAGTACGGTAGTCCCAGTATTATAACATCAAAACCGTGTCAATGGAAAACATACAAAAATATTCCAAATCAGAAATCAAGGAGAAACTAAACTGATGCTACAATGTTATTTAATCACACTGAACATGACTTACAATTTGTAAGAACCACATTAAAAAAGCAAAAAACATTTAAAAATCATCATTTGAAGTGCCCAGATAAATAAGTGAAAAAGGGAAGGAAAGTGATTCAAGTGAGGTAGTGAAATACGTGAAGTATTAGTGGTGATGAATATCACAAACAAATTGTGAGGCATATCACAAACAAATTGGCGGGCATATCTTATTCAATGCCACAAAACTTAAATCATGGTACAAAACATCTAAGTACAATAAATTCCAACGTCATGTAACACAAGAGTTCACAGTAAAAAAAGTACTGATGAAGGAACTGGCATCAAATGAAGTGTCGACGTTTCGACCCCTGTATGAGTGTAGGTTCTTCTAACCCTTACTGGCGGGGTCTTCCTCAGGACTGATGTGAGAGTGGGAAGGGCAGGGCACCTACAAGAAGAATGGATCATCATATCCATTTCTAAGTAAAGTAAGACAGTGACATAAAAGAGTACTGGTCACTATATTTACCGTGAATGAAAAAGAAGAAGAGACCTCACAAAATTGAATGTTGTCAGGTCGTAAGGGCTCCGTGGCTCCACGATAAAAATGCAAAGAAGAGAGTGAGAAACACCTGCAAAATTAAGGTGTCTGTCAGTAAGCCCTGAAAGCTAAGAGGTTTAGACAAGTAAAGAATTAGCTAATGTAGTGGAGAACTTACTCATAAGTTACAATGGATCCTATAGATCTTGACCATGAAGGTTATACTCAAATATGCTTAAATCCCAAAAACTGTGGTTTCAATCCCATATCATAGAAGTCGGAGCAGATTCCTGAATTAATCTATGGAATCTGTGAACCTAATTTGAGGAAATAAAACATAAAAACAATGCTAAGTTCAGGACCCAGTTTAAGTAAGAATATAGGTGCAAAAAAATTACATTCACCGGCCGGATGGATTTAAAACTGCTGCGCAGACAACGGGAGAGCCGGCATGGAAGCGTTAGAAAGCCAACCCGGGTAAGATTAATATGTGCTATACAGTGACGCCGAGTGTCATAATTGAAAAATATGACTAAGCTTCTTGGATAAGTCATATTTTTCAATTATGACACTCGGCGTCACTGTATAGCACATATTAATCTTACCCGGGTTGGCTTTCTAACGCTTCCATGCCGGCTCTCCCGTTGTCTGCGCGGCCGTTTTAAATCCATCCGGCCGGTGAATGTAATTTTTTTGCACCTATATTCTTACTTAAACTGGGTCCTGAACTTAGCATTGTTTTTATGTTTTATTTCCTCAAATTAGGTTCACAGATTCCATAGATTAATTCAGGAATCTGCACCGACTTCTATGATATGGGATTGAAACCACAGTTTTGGATTTAAGCATATTTGAGTATAACCTTAGTGGTCAAGATCTATAGGATCCATTGTAACTTATGAGTAAGTTCTCCACTACATTAGCTAATTCTTTACTTGTCTAAACCTCTTAGCTTTCAGGGCTTACTGACAGACACATTAATTTTGCAGGTGTTCTCACTCTCTTCTTTGCATTTTTATCGTGGAGCCACGAGCCTTACGACCTGACAACATTCAATTTGTGAGGTCTCTTCTTCTTTTCATTCACGGTAAATATAGTGATCAGTACTCTTTTATGTCACTGACTTACTTTACTTAGAAATGGATATGATGATCCATTCTTTTATTCTTCTCGTAGGTGCCCTGCCCTTCCCACTCACATCAGTCCTGAGGAAGACCCCGCCAGCAAGGGTTAGAAGAACCTACACTCATACAGGAGTCGAAACGTCGACACTTCATTTGATGCCAGTTCCTTCAACAGTACTTTTTACTGTGAACTCTTGTGTTACATGGCGTTGGAATTTATTGTACTTAGATGTTTTGTACCATGATTTAAGTTTTGTGGCATGAATAAGATATGCCGCCAATATGTTTGTGATATGCCTCATAATTTGTTTGTGATATTCATCACCACTAATACTTCACGTATTTCACTACCTCACTTGAATCACTTTCCTTCCCTTTTCACTTATTTATCTGGGCACTTCAAATGATGATTTTGAAATGTTTTTGCTTTTAATGTGGTTCTTACAAATTGTAAGTCATGTTCAGTGTGATTAAATAACATTGTAGCATCAGTTTAGTTTCTCCTTGATTTCTGATTTGGAATATTTTGTATGTTTTCCATTGACACGGTTTTGATGTTATAATACTGGGACTACCGTACTTTATACTGTCTTGCACCCAGGTCACAGTGATTTTGGGTATACCCCGTTTTTTGTAATAGCTTTCACAATGGCCTAGTTGCTTTAACGAGATGTTACCGCAAATATTTCCCTTTTTTGAAAGAAAACTAGGGCCTTGTAATATCAAACTCTGCTGGAATTTTCCAGTGTTTCTGAATTATTCGTATTTGTTAGCTTTGGGGCTGTATGTAAATTTTTGGGGAGTGAAACATATATTGATTATAATTATTGGTGATTTTTTGGCAAAGACAATAGACCCCCCCCTCATCATGCGCTGCTGATTGCCTATTACATCACTCATGACATGTTCTATGACATCACTGATAACAATAACATCACTGCAACACCTTAAATGACATAATTGATGACAACACTGAGCATGGTTGGGCACGAGTTATAGTTACTTTACAGTTATCGTTACTTCAGATAACTATAACTGATGAGTCCCTTTAACCTTTGTTTTTTTCAGTGATATATATATATATTTTTTTTTATTCAACAATCTGCCCCAGCATTGAAAGGGCACTCGACAACACCCCTTGCCCTCCGGCATCTTCCAGCCTGGCTGCAGCCTGCCTCTCATTTGTCATATGGTGTCCTCATGCCGACGCGTTTCGAGGCTTAAACGCCTCTTCTTCATGGGCTTGAAAAAACAGGCATTCAAAATCCACTTCCTTAACAATGCGCTTTTATTGAAGAAACCGCCCCCAGTGGGCTTGGCTTAGTGCAACCTCTGTTTACAAAGCATTATGGGATTCGTTGTCCCTGGAAGTGCATATCATTATATCCTTCTTAGGTAGAATGTCCCGTTTTCGAAATTAAAAGCATTTGTATAACCTATAGTAGGTAGATAAAGTCAAAGCAGGTATCTATTTGCAGATGGGGCGCTGTGCTTCATAGAGAGAGCATGTTTCTCTCCACAGCCTTTCACTCATCATGAAATGGTGCTCCTTTCCACGGCGGGCCACCGTGTGGATAATCTTATTCAACAATCTGCCCCAGCATTGAAAGGGCACTCGACAGCACCCCTTGCCCTCCGGCATCTTCCAGCCTCGCTGCAGCCTGCCTCTCATTATATATATATATAAAATCAGTTTTATATATCGTGAATACTGCCTAAGGGCATTGGAGCTCTTTACATGAGCATCAGATTACATTATACAAGGTCAGATTTATTTCATTTTAAATACTAGAGATTAAGTGATTTGCCCAGAATCAAAGCATGTTGACCCATTGCCTGAACTCGAACCTGGTTCCCCAAAGCCAAAGTCAGCAGATCTGGCCTTTAGGCCTCATCCATATGTCTCAATTTATTTATGAAAATCATACACACGTGGTATTATTGTGTATGATAACATATAGTGAGCACATTCTCTGTTGGAATGGCTCTGTGAAGTTAAAAAACCACAGCAACAAATACTGTAAGGTACACCGGGAGTACTTGTTCAGCACATTTGCACTGGCTAATACTTCGAAATATTACTTACATATAGGCCTGGACTTTCACAGTCCACCAAAAATTGGCTTTCAATCCACCAGTGGGTCCCGACCCACAGTTGGGGAAACGCTGCTCTAGCCTCTTTTAGAGAAAAGACAGAAAAACTGCTTTTCTCAGCTAATATCCGTGTCTTAGTTTATCTTTGAGATATAATTTCTAGAGCATAGATACGGTTCAGTTCTGGTGAGCTTTTTATAACTGTTTTTTTTATTTTAAACTTGTTTTTATTGCAACTCTGCACAAATGTAACATTACATGTCCATCGGTAGCAGTCTGATTTTTGGGCAATTTACATGCAAAACATGGGTATAAACGTAGCTGGGTCTGCCCGACGAGGACATGCCGCGGAGCGGCCAGAATTGAAGCGTGCTATTCTCTGTGGTGTTAAATAAGTACGGTGCAGAAAATAAAATTGGGTGAGCTTAAACCTCGCGTTGCTGGCCACCTCGCACACTTGGGCAAACGCTCTCATCCATTCACCATTAGTGAGGGGAGAAGGCAGGTCCACCTCCCATCTGTCTTTTATTGTGGAGACCTCAACTATGCGATCTTCTTTCAGTGCTTTATATATCCGTGAGATCAGTCCTCTGGTGGACCCCAGGTCTAATAGCAGCGCTAATGTATGCAACTCTTCTGGTTTATCTGGGTAGGAGGGCCAAATCTCGTGAACTGTGCGCACTATTTTAGCGTACTGTAAAAGATTTCCGCCTGGTACCACTCCCCCACTTCTTTGAAGGTCAGGAATGTACCGTTCATAAATAGGTCCCCCACCATTGTGCACTTCCCTCGTACCATTTGGTAATGTCCATAACAGACTGAATTTGGTGGAATCCCTGCAACCACCAAAGAGGGAGCGTGCCAGCGCATGGGGCCCTGTGAATAATACGAGTAACAGCCTGCTACTTGTCGGATTATGTATGGACATTCCCTCGGGGCCGGCAAGGTCATCATGAGCCTTCTCGGTAGTTCAGTCCCATTACTCTGATTGACCAGCAGTGCCTTTTCTATGTTGTAACCCTCTGAACACCACTGCCCTGCAAATTGTAGTAGCCCCGCAGAGTAATAGAGTCTGAAGTCTGGGAGTCCCAGTCCTCCCAAATCTATGTCTAACTTCAGCAACTCAAGTTTTACCCTGCTGCGTCCCCCAGCCCAACTAGCGAAACTAGGAGACTATTCAGGGTGTCAAACGTGGATGCCAGGATCCTGCAAAAGGAGTTCTGCAGGGCGTATAGGCATCGAGGGAGCATAACCATCCATGCTATGGCCACCCGTCCTATGACTGAAAGGGGGAGTTTGCTCCAGAACCGGACCGATTCCCTCAAGCCCGTAATCACCACCCCCATATTTAGAGCATACTGCGCTTCTGGGGATTGTGCTATCTGTATACCCAGATAACAAAAATGATCCCTCTCCCAGCTGAGTTCCACTTCAGGGAGGTCTGAAGGGTCTACCTTTGCTAACATGTCCAGTGGGAATATGACTGATTTTTGACGATTTATGTGGAGGCCTGACATGGTCCCAAAAGAGGCTAATATGTCCAGGAGTACTGGTACCACCTCTTCCGGCTGACGGACGTATAGGAGTGCGTCGTCTGCGTATAAGGAGATGACATGCGTGCGTCCATCCACAGCGATACCCCACAGATCCATGTCTCACCTGAGCCAGATCTCCAGCGGCTCCACTGCCAGGGCAAAGAGAAGCGGGGATAGTGGGCATCCCTGTCTTGTGCCCCTTTAAATGGGTATAGTTCCTGATGCTAGGCCACCGCTGCGGATCTGGGCACTTGGCTGGTAGTAAAGAAGTCAGACCCAGGCTATGTATTCTCTCCCGAATACCATTCCCCTGAGGACCTCCCACAAATATTCCCATCCCAGTGTGTCAAACGCCTTCTCGATATCTAGTGCGACTACTGCCGCCCGAATATCGATGTCTGCCACCAAGTGCATCACATGTGAGAGGTGGCGTATGTTTATATGTGTTCCTCTTCCCGGCATAAATCCGCATTGGCCTTCATGCACTAACTGCACTACCACCCTACTGAGATGCGTTACCAAGCCCTTGGCGAGTATTTTTACGTCTACCCCCAGCATTGACCTGGGTCTGTAAGCCCCAGGGTCGCTTGTATCTCTGCCCTGTTTCAGGAGCATGACAATCTGTGCGTCTCTCATGGACTGTGGTAAGATGCCCAAGCGCTTGGCTTCCTGTAAAATTTATAATAGCCAGGGGAGCAGTAGGTCCACGTACGTCTGATAGAACTCCACCAGAAGGCCATCTAGGCCTGGGGATTTACATTGAGGAATACCCTGTACCACCTCCCGCAGTTCGTCAAGTCGCATCGCAGCCCCCAATTTGTCTACCTGTTCCCCTGTGAGAGAAGGAAGAGGGACATCATTCAGGAACCCCAGAGTTTCAGTCAGGGCTGTCTCTGGGCTTTTTTCGGTACACCGTTACTAAGTGGTCAGCAGCAGGGAGTTGACCCTCGTTTGTGTAATGACAGTGGTGCCGTCAGAGGACCAGCGCGTCAATATAAGTGGTGGGGGTCGTTCCCCTTGTAGGAGCCAGGCCAGTAACCTTCCTGATTTATCGCCCTCCCTGTGTAGCAGCTGGCGATATTCTCGTCTCATGAAACAGTCCAGCCTGTCCCATACCTCGCCCACTCGGCGCTGTACGCGTAGGAGAGCGTCGTTGTGTGGCTCCTGTTCTTGTCCCCCGTGTTGCAGTCTAGTTAACTCGTCTTCAGCGTCAGTGAGGTCCTAGACATTCTCCGCAAGTGACAACTTTTAGCTTATCCCATTCCACTCACCTGTTGGCAGTGGATAACCAATTAGTGTCGAAGAAGCCTCTTATGGCCTCCCTAATTTTCTTCTCGGAACGCCGTGTCTCGGAGAGCCTCCGGTCGTAAGCGCCATAGTGGTACTCTCGGTCTACTATGCTCCAACCCCCATTCCAGCAACACTGGGGCAACAAAGCGGCCCAGTAAACGAGTCTATGCTGCAGCTGAAGAGGCCTCTTCAGAGAGCAGGAATCTTATCAAGTCTGGTGGATACAGTTTGGGATGGTGTATAACATGTGTACCCTTGTATACCAGGGTGCTGTTCACGCCAGATGTCCACACAGTGTAGGCGTGCCATTACGTCACGTAAAGTTGCTCACATGTTAGGTTTGGTGTTTAGTTTCAGGGGGTGTCTATCTTGGGTACCATCTAATATGCAATTGAAGTCCCCTGCCCATATTAATGGTTTCCTCATGTAGTGGATTAACAGCTTCTCTAGTTCTCGATAAAATTCACCATCATTCACATTCGGGGCATAGACGTTCATTAAGCAAACCTCCATTCCATCCAACACACCATGCACCACTACATATCTTCCCTCTATGTCTACTTTGTAGCCATAGACCTGGAATGGGATTTGTGGGGCTATCCAAATCGCTACCCCTATCGCATATGTAGAGTAGGTGGCGGAGAATTTCTGTCCCCTCCATTTCCTATGCAACCTCTGTGACTTGGTGTCGGACAGGTGCGTCTCCTGTAGCAGCACCACCTGGGCTCCCTGCCGTCGCAAATAGGTCTGTACTCTGTAGCGCATTACGAATGAATTGAGCCCCCTCACATTCCATGTTATAAATTTAAATCGTCCCATCCTTTTTCACCGGTAACCTTCTCACTTCAGGCACCCGCTTCTTTGCCACCATTACCATCAGCGATACATGCAAAATTAGCATTTGAATCATCCCACCCCCCGGGTAGACACTGCGAAAACAATACGTGCATCCCCATATATAACCAACTCCCGCTGTACCCTCTCTGTCCCTCCATCCCCGGAAGAATGTCGAAATTAGTTCTTTGAATTTATCATTAAGAGCGTAGAAAGAATAATCTATGACTGCAAGTGAGTGAAGATCACGCTTGCCATCACCCAGACATTTAAAGCCGGCGGTCTGTCTGCCGTCTGGTCTCCTGTCACACCAGACTCAGCGGAGCTTTTTATAATTGTTATTTGAAACACTGACTGAGGTTGGAAAACCTAAATTCACCGGTTGCTGTGTGATGTGCGGCAACTCTAGGTGTTTCCACATTGAGTGTGTCCTTCCTCCCCTACAGAGAGCAAGTTCGGGTCATTTGTTTCTCTGTGCATTGTGTGCTTCTTATCCTGAAAGCATAAGACAGAGTTTGACGCTCAACTGCGACCAGTGTACGCCTCTCGTAGGACTGGGTATCGATATGATCTGTGCATTCACTCTATAATGAGGCAGCCCAGGTGATGTTGTACTCCTAGAAGCTTGGCCATCATCTTTATGGTGTCAACTTCTTGGTGGAGATGCTTATGCTTAAGTACATATTTTAGGTAGGTGTCACCTTCACCTGCCTCCTTTTTAAAAAAAAAAAAAAATTTATTAATAAATTCTGTCACAGTGTCATGGCAAAAAGCAATACAGATAATACATCCACATTTCGATTCTTCTTCACATAATGTTCATAAAAATACAAGAAAAAAAGGAATAGAAAAGAGAGGCCCTGACAGTGCATGCTACACTACCAAAACTGGCCACAGAATGAAAAAAGAAAAAGAAAAGAGAAAAAAAAAAAAGTTAAGAAGGCCCCTAGACAGCAACATCCCGAAGAGCCCAGAGAAAAGAAAACCAAGCCCTGACAACCAAAGCCAGAACTGCAACTTAATTTGATTCTAACCATCGGATGATGGGAGTCCAGATTTTCCCCCCCAATTCTCGTCTCCTGCGCCCGCTCACCCTATTCACAGCAAATTCCATATTGTATATGGCTAATAGCCTAGCCCGCCAATTAACAAACGTAGGAGAATCAGAGCTTATCCACAGGGAAGTTATGCATAGTCTTATAATAGCCATTGCCATAAATACAAATCGGGTCTCCGAGCTAGAGCGAGCATTACCCTGCAGATTGCCTTCTACACCCAAGATGATTAAATGGGGAGTTAATGTTACAGGACTGTCAAGAATCAGGTTCAAAAAGGATTCGACATCCTGTAAGAATTTAAATTAGACTGGGGCAATTAAAGAACATGTGTAGGGTGTCGGCTGCCCATGCCCCACACCGACTGCACGCACTGCCCCGTGAGCCCCCCCATTTGGAAACCTTGATAGGAGTGTAGTATAAGTCGAAGACAGACATGAAATGTTGGGTCCTCAAGCTACCAGTTATTATAATCTGATTGGCTAGTTCCAATGATCCCTCTAGATCCACACAGTCTAAACCAAGCTTTCTCTCCCATCTAGTATTTTGAATACTCAAGTCATCGGGGAGACCTTCCAGAAATATTTGATAAATTTTCCCTATCCGGGATCTGTTCTCAATTACATCCACTAACGCTATTTTCCCCACATTTACACGCGATCGGTGCATAGCCTTGCACAAAAAACTACGAATCTGCAAGAACTTAAAAAAATCTCTTTTGAAGAGTCCAAACCTCTCCTGTAAATTAGAAAAAGGGGCAATTTGGCCTTCACAGCACATATCCCCGAGAGAATTAATGCCTAAATTCCCCCACCTAAGAGTAGTTTGATCTTGAAATATCGGTGGTAAAAGACCGGGTGAGGAGAAGGGAGTATATGCATTGATATTAGGGATCCTAAACCTGCGTCGTATCTTTCTCCAGGTCGAGAAGGCTGCCAGAATTATTTTGAATTTGGTCTTTTTATAGTAGCTTGGCTCTAAGATTTTGACTAAACATTGCCTAGCATCCGCCCCGAGTGCTATTTCGTAAATGGTTGGCCTAAGTGCAGCCGGCACTTTTGCCTTAGCCCCTACCAGCAATATCCCCATATGTTGTAAAAGTGCTGACCAATGGTACAGAAGAAGGCTGGGCACACCCCACCCGCCCCTCAATCTTGGTAAGGTCATCCATTTACTAGCCCTTCTACATCTCCGGTATCCCCATAGAAATCTAAAGCATGCCCTTTCTGCTTTTGCTATACAAAGTGTCGGAAATTCCAGAGGTATAGTCCGAAACAAATATAAAAACCTCGGAAAGATTGACATTCTAATGACATTACAGCGACCATGCATTGATAAATGTAAATGGTCCAGTCTCTCCAATGTCTTGTTAACCTCTCCAATTACTGGCAGAATATTAAGCTCCGGTATACATGCCACTTCTGCCGAAATCTTCACCCCCAGATAAGTGGCTACTGAGACAGTGGGGACATCTACCGAGGGCACACTTCCCGTGTGTAGAACCTGAGTTTTATCAATGTTTAGTTTATACCCCGAAACCAAGCCAAATTGTTGAGCCACAAGCTTCACTGCCGGAAGAGCAGAATTTATATTGGTCATAAATATCGCAATGTCATCAGCATATGCTAATGTTTTATACTCGCAGTTATTTACTGTTACTGCTCTAATATCTATGTTAGCGTCCAGTTTATTAAGGAAGGGATCAATATATAACGAGAATAGCAACGGAGAGCAAGGGCATCCCTGCCTGGTACCTCTACTAATACTAAATACATTAGATACTTGTCCAGATATACGTATTCGTGCTTTAGGGAACGAATAGAGTGCCTGTATTGATTGAATAAAGTCGGTGGGGAATCCCTTCCATTGAAGGGCGGCCCAGAGAAACCTCCAGGAGACCCTGTCGAACGCTTTCTCAGCGTCCAACAGGATCATCCCGAGAGGTGACCCCGTGGCCTGAGCCCAATCAAATAAGGAGATGGCTCGCCTAACATGGTCAGTGGTATCCCGACCGGGGATAAACCCATGTTGCCGCAGAGAGACCAATGGGGTAATAATCGCGCCCAGCCGTAAAGCAATGATTTTTGAAAAATCTTGCTGTCTGCATTAATAAGCGAGATAGGCCTGTAAGATGATGGGCTTAATGCGGGTTTATCTTTTTTTTTTAAAACAACTATGGTGGTTTCCCGCCAAGAATCAGGCGTCTGGCCCTTTTGAGCCAGTTGTAATATTGACGCAAAGTCAGTTCGATGTGCTTGGCGAAATGTCCGGTAAAATTCTAAGGGCAATGCATCCGGACCCACCGCCTTGCCAGCAGCTAATGAGGTTATTGCAAGCTCGGCCTCTTCCCAGGTGATCGGGGCTAAAAGAGTCTCGTTCTGTACCGACGTGACTTTGACTGTTTCATGATCCCTAAAGTAATCTTCCACCAAATCTGCTGCCACCTCCCCCTCCACAGAATATAGTTGTTGATAAAATCCCTGAAATACCTTCAAGACTGCGTCCGGGGAGTCCTGAACCTGATCCGCATGATCTTTAATCCTACAGATTCTATTAGAGACTCCCTCTGTTGTATTCGTTTTGCCAGCAGTCTCCCCATACTTTCCCCATATTCATATATCTCCGCCCGGTACTGTACGTATTTGCTAGCAAGTTCCTCCCCAAAATATTGATGTATCCTGGCTTTTATTACCGCAATAAGCTGCAGGCAGTCATCGGTGTTTTGAGCATCCCTTATTACCCTCATAAGCTCTGCCTCAGCCAACCTGAGCTGTTCCACCCAGCCTTTAATCTTTTCCTGTACCGCCCTCTGTCTATACAGTGAGAAACTCAGGGTCTCGCCCTCACGGTAGCTTTAAAAGCATCCCATACTATAATTTCAGAGGAGGTGCCTCTATTTATGTTAAAAATTCCATTATCCATTTAGCCATGTGCACACAGTATTCCTGGTCTAGTAGGAGCTTCCGTTCAAACGACCATGTCGTCAGGGGTCGGGAATAGCCAATTACTGGAAATGCCACAATTAATGGATTATGATCCGATATAATCTTCGGATGCAGCTCTATACTAACCTGTTCAGCCGTTTGGCTAGAGATAAAATAGTAGTCCAAACGGACGAGTTTATTATGGGGAGCCGAAAAAAACGTGTACCCTGAATCCCCATGCCTATGCCTAAACCAAACATCGGTTAGTCCATGCTCCCTGATAAGCCCCTGTAATGCCTTAAAAGTCCTACCCTTTCTTCCCTGATACGGGAGGTGACTAAAAACATTAAAACTGCTATCAAGATGAATATTGAAGTCACCGCACAGAACTAGCGGGGAGGGCCAGAGGGCCAATTCTATACTTAGAAAATTCAGAACTTCAGGATCATCCGAATTCGAGCCATACAATGAACAGATTGACAGCGGGGAGCCTGTAGTTACCCCAGTAATTGCTCCCTCCACAATCACCCACCGCCCTAGTTTATCCTCCTTGATTTGATTACAAGTTATCATACCATGCTTAGCTAAAATAGCTACACCCCGTGTGTTAGTACCATGTCGTGTACTAGCCAGTAGTTCCAGTCCCAGATCCTTTAACCACCCCCGATTATTCCAAGTGATGTGGGTTTCTTGCAGACAAAGCACATCTATCTTCATGTGTCTAATAAGCTTGGCCAGCAAGACTCTTTTCTTCCTATCATTGAGGCCACAAGCATTTAAGGAACAAATTCGAATTTTGCCCTTTCTATCCATGATCTTTATGATTTACCAGCATTTTATCGCTGTTCACACAATCATGCAGACGGTTCAGAAAAACAACCCACAAAAAACAGTTAAGATTGTTCCGCAGGACACTGTTAAATACCTTCATTCCGCCAAAAAGAGACTGCCATGACCCAACAGATGAAACACAAATAGTGACTCCCATCCCCCCACCCCGCTCCCCTCCCCACTGAGACCCCCCCTCATCCCCCCCTTCCACCCTGCCCCCCCCAACCACCCACCACATGAGGCAAAGGGACCAAGGTCCCTGGTGATGTAGAGCTAGACCATACCCCTTCCTCCCAGCTAACCCTCCCTTCAATGAAATATCCAGAACAAAGAATGCTGCACACCCCCGTCTGAGATCCTAAAACCTACAATCACCACACCTTTTTCCTGCAACTTCAACTACAGCTACAATGATAACATAAATTCTTTAGCTAGCACTTCAGACTGAAAAAAGTGCGCTTGCCCCTGAGATACCACCTTCAATTTAGCAGGGTTGAGCAAAAAAACCTGAACCCCTTTTGCTTGGAACTGAGGTATTAATTGGCGCAATTGCCACCTTTTCTCGACAGTCGCCTGACAGAAATCCGGCCGGACAAAAAAATCGCAGCCCTTGCCCACCCTTTTTCGGTCAGGTCTGGCCAAGTCATATAATGCCTCACGAGCCAAAAAATTGTTAAGACAAATCAAGATAGCCCGTGGCCGGTTATCAGCTTTCCCCCCTTTTTTCCGTAAGTTGAAAGGGAATCGGTGGGCCCTCTGCAATTCAGTTTTCCAATCCCAATGTTTGAGCTCTGGGATTGCCTCTTCAAAAAGTTCTATAACAAACTGACGGGCATCCGTGCCCTCCTTCCCCTCGGGTATACCCAAGACTCGTAGATTATTTCTCCTTGACCGATTTTCCAGGTCGGTCAATTTCCACGCTGTGTCATCTCTCAAGGCTTTCATCGACTCGGCCTGAGTTTTTTGTGCCGTCAGCTCATCTTCTAACAAGGAAATTCTGGTTTCGGCTTCGCCCATTCTCACCGCAACATTAGAGCAGGTCTTTGCAATTCTACGTATGGAATTGTGAAGTTTACGACACGCACCTTGGGTACGTGAGCTTTCAGCTCTAGTCTCCTCACGATGGGCCATAATACTCTGATATACCGTAGTGAGTGTAATTTCTTCAGGTCCACTGGGGTTTACATGAGCCATTCCAGAGAGTATACTCCCATCCGGCGCTTTCTTTCCATCCAGATCTGGTGAGAAAGAATAATCCCATGTCATTGAGCCACCGGTAACCGGAATCCGCTCAGGGATAGTGATTTGATCTTTTAATTTACGGACAGTCCCAAGATTATACGCAGTCTTTTCACTCTCCTCTTCCCAATGCAAGCTGCTGATGTCGCTCTCTTCCTCGGCCCAGTCTTTAACACAGCTGTCATCATCTGAGGAGTTAGAATGATCCGACATTGAGTAGAATTTGTCCATCAATTCCTCCTCTTTAGTTAATCCTGAGGCGGCGTAGACATCATGAGATGTGTGCACGTTAATTTCCAAGCAGCCATCCCCTGAATCAGTATTATTCTGGCCAATACTGGTAAGTACTCCATCTCCCATAATGCATTGGTCTTGCTGTTGACACGCTGTACCGTCAGTTGCCACCGGAGGGCTATCCTTAGGCAGTAGAGTTTCTCGTCCGTCGGTCTGTCCGCTGCCACCAGACAGGCTGTCTTCCCTCCCGGGCTCACAAGCATCTCCCGACTCTACAGTCACGCTGGTTTCAGCGCCAAGAGCGTCCACATTCCGTGTGGCATCCACCAGAGATGTGGGGGAGTCTACAGTACCAGGTAATGGCGGACCAGTTGTTGTAACGGGCACCCTTCCTCCAATCGCCGGGTCCCGCAGCGACCTACTCTTCACGCTTTGAGCTTTAAAGAGAGCAGGGACCGTCTGCCGCCCTCGAACAGAAACACTATTTTTCCTGCTTTGAGCCCCTGCCCCCGATACTCCGGCCGGTGTTCCCACGGCAGATCGGGATGCTACCGTCTCTTCCATCCTTCCATCGCCGTCCACGGTGGGCTTCCCTGGACTTCCTGAGCTTATTGGGGGCCCGCGAGCCTTGCTGCCCCTGGTAGACGCTTTCGGCGGCATCGGGAGAAGCGAAAAGGTGAGTGGAGCGGGAGGAGGAATCCGAATGGATGTGCTTCCCGACGCCAGTCTAGAGGGCAATGGAATCCCCCACAGCCAAAGCCACGAGCGCCAAATCATTTAGTGGCGCAAGAAAATGTCAACTTGACTGCCGTGCAGCATAATTCTTAATCAGCAGCCAGAAGGGAAGATTAGCGGTGAAGAGGTTGCCTGGTCAGCTCACTCGGCCAGCAGTGCGGCCGCCATCTTGCCTCCCTTCACCTGCCTCCTAATGCCTCATTGCTATGGTTTCCTGCTGAGTGCAAGCATTTTAATTTGTGAACTGTGCCATGTTGCAGAAGACTACCCGTCCCAATGACTGCGCCTATGTCTTTATGGATTTGCGTGCAAGCTGCCCTTCCACTCCAATAGGAAATGGGAATAGTTGATGAAGAGCTAAGCTGGAAATACCTTCCAAACATATAGCTATAAGAAGTAATCTGCTGAACTTGAAGCTACATTTGGAAAACTGATTTTGTTGTCAAGCTGTGATAGCAGAGGGGGTAGTGCGAGGGTTCAGTAAATCATTTTGAGAATGGATGTAAAAATATGATTTCAAAATGGATTGATGTTTCCCGTATAAAAAATAACACACGGGGCACTCAAAGGTGATGGCTCTACTGTATTTCTGATGGTGGCATAAAGACCAGGGTTTTTGCCAAAACGTGCCATTACTGTATTTTAATACACTCATCCTTAGGAAAAAATATGGTTAAAAAACTGGGATATCTGTTCCACGAACTTGTCAGCAGGTGGCAGAAAAAGCACGTTTGTGAGTCTCTAAAAGATACCGACATAACTGAACCGTCATTAGTAGTAGACAATTTATTTCTCCCCAGCATATGCTATCCTGCATTAGTCAGTGCATGTGGTGAAACATAATGGGGCACTTAAAATATTATAATAACATTTACATAACAATAAACCCATCTTATTATTTTAAATAATATTTTATACCACACAGACTGTTTTGAGGAAATGCCACCCTGCAACTACCCAATCAGCTCAGTTGTGTATTTTGTTTCCTGTCATGAGAGTGTCTTTTTACGCTCGTTTCTCTTTTTAACCTTTTTCCTGTTCGGATATAATCGCTCTTTTCTCTTCATTCAGGATGTCCTATATATTATTCCCCTTTTAGAGACCTATGTTGTGCCCCTTTTTACACGTCCACTCCCTAGGCAATATTCCATTTCAATTCCGTACGGAAATAAGGTCTGACAAAATTGTCAGCTGTGTTTTTGTTGGGTATCATTAATGCATTCCTCCCTTTAATTCTGAGAGTTTTTCAGCGACTTCAAAGCATCTTATACCCTTGGCCATCCTAAAGAAGCAAAAGCTTGATCAATACGACTCTGTGAACCATACACACGGGTGCCGGTAAAATGCTATGTGCAGCACCAGCTTTTTCCGTGCAATAATGGGTTAAACTCAAGTGTACATTTCACCATTTCCGCATAATTAACAGATGCCAATACAAAATGTTACTAGCTCAAATGGATCAACAACTAATAGAAATGCGAATCATAGTTTAGCAAAGGCTAGCTGGTCAACTTTCTGTTTATTGCTATATTCAGATATTAAACTCGTGCCAGTCAGGTGCAATATTTACCAAGACACAATATATGTGGATTGGGAAATGGTCGTTTTCCGTAGCGTGTAAAAACACCTTAACACCGTTGACAGTCAACTGCTACTCTGAAGATTAAACAACACAATAACAATCTAGTTATAGCTCTTCATTGGATCGAGTCTTACCTTGCAGACAGAGCCCACAGTGCCCTGCTCGCTTCTTACAGCTCATCTCCTGTGGTAGCTTTCCCGTATGGCTCGATGATCACATCTCTTCTCTTCAAAGTCTAACAATTCCAGCTCCTGCGACTCATCAGTTTTTATTATATGCTAGAACTATGCTTATAATACCCATATATTCCAAAAACTGGAAACCCCCCTAGGCCTTGACTGCCCAGGACTATATCAATGCTTTCAGGCAGTAGAATACTAGGATACTAGTGTTCAATAGGCAGGTCCTTGAGTCCTGCTTCCTTCTGACTAGCGGTAGTGCTTATTCCCCATTCACTATAGGCAATGTTCAGGGTTGGCCCCACTAGCAGTCCGAGTCTCCGGAGGCCAACTCTGATAAAAGTCAAAGGTGTTCCAGTGCCTGAATCTCTATGTATCAGAACAAGTTCCCCCAGGGCTTTCCGGCCCTGCAATCATTCTTCCCTGCTCTGGCAAGTATGGCGTGAGTGGAGTCTCCACGGGGAGTGGCTGCTGTTGGTGAGAACACTGGCAGCTCTGCAGGGGCAGCAGCTGGGCGTCCACGGTGCATCCTCCAGTGGGATGGCAAGTTTTTCTGATCTTTCCCACAGGTGGGGGGGGTAGGCTGCTCTGGTTCAGAGCCTCATTTGGGACTCCGGCCCGTATGGGTCAGGACAGCGGCCTCTCCTCACGACAGCAGCTTGAACCAAGCAACGCACCTTGTCCTTTCCGGTGGCCCCACCTGGCATACAGTCACTGACAGGGCTGGCTTTAGGGTAGTACGACCAGTGCGGCTGCACTTGATGCTGACTTAGAGGGGGAACAGTGACCTCAGGGGGGGGTGCTGTGTTTAGCAATAACGTACGATTTAAAAGCACCTGCTGCAGAGTTTCTGCCGAGTTGTCCAGCTTTCAGGCAGCAATAAAAATGTCATAACTCTTGTGATTAATGTTCATGCTAGAGAGAGATCAGAGTTTTGTCTAGCAGCAGTTTTGACTCGCCATAAAGTAGTGCAGAGGGTTTAATACGCCTAACAGATCTGTATTTTATGTGGATAGTTGAATGGATTAGTAAACACATCCTTTACCAGCGCTTTAAAACAAATAAAATATATTTGAGAGAGGATCAAAGGAGATATGAGGGACACTTATGCTGGGTGGTAGTGAGGCAATCCGAGGAAGAGGTCATATTTGGGAGGGGGGAGTGGCAAAAAAGATTGTCGCACCGGGCGCCACCAGTGCCAAGCCGGCCTTGGTCACCGACCTCACTCCGCATATGGGCAATGACCCAATCGGCACGGCGGCCCCACCTGGCATTCGGGGTCACCAGCTTTCATCCGAACACAAGCTACGTCTCGATCAGCATGTTAGTAATCTTCACGGGTGGCCTGTCTGGCATACCAGGTCGTCAATTTTCATCTGCACATGTTACAGCCTGATTGGCACTACAGTAATCTTCACAGTCCATGGTCGTTTTCCGTAGCGTGAAAAAACACCTTAACACTGTTGACAGTCAACTGCTATTCTGAAGATTAAACAACACAATAACAATCTAGGTTATAGCTCTTCATTGGATCAAGTTTTACCTTGCAGACAGAGCCCAAATTGTCCTGCTCACTTCTTACTGCTCATCTCCTGTGGTAGCTTTCCCATATGGCTCGATGATCACATCTCTTCTCTTCAAAGTCTAGCAATTTCAGCTCCTGCGACTCATCAGTTTTTATTATATGCTAGAACTATGCTTATAATACCCATATATTCATAAAACTGGAAAAGCCCGCTAGGCCTGGACTGCCCAGGACTATATCAATGCTTTCAGGCAGTAGAATAGAGGATACTACAAATCCTTTTTGAGCTGACCTGGCATACACGGTTGTCAACTTCACTCTGCACACGTCCGACATCCCAATCAGTGCAACCACAGCTAACTTCACGGTGGCCCCTTCTGGCATACAGGGTCGCTGACTTAAATCTGCACAGAGGCAACAACCTAATCGGTGCAGAATCCATCTTCTCACACCTCACTATGAGGATCCTCTTGCCAGGATCCCCCCACTGGACCTAGCTACCTCCAAGCACTCTCCTCTTCCTCATAGGGAACACTGGTCTTGGCAAGCAGACAGGCATTGCTGCTCTAGGCTCCAGGGGCAGGTGGTCTTGGAATTCCCTGGGTGATGTCCCCTCACCCAGCTGGGAGACTGGAAGGCCTTGGTCCCCAATCCTAATCACAGGCAGAAGCCTTGCAGAGCTTCTTCTCCTCGACATGCAGCCCCCACTGGCTGCTTGATAGTTGACAATTTTGGGTCCCTTGAGCTCCCCTTCTTATAATCCATTTCCAGACATCAAATGTCATTTAGAGTCTGAGTCTTTGAAGTTTGTGATGGGGGTCTGATTCCTTTTAAAGTGCCCGCTTCGCTGTTCTGCCCTTCCTCTGGAAACAGTCTGTCACAGCAGAAGTGACTTCAAATATGACCATGGGAGTGACTAGAAGTTCACGTCTGGATGTCCACCATAGTGATATGTGCATCAAAAGGTTATTGCAGGGCCCCGACACTACACTTTATGATGCTTTTATCAGCTATCAGCCCCATCTCCTTCCTGAGATGTGCCCAGGGCCCCTTTCTAGTTACCTCTGTCTAAATCAAAGAGCACCCTTTGGAGTGTACTGAAGAGCCTTGCTCTTTTTCCTCCAGTATGTGTCCCATCCAGCTCTCAGGAATGCTGCAATCTACAAATCTGTCTGGGGGGGATTCATCTACCTCCACGTCAGCCCTGGGTCTCCCAAAGTGGAACCCAGAGTCTTCCATGTATTGCACCATTCGCAAGCACACATACACACAGCACACACATTGAACCACACATGAGTTTCACAGGACTTCATATTGACTTGATGTAGGCCAGGGGTGAGTCAAGCACACAGTAGGGGAACTTCACATGAGTGAGCATGTAGGCCTCACTCCAGTTAAACAGTTAAAAAGGCCTGTTCACTTCTACTGATCACTACATGGTATGTTGCCACCACCATGCTCGTGCTACTTAACTCCTGGCAAAGGTAGAAGCCTTTCACTACTATGAGGGTGGCCCTTTGGGCACCACTCCTGGTCCATGAGACAGGCATATGTCATGGTGCACACGCATGATCCTTGTTCGCCCATGACAACAAAAACCAGCACCAAGGATCCAGACATCATTGCAGCTGTGGCACTTCTGGGTACACTTCTGCTGCTATGTGAGGAACATTTCCGTCCCAACACTATGCCTTTGAGCTTTACATTGAATTCCATAGGTATTTAATAAGCTGACTACAATGATTCCACAATGCTGCAGTCAGACATTTTTTAAGCTTGTGCTGATACAGCTACGTTACTTCTACCCTCATGGCCTAGCACTGGTTACCATTTGCAAAACAAATTCTTTCAAAGCGGATTGCATTTATCCATCTGCATCCACTGGACAAGGTGGATCTTTCTAGACACAGATGCTACAGTTAAAGGAGGATACTCAGATACAGAATTTCCCTGCGTTATCTCATTCCACATTCAAAAAAGCCTGCATTGGTGGGAATTCATTCTGTATACAGACATGGAACCTCTGGAACTCCAGCACAAAGAAAATAAGGATAGTCAGTGATTACTGAGGATTCAGAAAAGCAATGAAGAACATTGCTACTACCTAAAACATAATTAAGCTAGCTTCAGGCTACAAAAGGTGCCACTTTGTAAATGTAATTGCGATCCTACCTCTTACTCTCTTTCACATCTAAGCTTTATGTATAAATGCTTTTACAGGCTTTCTGCAACATGATTGCAGCACGTCCAAACCTCACCCACATCACCAGAATATACTACACCTCAACCAGCGCTCTTCCAACCATGCACAATATTCAGGGTAGCTATTTACATGACCACATTGAAAGTACCTTGAGTCCTCATCGGAGGTAGGAAAGCACTATGCAAATTCTACCTTTCAATTCAGTAGCTCTTTTTGAGTAAATGCATTTCCAGTCACCACAGTTCATGAATTCTGTCATTGCAGAAAAATGTCAAGGCAGGTGAATGGTAGGCTTATTCATTTTAAAATGGGCATGCTTAGCAACAGACTGAAACCATATTCCTTCTCACACATGATGTTTTTTAAGACACCTCTGATGAAATTGTGAGGTGCAAATCAGCATGTAAAAGGGTGGTCTAAGCCTCCAGCTAAACATTCTTGGTAGGCCTCCCTATACCTCTTAGATCTGCTTGTTCTCTCTGTGAAAATAATCTAATGTGTAGAAATGCTTGAGTGTATCTGGACATCCAAGTCAAACAATTCATTAGGGAGGCTTGTTGCTCTTTTTCACTGCTGGTCTGGGCGTACTTATGGCCGCCGCAATACGAGGCTCTTCTGATTGTAACGACTGGAGTGGACTTTGACTCTATTCGTCCAGGGGTGACGCCGGTAGCTATACACTACTGCCTTCTGACTCCTTAGAACTACCTTTTGTTCAGATTTTTATGGACGTACGCCACCTACAAATTAATATGTGCATTCCGGTGCGGGGGATATTTTGAACGCAATCACAAATCTGCATGTTCGGATCCTTCTGATTATTTAATAACGTAGTACTCCGTCAGATATCTGTGGGGGAGGTATTACAGACAACAGACGTCAGTCGGAATATTATACCGACACTATATAGGGACATTCACGTGGTCCGGCCGTAATTTGACATTATATTCTCTACAACCTTGGGTTGACTATCGCCTTGATTCTGAAAGTGGGACTTGTTCGATACGGAAATCTCTTGCCCTGATGAAGTTCCTTTAAAAGGAACGAAACGCGTTGGCTGTTGTCCTGTTTTAACCTAAAGAAGAATAAAGACATATTGATTATTGTGACTTCATCCCTGGTGCTGCCTCCATTTTTTTATTTAATTCATTAGGGAGTGTTATCTTATGGGTAAGCTCAATTGTCCAGCCCACCACGTCTGACAGACTATGAACAACGTGCTGCCAGAAGGAGTGATATCTATGCCTTTTCCACCCTGTACATAATAAATGACCATCTGAGTCTCCACATCTCAGTCACATTGGGGTATCTTGCTGAATATTCCAGAGCTTCGTACACATTAAACTGGATGTAGATGTATTAACTGGATTATTCTGAGCCAAGAATAAATTATGACCTTCTGTGCGGCCACAAGAGTGTGTTCTACCATTCTTCGTCTGCTAGGGAACCAAGGTCTGCCTCTTATGACTCTCAAAGGATGGGGAAGATGTCTGGAGTTTGGAGTGGTAAAGCTACGATATTTTGTACTTTCTTATCTCCCCATCATCGGTTTGGGTCATAGTGGGTTAAATTTGGGGAAGTTCTCCTGGCTGCGTATTTAAGGGAACTAGGCATGGTGAAACTGGAGATAACAGATAGAGCGAGGGCAAAGTCCAACTGAAGGTCTGCAAACGGCACTATTGAGTTTCACGTCAGTCTGGGTCTCATGCCACCACTTGAGCACCATGTTTGTGGCTGGGGGCAGATTATTAAGGATGTGACCCATTTAATAAGTGCAGTCTATGAAGGTGTCCCTTTGGTCACTGTTCTGCTGTGAAAGTGGGGTCCGTGTTGGAACCTTACACCCATTCCTTTACCACTACTATTTGTTAAGCACTGTAATATGTTGGCCCTGCCAAAGCCACTGTCAAATGGGGATTTATAACATTTAATCATCAAAATTCTGGAGATACCCCTCTCCCTTAGAATTCCCTGCATTAATTCCAGGGACGATACTTACCATGTTTCAGGACTGGGCTAGCTGCAGCCTCTGCATGCCCCCGCAGAGAAACTGGATCAGGTCCTGCATGCTATAGTGGATAGCAGGACGGCCTTGGATTGCAAGATAGACACAGTGACGGTTGAGGTCTTTGAGCTTCCCTCCAAGAATTAGTGCCACAGGCATCGAATCGTCATAAACAACTTGCTGATGTTATGTACAGAATTTGAATTCTAGTGCAAAGAGCGGAGGACATGGAGGGTTGCTCCCACTGCAACAACGTCCGCATTGTTGGATTACTCGAGGGGACAAAGAGGTCTATCCTCACAAATTCATTGAGAACTGGCTGACAAAACATATGGCCCGGTTCTGGTCCAAGCGGTTCCGGCAGGATTCTCAATTCTGAGGGCTGACAGGCTAGCTAGACGAGGGGGGGGGGATTGGCTATTGTCTTTAGGGACTATCTGTCAGTATCTGGCTCTTCAGTAGGAAGTGGTCTGGAGTGTGAAACCCGGTCTTTTCAAATTGGACTCAGCAAAACCTACACCTTCAGAGGCCTATTAGTTTACCGACCTTCGGGTACAAAAACCTCTTTCTTAAGTCCATTCCTAGAATCCAGTACTGATTCTTCAGATTTCTCAGTGCTGGGAGACTTTAACTTTCATTTGGATAAATCAGACGATTGTGATACTTCCTCTTTGGTCGATATGTTCACCAATTTTGATTTACGTCAGCTGGTAGCGCATCCCACTCATGCAGCAGGACACATACTAGATGAAATCTTCACAAGCAATTCCTCACTGAAGGTCATAGATGTGATGCCTTTATTATAGTCAGACCACAAAGCCGTGATGTTCAGAAATAGCACACCATGTCCTCAATCCAGACATAACAATTCTTTCTCTGTTACTAGAGGCCGTGCCTGGCAAAATATCGATCCCATCGAATTTCAAACATTGCTATCCAACACCTAGCCAAATGCTAAATCAGATTCAAACTCAGCAGCCCTTATCTACTCCTCCTGGATCAGTACAGCAGTGGAGTCTCTAGCTCCGGAAAGATCCTTTCTCAATCGGAGAAAAACCCCTTCAGGGCCATGGTTCACCGAAAAGCTCAGAGTGCAAAAAAAACTATGTCGGAAGAAAGAAAGATAGTGGAGATCCAATATAGTTATTAGTTAGTTTTTTACCAATCCAGAACTAGTTACCTTTCAAAGGATTACTCCAGTAACATGGTCAGACCACCATTTGGTAGCTTTCCAACAAAAAACCCCCACAAATCAACACACCCAACAGCACCATACATGCATCCACCTATTAATCGTGGAACAAACTCAATTTGGAATACTTAGAAACACAACTGACATCCAACACGGATCTAGACACAATAAATTCCGTTCAAAAACTTTGCGTGGCTTTTGATAGCCTAATACCACTAAGAACAACAAAACAGGACAGGAAGGGGCATAGAATCTGCCCTCATCACCATCATGACCTGAAAAGCACAGTAGACTGAAACAGGGTTGCTTCACGCCTTCTCTTGGACCTCTCAGCTGCCTTCAAGACAGTTGGCCATGACAAAGTTCCAACCTAAGAAAAAGGAGAATGTAATTGTAGACAATAGAAGCAGTCAAATTAATCCAGCCAGCAGTCAAATTAATCCAGCCAACGTGTTTCGTCCAATATGGACATCATCAGAGCTGTAAATTTAAAACAAGCATCATATCAATAATCATGGTCATTTCAAAACTGTTCTGTACCAACATGATATATCATTTGAATAATCAATGTTAATTCATGATACCCCAAAACAACCTTCAAGACTCCCTGCCTATATACAATCTATCCATAAACATTCTGTAAACAACCAGTACATTCTTGACTGCTTCTATTGATGTATCGTGGATTGAATAAAATTTGGAATTGATAATTCAACTAAAAGACTCCCAAGAGACCATTTATGATTGGATGATAAAGAGCATACTGATGGAGAATATACCTCTTTGAACTATTGTAATAATTAAGGACTGACAATTACACGCTCCTTTTTCTTAGGATGGAACTTTGCTTGGACGTGGCCCAGTGGTAGTGGAACCACATTAAGTTGAGTGTGATTGGAACATTATAGGACTTCCCGGATTGTACAGCAGTGCGCCCTTGGTTTTAGCCCTCAATGCCAGCAAGCTGTGTTTTTGACAGTTGGCCATGACACCCAAATCAAAGACTCTAAAAAGCCGGCATAGAGGGGTCTGCACTCGACTGGATCACATCCTACCTTCAAAACAGAACAAATGTCATCCATACTCCCCCTTTCTCATCCAAGCCATACTTCACAAAAGCAAGGTCCCTCAAAGCAATATCATCTTAACCATGCTTCAACATCTACATGAAGTCATTACTGGCAATGTTCAATGAATTTCAGCTCACATGCTATAACTATGTAGGTGGCACACAAATACTCCTTAAACTGGAAAGCCCTAAAGACATTTGAAACTCAAACATCTTCAGTTGTCTCAGCGTCGTTAATCTGTGGATGACACAGAGCAATCTCAATTTGAATGCTTCCGAAACTGAAATAGTCACATGTGACGATTGGGAAAATTATGACTCCCTCTGTGCCTGCTCTGATGATCTGGGGCCACCTCCTAAAGTATCTAAGGAGGTAAGAAACCTTGGAATTACTATGGAGTCCAAGTTATTAGTGAATGCCCAAGTGGACAAATTAGCAAGATCAAGCTTTGTTACTATGAAAACTCTACAACGCATCTTCCCCCATTGGGATTTCCACACAAGGTCCAGGCTACTATCTGTCTTGTACTGTCTAAACTCAATTACGCCAATGGCCTCTACCACAGATCCCCTTTATCAACTACCCCTTTATCAACTATGAAAAGACCACAATGGATTCAGAACTCTGCTGCCAGACTACTCCTACATGTAAAGCCACAAGCCCACATCTCCTCCACATTGAGGGCACTGCATTGGTTACTGGTTGCCAGAAGATCCTACTTCAAGCTGATTTGTATCACCCACAAAGCAATACATGGAACAGGACCGTTTTTCATCAGGAATAAAATCACCAAATACATTCAACAAAGGAACCCTGCTCAAGATTGGCATCTCGTCTCAACATGTTGATAGGTCACTGCATAGTTTTTATACAAGTTATTTGTTTAGATGCTTATGGGTCTCTGTTTTATTTATCTATCACAGTATGTAAATATCATCATAACTATTTTATCTACCAGTGCCTCACTATTGAAATATTGAGGAAAAGATACACTTAAAACAAAAATTGTTAGAAAAAATACACAAATAAATTTGCTTCAAGTACAGCAACACTTGAAAGTCTGAGTTTATACAAAACAACTTTAAACCCCAATAAATTATCTTCATTATACGTGTATACCCTTTCTATGTAGTCATGTTTCTATATATTTATAACTTTACTCCTACTGTAGAAGAAGAAGAAAAAAACTTTAACTCTCTCCATTGCACTACTCTGTCTCACACTTTACCTCTCCCAATATATCCTCTACCTCCACTCTCTGACTCTTCCCAAACCTCATTCTACTATTATGATCTCCACAATAACCCTTTCTAGACTCTTCCCTCCTCTATTCCTCCTGGCTCATCCCAAACCTTATTTTATTACTATGAACTCCCAAATAACCCTATCTAAATTCTTCACTCATGTATCCCTCCTTTAACTCATTCCAAACCTAATTTTACTACTATGATCTCCCTAATCCCTTTCTAGAGACTCTTCCCTCCACCATCTCCTCTTTTACTCATCCCAACCCTCATCTTACTACTATGATCTACCAAATAGCACTTTCTAGACTCCCTCCCTCTTCTATCCCTCTATTATCCTATTCAATCCAACTAACAGACTCACATCTCCACCACTCAAATAAACTCATATTTCCCTTTACTAATCCACAACTAATCCTTCTGGGTTCCGGAGTAGCGCGCTACTCTCCAAAATGCGCTTTGACGCCTTGTCAGGGGTAGTAATAGCTATGTAAATAAAATTACAACTGTGCGCAGCTATATGTTACGCTGCTGCCCTTGGGTTTAGAGTTGGGTAGTTTACACAGAGAGGTCTGGTGACCTAATATTCGTATGATACAGTTCCGACATGCTACTAGAGGGGTGTTGGGAACACAGCGCATCTTCCAGATCTGATACCTCCCCTCCCAATCCTGGCGAACATTTCTCCCCACCTTACTATACTCCACACTCCATGGCTAAACTTTCGAAAAATCTCCTGGAATGTAAGAGGGATGTCCTCAGCAAGAAAGCTCTACAATATCCACACCTTCCTCAAGCGCGTGCTGGGGGCCTCACGTAGCCTTCTTGCAAGAGACCCACCTGACGAAAGGCAAAGGCCCCAAACTCCAACGGCGGTTGAGGGGTCAATGCTGTTGAACAGATCATTCCAGTTATGGCAAAGGGGTATTAATTTGGATTAGGCCCATGGTCTCCTTCACCTGTATCAAGACAGTCATTAACCCAGATCGAAGATATGCTCTAGTCGAAGGGGTATTAGATGGCAAGACAGTCTTGCTGGGCTGCATAAATTCCCCACACTCAGGACAATCCCAATTGCTGGCATACCTCTATACTCAACTTCTTCAATAATCTCACCTCTCCTGGATCTTGGGTGGGGATCTCAACTGTGTCTCAACCCCCTCATGGATAGATCATACTCCTCCACTGCCGAAAATACAAGTGATTTGCCTTGTCAAATACCGAACACAATTGGTCGCTCGCTTGGCCCCGGTGAATGCCTGGAGAGCCCAACACACAAGGTTATTCCTTCTACTCTCCCCCACACAACCTTCATGCCCATCTGGACTGTTTTCTCTGTCCCAGTTCAATCCAACTACTGGTCTGTAATACTGAATATCTCGGCAAAGCTGTCTCGGACCACAACCCCTTCTTAATACAACTCACATGGGGGGTTGCACCTTACTAGTTCCAAACTGTTGTCTACAACCTTCTGTTCTATAGGACCACGCCTTTCGGGAGTAATTCAAGGGCAAGATTAGTAACTACTTTGCCGAGAATAGTGGCTCAACCTCTTCCCGTCTTGTTGAATAGGATGCATTCAAAACATGACTGAGAGATCATTACATGTGTACAGTGACAGGGCCCCGCAAGTCAGTGGTGGCAGACCTGGAAAAAACTGAACACTCCCTCATGGATTTGAAGAGGGAATCACTATCTGCCCAAATGATTGAATCTCTGAGGTGCGTTGATTCCAAAGCATAGATGGCCAAAACACATACTTAAGGTGATGAAGCCGGGAGGTTGCTGGCCTGGCTGATCAAACAACATGCAGGTAGGACTCCTATCTCTGCTATCCACTATTTCTCAGACAAAATAGTATACTCACAATCAGCCGTTCATTCTGGCTTTTGCTCCCATTACCGCTCAATATATAACAATGACCTTTCCTTGGCGGGAGCTCACATTGCTGGGTTCATGGAGAACCTAGCCCTTGTGCAGATCCCAGATGACGGTGAAGAGACCATGGACAGCCCGATAACGGAGCACGAGATCAGAGGCGCCATCCAAGATTTCAACACCTGTAAATCTCCATGACTTGATGGCCTTTCGATTGAGTTTTATAGCACATACATGTCTCTTCTGCTCCTGAAATTAAAGATCTACTAGAGGGCTCTCTGTCCCCCACCTTGTGTGAGGCTCTTTTGGTCTCCCTCCTCAAACTGGGTCGAGATTGCGTGGATGTTTCTTCCTATATTCCTTAGCCATTCGTAACAATAATTATAAGATTTTCAGCAAAATACTAGAGACCAGAATACAATCAGTGATCCCTGATCAAAATGGCTTCATCTCTGGCAGATCAACCTCTCTTGAAATCTATTGCCTGCATAGATTACTAGAGGAAGAACCACACAGGTGACCCTATTCAGCATGCTTGATTTGGAAAAGGCACTCAACATGCTCTATTGGGACTACAGGTCTGTGGTACTACAGGGATTAGGAATGTGTGATTAGGCTGATTAGCTACTCTATACGCGACCCTTAATTAAGGTAAAAACTGGACAGCTTATATCCAAATCCATTCCTGTAAAATGAAGCTCTAGACGGGGGTGCCCACTCTCACCTTTGCTATTTGCGTTGGTGGTAGAGCCAATGGCTCTTTGGCTCCACCAATTGGAGCATGACTGGGGGATCCCATTAGGAGGTGAGACTCATATGGTGTCTCCATATGCAGAGGATATCCCAGTATATCTAAAGGGCATCGGTGGGGGAGTAACAGAGGTAGCAAAAACACTTCGAACCTTTAAAGCGGCCTCGGGCCTAGGCGTCAACTGGCCCAAAACTTGCCTGTTACCATTAAATTCTGCATGCCCTGCACAAACCATTGTTATTGTGGTAGACAGACATCAAGTACGCTGGAGAAATTCTACCTTCCACTATCTGGGTATTAACATTGATCATTCCAAAAAAGATTTGCTAGTAGGTAACTTATTGTGTGTGGTCTCCTCCCTAAGGGCCCAAATAACCTTTTGGATGTCACTGCATCTATCAATCCTGGGCCAGTGTTGCATTCACTAAGATGGGGATGGTGATGGGGATGCTGCCGCAGTTACTTTATTGTTACTCCAACTTACCACTCCGGGTGCCCAGATTCTTTTTTCGCACCTCAGATGCCATGATGGGAGACTTGATATGGAACAATGGACCTAGAGTGGCACTAGCCAAACTCAAGTCCCCCACGGATCAGGGAGGCATGGGTGCCCTGGATTTTGAACATTACTATCTGGTAACGCAGCTGCAGTGGTCCGCCCGACTACTAGCTAGTCAGCATTTTCATGAACCGAGGGGCCACACCAAACAGCTGGCACCAGATATCACCTGCAAAACCGTTTTTCCTGGTGCCCGAAAGCCAGTACCCATAAATAGACTGATATACATAGTGCTCATCAGCTATCATAGAGCATTTGTCATTATGTCAGACATTGTGCCATATGCACCTGGAAACCCCCTGAGGTGCCTCCACTGTTTTGGAGGGGGCTCAGCATCCGGACCTGGTATATGGTGGGAAAACACCAGGATTAGTTGCCTAGGTGACACCTTTCAAGATGGAGCTCTGATTCCATTTGACACAATGACCGAACAATAAAAGTTACCTGTGGGCCAATTCTTGACACATCGGCAGGTACTGGCTACACTAACTACCACTTAGATTATTACTGACACTGAGCCATTCTCTCACCTGTTGCCTCAAACACCTTTCACCATCGGACCGGGCCTTAAACTGGTCCTCATGGCTTGTTGAAGTGATCCCAAAACTCACTGTAGCTCCTCTGCTAGAACTCCGCTCCAAATGGAATACAAGCCTTGAGTCCCCTCTTACTCAGAAAGAATAGGACAAGGTCCTCTCTCTCCCACACAAAGTTTCACGGAACACCAGTTTTGAATACATTCAGTTCAACAGATTACATAGGGCATATGAAAGAAAGCCATCACTGGTCAGAAAACAGCAGTTTATTCCTTCAGTACAGCAGCACCGAGCCTCCAGCCGCAACTGCCTACCAGAGAACCCAGCCCCGTTCTACATTCCAATATTACACTTACAGCGCGAGCTAAGCCATTGCACGGACCCCACATATCCCCTTTCCTTACAATGAAGAAAACTGGACAGACCCCACAAATCCCCTTTGCTATAATAAAGAAAACTAAACAAAATACACAAGATATAAAGCATAGAAGGAAAATCTGAAAAACAAAGATATGAGTTGTCCACGAAATGAGGCACCAATTCACTAAAAATTACAAGATACAAAATGCATGAACACCACAGTACGCAGCATTAGTACATAACATATTCGTCAAATCTCTTGGGTACACACTTACTTTTAGGAGTGCTAACGCGATTTCCACCCACATCCCTGCTCCTACCCTCCTCTGACACCGGCACACCCATTTTCTTATACACAAAATCGGCCTTAGAACCAGGTACCACCACAATCATACTTTTGCTCCACACTTTACCATTCTCTAACACCACCACGCGGTCCTTGACTTGCCTCACCACCATGGGTGAAGAGAACTTAGATTGGCCCTTCCTAACATGGCGAGGGATGACAACCCTAATCAGATCACCAACCCTCACGTCAATTTCTCTTTCACGACCATTAACTTTAGCGCAATATTTTTCCTGCACACGCTTGCGCACATCCAACACCTTTCCTACCTTCACACAATCAAGTGTTTTCCTCCCCATCCACTCCCTGTTGAACCGGGTACATGCCACCCTGCCTCTTCACAATGAAAATGGAGACATACCCGTACTGATATGAGGAGTTGTTCTTATAGCCCATAACATGTCACGAATAACTTCCTTCCAATCCAACCCATTTATCAATGCTAGCTGCAGTTGATCTTTGATTACACGGTTCACCCTTTCCACAAGACCATTGCTGCGAGGGTGATAAAAAGATGTTATTATGTGTTTGATACCATTAGATTTGAGAAATTGATCCATCTCTTTGGAGACCAATTGAACACCGTTATCCATCACCAACTCCTCAGGGAAACCCTCCCTTACAAATACCTCCTGAAAGAAATTAATGATTACACTTGAATTCATGCTATTGACAAATTTCAACTCAGTCCACTTGGACATGTAGTCACCCAACACCAACGCATACTTGGGCGAACTTCCATGAACCCCGAAAGGACCGGATATATCGAAAGCCAACTTATGCCAGGGCACACCATCGCTGTCTATAGCCTGTACTGGTAATGGCACAACAACCTGTGGCTTATCACTCAAAATGCATGCATTACATTCCCTCACATAATGTTCCACCTCTTTGTCAATCCCAGGCCACCAAAAATCTTCACAAACTCCTTTTCATTGCTCGCATTCCCATGTGCCCCTCATGGGCAAATTCCAAAATTCTTGACCTCAATGCACCAGGTACTGCCATCTGTCACACCTAAAAAGGACATCACCAGCCAAAGTCAACTCCTTAGCAGATCTCCAAAATGGGATTAGTGCTCTTTCCATGTCACGAGCATATGGCCACAGCCCTACCACGTACTTAATCACTTTCTGTAATACTCAATCTTTATCAGTAGCAGCACACCATTCCTCTTCAGACAACACACCACCAGTAATAGCATTCACAGAACACACCAATTCCAAATCATCTTTACCATCCTCACTCTTCTCAACCTCTTCTTTGATTGGCAGACGTGACAAACAATCCGCACCGGAATTCCGGGCACCTGGAACAAATTGCAAGATATATTGATACTCCTGCATGCGATATTGCCATTTTCCAATGCAAGGAGTTGACCTTCCACCACTGTCAGTTTTGAAAAGCTCAACCAATGGCTTGTGATCGGTACGCTGGATGAATTGATCGCCCCACAAGAAATTCCTAAAGTAATGAACACCCCACCACAAACCCAAAGCTTCTTTTTCTATTGTGGAATATGTTGGTTCAGCACCACGAAGCGTCCTAGACACGAAAGCAATGATCTCCTCTTTGCCATCATATCTTTTCTGCATCAAAACCGCACCCAAACCATGGTTGCTGGCGTCCGTAGTGATAAAGCATGTGTCATGGGTATTGAGGGGTTGCGCAGTCACAGTCTCATTCTTTATCAAGTCAAAAACATTCTGACACTCGTCACTCCATTCGTATGACACACCTTTCTTCAAAAGTTCCCGAAAACACGCAGTTTTGCTAGAGAAATTGCTCACAAACTTGGCATTGTATTCGATCAAACCTAGAAACAACCTAAGTTGATCCTTACCACTAGGTGCAGGTGCATCCTCAATAGCCCTTAACAGTTTTAACTTGGGCTAGATTCCTTTACTTGAAACATGATGACCAAGATAGTCCACCCCATCACAGCAAAAAGTACATTTCTCTTTCTTCAAAGGCAAACCAGAAGCATTCAAAACTTTCTCTAACCTATCATCATGTTCACTGTTATTACTTCCATAAATCAAAATATTGTCTTGGAAGCATAGCACTCCACTTATGTCCTTGAACAAATTGTTCATGAGCCTTTGGTAGATAGACGATGCAGATGGTAAGCTAAATGGCATCCGTCTATAACGAAAAGCTCCTTCAGGAATGACAAAAGAAGTCAAATGTCTCGACTCCTCACATAACTCCACCTGATGGTAGGCTGCCAATATATCCAAAGTTGTAAATACTGCAGCACCATTTAATGTGGACAACAATTCATTGATGTTAGGCAGAGGTTGCCGATCAACCCAAATATTAGCATTTAGGTTGTGCAAGTCCACACACAATCTCAAAGATTTGTAAGATTTGCGCGCTATTGCGACCGGAGCTAACCATTCAGATCCTTTGATAGGTTCAATGATGCCCAGTTTGCACAACTAATCCAACTCTGATTTAAGCTCATTCCTCATGTTGAGGGGAACACGCCTCACTTTGTGCACCATAGGTACTGCACTATCCTTTAAAATGATTCGATGTTTAAACCCTTTCAGCTTGCCAAGAGAATCAGTGAAAACGCCAGGATACTTCACTAACCACTTAAATTCATCTACATTGCACACCGCTTTGTTACATACCTCCAATAACCGTTGTCTGGTTAAGACCAAATCAGGATGGTTGGGGTCCAAAATTGTGTCCAAATTTCCCTGCTCATTCCATCTCCATTGGACCCACCATTGGCTACAAACACCGTGCCAGTGGATGTTTTGTTATCAAATCCCAATGTAGCTTTAAATTGGCCTAAAACTTCCACCTTCTTTCCTTCATATGCAAAACTTTTCACATGAGATTTGCTCAAACTGTGAATATTCAATCTGGCCAAATCAGATTCTCCAATCAACGTCAACGGCGAACCTGAATCAGCCTTTACTGATACTTCAACATCATTTACACAAACTCACATATGGGAGGTTTCCTTCTGACAATGTGATGCACGGCTGACACTACATTCTCAACATGCAATGATGATGAAGACAACATTAGAATCCCACTCCCATCTTCATCAGATTGACCACCATCTGCAATGGATTTAATCACCGTGTCGCCTCGTCCCCTATGACTTACACACTCTTGCGAAATGGCCCGCTTACCACACTTGAAACACACAACATTTGAAGATGGACAGTGTCTTGCGGTGCTCACATGTGTTCGGCTACCACAACGGAAACACACTACGTCCACACGCTCACTAGATATCTTAACATTTGACCGGGAATTGGCTACACAAGGTTTGTCCAAAGGTTTCCCCTTCCCCTTATCTACATTGTCTGTCATTGCGTTCACTTCATGTGTAGACGTGCCTCCACCCATCTCCCTCATACAGTGTTGAGAGTGCTCAATACTCCTAGCAATGGTCAATGCTACTTCCAGACTAGGATCCTCGGTGGACAATAATCTCTCTTGAATCTTTTTGTTGTTAGTTTTTTCAGTTAGTTGATCCCTTATGATTTAAACCTTGAGGTCATGATAGTTGCATGTTATAGCTAAGGTGTGTAACGCGGCTACAAAATCATCAATAGGTTCACCTGGAGCTTGGCAACGTTGTAAAAAAATTTGTGTTGTTCCAACACCACATTCTCCTTGGGGTTAAAACGCTTATTCAGAATGAACACTACAGAAGCATACTCATCAACCATATGGTTCACAGACAGAATATCGACAACTAAAATATCCCCATACCAGAATATAGAGTTATAAATACAGATGTCAAAAATATCGACATCCTATATTTATAATGGTAAGTACAAAAATATCGGGAAAAATATTGATGTCATAAATATAGTTGTACAAAATATCGTTTTATATATATATATATATATATATATATATATGTGTGAGGCTTTCTGTTACTTAAACAGATTCAAGCATCTTGGTATGTCCGAAGTACTTCTTTTTCGAATGAAGGAAGAAACGTTGAAATATATATATATATATAATAAATTAATAATTATTAAATATATTAAAGAATAAAATTATTTAAAAAAATAAATTAGATTTAATATACATTTTAACAAATATAACAAATAAACTTAATTTAAAATAGTTAAACACATATATAATAATTAATATATATATATACTTTAAAACAATAATTAAACTTAAATTACATTTTAATGTATTCATAATTTCATTTTAAATAAAAATTTAACAAATAAATATATATATATATATATATACACACACACCAATAACATAAAATCTATTTAAAAAAACATTATATTATAAATTAAAACATCAAACTATTTAAAAATCTTTAAACCTACATTTCCAACCCCAGTCGGTGCAACAGTAGGGAAAGTGTTGGATAGCGGTGGGGTAAAAATTACTATTCCCACTCCAATCAGTGCAACTGTAGGGAAAGTGTTGAATAGTTGAGGGATAAAAATTATTATTCCCACTCCTGTGAGTGCAACAGTAGGGAAAGTGTTGGATAGCGGAGGGATAAAATTTAATATTCCCACTCCAGTCAGTGCAACAGTAGGGAAAGTGTTGGATAGCGGAGGGGTAAAAATTACTATTCCCACTCCAATGAGTGCAACAGTAGGGAGAGTGTTGGATAGCGGAGGGGTAAAAATTACTATTCCCACTCCAGTGAGTGCAACAGTAGGGAAAGTGTTGAATAGCGGAGGGATTCCCACTCCAGTGAGTGCAACAGTTGGGAAAGTGTTGGATAGCAGAGGGATAAAATTTACTATTCCCACTCCAGTCAGTGCATCAATAGGGAAAGAGTTGGATTGTGGAGGGGTAAAATTTACTATTCTCACTCCCGTCAGTTTAAAATTAAAAACAAACAAAATATCATCTACAAAATAAAAATATTTTTATAAAAAGTAAATAAAAAATATAAATATGTTAAAATTAAAAATATATATATTTAAAATAAAAAAACATATAATATTAAATACATATCACAAATACCTACAAATATTATATGAAATAGAATAAAAACATGGGGGCTGATCGCGATAGCGGACGGACTTTAGTACATCCCCGCCAGCCTGTGAATGGCGGTTGAACCGCCATACACAGGCTGGCGGGTATGCAGCATCCTAATCTGGTGGATGGTGCCTGCTAGGCACTGCCACCATTTTAGAGATGCTTGGTGGGTCCGTCAGGCAATCGATTGCCTGTGGCAGACCCGTGGCGTCGGACTTTGCGTACGCCAGCACACCGCCCGCCATCGTAATATGGCGGGCGGAGAAGTGCTTCTTGATGGCGGGGAAACCGCCAACGGCAGGCTGCCGGTGGCAGTTTCTCCGCCATCGTAATCAGCCCCATAATTTTCAAACAAATAAATATTTTTGTTTAGAAATTATTTATTACCAAAAACATTAATTATTACATACATTTAGGGGCCGATTCCGATTCGGGCCAGAAATCACACCGACCGAGCCGGACCCGGAGAGATTTCCGACCGAATCGGACCCTAGCAGCCCGACCGAACGAGTACGATGCGCACGTATGCTATCGGACTCGAGTCGGTCGGACTCCCATTGAAGTCAATGGGAGCCGGTCGTACAACGCGTACGCGGGCTCCCATTGACTCAATGGGTGCGAGGCGAACAAGGGCGCCCTACAGTGTGTACGCGGCGAAGCGACTCGCGGCGTACACGCACAGGTAGGGGGACCCATGGGTCCCCCTGTGTGCGACTCGCGCAGCTACGCATACAGGGGGGTCCGACACGGACCCCCAAAGTACGGCTCCGACTGCTTCTTCGAGCCGGACGGCGCGAGTCAGTCGGACTGCTCGCGGCACGCATCGTACTTGCCCGGCCGGGGAACGTCTCCATTGCGCGGTGCGAGGCGTGTCCGAGCGAGTCGGTCGGTGCGGCTGGGACCCGCGAACGAGTCGGTCGGCGAATTCGCACGCGCTCGCATCGTACTCGCTCGCCCGGACGCACGTACGAATCGGTCGGGAAAAAGGGCTCCAAATCGGATCCGGTTCAGCCGAATCCGATTCGGTGCCCTACCGGCCGAGATCGGAATCGGCCCCATAGTCTCTTTGCTTCCTACCCTAAAAACACCACACAACTCACAACCCACATCCAAAAAAAAGATTTGCATAATTAACATCATTAATTTTCAATTAAACAAATATTATTAATTAAAATACAAATTAAAACACATAAAATGTAATTAACTTCCCAGCCTTTACACCTATAACCCCCACAACCCACACCAAAAATTAAACTGTAAAAAAATTAATTACACAATTAAAAAGAAAATTTCATTAAATAACTAATAGTATTTAACAGCTAATTATAAACTAAGGAAAATTAATTTATCCCACCCTTCACCCCTATAAACCCAAAACCCACACACAAAAAAAGTAATTTAACAATTACCCTAATTATCAATTAATTTATATTAATTATCAACCAATTAATAATTAATTAAAAATACTTTTTTTCCCACCCTTTACCCCTAAAACCCCACAACCCGCAACTAAAATGAATGACACAATTTCCATATTTAATTGTCAATTAATTAATAAATATTAATTAACCACTAATTATTAATTAATTAAAAATAAATTACTTCCCACCCTTTACCCCTATAAGCCCCATAACCCGCGACTAAAATTAATTACACAATTACCATAATTGTCAATTAATTAATATTAATTAACTAATTATTAATTAATTACAAATAAATTATTTCCCACCCTTTACCCCTATAAACCCCACAACCTGCACCTAAAATATACCCCAAAAAATGAAAAACACAATTAACATTATAAAATCTCAAGTAAATATGAATAAATAAAAAATATTAATTCATATATTATAATTAAATTACTTCCTACCCTATTCTCCTATAAACCCACAACGGAACTAAAAAACACAAAATTTAATTAAAATAAAATTAATAACTACTAAAAATGTAACACATATATTAAAAAACATAAACAATACTTATACAAAAAAAATACATCACATGCATTTAAAATATATACTAAAATACATAACACTAATTAAAAATCGATATTTTAAACAACTATATTTTTGCAAACGATATTAATGACATATATTTTTAAAATCGATATTTCTTACCTTAACGTATATATTCTTCACCACAATATTCTTGCTGTCGATATTTCTGTGTCACGGTATTTAAAACTGGACATTAGTGTAAGTCGACAATTCCAACTCGATATTTTGACTGAATACCCAACCATATAACCATCTCCATCTTCACCAGAGCCTGCATGCATCAGTACCGTCTCACCAGGCAATGTCTTGAGGATACTCTAGCCTTCAGCACCTAAATTATATACCAACAGAGCTTTTTTCTTCTTTGACGTAAACGTATCCCCATCAATGGACTCCAAATAGGCCTTGAATGCCTCATACCACCGTTCCCAACTTTAATATTGGGGTGCCTGGCACACTCAAAAATGCAGGAGATGGAGAAATCTTCTCCATGGTTGCCTAAACAGTTGCTACTGGAGATGCTGAAATGATGCTGTGGCGCAAAGCCCAAAATCACCACCAAAAGTTGTTAAAATTACTGTATACCGGGTGTGCCTGTCACCGTTTGTTCCAATCAGGGTAAAAATGCAGCAAAATGACTCTCAAATGTTGCTAACAGCAATAAAAAATTACCGTATACAGGGTGTACCTGTCACCGTTTGTTTGAATTTGAGCCGGAATGTAGGCAGACAGACAGGCTACTTCCACTCTGTGAATGCTTGTTTCCCCGCATTCAATAGCTGGGGCACTGACAGGCAGCGTACGCAGATCCTTCCTAAGATGGCGGTGGACGTCGGCGTGCAACGTCAACGCGACTTTTGCAATATTTTCGCCGTTGTCACAATCCAAAATGGAGGTGGCGTGATGACGCTGAGGAGGGTGTTACAGCAGTTGGAAATGGAGTTGACCAAATCCCTGGGGGATCAACGCCGTCCCAATACCATGGGAAGCGGGAGCCAGGAATCACCACACATCCGCTCCGGATGTCGACGCCGATTGCAAATGAGGGCGCAAAACTCAGGACACGCCAGCAACACGGACGCCCGGGGCCACGACTACTGTTCGAGCGGCTCCCGCTTCGTGGGTTCCTCGGTGCTGCCACTCATCGCCAGTGAAAGGAAGCCAACACTGGTAAGAAAACAGCAGTTTATTCCTTCAGTACAGCAGCACCGAGCCTCCAGCCGCAACTGCCGACCAGACAACCCAGTCCCGCTCCACATTCCAATATTACACATACAGAGCGAGCTAAGCCATCGTATGGACCCCAAAGCATACTTGCCGCCTGCACACCTGCAAATAATTTAATCTACAGCCAGTGCTGATTGACCTCATTGCCATGTTCCTAATGCGATATAACACATATCTGAAAGAGACACGTTAGTGACAGATTCCTTACCTTAGAATATCCCCAGGCAAGGAATCTGTCACTAACTACTGTCTCTTACAGATATATCGTTACACAAGTTAGTAACTTGTGCGTTCTGAACCTACCCCTTTCTCTCTCTTACTAGCGTTGGTTATGCACCATATTGATCTCTGTAACAGGCTGCTGGGGACTATATCTTAGAGACCTGTTTCTTGGGCTTACTCACACACCCAAAAACTGGCAAGGTGATCTGTATATTTATGGGCCTCGCCCCCAGATGCTCTGTCACCATGAAATGGAAGTTGTCTTCCCCAGTTAATGTTCTCCGCTAGTGCACTTCATACTTCAATGGCCTGAGACAGGGGCTGGGGCTCTGTGCAGGGAGAAGGCCAGGGGACTCTAAAATGCCCCAATATGGCTCATTGGGAAAAACTGATTTTTACTTTCGAAGAACATATCAAGGATGACGTCAGACTCCCATGATTGGCTGGGCTGAAAAACATCTCACTATTCCCTACCATCTTATACCTTATACGCATCACAACATTCATGGCTCTGTTTGTTATACTTCCCCTCTCATCCCTTCACAGATATCCGTAGCTTTTCATGCATACCACATAGTGTCCGGGTCGTGCATTGAAGACTAGCGGTGGAGGCCCAGCACTCTTACATGTCTTTCCATTGTTACCATCCATATAAACTATCGCCAGGCTTGCCGCCATTGTGTTCTCCTTTTTTTTCCTATTCTCCTTAATTTCAGATGATGTAGTTTGTGCTCTACTTACCTTCTCGGTTCCTTGAATGTCTACAGCTGTCAACAGTGATGCTGGGTCAGACTAATGTTTCGATTAAACAACCAGTTTATTCTTCCACATCATCGCTGCCAGAGATATACTGATTGCATATATACTGCAACATTTCAGTGTTGCTAAGGATACTATCATTTTAAATTAAATTTAAATAATTACATTTATAAAATTTAAATCATGTAAACTATATAATTTGTTAATCTAACCGCTTGCAATAAAACAGTTTAAAAAGAATATGAAGAAGTTACAGTGGTTACTTTGAGTGACCAAATTCTACAGTAGAATCTTAAAGATTTGGGATGTACTTATACACATTATTTTAGATAAAAGACTGGACCCCTGTGGAACTCGATAAGGTACAGGGAAGATTAATAACTTCACCACTTCTATTTTCACCCAAACATACCGGCCCAATAAGGGGGCAGAATTTTTTTTTCCAGCCAACTCAAACACCCTTGCCTGATGAAGCCTCTGCACCAAGGTACTCTGCTTCATGGTCAAGAGTGTCAAAAGCTGCTGTTGGGTCTAATAGCATCAGAGGTGCTACCTCCCCTTTGTCTCTTACCGTACAAATTGATCCTTCCATTCTATCATGTTTAATTACAATCTTGAATTATTTGATTTCAGTTAATGCCTCGGAGCCTTTTACTTCTAAGAGATTGGAATGGCAGAAGTGGCGCCACTCTGTGCAACTGTGGCTGTGCGTTGTTACACTGTCTTTGCAGAGTACGTGGGGATACTATTAATTTTCGATCTTCATTATTCTTATCCTCCAGTTTGTAATGAGAGCTTAGTACTCTAAAAGCAAATCAGCAGCTGTATCACGAGCCAGTGTTGCCTCTGTAGAGTCCCTCACTTCTCCTTCTCTCAGGGGTTTAAAAGCAACTGAAAAAATGTGCTTACTGTTTAGATGGCTCAAATTGGTGAAGGCTTTAAAGAGTCTGATTATATTGCCCCTGGTTAAGACATTAAAGCTGCCTTTAGATGTATATTCCGGATACATAAATTATTTGTTGCCATTGCCAGCAGGGTAATGCTGCTGATTAGTTTTAGTGGCTGGTTTATGGTTACATGACTGGTGTATCCCATTTCCCATTTGAGTACCGTTATCAGTCCTGTACTTTTGTGATCTACCACTAAGATAGCACTTTTAACGGCCCTCGCTGATTCACAAAAAACAGATTGTTGAAAGGCATATTTACACATCTGTTCTTGAGTTCCATGAGCAACATAGCACAATCCCAGTTTAGGGCTTGGTAATCTTGGTGATCTAACTTAGGCACCATTAAAGAACAGTTGAAAAACTGATGGACCTTAAGATATTGAAAAAAAATTAGTTGAATACCTTCTGAATTATCCATATTGTGATCTGAATATGAACCAATTAAACAAATGAAAAGTGTTTCAAACACTGTAACTAATCGGATGTTTTCCTTAGGCAGACATACTAAATCACTGGGTTAATAAACTTTTTAATGGCTTCTGTTTGGTACAAAATGTCTACATAATTGAGCCTGACATCCCTAAAGAGCTACAAATCAACTATTAAAATTTTGGGTGGCCGAACACAGTTTTTTGACAGAGGAAAGGCAATCAAAATTCTGGCAACTCCACACATGAATCGGTCAGGATGCTTTAATCACTGCAAATCGGTGCCTAGTAGTGATGGAGCTCCTGCTGAATAATGCCAAAAATCCACAATTACTTTGACAACAAGTTTGCAATCTTTAGAAGACCAAGGGGCCGATTCCGATCTCGGCCGGTAGGGCTCCGAATCGGATTCGGCTTAACCGGATCCGATTCGGAGCCCTATTTCCAGACCGATCCGTACGCGCGTCCGGACGAGCGAGTACGATGCGAAATCGCCGACCGACTCGTTCGGGCGTCCCAACCGCTCCGACCGACTCGTCCCCGGGTCGAACCGCACCGACCGACTCGCTCGGACACGACTCGCACCGCGCAATGGAGACGTTCCCGGCCGGGTAAGTACGATGCGCGCCGCGAGCAGTCCGACCGACACGCGCCGTCCGGCTTGAAAGAGCAGTCGGAGCCGTACTTCGGGGGTCCGTGTCGGACCCCCTGTACGCGTAGCCGCGCGAGTCGCACACAGGGGGACCCATGGGTCCCCCTACCTGTGCGTGTACGGCGCGAGTCGCTTCGCCGCGTACCCGCTGTAGGGGGCGCCCTTGTTCGCTCTCGCACCCATTGAGGCAATGGGAGCCCACGTACGCGTTGTACGACCGGCTCCCATTGACTTCAATGGGAGTCCGACCGACTCGAGTACGATAGCATACGGACGCATCGTACTCGTTCGGTCGGGCTGCACGGGTCCGATTCGGTCGGAAATCTCTCCGGGTCCTGCTCGGTCGGAGAGATTTCCGGCCCGAATCGGAATCGGCCCCTAAATGTCAATTGCATTGGAGCTTTCAAACCTACTATAATCTTAGACTACAGACCAAGGGAGTCAGCAATGGATCAAAACCAATTTACCTTTAGATGGGTATACTGGGCAAAATCAGAAAATAGTTCAGAGCATAAATCCAATTACTACCCATTGTGACCCTTGTCCACCCACTACTACGAAACCCAGCAAATAGCAATCATTGTATTTCAACACCTCTCATTAGTGAGTATTTAAAAGTGGGGAAATAAAAGATCATGGATTATACCTATATTAAAAAATGTCATTCATGAACAAAATCATAGAAATTACAGACATCCTCAACACCCTTTTCTTTTTAAGGTGATGGAGAAGGTAGCAACAATTTAAACACAGAGTCACTTGGAAAAACACTACAGGTTAGAAGAGTTGCAGTCATGGTTCAGGCTGAATTGAGCAACAGAGATGGCCAAATGCATGGCTAGCTACCACTTTAAATCCCCTCTCTGGAATATGAATTCTTAGAAAATTTGCGAAGTCCAGAAATTACAGTATGACACTGTGTTGTTGGATCATATTAGCTCCAATGACATTATTTGCTTACAAGAGACATGGGGCGCACAATTGGCCCTGCTCCTTGGGTATAGTGAATTTACCATCTCAGCAAGAAAAAATCAAAAGAAAGGTCTTGCTTCTGGAGGTTTCTCCATCTACATTTCTAATATTCATATGTATAATGCTGTGCAATTGGAACTCCATGTTGGTTATTTACTGGGTGTAAAGTTAGATCTCTTTTCTGTGCAAGGCCATAATAACAAGTGTTTTCGTCTATGTAACATGTATGCTAAACCCACATTGTATGCACACTTCCTAGTCGAGTTAGCAGATTCAAAGCTGCGCATGGTGATGCTCAGTTAGTTCTCCCAGGAGACTGAAATTTGTTTAGGAACGATGAGAACACAGAGTGGATTTCACATGATAATGTTTTTTTAGTGTATTCTAATCTGCATCCACTTGAATTAGAGAAAAGATAGACTGGAAGTAGACTTGATGAATTCATTAGACTGTTTTTGCTTATGCACAGTAAATTGCTGCTTTATTAAGGATCCACCCACACTGCTGACAGGTATGCTGTGTTGGACTATAAGCTAATGGTGCGCTCAATGACACTTTTAACATTGAATCTGGTGTTCACTAGCATTGTGTGCTGGCCCCTACATTGTTCACGCTCTACATTCATGAATGGGAACTCGATTTCCCTGGCAACGATGCACCTAAGTTGGGCCCCCATAAAATTGCTGTGCTACTTTTTGCAGATGACACGCTACTAATATCCAAAACTCTGCGTGGTCTGCAGGCAATAGTAGATTGTTTTCTACATTTTTGCAGCGCATGAGGCCTTGAGCTCAACATCAATAAAACCAAATTCATGGTGCTCAATCCTTATAAATTAGCCAGGGCTAAGATCGTGGGGCAGGGTATTTCACTTGAACAAGTGCAGGAGTTTGTGTACTTGGGGGTATGTGTAAAATGAGCTGGTCCACACACATAGGAAAATGCACAATGAAACTCCAACAAGAGGCTGGGGTTGTGCCTAAACTGTGCAAGAAGGCCCATGCATGCTTTCTTGCCCCAGTGGTGGAGATTTAAAATCTTAAAGTGAAAAGCTCAGCCATGTACTCTGGGGACAAGGTCTGATGAACTCTGTAAAATAGAAAACAGGTTTGTGAGGAGTGTCCTTAACCTTCCGCAGAGTGCCCCTCATCTTCACCAGCTCCTAGGCATGGGTTTTACCCAATTAAACATGCTATCATGGCTAGACCCATCATGTATTGGCATAGACTTTGGTCTAAAGAGGAACTGGAACCTTACAGAGCTTCGATCAAGGCACTTTTAAATTCCCCTTAGTACAAGATGATCACCTGGCTTGCTTATATCAAGTCCATGCTTTACGAACTAGGTATGCCCTTTCTTTTGGATTCACTGGCACAGCTAAGTCTGTTTCCCACTCCTTGAATAAAAATCGCTTGAAGGAACATTTGTGGCTGAGGGATCTGAAAAGCGTCAAAGCAGGGAGTATGACTGATCGATTTTGGGATATAAAGATTAAACCTGCTTATGAATTGTTTTTCAACACTCTCCCTGGCTGTACCCCATTACAACTCTATTTAAAATGGAGGTTCGGGATTCTCCCGGTGAACAGTTTTTGTAGGAAGTGGGGCAAGAAGTATTGTAGCTCAAGTAAGTGCCCCTCCTGTAACATTGTGGAAAAAACCCTCCACCACGTTACTTTTTTTGCCCGCTTTTGTCAACCCACATAAGCAATGGCTAAAACATTTGTGCAAACTTTTGGGCTTCCAGCAATATGTGCCTGCACTTCGTATCCTGCGTTCCGATACCAGTGAGGTGACTGTGGTTGCAATGACTAAGTTTTTGCATGCTGCCTGGCTTTCCCGTATTCGTGGTGGTCAGTAATGAAGTATTGATTCTTGTGTGTCTATTATTGGTGCATTTTTACTTGTACTTCGGACCCAAGTTCTTATTCTTTTTTACCCATATTTACCCTGAATGCTGTGTTGCTTGTATTCTACTTTTTATGTGCTAATGTACTCTTATGGCATTGACACCTTGTATGCACTGGCTGTCATTGACTGTTTTGAACCTTACTAATGTTTTATCCTGTTTTTATTCTCAAGTTTTTCAATTTTTTATTTATTGTGTTTTATGGATTCTCTATATCCGAAATAAACAATTTTGATGATGATAAGCTGATCTCAGTAAAAACATTCAATCCTTTTAATGATTTTGAAATAATCCCAATGATGGGTAACGATCACTTTCCTCAACGGATAGTGATTATCTGTGATCACTCCTGCCATGAGAGAAGACATTTTTGGCAGGGGCAGCTTCGGGAATTGAAGGAAATGGTTATTAGCAAAGAAGGAACAATTCACATTGTGGTTTAGCACTTGGAAGAGCCAATTCATTTTAGTGATAGGGTTAATTTAGCAGACTGTGGAATAGGGTGCCTGGCTTAGTAGAAAAGCTGAGAACTTGGCTCCTAGATGTTTTTTCTTCCGCAGACATCAGGAGGGGTGTTGCAAGAGGCTTTAGTAATAAGTGGCACAACAAGGACATGGGAAAGATTGAAAATAATGTTAAGGAGATCCATAGGAGCAAGTAATGATGTATTAGTTCACCTTGAGGTGAGGCAAATAGGAGCTGCTTGTAAAAAACACCTTTCAAGTTAAACAGAGAGCTGAAGAGAAATGGTGGTTACAACTCTTTGAGATCTGCAAAGCAAGGAATCTACACAAGTTTTGGAATTTTGTTAACCCCTTCTATGCGTCGGACGGCCAGGAGCTGTCGGACGCTACAGTGTCATGTGTGTAGGACGGCTCCCGGCCGTCCGTGCACATGGCACAGCAAATTCCTCTGGTGCGGGCACCAGAGGGATTTTCTTCCCCCCCCCCCAAGCAGCCTCAGAAGCTGGGGAAGAGCTTCCCCAGCTTTCGAGGCTGCTCAGTTTTTTTCACTGATTGACGATCAGTGCGCACGTAGAGCTGACGTCATTTCAGTGAAACTGAAATGAGCCGATCGACTCGTTTCAGTTTCACTGCCTCGGTGCTCTGGGGGATATCTCAGCCCCCTGATTACTGAGGCAGACGGGAGAGGTATCATTGGAAAGGGGGAGAATCCCCTTTCCAATGGTAGCCCTCCCTAGTGGATCCCTGCTTGGGGATCACCGCAGGAGGGCAATCCCCACGCTGGTATCCACCACTAGGGAGCGGGGAGCGGCCCCTTGGGCAAGGGCCTTTGCTCCCCCCAAATAAATTTGGGCAAATTCAATCTTTCTGCTCCTGTGGGGGCAGTAGAATATTTTTGTAATAGTATTTAGGGGTGGGGCTGACCTAACTGGGCATGCCAATGTCCCCACCCCCAAACAACCTCCACAGACTTTCAGGGCAATTGAGGGTTATCACCCACGATCTGCCCCCCGGGGGGACAGAAACCCCACTAGAAACCAGGGATGGGGGCTGTCCACAAAGGGCAAGACCATGCCCCCTCCCAAATATATTTGGAAACAGTATTTCTGCCCCCTCCGGGGGGGCAGATGGGGGACTATAGTCCCCAATCTGCCCCCGGGGGGGGCAGAAGGCACTCTAGGCAGCAGGGGTTTTTATTTATGAATATTTAGGGGTGGGGGCTGCACTAGCATGCCCATTTTGGACAGTCCCCTCCCCTACTAATTGGACAGTCTTTTTGCCCCCTTTGGGGGCAAAATATGGGAAATAGCCCCCGATCAGTCCCCCTGGGGGGTAGAAAACCCACTAGGCAGCGAGGGACACCTTTGGTTTGTAGTTGAGGGGTGGGGGCTGCCCAGAATGAGCATGTCAATGCCCCCACCTCCTAAAACAATTGCCACAGTCTTTCTGCCTCCCCCGGGAGGCAGGTGGGAGCAACAGTCCCCTATCTGCCCCCCGGGGGGGGGGGGGGACAGAAAGCTCACTAGACACCAGGGTTTATTGGTTTTTTTTATACATAGGAGTGGGGGCTTCCCAAAATGGGAATGCCAGTGCCTCCACCCCTCCAAAACTAATTGGTCAGTCAATATCCCCCGATCTGTCCCCCTGGGGGGCAGAAAGCCCACTAAGAAGTCAGGGACTATTTTTTTTTTTGTAGGTCAGGGGTGGGGGCTTCCTAGAATCGACATGCCAATTCCTCCACCCCCTAAAAAATTTGCCACAGTCTTTCTGCCCCCCCCCCCCGGAAGGCAGATAGGGGCAATAGCCCCTGATCTGCTCCCCCGGGTGAGGTGAAAGCCCACTAGGCACCAAAGTTTTTTTTTTATACGTAGAAGTGGGGGCTGCCCAAAATGGACATGCCAGTGCCCCCAAATACAAATGGGACAGTCTTTCTGCCCTTCCTTGGGGGCCAGATGGTGGTTATTACCCCCGATCTGCCCCACAGGGGGGGCAGAAAGCCCACTAAACACCAGGGATATGTTTATGTGCATGTCAGAGACCGGCCCCATAGATAAGGGTCGCTCACCTTTTTTTCTAGGGAAACATTTTGGCTGTTTCAGCCCCCTTTGGGGAGCGCTGGGTGGTAGAAAATGTGTGCCGGTGCGGCGACCCCACACAAATGTGAGAAAAATGTGATTTCTTTTAGCTAAATTTGAGGTTTGCAGGGGATTCTGGGTAGGAAAACATTGGGGGATCCACGCAAACCACACTTCCCTGGACTCCCCCGGGTGTCTAGTTTTCAGAACTGTCTGGGTTTGGTAATTTCCCTAGATGGCCGCCGAGGCTGGGACCAAAAACGCAGATGACTCCCTCGCAAAACCAGGTAGTTTTGAAATCGATATTATTGAAGTCTCAACAGTACGTTTTGACCCATTTCCTGTCACGGGCTCTAGGCCTACCCACACAAGTGAGGTACCATTGGGGAACACTGGGAACACTGGGTGGGCACCCTGCGGGAACACTGGGTGGTAGGAAATTTGTAGCAGCCCGGGATCCCACAACTTTCCCACACAGAAAAGTGAGGAAAACGTGATTTGTTTACCTAAATTTGAGGTTTGCAGGGGATTCTGGGTAGGAAAATGTTGGGAGATCCATGCAAGCTGCACCTCCCTGGACTCTCCTGGGTGTCTAGTTTTCAGAAATGTCCGGGTTTGGTAGGTTTCCATAAATGGCGGCTGAGCCCGAGACCAAAAACAAAGGTGAATCCCTCGCAAAACCAGGTAGTTTTGCAATCGATAATTTTGAAGTCTCCACAATACCTTTTTGGGCTATTTCCTGTTGCGGGCACTAGGCCTACCCACACAAGTGAGGTACCATTTTTATCGGGAGACCTGGGGTAATGCTGGGTGGGGGGAAACTTGTGGCTCTCCGCAGATTCAGGACCTTTCCATCACAAAAAAGTGAGGAAAATGTGTTTTGTTTACTTTTACAAAGATTGAGGTTTGCAAGGGATTCTGGGTAACAGAACCTAGTGAGAGCCACACAAGTCACCCCATCCTGGATTTCCCTTGGTGTCTAGTTTTAAAAAATGTACAGGTTTGCTAGGTTTCCCTAGGTGCTGGCTGAGCTAGGGTCCAAAATCCACAGCAAAGTACATTGCGAAAAAGGGTCTGTTTACACTGGAAAAATGTGATGTGCACACATTGCATTTTGGGACGTTTCCTGTCACAGGCACTAGGCCTACCCACAGAAATGAGGAGCCATTTTTATTGGAGACTTGGGGGAATGGTGGGTTGGTGGAAGTTTGTGGCTCCCCACAAATTCCAGAACTTTCCATCACAGAAATGTGAGGAAAATGTGTGTTTTTTTTACAAAGTTTGAGGATTAAGGGATTCTCTGTAACAGAACCTGGTGAGAGTCATCAATGTCACCCCATCCTAGATTCCGCTGGGTGTTTATTTTTCAAAAATGTACAGGTTTGCTAGGTTTCCCTAGGTGCCGGCTGAGCTAGGGTCCAAAATCCACAGCTAGCCATATTGCGAGAAAAGGGTCAGTTTTCACTGGAAAAATGTGATGTGCCCACGTTGCGTTTTTGGCCATTTCCTGTCACGGGCACAAGGCCTACCCACACAAGTTAGGTACCATTTTTATTGTGAGACTTGGGGGAATGCTGGGTGGGTAGAAGTGTGTAGCTTCCCGCAGGTTCCAGAACTTTCCATCACAGAAATTTGAGGAAACTGTGTTTTTTTTTACGAAGTTTGAGGTGTAAGGGAGTCTGGGTAACAGAACCTGGTGAGAGCCACACAAGTCATCCCCTCCTGGATTTCTCTGGATGTCTAATTTTCAAAAATGTAGAGGTTTGCTAGGTTTCCCCAGGTGCCAGCTGGGCTAGGGTCCAAAATCCACAGCTAGGCACATTGCGAAAAAGGGTCAGTTTTGAGTGGAAAAATGTGATGTGCCCATTTTATGTTTTGGGCCTTTTCCTGTTGCGGGCACTAGACATACCCACACAAGTGAGGAACCATTTTTTATTGGGAGACTTGGGGGAATGATGCGTGGGTGGAAGTTTGTGGCTCCCCGCAGATTCCAGAACTTTCCATCACAGAATTGTGAGGGAAATGTGTTTTTTTTTTTTTTTACAAAGTTTGAGGTTTGCATGGGATTCTGGGTAACAGAATCTGGTGAGAGCCACACAAGTCACCCCATCCTGGATTCCCCAGGATGTCTAGTCTTCAAAAATGTACAGCAAAGTACATTGCGAAAAAGGGTCTGTTTTCACTGGAAAAATGTGATGTGCCCACATTGCATTTTGGGCCGTTTCCTGTCACAGGCACTAGGCCTACCCACAGAAATGAGGAGCCATTTTTATTGGAGACTTGGGGGAATGGTGGGTTGGTGGAAGTTTGTGGCTCCCCACAAATTCCAGAACTTTCCATCACAGAAATGTGAGGAAAATGTGTGTTTTTTTTACAAAGTTTGAGGATTAAGGGATTCTCTGTAACAGAACCTGGTGAGAGTCATCAATGTCACCCCATCCTAGATTCCGCTGGGTGTTTATTTGTAAAAAATGTACAGGTTTGCTAGGTTTCCCTAGGTGCCGGCTGAGCTAGGGTCCAAAATCCACAGCTAGCCATATTGCGAGAAAAGGGTCCGTTTTCATTGGAAAAATGTGATGTGCCCACGTTGCGTTTTTGGCCATTTCCTGTCACGGGCACAAGGCCTACCCACACAAGTTAGGTACCATTTTTATTGTGAGACTTGGGGGAATGCTGGGTGGGTAGAAGTGTGTAGCTTCCCGCAGGTTCCAGAACTTTCCATCACAGAAATTTGAGGAAACTGTTTTTTTTTACGAAGTTTGAGGTGTAAGGGAGTCTGGGTAACAGAACCTGGTGAGAGCCACACAAGTCATCCCCTCCTGGATTTCTCTGGATGTCTAGTTTTCAAAAATGTAGAAGTTTGCTAGGTTTCCCCAGGTGCCAGCTGGGCTAGGGTCCAAAATCCACAGCTAGGCACATTGCGAAAAAGGGTCAGTTTTGAGTGGAAAAATGTGATGTGCCAATTTTATGTTTTGGGCCTTTTCCTGTTGCGGGCACTAGACATACCCACACAAGTGAGGAACCATTTTTTATTGGGAGACTTGGGGGAATGATGCGTGGGTGGAAGTTTGTGGCTCCCCGCAGATTCCAGAACTTTCCATCACAGAATTGTGAGGGAAATGTGTTTTTTTTTTTTTTTTACAAAGTTTGAGGTTTGCATGGGATTCTGGGTAACAGAATCTGGTGAGAGCCACACAAGTCACCCCATCCTGGATTCCCCAGGATGTCTAGTCTTCAAAAATGTACAGGTTTGCTAGGTTTCCCCATGTGCCGGCTAAGCTAGGGTCCAAAATCCACAGCTAGGTACATTGCGAAAAAAGTCTGTTTTCATTGGAAAAATTTGATATGTCCATGTTGCGTTTACGGCCATTTCCTGTCGCAGGCCCTTGGCCTACCCACACAATGAGGTACCGTTTTTATCAGAAGACTTAGGGGAACACAGAATTGTAAAACATGTGTTATTGCAAATTGACTTTCTATGCATTTCTGCCTTCCAAATGTAAGACAATGTGTAAAAAAGAAGTCACTTTGAAAAATGTCCTCTAATTCACATGCTAGTATGGGTACCCACAATTTCGGAGATGTGCAAATAAATACTGCTTCTAAACTCTATATTTTGTTCCCATGTCAGAAATACATAGGTGTCCTTGATACCTATTTTTCACTCTTTATATTTTAGCAAATGAATTGCTATATACCCGGTATACAATGAAAACCCATTGCAAGGCACAGCTCAGTTATTGGCTCAGCGTACCTCGGGTTCTTGGTGAACCTACAAGTCCTATATATCACCACAAATAGAAGGGTACAGCGGACTTAACTGTATATTGCTTTAAAAAATTTGCCATACTTAGAAGAAGTTACAGGTGAAAACGTTAGCACAAATTATTATTTTCAACTCAATTTCAATATTTTTTTATTGCAACTGTTAGTTTCTATAGAAAAACCTTGAAGGGTCTACACAAATGACCCCTTGCTAAATTAAAAATGTTGTCTACTTTCTAGAAATGTATAGCTTTCCGGGATCAATTATTGCTTTCATACCCATTTCTACCACTAACTGGAAGGAGGTTGAAAGCACAAAAAATAGTAAAAATACGCTATGTCCCAGTAAAATGCTAAAACTGTGTAGACAATATTGGTTTTCTGACAAAAGTCTGCCTGTCCCTGAAAGCTGGGAAGATGGTGATTTCAGCACCACAAACCCTTTTTTGATAACATTTGCAGGGGAAAAACACAGACTCTTTCTTCTGCAGCACTTTATTTTCCATTTTTCCCCCAAAAAACAAAACATTTGCTCTATTTTGGCTAATTTCTGGGTCCCCTCCAAGGGAATCCACAAACCCTGGTTCTCTTCCAGGGGATCCTCATCAATAGTCATAAGCACTGAATATTCCCGCCCACGTGCGGGGACCCCGGAAATATAAAAATTATATATGGAAATCACATATATACAGCTCTACATATATGCATATACATATATCATTTTTTCTCATACCAATGCAGCTCTCAATAGGAGGCTAAACAATGTAATTACACACATAAAAAACTACCTTTGCCAATATATAAAAACACCAGAGGACAATTAGTACTTGAACTCTGTTTTTTAATGAGCAAAATACTCATAAAGAGTAAAAACTGCAAAATAAGTAGACATTGTTAGCCTACAGGCTGCATTGTAAACCAATAGCATAGAAAATGAAAACATTTTCAACAAAAACTGGCACCGTGCCTTTAAGGCAGCCATGACCCCTAGCTTCCCATCATGCCTCAGGGGTGACAGTTAGGTCAGTTGTTCTTTCCGGCTCCTTCAGTCAGGACCCTGGATTTTCAGCTCTTGCTTTTTTGACTTTCTGTCAAAAAATATCTATAAAGATCTAGTTTTTTCTACTTTCACTCGACGTCTTTTGGTCCTAGAGTGCAAGTAGCACCTTTTTGTGTTTCAGAAAAGGTTTATTTTTTGGAAATGCCTTCTTTATTCGATCCTTGCCCGTCATGTGGCAAGAAGAAGGCCAGAACAGATACACATCCTGTGTGTATTCTCTGCCTCCCTGAGTCCCACTCTTCTGACAACTGCCAGCATTGTAAGAAGTTATCAAGAAGGACTATCAAGGAGAGGGACAGGATCCGTCTCTATGGCCTCTCTGAAAGAGGTAGGTCTCCTGTGAGGCAGAAGAAGAGGAGAACTCGGTCGACGTCGAGAGGAAAAGTCCCGACCTGTTCTCCGTCGGCGTCGATATCGACGTCGAAGAAATCGGCGACGAAGAAATCGGCGTTGAAGACTTCGGTGATGCCGGCGCATCATCATTCGACTACGAAATCTTCGTCGACGAAGGTAACAGGTCCTCCGTTGACGTCAACCAGGCGGCGCTCAACGTCGAGAGACAGGTCTCCGTCGGCGCCGGGTGGGCGTACGACGTCGAGGCACAGCGCTCTGTCGTCGCAGGCGCGATCGACGTCGAGGCACAGCGCTCCGTCGTCGCAGGTGCGATCGACGTCGAGGCACAGCGCTCCGTCGCCGCCTCATCAACGGCGATCGACGCCGAAGCACATCTCCCCGTCTCGTCAGCGGCGATCGACGTCGAGACGCATCTCTCCGTCGTCGCCTCCTCATCGGCGATCGACGTCGAGACACAGATCTCCGCCGGGATCAAAGCAACGATCTTCGGCGTCGAGACACAGGACACCTCCTTCGGCGTCGAAGCAGACGATCCATCATTCCACGCCGTCGAGGCGGATGACTCCGCCGAGTGGATTTTCGGCGCCGAGACCAAGACCTCCGTCGCCGGCAGTCCAACGCCGGTCGACGTCGACACAGCAATCTCCTGAAAGGGTGCAGGGAGTGTCAAAACAGGACACTGCACCAGTGTTGGAGAGACGTTCGTCGCCGAGAAGTCCACTTTCTAGGAGAAGAAAGTCAACGTCGAGACATACGTCTCCGTTGAGAGGGCAGTCGACGCTTAGACGCTCCAGGTCAACGTCAAAGCGCCCTTCTGGAAACACCTCACCTCCAGTGAGCCTGTCTTCGTCACCTTCAGGTTCGTCCAGATCCCCGGAGGTGGTTATCTCGACGTCCAACAGCCCAGTGTCAGGGGGTCACCAAGATTCTCCAACAAGGCATGAAGAGCTGAGCTTCACACCTCCTGCTCAGTCTCCTAAGGAAAGAGAGAGCCACAGATCGCCTTCCATCCATTTATCGCCACGATGGCACAGGCCTCTACATCACTGGGCTACGGACAGGAATTACTCGAGCCATCAGAACAGATCCCCGTTGGCTCGTTTAACTCAGGATAAAGAGCGATCTCCTTCAAGAACAAGAGCTCGCAGCCGTACACCGGTGCACTCACACAGGAGGAGGTCTAGATCAAGAAGCAGGAGGAGAGCACACAGATCGCCTACTCCGTCCTCTTCTTCCACTCATACATCCCATAGAGACTATTCGCCTACTTTGACGAACAGTCCACCGTCGAGGGTCTCTCCGGTGGACGACATCTACACTTTTCAGGACATTCTTGGCAGAGGAGCTGTAAAGCTGGGTATCCCTATGCCAACTCGTCAAAGCAAGTCCTCGGTGATTTTTGAGACTCTACACCAAAGAGCAGCAGCTAAACCTCTGCTTCCCTTGGTACCAGGCATCATAGAGCCAGTGATGGATATCTTTCTCACGCCAGCGAGTGTTAAGACCGCCCCAGCGAGGATCTTAAAAAGTACCGTTCACCAGAGGACGATCCGCTCTTCCTCAGGGCTGACCCTCCTCCGGATTCAGTCGTAATTGCGGCGGCAAAGAAGACTCATGCGGTGGCATCCTCCTCTACTGTCCCACCAGACAAGGAGAGCAAGGTGCAGGATTCCTGGGGAAGGAAGGTTTGTGGCACTTCGGCTTCCATGTTGAAGGTCTCCAATGCAGCGGCACTCCTGGGCCGCTACGACAGATCTCTGTGGGACTCACTACAGAGATTCACTGAAAAGTTGCCACAGGAAGACCGTAAAGATTTTGAAGAAATCTTAACAGAGGGCAGTCAGGTGTCTAACCAGGTCATCAGTGCTGCGGCGGATGGAGCTACCCTTTCGGCACATGCTTATGCTCATGGGGTATGCGCAAGGAGAACATCATGGCTACGTCTTACAGCACTCAGGCCAGAAGCGCAGTCACGCATCCTCAATCTTCCGTTCTCTGGTTCCTCTTTGTTCGGGACTCACACGGATGAAGAGATGACGCGGATGAAAACGGAACTGGACACGCTTAAAGCGGTGGGCCTGGAGAAAAGAAAGGAATTCCGTAAGAGATTCCGTCCTTACAATAGACGATCCTCCCAACAGAGGGTTCAAACCCCTCATTGGCAGAAAAATCAGGATCAGCAAGGCCAGCAAAAACGCAGTATCGGGGCAGACGCTCCTCCAGAGGAGGAAGAAACCAGCAACAAGGCAACAATTCCGCCAAGACGCAGTCGAAACAATGAACACTCACTTCCCCTGTCGCCGTTCACCACTCCAGTGGGGGAAGTATCGCAGATCATCTCGAAGAGTGGCGAGCTATCACAAAGGATCGGTGGGTACTAGCCACGTTGCAGAATGGGTACTCTCTACGTTTTCAACATCGCCCACCATCAATCCCTCCAGTTCCTCCGTCGTGTCACCAGTTAAAACTCTTGCAGAAAGAGGTTGCCACCCTTCTCAGAAAGTCAGCCATCGAGAGGGTGCCAGTATCTCAAAGAGGAAAAGGGGTTTACTCAAGATATTTTTTGGTAAAGAAAAAGGCCAAAAAGCAGAGTACAGACCCATTCTGGACTTGCGGTCACTCAACCTATCCATAAAAAGGAAAAGTTTCGCATGTTGGCTCTCCATCAAATATATCCACATCTCAGGCAGGGGATTGGATGTGCTCGCTGGATCTGCAAGATGCATATTTTCACGTTCCGATCAATCAGTATCACAGACAGTACCTGCGATTCCTAGTGGGATCCGCTCATTACCAGTTCAAGGTTCTACCCTTCGGGTTGAAGTCAGCCCCCAGAGTGTTCACGAAGTGCATGGCGGTGGTGGCAGCCGCACTGCGCCGCAGGGGCGTCTTCGTATACCCGTACTCTGGACGACTGGCTGTTGAAAGGTCCTTCCCCAGACAGTGTGAGGATTCATTTCTTGAGCTGTCTCGAGCTGTGTCACCGGCTGGGCCTGCATGTGAATTTCGTCAAATCAACTTCACAGCCAACACAGAAAATACATTTTTTAGGAGCTCTGCTAGACTCCACGGTAGGAAAAGTGTTTCCTTCGGAGGAGAGACAGTGTTCCCTCATACAGAAATGCCAGCTGGTTCTGCGCAACAGAAAACTACCTGTGCGTCGGATTGCCTCCCTGCTAGGGTCGATGGCATCCTGCATCTTCCTGGTTCCCAATGCCAGACTACGAATGCGTCCTCTTCAGCAGGATCTGGAGGACAAGTGGGACCAGCAGACCGCTCGTTGGGATGAAAAAATAAGTCCATCAAACGCGGCTCGAGCTTCCATACCTTGGTGGATGAGAAAACAAAATTTGCAAGTCGGAGTTCCTTTCCATCAACCTCCACCTGCTCAGACACTGATCACGGACGCCTCGCTGCAGGGTTGGGGAGCCCAAATGGGTTCTCTCCAGACTCAAGGACTGTGGTCTCCAAAGGAGCGATCCTATCACATCAACATGCTAGAGCTGAGAGCAGTACACCTAGCCCTCAAAGCTTTCCTCCCTCGATTCAGGCAACCTCAGTGTTAGTACAGACGGACAACACCACCACCATGTACTACCTGAACAAACAGGGGGAACTCGCTCACGCACACTTTCCCTGGAAGCTCAAGCACTCTGGCATTGGCTCTTGGCTCGGAATCTGGCAGTCGCAGCAGTCCACCTGCCAGGAGAACAGAACGTGAGAGCGGATGCACTCAGCCGTCACTTCGAAGACAGAGAAGACTGGGTGCTCAACGACGAGGTCGTCGAAGACATCTTCCAGACATGGGGTCGTCCCACCATCGACCTCTTCGCGGACGACGAAAATGCCAAATGCCGAGACTTCGCCTCACGGTTCTACCGACCAGGATCGAAAGGGAATGCCCTTTTGATAGACTGGTCAGGGGCATTTGTGTACGCCTTTCCACCCCTTCCGCTGATCCCGAAGGTGGTGACCAAGCTGTCCCATTCGTGCACGAGGATGATACTAATTGCCCCGGACTGGCCGAGGCAATGGTGGTACCCGGACCTTCTGCACCTATCAGAGTGTCCTCACAAGAGGCTGCCGTGCAGACCGGACCTGCTGTCCAAGATGAACGGGAGGATTCATCATCCCAACCTTCCCTCACTGAACTTGGCGGCATGGCTCCTGAGGTCCTCCAGTATGGCCACTTAGGACTACCGCAGGACTGCATGTCCATCTTGAAGGAAGCAAGAAGACCGTCCACGAGGCATTCGTATGCATGCAAGTGGAAACGGTTTTACATGTGGTGTATGCAGAACAATTGTAACCCAATCAAAGGTCAGGAAGAGGTCATCCTTCCTTACCTACTTTATCTGGCGAAAGCAGGTTTGAAGTTTTCTTCCATTAAGGTGCATTTAGCAGCTATAACTGCATATAGGCGTTCAGCTTCTCAACCTTCCTTCTTCCAGTTACAGGCTGTTAAGGATTTTTTGCAGGGTTTAAAGAAGGTCTACCCTCCGGTACGGCCCCCTTCACCACCCTGGGAGCTTAACCTGGTGCTATCAAAATTGATGGGTCCGCCTTTTGAACCCATACACAAAGCAACCTTACAGCATCTTTCTTGGAAGGCGGCTTTCTTGGTAGCGATCACGTCAGCTCGCAGAGTGAGTGAAATACAGGCGCTCTGTTCCAAAGAACCCTATACAGTCTTCCATCTTAACAGGGTTGTGATGAGGACGCACCCCTCTTTCCTTCCAAAGGTGGTGTCGGATTTTCATGTGAATCAGACCATCTCTCTACCCACCTTTTTTCCCAATCCCTCCACTCCAGCTGAGAGGGCTTTGCATTCTCTGGACCTCAAAAGGGTTTTAAAATTCTATCTGGATCGGTCCAAATCTATAAGAAAATCTGATCAACTATTTGTTAACTATGGGTCGATCAGATCTGGGTTCGCAGCTTCAAAGCGCTCCATCTCCAGATGGATAGTTTCATGTATCAAGCTTGCTTATCAATTAGCGCAGAAGCTCCTGAAGTTTACTCCCAGAGCGCATTCTACTAGAGGGAAAGCGGCTACTACTGCTTTTCTTCAAAATGTGCCCATGTCTGAAATCTGTAAGGCGGCAACTTGGAGGTCCGTCCATACATTTACGAGGCACTACTGTCTGGAATCAGACACCAGAACAGACACCCAAGTAGGCCAGGCCTCCTTGAGGAATCTGTTCAACAGCTGATTTCGGCTGTTATGTTTCTTTGTGTTGGGTCACTTTACTCTCATTTACCTGCAGGTGGTTGATGGGCTTGCTATTCTATTCAGTGCTTATGACTATTGATGAGGATCCCCTGGAAGAGAAGGATAAGTTACTTACCTGTAATCCTAGTTCTCTTCCAGGGGTATCCTCATCAAAGTCATAAGCAACCCACCCGCCTCCCCAGGTAAATGAGAGATTTTTAAAGTGTTAAAGGATATCTTTGTGCCCTGACCTTCAGGGTTATGCAAAGAACAACTGACCTAACTGTCACCCCTGAGGCATGATGGGAAGCTAGGGGTCATGGCTGCCTTAAAGGCACGGTGCCAGTTTTTGTTGAAAATGTTTTCATTTTCTATGCTATTGGTTTACAATGCAGCCTGTAGGCTAACAATGTCTACTTATTTTGCAGTTTTTACTCTTTATGAGTATTTTGCTCATTAAAAAACAGAGTTCAAGTACTAATTGTCCTCTGGTGTTTTTATATATTGGCAAAGGTAGTTTTTTATGTGTGTAATTACATTGTTTAGCCTCCTATTGAGAGCTGCATTGGTATGAGAAAAAATGATATATGTATATGCATATATGTAGAGCTGTATATATGTGATTTCCATATATAATTTTTATATTTCCGGGGTCCCCGCACGTGGGCGGGAATATTCAGTGCTTATGACTTTGATGAGGATACCCCTGGAAGAGAACTAGGATTACAGGTAAGTAACTTATCCGTACCTTTAAAATCCTCAGGGTATTGGAAGAAAGGGACACAAATTTGGCATGGATACCTTATGTGGACAAAAAGTTACAGGGGCTTAATCGAGAACTACCCTAAATAGCCAAAAAAAGGCTTAGCACGGGGGGAAGCCTAGCAGTGAAAGGGTTAACACATTTGTTAGTGAGGAAAATAAAACATTGTTTGAGCAATGTCCCTACAATGTTGTGCAATTGTTATGTTAAAGGGCTTTATGATACCAATAACATTACTCCAGTTGGTTTACCCATTACTGGCTCTGAAAACAGTCTGCAGAAACAATAAGGTGATGGAATGAATGCTCAAATTAATTTCTGCCACTGGCAATCACTTGGGACCAAATTCCAAACCACCATTTTTACTCACTATAATACACCAAAGACCTGCCATATGAAGACCAGCCTTGATCTGTCCAGTAGGAACAGTCCAGCCAGAATTGCCAGGCCCCTCTAGATGGGAACACGAACAACCCCAAATTGGTTTCGACTTACTTAGGTCTCGTCAGTGAGGTATAGCTTTAGTCCACTAGCACAGTGAGCACCGGACCAATGTCTGGACATACCTGTTGCACCTAGGTCTTCTACTGCAAAAAAATAAGGTGATAGAAGGAATGTTTGAATTAATCTCAGCCGTTGGCAATTAGCCTGAGCCTCATTCCAGACTTTGGATTTTCACCCACTGTGCCACTCCAGAGGGCTGCCGAATATAAATCAGTCTTGGTCCTGCTCCAATAGGAACAGTGCAGCCTGAATTGCCTGGCCGGACCCCTCCTAGTCAGGAACACAAGTAGCCAAAGACTGAAAACTGTCTGGCATTGGTCGCCAAAGATGGAGCATTTAATTATTTGAACTCTGCTCACAGGCAGTAGTTTGCCTGGTATAGTTTCAAGCCTAACATCAGTTTATGGGCTTACATTTTAACTCCTCTATTTGTTTATTGTCTGCATACTAATTGCTTACAAAAAGCTGGTGGGGCTTTATTTTGTTTCCCAAGCTTGGGTTAACGCAAATAAACGTTTACCATTTTATCAAACCGCTTGCCAGCAGGGTTGTGACACAGAAAAAGCGTATTAACTCATTCAATTTTGACAAATCACTCAACCCAGACAACATGGCAGGTGTATGCAGCATTTACTGATTTTAAAAAGGGCTTTAATTGCCTTGACCAGGGCAGTTTATAGTCCAGACGGTTTGGTTGGGGTATATCCTCATTACTCTTGAAAGCCATTATTATTCTTTATTCAGACAGTTGGGTAAAATTTAAATCGGACAAAGCACTGTCAAAACCGAGAGGTTCTGACATTCAAACAAAGATTTAAAGCAGGGATGCGTAAAGGCTATCTTGTTGTTTAACCTGTGTATAGCTAAAGCCATAAATGTGGTGGTTTTCAAGGAAATATGTTACAATTTGCAGATGTCACCATAACACAGGATTTAAGAGCATTCAACTTGCAAAGATCTTTGAAAGATCTTGGAAACCTATTGCACCGTAAAGAATAGCATAGAGTGCGTAACTGGCTGTAAGTATTTGGGGCTTTGGTTTTAAGCCAAGGTGTATCAAACTACTTGAAGTGGCGTTACATTCCATTGCTTTAGTTGTAAACGCTTCTTTATGAAGGTTAAGCAAGAACCTATTAGGGACACTTTTGACTCTAATCTTTCACATGAATACAGGAAAATTGATGCCTACTTTAAATTATGGGTGGTTAGCTTTTTATGGGAAACTCTCTAACAGGATATTATGCAATTTTGCATGTAGCGTCTTATTTGGTTCATCTACATTACCGTGCAGGCTCTCATACATTTGGAGTTCCAAACCTGCATACGAGGCCTTTTTCGCCTCACTTTGTGCAAGATTAAGACCCCCGGCGAAAAGTGTTTAATGGCAGGAAGATAAAAAGCCTTTGTTTGAGTACAGGAACCTGTGTGGAGCTTATTTTCTGTCTTTAGTTCATAATTTGCACTTAAGACATTTAGAAATATTTTATCCTACAACCCAGCTTTAAAGTATTGGGTATAAAATGAGCAAAACTGACTACATGAAGATCACCGGGTGGTTGAGCCGAAAAAACATGGGGAGGACTCTACACATGGTATTCAGTCAAAATATTGAGTTGGAAATGTCGACTTACTCAAATATCGAGTTTAAAATATCGGGACACAGAAATATGAACAGCAAGAATATCGTGGTCAAGAATATCGAATTTAAGGTAAGAAATATCGATTTCAAAAATATAGAAGTCATTAAATTAGTTTGCAAAAATATAGTTGTTTAAAATAGCGATTTTTTAAATAGTGTTATGTATTTTAGTATATATTTTAAATGTATGTGATGTATTTTTTTGTATAAGTATTGTTTGTTTTTTAATTTGTGTTCAATTTTTTGTAGTTATTAATTTTATTTTAATTACATTTTGCATTTTTTAGTTCCGTAGCAGGTTGTGGGTTTATAGGGGAATAGGGTGGGAAATAATTTAATTATGATAAATTAATGAATATTTTTTATTTATTAATATTTATTTAATTAAGATTTTATAATGTTAATTGTGTTTTTAATTTTTTGGGATACATTTTATGGGTGGATTGTGGGGTTTATAGGGGTATAATGTGGGAAGTAATTTATTTTTAATTAATTAATTAGTTGTTTATTAATAAATAATTGATGATTCATTTTAATTATATTTTTGGGGGTGTGGGTTTTGGGTTTATTGGGGTAAAAGGTGGGAAGTTATTTGTTTAATTAGTTAATAATTAGTTGCTAATTAATAATTAATTAACAATTCAATGTGGGAATTGTGTAATTAATTCTAGCTGCGGGTTGTGGTTATTGTAGGGGTAAAGGGTGGAGGTAATTTATTTTTAATTAATAATTAGTTGGTAATTAATAATAATTAACCAATTGATAATTGATTAGGGTAATTGTTTAAATATTTTTTTGTGTGTGCGTTTTGGGTTAATAGGGGTAAAGGGTGGGAGTAAATTAATTTTACTTATTTTATAATTAGTTGTTAAATACTATTAGTTATTTAATTGAAAATAAATTTAAATTGTATAATTCATTCTTTTACAGTTTAATTTTAGGTGTGGGTTGTGGGGATTATAGGAGTAAAGGGTGGGACGTTAATTAATTTTCATGTGTTTTAATTTGTTTTTAAATTACTATTTGTTTAATTCATAATTATTTTAATTATGCAAATAATTTTTTTAATTTTTTATTTTAGATGTGGGTTGTGAGTTGTTATAGGGTAGGAAGTAAACAAACTACATTTATGTAATAATTATTGTTTTTGTTAATAAATAATTTCTAAATAAAAATATTTATTTGATTGAAAATTAGTTTTTTTATTTTATTTAATATAATATTTGTAGGTATTTGTGATATGTATTGAACATTATATGTTTTTATTTTTTAATATTAAATATATTTTTTATTTAATTTTTAACATTTTTTTTAATTTACTTTGTTTTTTATTTATTTTTATTTTGTTGATATTTTATTTGTTTTTAATTTTACACTGACTGGAGTGGGAATAGTAAATGTTGCCCCTCCACAATGCAACACTTTCCCTACTGTTGCACTCACTGGAGTGGGAATAGTAAATTTTATCTCTCCGCTATCCAGCACTTTCCCTATTGTTGCACTCACTGGAGTGGGAATAGTAATGTTTACCCCTCCACTATCCAACACTTTCCCTACTGTTGCACTGACTGGAGTGGGAATAGTCAATTTTACCCCTCCGCTATCCAACACTTTCCCTACTGTTGCACTCATTGGAGTGGGAATAGTAATTTTTACCCCTCCGTAATCCAACACTTTCCCTACTGTTGGACTGACTGGAGTGGGAATATTAGATTTTACCCCTCTGCTCTTTAACAGTTTCCTTGGTGTTGTATTGGTTGGAATGGGTGCAGTAAATATTTTCTATGTGTAAATTATTTCTTTTACTACTGTTGCATTCATTGGAGGGAGATTTGTAAATTTGATTTTTATCTAGTATTAATATTTATGTGTAGTGCTAAATGGTAGTGGTAAATTGTTTATGTATTTACTCTAATAGTTTGTGTAGCTTTGTATTTATCCCAATTTATTTTTAGTCCCTACATTTTACCAAATCTGTGAAGTTCCAGCGCTGTGTTTCCCTCAAGTAGACCAATGTGTTATCTGCATAGAGTGACACACTATGATTTGTTGACCCCCATCGGTTCCATAACGGTCTAGGTGTATTCCCAGCTAACCATATCAAAAGCAGGTTCTATATCAAAACATGCTAGGCCATACTCCTCTTCAGAGTTTGTCAATGTAGGCAGCACATGTGTTCTTCTTCTTAGAATGTACATCATACTCCTTCCCGGCACAAAGCCTGCCTGATCTTTGTTAACAAGTGTGGCTATAACTATTGATATTCTTTTCTCTATGGTTTTACTAATTAATTTCACATCAACATTCAACACTGTTAATGGATTATACGATGGCAACTGATTAGGGTTCCTACCTACTTTTGAGATCAAAGTAATCAAGGTATGTCTTAATGGAAGGAGCAGTCTTCACAGATCACAGGCCTCCTCATAAACCTTTAATAACTTCTCCAAAATCATCCTTGGTAAGACCTCATATAAATCATTAGGCATACCATCTGCCCCTGGAGTGTTGTTTTTTTGATCGTCAAGAGTGCTTCCTTGAGTTCCTCTTTTGCAAGATGGACCTCCAGCTGAGCTCTCTGCTCATGTGATAGCCTGGGCATTCTAATTTCAGCTAAATAAGTCATTATGTCAGTCTTTGCCAATCTGCCTATATCTATTAGCCAGGTTTTCCCTATATTTCTCTTTTATTCCTATCCTAGAGATGATATTGGAACGATCCTTCTGCTGTAATCTCAATATTTTGTTTCCTTTTAGCAGACTGACATTCAAACCAACGTGCCTCCCTCTCAATACAATATTTGTCTATTTTGTGTGTTAGTATATTTCTCCAAAGAGGGCCTCATGTCTTCAAGCTGTCTTTTGGTCTCTCTCATATAGTATAGTAGTTCAAGTTTTTTCTCTAATTCAACAGCTTTTGTTCTGTGTCTTGAAGCGTATTTTCCAGATGTGTTTATATTCCAGTAATTCAGGTATACACTCACCCTTGAGGGAACACTTTGTAGGCTACCCATTTCATAGTTGTACTTCCTACAGTCTCACAATTAAGCTGAAAAAATGGACTAGCGAACCCTTGAATGTGGATTGCAAAGGTTTGATCCATCAGGGCTTCAACTCTTGGTCGCCACATGGGTATTTTTGGCTTCGTATTATTCTGGATCTCTGTAAAACAAATGATGAACGATCTGACAAATCTTTCAAGATATACCAAGCCTCCAAACCCACATGGGTATTTATGGCCTAGTATTAGTCTGGATCAGTGTACATACTAATGGTGAATGATCTGACAAAAATCTGTCAAGATATACCAAGTCTCCAAACCCAGCTAGATCCTCCATTTTCCCAGAATATATTCTGCTCTGCTTTATGCATATTGTGTACAGAAGTAATCAGTAAACCTTGTCAGTCGGGTGATGGGCCCTCCACTTATCCACCAAATCATTCTCAGTCATTACATTCAGCAGTGCAACCTCCATACCCAGCTTTAGTCCCACGTCCAGAAAGGAGGTGGGGATGTCTGTCAATATGTTCATTTATTACGTAATTTAGAGTACCTACATGTATGAATTGGGTACCCAAGTAGGGAGACACTGCTTGCATTATTACATTGCAAAAACGTTTGTCATCAGTATTTGGGGCTTAAATGATTGCCAAACAAGTTTCAATGCCATTCATAAGGCCTGCGGCTATAACATATTTCCCCTAGGGGTTTGATATCACTTCATGTTCTCCAAAAGGGATATCTATTATACCCGCCTCTATCCACCCTAATACATTCCTAGAGTAATTACAATAAGAGGATGCAAAAACATGTCTTCTCCATTTTTCCTCAATTTTCAGCCTCAGCAGACAACAAACTGGTTTCTTTGATCATGGCTATCTGAATTCCCTGCTGTTTTAGATAAGCATGTATTATATATCATTTTAGATATATATTCAACACATGCACAATCTAGGAAACCAAATCTTGTAATCCCCCATCTGCCGGATGTAATCAACCGATCAACAACCCCGGTGTAGCCTTCCCACAGCTATATCCCTGTAGATGCTACAAGTGGGCTTTCCATAATTCTGAATGATAATAGACTGCTAAATCCATGTGCCCCATTCTCCTCCAAAAATTCATATCTCTTAAATTGTAGCAATGTGACACCCTTCCGCCCCCCACCACCACCGCCACCGTAGAGTAGGAGGCAGTACAGACAAAACTGAATGATAACCTAAGGGGCTCCGCAAATATTACAGCTTACACAGGATACCTCCATGAGTAGATGCTTGTCATCTTCAGTGTGGCTTAGTTGTCTCTCGTATGCCAGTGCATGGATTATGTCATAAGGCAAGTTCTGTAAGGAGTTCAGGTTATTGTCCTGTTTGCATGTCTGCATCATTACCATCACTATCCCTAGTGTCCCCCAAAGTCTGGGAGTGTCCACGATAGCTCAATGCTTCCTCGTTCATGGTGCCATCTACCTGTACTAGTGTCTTCAGCAGTCATTTCTCTGACAAGCACGGACTGCTTCCATTTTGGGATCTCAATCTCTGGCCCACTGTAAGAAATGTGATTATTTGTAATGGGTGACTACCAACTTCAAGGAATAATCACAACCCTTGTCAGAGTGAATCCTCAAAATCACTAAATAGTCCAGATATGCAGTACCAAAACAGAAATAAAGTAAAAATGCAAAACAATAAAAATCCCAACACAGATTAGAATATAGAGTAAAATTTATCAAACAAAAGTACACTAAAATTATCAAAATCGAGTAAAGGGAACGGAAGATATGAATATTTAAAGTTTTAATTAGGGATAGCCCCAAGAAGCATAAAGTGCCAACAATAGACAGTGGTCACGGTAGTCCTGGACTTAGACGCAATTTGACGCTGACAATGATGGAGCGCGAGTCGGATTCACCAACCAGGTTCATCCTGGTCAAAGATTTCATCCTTCTGCCTTTAGTTAATTAAGTCCCAATCCACCACAGGAGTACATTTCTAAAGCACCCCTGGGACCTCAAGGGAGTCACTTAGAGGCTCACAGGGTGTCAAGCAGAGGCCGCACAATAGAGTCCAGCCCAGGTCCAGTTGTCACTGGTCAACTGAGCAGTTTCAGGAAAAGATCTCTTGTAGCTTGTTTTGTTTGTGTAGCTTACCCAGGTCAGCCTTAAGACCCTTTTGGTCCACTTCTTTGTCCTGGGTGCAAGAGAGAGACAGTCCAGTCCTCCAGGGCTCTTCTCAGTTCGCAAACAGCAGGCTCAGGCCTCTTCTGATCTTCTTCAGGTCCGCAAATGTTCTGTAGTGGGTGCCTGGAGGTGCCTCATTTCTGCCTGGCACGAGCTACTGGGTGGGAATGACTCCTGGGCAAACCTTAACCAATAAGATATAAGTTCCCGGGACCAACCCTACATACTTTGGGGAATTTGCGAGATGGCAGAAGTCTTCTGCCACACTCAACTTGGGCTCGGAGTGCTGGGTGTGTATGTGGGTACTGTACTGTGGTAATCCTAGTGTCCTCCCACATCTAATACTAAAATCCAGTGTGGGGCAGCCAGAACCCAGAGAAAGAAGTCTGATAGAACAAAGTAGGGTTTTCCAGCAACCAGACAGTAGATACACAAGAATTGTTTCCATCATGTTTCTTTTGCTTTCAAGTGTGCACCAAGGGTTATATGTAAACTCCAGCCGACCTGTCAGGCAGAATTTGACACTCCAGCAGGATTTGACACTATAATTTCAAAAAGAGACACAATGTGATTGGAGCCTGTTTAGCTGGGGGGACAAAGGATGGGCCCTGCCCATGTGTCAGCTATCATTTACCTGTGACTGTGGAGACCTCTTTAAAGATAATCCAGTACTTGGGACCAACCCCACAGGTCACCCGGTCAAGGGAACAATAACATCTCCCCAATTCAAGGCCTTTATTTTCTGCTCTGGGAAAAGTTGTCACACCTCCTCACATGCTAATTACTGGTTGGCAGAAGTGGGAGAACAAATGCAAACTGAGCCTCCAGAGGCTTTAGGCAGGAAAAAGGTAACTTTCTTAAAGTACATTTTCCTTAATATATATCAATGATCTGACTTCACTTTTTAAATGGATTTTTAATAAAAGTGGTTGTTTAATTATTTTTCTTGCTGTTTCCTACACAAAGTTAGCATTAATAATGTAACCCAGTGTTTTCTTATGGAACAGCAAGCCTTGCTACAGTGAAAAGGACATGTTTAACATTAAATTCCTACATGCCCTACTTTTAAATATCATGCACCTTGCTTTATGGTCAATAAAGCGTACATAGGGGTGATTTATAAATATTTAAAAAGAAGGTTCTGATTTCTCAAAACGGGTTATTTTGACAGGTCAAATTTGCAGTTTAAAATTACAGCAGCTAGGCTACAAATGGTTGGCCTGCAGTCTTGTTTGCACTGTTACTGTAGCGGATAGCACAATGGTTACTGCAGTCCACTAGTGACATTTAACTTACAGGCCCTGGATACCCTTTGTACCATATACTAGAGACTTGCAGATAAGATGAGGTATGCCAATTTCATTATGTTGAAAGGGTGAGCACAGGTACTTTATCACTAGTTAGCAGAGGTAAGGTACACAGAGTTCTACAGCCAGCAAAAATATAGGGCCCGCAAAAGGCAAAAAATCTGGGATGACCCTGCTGAAAGGGCAAATTTACTACACGCCCTCAGTCCGAGTCTTCTTGAGCATTAATGAGTTGACTGTTTATCCCATATCTCAAGGTCGGACCTCACCTCATCCGGACTGTTGAAGAAGTGGCTCTTCCCATCTGCAACCACCTGTAGATGTGTCAATTAGAGCAACATATATTGTAAATTGTGTGACTTCGCCAAATATTTTCCTTTGCTTCCTTAGTTTCTATGTATAGTTGTGGAAATATGGCGATTTTGTGATTCTTATAACTGGCAACTCAGTAGTACGTGCCACTTGGAGTATTCAGTCTCTGTTCTTGTAATTGAGGATTCTAGCACACGGAAGGGCTCCCTCCCCCCCCCCTCCCGGCTCCGGGGCCAGTGCTCCGTGTGCTCTGTCAGTGACTAACAGCTGACAGTGTCTGTGGTTTGAGCACCTGGAGGATACAGTTCTCCAGGAATTTTGCTGGTGATGTTGGCAATGTTTCAGGATCTTAGAAACCTGTGATATTACTTCACCACTGCCCTTCAGCATCAACTTTTGTTCAGTTTTGTCATTTATTTTCTTCTCCGCATCCTTCAACGTGCGAACTTCTGTTTTAAGGTTTGGGATGTCATCTAGTGTTGTATGCACTCTGTCTGCTATTCTCCGCAGATCCTTCCTCAACAAGGTTGACTTCAGTTGTACCCGTATCTATTTGATTCTTCAGTGCTTCACTCAAACTCTGAATTTCTGATAGTGTCAGCTGTTGTGGGTTCTTCAGGCTGTCCTGCCTCTTCTGTAGCCGTGTGGGCACCTGTCTGTTCTTCTGTTGCACCGTGCCATATGGAGTTGTGTATTGCGTGATCGAGTTCCCCTGTATGTGTTTCAATGTTTTGTCTTTGTCCATGTCTATTTTCTGACTGGCACATCCAGTTTTGCAGTAAAGTGTTTCTGCAGCCCAGCTGTAGACAGGGGTTCATACCTTAAATTCCGTGGTATGCCGTAAGGCTTGTGTTCAGTGTACAAAATGCGTGTCCTTAGGATGCCACATCCATCCCACTGTCCAGCGAAATGCTCACAGGCAGTACCGGCGCATATAGGGACGATCCCACAATACCAAGTCATGGGGCCCTTCTTACCACAAGCTCAGTACCTCTCCCCTCGTAGAAATCATTACAGCCGCTCTCCATTCAACCAGGCAATCACATTTTCAGGTCCAGCAATCCATCCAGCCCACCACGTTTATGTTAGTTCAGCCTTCCATTGGGGTGCCCCCCACAACCGCCATGGGGTCACTTTTGGCCAGACGTTACTTCCACTGTAGGGCTGCCCCACAACGAGAAGCCAGCCACAGCTGTGTGCAGTTTCAGCAATCCTGAAACTACCAGCGCGTCACCAGGCTCACGGGCTCTACCTCCCTCCTGTCAGCATGGTGCTGCTCGATATCAAATGCGGTCACTCTGTGAGGATCTATTTGAAGTGAGGGAACTCTTAAATTCTGCACAGAGAGGCTGGCCGTTGTCCTGTTGGGAAAATCAATAGAGGTATGGCTGGATGGATAGTACTTGGAGCCTGCTTGCTTATATTTATGTCTCTCGATGGGAACATTTTGATTAGTTTGTTTCCAAATTCCAAAGCCAAGTGCTCTTAGTTGCCTTCACCTGAGAACCGTGAACGGAAACAGGTTGAAGGTTAGCCCTGAGATGTTTGGCAGGTGGCCTGCTTGTTCTCTTCCCAGGAGACATGCAGGGAAGTCGAAACACCACTGTTATATGTTCTACAAGCTTCGTGTGTACACATTTGTTAATAAAACGGTTTAAGCCAGCACATCAAGTCAAAGATCCAAATGGAAGCGGCCTAGCCTATGGTTGTGGTATGAACTTCTTCCAGGGATATCTTACTTCGCATACCAGAGATGTTTTACTCTAAGTACTTCATTGGTGTGCCAGTCCTTTCAAATGGAGGTGTTGGATGCTACGGAGTGTGATAGGAATTGCGGGGTTCTTCCTATTGCAAGTATGGCTGTAAGTGTTATCTGTTACAGTCTGATTGGCACAATACTAGTATGCCAGGGGCCAACTCAACCAAAAAAAAAGCTGATACTGTAGTTTGTTTGGAGCTGATGACCTGCCATTTAGCAGTTTAAATACATTTCGCAAACATTTCTGCATTCATTTAGTGGTTTGGCACCCCTACATTCGAGCTTTTCCCTACTTCTAACATATGTGTATTCTGCCATCTATTGATGTGATCGCAACTGCTCCTCAAAACTGTAAATTCAGAATCTTGCATGTATAGTAGCAAACTTGTGCACACTTCGCATACAACCTCAATCCTTCACCTTGCACATGTACACACCTTTTTTCGTCTTTTTTTTCATGGATATAATTTTAATAATGATAGATTCAGGACTTTAGGTTTGCTAACTCCTTGAGTTGTCCACCACATCGACTCCTAGCATGTACAAATCAAACATAAGCAAGTTATATGGAAGCATTCCTCATATTCAATGACTACAAGCAATAGAAGCTTAGTCAGTGAAAATAGCTCCAGAGTTCTTGATAATTTATTCTTATTAAGATGATTGAATTTGATTTAATATCACAGCTACTTTGAATATAAAAGCAAGTACTGTCTGCACACAGTGAAAATGTCTACACTCCCCAAGCATATCCACATTTTACATGTTTATGTAGGAACAGATCTTAATTCATGTGGAATGGAGAGCTCATAAAAACTGGTGGTGCTTTTATGACATTATATTGAAACATTTTGCAACATACATTACAGAGAACGGTTTATATTGTCTAAAAGGCCCTTGTATAAAATATAATATTGGCAAAATGGCATAACTGTAAACACGTACACCAGTGAGTCTCTTGTCATAATAAAAATTTGAGATTATGAGTAGCAAAGCATTTCTTTGAAATAGAACACAGTGTGGCACAATTACACTTTCTGGTACTTGAGGTGGTATCATTGGTACGCATGGGGAGAATAATTGTAAGAGACCTATTTAAAGAGAATGCTTTTGGATTTATTTTATTCAAACAATAGTTTTCATTTTTTAGTGTTTATGAAAAGATACAAGTATTTCTGATGAAGGAATTCTATCTATCCTGAAATATGTGGATTCATCGTTATCGTATCTAAACGTGTGCAGAATATAACCAAGAAACTGAGGAAATGCACTTCAATAAAGAAAACCCATGGTTTATGATGAATTTCATTAAAACGACTTGCTGTACCATATGCAATTCTTATTTGGGCTAGAATATCAAATGTTGATTTACCTTGCCAGTTCCCTTTTCTCCACCAGTCAAATTTCTTAGCTGGTTTTCATTTTTCTTCACTTCACCCTCTGGCAACCTGCATCACATCTTTCCATGCGCATTGTGCAGCAAGGAATTTGCACATATCATTAGTGTGCTGTCTTGTGACAGCCAGCACCACCTGTGGCCCCTTATTGTCTATTTACAACCATTGTGACACGATCTTTAAAAAAAACTGCTACTTAGGTGAACCCATCTTACTACAGGTGTTGCTTTTTTTTCTGGCAAAGGAAGAGTTAGATAAGTACGTTAGCTTGGACAAGTGGGTATTTTTTTGACCGTCTCAATGTCCAATGAAGTAGTGAGTACTTAAGTTATTAAACACAGAACGCTGAAAGCAAAGTGACGCATAACCATCCTTCCTCCAATTCTCTTACAGTTTGATCTGGCTAGATCAAGGTACACAGAGGTGGCGTTCCATGCCTACGAGTTGAAGTGTCCTCTATTCAGCTATCCTTTCTACTAAACTTTCCACCTTTGGAACAAATCCATCTTCCTGTTTGTGCATGGCATTCAAGGTCTACAGTTGCACCGTGGAGTTAAGGACCTCTCCCAATCTGGGTGTAATGACACCAACTCATTACACTAAGTGATTTAACACTCCTTCCTCCCTTCTGTAGCATCCTCCCCACCCTTGGGTACTTGCCAATGACTACGCAACACAAGGAGCTTAGTATAACATGTCTTTATTCTTCTGCCTGTAACCGTGAACTCAACATTCTAAACCTACATTTCACTTCACTACGCTCTAATGCTTCCGTCACAGTTCTACCGAGTCCATCAGGAGCCATAAGGGTTCTGTCATTACAAACTCACACAACACTACATCTCCCCCTCTGTTAAATAAAAAACTAAACATTTTTACAAATATTTATACAATTAAAGTTCTTCAATGAGTCTTTGTAGCGCTTGGATCACATGTCCCAGCTGTTTCTTCGGAAACTGCGGACAGGCACTAGAAATATCCTTGACTGGCGTGGGTGATGGAGAAACAGCATCAGTCAGTAGTTCTTCACTTGTCCTTTCAGACCCAGTTGTTGCAGGGATTCTGCTCTTAGAACAGAGCTATGCTTAGAACCATAGAACATCAGTATGTAGGGACAGAGTCGCCATACCACCTCAGTACCTATGGGTCCGAGTCCAACTAGCTATAGTGCCTCACTGGCCCTCTTAACCTTACCAGAGAAATAAGTGAATTAGCACCCCAGAAGACAACACTCTCAACCCTCTCATGGGATTGCGTTAACAGGACACACCCTTTCGCTCTCTCACTTGTACTTGTCCACAATAAGATAACCAGGAGACACGAAGGCAGGTTAGAATATTTATTTAAACTATCGTGCTCTGAAGTGCAGTATATGTGCCACAATTAGAAAACAAATGCATACTAAAAATACCGTTAGCATGGTTAATAAACCATATATACTGAAAAGTCCTGTAATTTTTTAGGACAGAGTGACCTAAACCCCCCTCCCTTGCTAATGAAGCTAAATGATTATATGTCAAAAATCTCTGGGATTACTGGCAGACCCCTTACCTTAGCATACACAGGTGGATGCTCCACATCTCAGCAGACGCAGTGCTTTTGTTGCAGAACTTTCGTTCCAAGTGTCTGTTTTTTGCTCATGTGCTCAGCTATACATGTGACATGTGTGCGCATAACAACAGCTGCATTCTTGTGTTATGTCTAGGTACTAGTGCCTGGCCAGAAAGATTAACAAAGGACATTGTTGTTTGATCTTGTCCATGATGTTCAGACTAAATCCCAGGAAAAGAAAAGAATGCAAAAACATATGCAGGTTCCGGGTGAAAGTACAATGTGGCACAAAAGCAAAATGTGTTTATATAGTAACGCATGCAAAGCAAAATAAGGACTACAGTATTCACAGTTAGGCTAACATAGGGAAAACTACAATGGGCAATGCAGGAAACACATGACAGAGTCTCTACAATGACATCTGTGCCTCACGAGCGATGAGCCACATGTCGAAAATGTGAGGAGTCTTGTGCCATTTGTTCAGTGGCCCCCTGTGATTGACCTATTGCAAAAGGCTAAAGGCTTCACCCCCCCACCTTTATCTGTCATCAGAATATAATTGAGGACTATGACTGTGCTCCTGGAACTTCGACTGCTAACACAAAATAGGAATATTCTGGCACTACTTTGGTGCTAACAGGACCTCACTTAATCCCCTTAGTAGATAGGTGTCCTTTGACTGTTCCTCGATCATGCAGAACAAATATAGATATGTATTATGAGGTATTTGTATAGGACAAACCTAGCCTAAGGACAATGGAGCACAGGGTGAAAGGCAAGCATACAGTCAGCGATTGATGGGAGACGTAGATGGTTATTGGATTGTTATGTATGGCTCACATAGAGAGCCTCTATCGTTTACAGCAGATTCTAAATCTGGTAACTCACTGCTATGACATAGCAACAGATAATAACAAAATTCATTACCTGCTATTGTTACGTTATAAAGGCCTTCCTGGCCAGCCTAATAGGCCTCTCCTAGAGACTGTCAGCACAGTGCTTCTGTCTGCTTTGACTGAAAGCAGACAGCACAGCTGCAGGAGAGTGAAGGAAAGCAGGGAAGGGGGTGGGGCTGGTTTAAGGCACCAGGGAAGGTATTTAATTTTCACATTTTGGTTAGGCAGAAGAGGCCATGTTGTGTATGGCTCCCTTTTTATCGGGGGGGGGCAGATGATTTTGGGGACCATACATAAAATAAAATTACAGATCTGTAAAAGTGAATTACGGGAATGTTTTTCACCTCAGGGTTCTGAGGTGTGTATTTGATGTCACTCAGAACACCTCAGTAAAAACATCCACGTAATTCATCCTTCTATAATTCAGTATAATACTGCATCTTGATGTAGTGCTCTTTAAAGTGGGGCAACAGTGGTGCAGTCTTTATGGATACGGTGATGTTGTTCCAAATCCTAGGTTTATAGACTTTTTTTATTTTACTCTTCTTACTCTCCAGTCTTGTCATAGTCTCACTATCATCCCACATCACACTGCTCTTTTGCTGGGTCGGGATGTAGAGCAACTGAGCCATCAAGAACATTATTTTGCTATTTTTCTGTCTCCCCCTCACTAACTTGAATTCTTTCTTGTCCACTTTGAGCATCAATCTGGGTTGGGCATTGAGCCCACCAAAGCCTTCTGATTTTATGGAGCATGTGAACCGACAAACTGGCTAGGACAGTTGAATCCTGATATTGCTGATGGAAACTCTTCACTGTGCCCCCCTCTGCCCAAGAAGTGAAAGGTGGGTGAGCTTAATCAAATTGATGCTTGTACCTATGGTGCAAATGGCTTGCATCCCACAAGACGGTACTTTCCTGTATTTTCAAGGGCTCTCCATGCACTACCCATAAAAGCTCTGCTCCTCTTTTGGAAAATGATGGAACTTAACTTTTGGTGGCTACCTTGGCTGTTTCTACATTTCAGATGTCAAGCCTCCAACCAACCAGAAGCCTTCAAGAAGCCTAACTCTTAGCATACCATCCCCATGGACATCAACAACAGTTCTCCGAAGGACGACAGAGTGCATGTTGCTAGGAACCCTTTACTCAGTTGGTGTTGGTGACAAAAGCCTCCTTAAACCACAAAGCTGGTCCTCCAATATAAACAAGGATGCAAAAAACATGAAGACAACAGGAGCAATTCGATCTTGGTCGGCTACAAGTTGTTCTCACAGTACAAATTTATCTTCTATGTCTCTATGTTGATCAAACAAGTCCAAGATAATTACATTTTCAAGCTCAACCTTACAGAGAGACAACTGATCCAAAACTGCTGATGTCCTGAGACCCAATTGGTGCTACAGTCAGATCCAAGAACACTGGACTATCCATGAGGAGCCAGGGGTTGCTGAAGTCTTCTCACTTGAAGGCTCATGAAAGTCATCCGTCTGCCTTTCAATTGGAATAATCTTTTCCTATCTATAGTATTGGCTAATTCCCTAAGGACCTTTAAAGTGCTGTTGGCGCTATCCAAAACTTCCAGTTGGCCAAGACTTTTCAGTACTTTTTGGGGGGGGTAGGGGGGGTTATATAGCGCGAGCTAGACCCGAAGGTATTAGAGCGCTTTACATGAGCACCAGTTACGTTACAGACTGACACATTCATTTTTGTTAGGCACGGGGACATTAAGTGATTTGCCCAGAATCACAGGATGTTGAGCGTCCCTTCCGAGACTCGAACTTGGTGCCCCAGCTTCGAGGTTCACTGCCCTAGCCATTAGGCCACATCCTCCCTTTAGGACAAGGGCTTCCTTTCATCCCATTCTAAAAGTCTGCTCTTCCGCTCACGTCTTGACCTCACTGTGTCCTAGGAGGTGTTTCAGAGGGAAAACTGCCACTACCTAATCCTACACTACCATTATTGGACCAAGATCACTAACAACTTCCTGGAGCTGACAGTGATCTATGACTAAGTTGTATGTCTTCCACGGTCACCTTCATCAAATCCTCCTTTTCCTCAATTGGTGTTTAAAGAGCTTCTGTAGGGGTGGTGGCTTCCTCTGTTAGGTGCTGTATCTTGCACTCCAAAAGGGACAGGGAAACTACTCTGGCCACGTTTTTACTGAAATGAAAAGCATGTTTTGCTCATTACTGGATCTGCATCTGAACCGGTGTACCTCACCTTCAGAATTACCTGCATGGGACTTATTTTCATGCGTCTGTCAAACAGGATCACAGGGTTGACAGGTAGGGCAAGATGACGAAGGTGCCTCTTTAAGCCTCCGGCCTATGTCCTCATTATTCTTCCAAAATCCTGTGATAAATCAACCTACTACCTGCCCTACATTGAAGGATGTAGAGGAGCGGAGGCCATGGAAGCCGTAGCAGTTACTGAGTTGATGCCAGGCCAGAGGATGTCAACTGGATAAGGGATCCCACCACCCTGCTATGAGATTGAATATAGTGCAAGCTGCACTTGGCAGAACCTACTCTCTAAGAGCCAGCTTAGGGGTGTTTGGGCCAGGGAGTTCACTGTAGCCCACTAGAGGTCAAGTCCCATTGTTCTTTGTGGCAGACCCAGTTCCTGTCTGTGTGATAACAGACTGCCCGCTCCTAGACTCTAATCTCCAAGAGGTGGAGGTGAGACCTAAAGCATGGTGTGCCTTTCTCCTCCAACCCAGTACTGCCTGCTTGATGGGACCTGGGGACCAGCATGCAGAGACCAGTGACATGAAATGTGGTCTGGTGGGTCCCTGGGCCAGAGGACACTTCAGGCCCAAGGTGCACTGGCAAAGTTGTTAGAGGACAGGGATGTTCTGGCTTCAGCGTCCTGCGGCTCCTGGGCCCACGGAGTACTGGGGCAGATGTATACCTTGGAGGAATGCACCTTCGGCCAGGATGCATGTGGAGCCTGGAGAGGGTTGATGGGCACCCTCACACACCTTGGCCTGGACATAAGGATCCCATGGATCCTGGGAGGGAGTGGTAGTCTCATCACTAAGGAATAAGGGAAAGACTCCCTGTGACCCATATCACTGAGCAATTTCTGCCATCAAACTATGCCTCCGTTCCTCCCTCCTCTACCCCCTTCCCTCCAATATGCCCCAAGATTAGGTAATAGGGCTATTGGTGCTTATGTGGGCAGTGGGGAGAGAGCAGATCTGGACCTGGCAACGAATTGCTTCTATGGGACCTCTGACATACAGCAAATAAGTGACAACACATGATGACTTTAAAAGCTGGGCTGGTAAGCCTGGAAGTGCTGTGGGGCCATGATGGTTGAAGGTGGGTAGAGGTTGAAGGGGGGGGTTCCATAAACCAGCTGCTAAATGAGATGGTTGTGCGTGGGACCAAGTGGTTCTCCTGCAGAACTCATTAAACAATTGCCCCAACCTGCTTAATATATTTAATGAGTCTCAGGGCCAGATATATCAAGTGTTTTTCCCGTTCGCAAACGGGCCGATTCGCAGAATCTGCCCGTTTGCGAACTGGAAAAAGCCTTTTGGGATGTATCATCCCAAAAGGCATTCCCAAAATAGGGAATCGCAAAAATTGCGATTCCCTATTTTGCGAATGCATTTAAGGAATCGCAATTTGCGATTCCTTAAATGAAATGCAGGAAGCCAAAAAAATTGCGACCTGCCTTTAAGGAATCGCAAATTACCACCAACTTCAAGTTGGTGGTAATATGCAAATTCCATGAAAAATGCACTTTTTTGAATTTTTCAAGGTGCCATGTGGCGTACATACATGTCCTTAGGGCATGTATGTGCGCCACATGTGCACACATGCATTTTCCAGGGGTGCAACAGGGTGTCCATTTGGCACCCTTGCACCCTTGAAATTGCATGCGCAATTTGCGAGTTTCTATTGGGGACTCGCAAATTGCGCATGCAATTCCCATTCATTCCTATGGGCCTCTAGGCCCATAGGAATGAATGGGAAGCCATTCCTTATTTGCGACTCGCAATTTGCGAGTCGCAAATAAGGAATATGTAAGAATCGCAATTATTATTGCGAAACCTACATACATTGCATTTTGCGATTCCATAATAGCGAATCGGTAAAATTCGCTATTATGGAATCGCAAAATCCAATATTGATACATCTGGCCCTACGTCTTTCGGGGAATTACCCATGGGCCTCAGACATACCATTATTACACTTGCACATAAAAAGGTAAGCCCAGGACTATCTGCTTAACTTATCACCAGATCTCTCTCCTCAACAGAATGGCAGAAGTGCTAGCCAAAATATTTGCAAATAGATTACTGAAAGTAATTATGACCCTGATACACTAGGGCCAATTGAGCTTTATGATGCAAAGATCCACCAGTTTGAACCCCAATCAACTATATCACTGGCTAGATAGAAGGAGGAGCTGCAAGTGGTTCCCTCTCTAGCCACCGAAAAAGTGTTTGATTTAATTGATTGGCACTGTTTATTCTTAGTCTTGGAAAGCTCTGGGTTTGGTCTGACCTTTCAGTCTTGGGTTAGCCTCTTCTACATGAACTTCACTGCAGCCCTAACGGTGAGTGGGGAAGTCTCCTGTGTCTTTGAGTTGAAGAGAGGAATAAGGCAAAGTGGCCCCTTCTCCCAATTTTTCCTTGTGATCTCTCTGGAACTCCTGGGTCTGGTCAACAATCGGGAACAGCAACTTTTGATCAAGTAGAAAAATGTTGCTGTCTGTGCATTACGCCTGACATCATACGATCTTGCAGTGGACCGTGCGCAGACAGTACTAAAGTGCTGTCCATGTTTGGAAATTCAGGGAATACTTTGGATATGGATATGAGATTGTTAGAAATTGGGTAACTGGTTGACTGGGGTGTAAGCTCTGGTGAAGCAGAATCTGCAATCCTGGTCAGGGTAAGGCACAAGTAAACCCCAAATTAACCTGTGCTCAACCCCCTGGTAGCTTGGCACAGTGCAGAAAGGCTTACCTTAGAGGCAATGTGTAAAGTATTTGTGCCCACACTTTAAACAGTAAAACAGTGAAAACACCGCACAAAAAGATCCCACAAAAGGTTAGAAAAATAGAGTTTAATTTAATAAATTAAACCAGACCAAAATGGCAAAATTCCAATCAGTAGAACCGTACTTATGAATTTTTAAAGAATAAACTGCAATATAGTGCCTAAAAGTATAAAGCACCAACCGGGGCTATCTGGTTGCACTGGACTGGCTCAAAGTCAAAAGTTTAGACTGACCGCGATGGAGCACAGGTCGGATACAGTCCCAGACTAGTCCAGCTAAAGTTTTACCTTCTTAAGTATTATGCCAAGAGTCCCGTTCACATTGGAGAGGGTCGCGAGGAGCAAGGAGAGCATCGCGGGTGGCAGATGGTGTGGTGCAAAGACCAGGCCAGGCTTCGCGGACAGGCAAGCTGGAGCTTTGGGTTGACAGGCCCCGCAGACTGTAAACGCTACTGTGAGAAGAGACAGTCTGGCAGCGATTTGCACTGAATTTCAGTATGAAGGGTGCGGTATCAGAACACCGCAGCCAGACTCGTCCTCGGAACCCCAGAACATGAGCACATGACCCAGCACCTGTGAGACCTACACTGGCTCTCCATCGAGAAGAGAGTGCCTTTCAAGCTACTCACCCACGCGTACAAATCCCTCCACAACATCGGACCCAAAAACCTCAACGAAAGAGTCTCTTTCCACGTACCCAAAAGAAACCTCCGCTTTGCCGACCTCGCCCTAGCAGAGACCCCACGCATCCGCAGAACCAGAGCAGGCGGAAAAGCCTTCTCCTACGTCGCGGCCAAGGCCTGGAACAAGCTCCCAGTCAACACCAGATGCTCCCCTACCCTGCACCCCTTCAGGAAGAGCCTCAAGACCTGGCTTTTCGGCTGATCTGGAGCTGGACCACCCCCTCACCCCACCAGCGCCTTGAGACCCTCGCGGGTGAGTAGCGTGCTTTAAAAGCCCTGATCAGTGCGAACGGACCCATTCATGATAGCAAAGAGCCCAAAAGCTTGATTTAAAGAGCCTGTGTGCAACAGCAAGGGAGCACCGAAGGAGTATGCAGTTCCTACAGGAACTGCATACTCCTTCGGTGCTAAGTTGTATTGATTGGGGCCTGTATGCTGGACCTATATGCGCCCCTTTTCCCTCATTTTATTGAGTGCAACAGCAAGGGTCCAGGACCTGAGAGGCACCACTTAGGGGTCAGGAATGTGCTACAACTGGGTGCAGGAGCTGGTTGGAGAGACTTTCTATCACCCTGAGGCTCAGATCAGCAGGCCAGCAGACTAGCCCTTCAAGTCACTCTGGGGTCCTGGGTTCAAGATGAAATGGCAGGTCCAGTTCTCCTTCCCCTGGCAAGAGGCCAGCAGGCAGCAGGTCAGCAAAGCAGGGCAGGAGTTCCTTCAGAGCAGCAGTCCAGAAGAGTGGCAGTCCTTCTAGCAGGATATTTCCTCTCTTGTGCCCTTTATCCCAATACTTTGGAGACTTCACTGTGTCTCCAGGTTGTACTCCTCTTATTGTTTGTTTACGTAATTTAAAGGGGATCAGGAGTATACCCCTCCACTTTTTGTGGTTATCCCTTTCTCTCTCTTGTGTTTTTGAATATCAGGCAGCGCACAGCTGTGAGAGTTCTCTTACTTAGAATATAACCTGAAAAATTACCCGTAAATTATGGGGGAGAATCAGGGACTATCTTATTCCACCGAGGAGGTGGATGCAATTCTAGGTGATCTTACTATATTTGCTGACGCCGGCATTGCACAGACGATATCACAAACTACCGATTGGGAAAAACTAACGGAAATGAAAAGAAACCGGATAAGGACTATATTACATGGGACTATCTTAAAAGAATACCTTAAAAACAACATGGCACCGAAAGGCCTTCTAGTCACTAATGCCCCACGCATCTTCTTAGAGGACCCAGTTTTTAGAAAAGACTGGGCCCAGATTGCATGGCATTGCACTCGTGACTGGATAGTACTGATCTTAAAAACTGCCTTACGCCTCTCAGAAAAAATACTGGTTGATATTCAATTGACAGAAGGTCAAATTAAAACTACCATTTCTGGTTACAAGAAAAGACTTGATGAACTAAATAAGGAGATAAATGAGTATAAGGATAATCTCACCCAACAAAAAGTACAGAAGTTTCAAAAGATCTCAAACGATTCTCATATGTCAAGACTTATCCGTACTCGGATCCAGACTACGTATCCTCAATAAAATCTGATCAGGATTCAGATATCTCAAGTATCGATTCAACCGGGAGTAGTGGCTCCAGTACAGGAAGTGGTAGACAGAGACAAAGAGGGAAAAACAGAACCCAGAACAATTGGCCTATATATAATTCACATGTACCACTCGGGTTCCAAGGTCCATACAACCATCAGCAACCCTACCCAATGTATGGGTGGCAACCACCATACCCACCACCACTTTTTCCGCCCAATAGTTTTAGGCCCCCTTTTTTAGGCAGGGGCAGGAGGGGAAGAGGAAGAAGAAAGGGCCCAAACCAAGTACATTGGGAGGAAGAGGACCCTGTAGGCAGTTACACACGGAGCAAGACACGGGATCCACAAGCAGGGACGAGCAACAACAGAATCTAGTTACTAATCTTGCTACCAGGCCTCTATCAACGATGGAAGAAAAGGTCCTGAACAAAGGCTTAGGTTTTGTCCCTACAACACGCCTTGATAAATTTCAACTTCATTGCGAATTGGCAGGCTTTTTCAGGAAACTGAGATTGAAAGCTTTTTTTGAAAAACAGGGCGAAACAACACCTACAGAAGACCCAAATGAAACCGGACTACGAGTAAAGTCCACTTACATTCCCCCTCCACATGCTATCCCAGTAGAGATATCAGCATTTGAACAGGCTGTCTTCAAGGACATTGAGAACATAAGTCCCAAACAACCTTTTCAAAATATGAGCAAAGAGGAGAATCTGGCCTTAGAAACTCTGAAGACTTGTGATAGCATTGTGATCAAACCGGCAGATAAAGGAGGTGGTGTGGTGATTCTAGACAAGGAGACTTACCATGCAGAGTGCCAAAGGCAGTTGTCTGATGTTAGGAACTATAGCCCACTACAAGTCGATCCGACTAATGAACTCAAACAAGAAATTAGAACCCTTGTGGACTACGCTGAAACAATGGGGCATATTTCGAAACAAGAAGCAATGTTTCTCTGCAATTGTGAGGGAAAAATTCCATATTTTTACATCTTGCCCAAAATGCACAAAAATAAAATTCCCCCTCCTGGCAGACCCATAGTGTCAGGTATAGGTTCTTTACTTGAACCACTGTCACGCTTTTGTGACTTTTTCTTGAAACCCTTGGTGCAAAAAACCACCACCTACCTACAAGATACCAAATGTCTCCTCAAATTTCTTAAAGACATCACAGTGGATGAGGATACCATCCTAGTAAGCCTCGATATTGAAAGTCTGTACACCAGCATCCCACAAGACGACACACTGGAAGTACTTAAAAAGCCCTGCATGAAATCATCTGGACACACAGGACACCCAAATCCTTTATCTTGGAATGTGCCAAATTAGCCTTGAAGAAAAACTATTTTGAATATGAGGGAACCTTATACCTCCAGACAGGGGGCACTTCAATGGGGAGCATTTTTGCTCCTAGTGTGGCAGGGCTTTATGTATTCGATTTTGAAAAAAGATTCATATTGAATAGCCGGAATCCCTTTCTCTCGAATATCATCTTCTGGAAAAGATATATCGACGATGTCCTAGCCATCTGGCAGGGACCGATCGAGACACTAAAAGAATTTACAATATGGATCAATTCATGTGACCATAATCTGAGGTTCACCCATACTATGGACCCCAATACTATGATTTTCCTGGATGTAACAATCACCAAGGAGAACGGTCACCTAGAGACAAAAACTTACCACAAACCTAGTGCGAGGAACAACTTACTGAGATTTGAGAGCTTCCATCCTAGACCGTTGAGGGAAAACTTACCATATGGCCAATATCTGAGGTTACGACGTAATTGTAGTAAAACTACCGACTACCATAATCAAGCAAAAGACCTCACTATGAAGCTTTCATACAGAGGCTATCCTAACGGGATTCTCAATAAATGCCAAAAAGAGCTCGCAACCAACCAAGGGAGGCACTTCTGGAAGATAGAACACAGAAGAACGAGGAGATACCACTGACATGTGTAACAACTTACAGCACAGCCTCTAATCAAATGACCAAATCTATCAATAAGCACTGGTCTATCATTAACACTGGGAATTTGCACTGGGAAAAACCACTCTTTTCTTTCAAGAAAGCAAGAAGCTTAAAGGACTCCCTTGTCAATACACGCCCAAAGGAGAACAGACAAGAAATGACACCAACTGTAACCATGGCATGGGGCCTACCTAATATCGTAGGACATTATCAGTGTGGAAATTGTAGTGTTTGTCATCTGACTAGTAACACCAAAACACTTGTATTAGAACCAGGAAAAGTATGGTACCAACGAGTACACACGAATTGTAACAGTACCAATGTGGTCTATCTGATAAAGTGCCCCTGTAATCTTGCATATGTGGGCATGACTTGCAGGAAAATAAAACAAAGAATCTGTGAACATCGAAGCACTATCAGGTGTAAAAAAGTATAACAAAACTCACTGAACACTTCCTTCAAATGAACCATACAACCAATGACATGAAATGGACTATAATCGAACAGGTAAAAACAGGAGTAAAAATACAACAACGCCTATTCGAAAAGGAACAACGATGGATATATAGGCTATCCACCCATAAAGAAGGATTGAACGATAATATTCCTTGGAATTCGGTCCTTTTGAAATAAGTCCATGTGTTATGTTATACATACATTTCCTTTTGAAAAATAATGACTACTGTCAACATTAATGTAGGTCACTACTCCTGTTGATTATTGCTGCCTATATGCATGCATGCTTGCACTAGTGATAGTTCAGAAATTCTCTAGGTATTTCACTGAATGCATGCACAACACACTTTCTTTCTGTTAAATAACGAGTGTATGCGTGCCTTTTGAGGTAGTCACCGACTATTTGTGGATTCGTTTTATAAATAGAGGGAATCCCCATTAGACATACTTAATGGATTTATGCGCCCTTTTTTCATTTTTTTCATTATTCCCCTGTCGGCTCATTAAACTTTTCTTGCACCTCCTTTCAAGGGATCCCAACGCTTTTAAACAATTGAATGCGCTTCAGCGGCCCCTACTTACTATCGAAGGTTTTTAGTAACACGCCCCCGTTACGTACTGACGTTGGTCATGTGACCACGTCACCACGCCTGAACCCGGAAGCGCCCAGCATTTACCTAACGAGGACGTTCTGTTTTGAGAATCCTCGGGGAGCGGTGGCAGGTCTTTAGTATAGGCATAGCAGCCGGTGACTGGTGACTCGCTGTAAGTACTCCATTCTCAACGCGGGTGGGCTCCGCTTACTTTCCTCTTTTCTGGTCATTTACCTCATAACGCTCATTTTTCCAGATCACGCGACTGAGCCAGCACCATGACCCCCTTACCCATGAGGCACGCAATCATGCGTTACATAGTAAGCTCTTGACATTGCTGTAATTTATCATGATACGCTCGATTTTATTAATATCAAAATTACACTAAGTATGTCCTTATCTATGTAATGCGAGCGTAGACACTCACTCCTTAAATAATAATCACAAGTAGCGTGATAGTCCCATTCTTTCTAGTTGTTGTCCGCGTTTATTCAAGTTTGTTTTATTATCATTATTATTATTTTTATTTTTGTTTGCATTTCGTGATAAGTACTGCCAGCCAGAGTGTAAATAGAAACAACTGGATCGAATGTCGTGAATGGCTGATACTTTTTCTTTAATTTTTCACTGAAATGCATGTGCACATTGCCATATACTGTCTCTGAATTTTGGCGACAGATGTTCACTAAATGTGTACTTTTTAACGCTTTTTTCATTACTCGCATTTGGGATATTTTTGAGCACTTAACTTTGGAGAATCTTCGCTATATTTTTATGTGTTGTTTGTCTGTGATTGTACATTTTTGTTCTTTCAGATTCTTTCCTTTCAACTACTAGGATGAAAGGTCTCCTAACTGTGAGTACAGAGTTAGGTAACAGTGATCAAGGGCAGGATACACCTTAGCGTGTGTAGACCACCCGGGTCACGTACTCTTGGTCCTGACGAAAACCTAGTAATATCGACATTAGGTTGAAACATGTAGACCTTCTTTTTCGCACTTTTTGCACTTTTTTACCTAAAGATACCAGTTGGTCAATTTAACCAAAAAGGGTGTCTTATAATTCTTTTTAATATTGTCCAGGTGCTCTATTATTAAAAATACTAATTTTGAGTAATATTTGGCCAATTTTTAAATCACTATTTCATTCACCTACACAGAAAATAAACCTGCTCCACTGTAATCAGGTGTCGAAGCACACCCGGATGGCATTCGGCCATTCGGGTGGGACCCCGATGATGAAACATGTCACCAACTAGGTTGGTGAGTGAGGGGTCTTCTTAAGAAAGGATATTTCCTCTCTTGTGCCCTTTATCCCAATACTTTGGAGACTTCACTGTGTCTCCAGGTTGTACTCCTCTTATTGTTTGTTTTAGTCCTTCTAGCAGCACAGCAGTCCTTCCTTCCTGGCAGAGTATCCACAGGTCCAGAAGTGTACTGAAGAGTTGGTGTCTTTTATACACAGTTGTGCCTATGAAGTAAGGAGAAGCTTCTAGAGGCATTCCTTTGAAGAGCACAGATGCCCTGCCTTCCTGGCCCTGGCTCCAAACTAACTACAGGGGTATGCAGCCCATTGTGTGGAGACAGAACACAGCCTATTCAAGTGTAAGTGGGACTGTGCCAGCTCCTCCTTCCGATCCTGCCAGTAATGGCCCATCCAGTCACACCTCAGCTCCCAATGTGTGTGGCTGTCTAGGAGGAACACACAAAGCCCAACTGTCATCTACACCCAATCATGCGACTCAGATACAGGCTACAGGCACCAAATGGCTAAGGGAAGAAAATGCCAACTTTCTAAAAGTGGCATTTTCTGAATTGCAATTTAAAATCCCACTTCACCATAAGTTAGGATTTTAAATTGTGATTCCAGATACACCAAATAATAAACTGGTTATCTCTTCCCATTTGAAAATTACACTTATAAAATGTAATAAGGTAACTCCAATGTTATCCTATGGGAGAGATAGGCCTTGCACTAGTGAAAAATGAATTTGAGGTTTTTCACTACCAGGACATGTGAAACTTAAAAGTACATGTCCTATTTTTTACCTACATTGCACCCTGCCTGTTGGGCTGCTTAGTGCCTACCCTAGGGGTGACTCATATATATTAAAAAGGAAGCTTTAGCAAAAAGTTTTAAAAAGCATACACAGACTTTGCAATGACAGACCTGAAACATGTTTAAACGGGCTACTTAAATGGGTTGTAAAACCAATACTGCTGGCCCACTAGTAGCTTTTAATTTACAGGCCCTAGGCACATTTAGTGCCACTTTAATAGGGATGTATAAGTACACTAAATATGCCAATTGGGTATAAGCCAATGTTACCATGTTGAGGGAAAGAGTGCAAGCACTTTAGCACTGGTTAGCAGTAGTAAAGTGCACAAAGTTCTGAGGCCAGCAAAAACAGGGGACCTGAAGGCAAAACGTCAGGGGGAAACCATGCCAAGGATGCCAAGTCTAACATGTGTCCCCCCCCCCCAGCTGAAAGTGGGGAGAACTACCCAACCCCTTGGGAGTTCTTTTCACTAAGGTGAAAGAAACTGGAGAGACCATCAGCACTGGCATGGTCTGTTCCAGGACGGTGTTCCACCATAAAGTCCATTCCCTGTAGGGAGGTGGACCACCTCAACAGTTTGGGATTTTCATCTGCATTAACCATCTGAGGGGTCTGTGGTCTGTCAGATCCTGGAAGTGAGCACAAAACAGGTTCGGTCTCAGATTCTTAAGTGCACAGACCACTGCAAAGGCTTCCTTCTCTATTGCACTCCACCTCTCTTCCCATGGAGGTAACCGCCTACTGATGAAGGCTACAGGTTGATCCAGGCCCTCTTCATTTACATATGAGAGCATGTCCCCTATGCCATGCTCTGAGGCATCCGTCTGCAGAATAAGTTTTGGGGAGAAGCCAGGGGCCTTGAGCATGGGTGCTGTGCATATGGCCTCCTTCAGGGTGTCAAAAGCGGTCTGATACGCCTCTATCCAGATCACCTAACATAGCTGCTTCTAGGGTGTCAACTCTGTCAAGGTTGTAGCAATGGTGCCATACCCCTTGACAAATCTCCTGTAGGAGCCGGTGAGGCTTAGGAGGGCTCTTACCTCTGTCTTGGAGGGTTCCCAAGCCAGAATGGTTTCAACCTTGGCCCGATGGGGCTGGACCTTGCCCCCTCCCACTTGGCGACCCAAATAGACCACTGAACCCTTCTCTATCTGGCACTTACTGGCCTTGATAGTCAGGCCAGCCCTCTGCAGAGCCTGAAGCTCTCTGAGGTGGCACAGGTGGTCCTCCCCGCTAGAACTTAAGACAGCAATGTCGTCTAGATAGGCTGCACTGAAGTTCTCCAACCGAGGCAGTACCTGAATGACCAACCTCTGGAAGGTGGCAGGGGAATTTTTCAGCCCGAACATAGAACTGGAAGTGCCCTTCTGAGGTAGAGAACGCAGACCTCTCTTTGGCCCCCTCGGTCAAGGCAAGCTGCCACGACCCAGACGTTATATCAAATCTGCGGAGTCACTTGGCAGCTCCTCGCCGATCTATGAACTCATCAGCTCGGGGGATGGGGAGTGCGTGAGTCTTGCTGACAGCACTGAGCCCACGGTAATCCACACTGAACCAAAGGTCTTGTGGGACACCTGGAGAGAAGCCAAAACTACTGGGCTGGACCAAGGGGTGATTGAGGGCTCAATAACCCCTAGCTCCAGCATCTTGGAGACCTCCTCCTGATGCTGGCTCTCACCTTATCAGAAAACCTGTAAATTTTGCTCTTCACAGGTGTGCTGTCCCTAGTGTCAATATCGTGGGTGCACTGTGTATTGAGTGCTGGGATAAGGGAGAGTAAAGCGGCAAACTGCCCCAACAACTGGCGGCAGTCTCTCTGCTGTTCTGGGGTCAGTGTAGGGGAGAAGCTGACACCATCAATTGACCCATCCTCCTCCTTGAAAGAAAGGAGAAGTAGACGAAGATGGATAGAGCCCTGGCGGCGGCTGGAGGTGCCCATGGGAATGAGGAACGCATAAACGTCAGCGATCCCGCGGATATTATGTTGGCAGCCACGCTATCCGAGCACTATCGTCGATTCAATGAACTCCTATCCGTAGTTCTGGACATTAAATCCACTCTCGAACCTAAGCTGGACTCTTTATGTATCGACATGGGCCTCCTCCGGGAGGACCACAAAAAATTGAAGGACCGAGTTGAAAAGATGGAATCTACACTGGCTGCCCTGGACCCACAGTGGCAGATTCTGATAAATGTTTTTGTGGCAAGCAGGAAGAGGTGGAATATTTGCGCGGATGAATTGAGAACCAGGAAGGTAGATCGAGGAGGAATAATGTGTGAATTGTGGGCCTCCCAGAGCAGGCAGAAGGCCCGAACATAGAGCTGTACCTTGAGGACTGGTTCGTTAACACGATTCTACAGGGTAAACAATCCACCTTCTTTTCCATTGAAAGAGCCCATAGAGTAGCTGGGAGACCTCCTCGCCCGGGCACCACGCTGCGTCCAGTGGTTGCACACCTGTTTAAGTTCAGGGACAGAGGCCATATCTTGCAAGCGACAAGAGCAAGGGGACCCTGGAATGCTGAGAACGCCCAAGTGTGCTTTTATCCGGACTATACCATGGAAGTCTAGCGATGTAGATCTTCCTTCCTGGAGGTGAAGAAATGGCTCCGAGATCACAGCATCAAATATGCCTTGCAGCACCCTGCAATCCTTTGGGTGCTGCACGAGGGCACCACCTCCTTCTGTGCGACTCTGGAGGACGCTTGATCCTGGCTCGAACACAGGGGTCTTGCGCCCTCATCTGGGGGCAAAACTGACCCCTCCACTACATGGCAATTACAGCGGCAATGTAACAGACGTCGACCACGGGGCCCCACTAAGGATCAAGCAGCTAAGGAGAGGGCTTTCGTGGTGGAGGACGTGGAGAAACATGCGATAGCCCCCCTCTTTCTCGGAGGCGGAGAGCCGGCACATCGACTCGCTGACAATGTTCGAATCACAGGTTTCCGCACTGCTGGTCGGCGGTCTGTCTGTCACACCACAATCACATTACATCACTGTAACAAACTTGCACTGTTTTTTCACATTAAAGTCATGTCTATTCATCGTGAGCTTGAGTTGGGTTGCTCTCCTCATGACAATTTCATCTTTCCCCCCACTCAACTTTCTGACCAGGTCATGACGGCTCCCCCTGACTTCACATCTGATGAATCCTGTCAAGTTAAGGCCTGGCTACCAAATGACTTAACCTCTTTGAGAAACCTACTGGGAAATATCAAGTCTGGCTCCCCACTTGATCCCCTCCCCCCATCTAAGCTCAGATGCTTGGACGAACCGGCCCTCGAGGTGATTGCTAAGCTCCTTAATTCCTCCCTAAATATGGGCCAGTTGCCTCGTAATTGGAAGCACGCTCTTGTGCTTCCATTGCTGAAAAGACTGGCTTAGACCCCCTTTGCTGGTCAAATTACAGGCCTATATCTCTCCTTTCCATTTTTTCCAAAATGTTGGAAAAACACATTAACTCTCAACTTTCAGTACATGTGACAAAATATAAGCTATTTCATCCATCACAGTCTGGCTTTCGTCCTGGTCACAGTACCGAATCAGCTTTGTTGGGGTTCACGGAGAACCTTAGGCAGCAGCTTGACTGTGGGGGTACAGCAGCGCTCATCCTACTGGATTTGAGCGCTGCCTTTGACACGGTCTCCCATTCTATTCTGGTGGATCGCCTTGAAAGCTCTGGCATTGTAGGTGTAGCCTTGCAGTGGCTGATTTCATTTTTAAAGAATCGCTCCTTTCAAGTTTTCTCTCACTCTGCAAAATCTAGTCCCGTGGCCTTAACATCTGGAGTTCCGCAGGCTTCAATCTTGAGCCCTCTGGTTTTCAACCTTTATGTTCGCCCTTTGGCAGACATTGCAGAAAAATCTGGGTTGACCATCTTTTCATATGCTGACGATACGCAGATTATTTTCTCGTTATCGCCGGCTCAACACCAGGATCCTTCTTTACTTAAACTTGGTCTGCACAACATCTCTTTGTGGATGTCCAGAAATGCCTTGAGGCTGAATGGTTCTAAGACTGAGGTTCTCATCCTGGGGAACAATCCTGAGCTTTGGGGAGCCAGCCATTGGCCTGTCTCTTTGGGACTTTTGCCTACCTCGGTTCCTAAGGTTAAGAACCTGGGTTTTTCCATCGATAGCAAGCTTTTTCTCGCTGCTCAGATCTCAGGAGTCACCTCGGCCTGCTTTGCGGTCCTCAAGTGGTTAAAGAAAATTCTTTGGTTAATTCCACCGGCTGCTCAGATGACTGTCCTGCAGGCCCTGGTGATCTCCAGGCTTGATTACGGTAATGTGCTGAATCTGGGTGCGGACAAGACCTCTGTACACCGTCTTCAGCTCATTCAGAAAGCAGCAGCCCGCCTCCTTTTTAGGTTGCCTCGGCACGCCTCCGCTTCCCCTCTGCTCCATCAACTTCACTGGCTCAGGGTCAGTAAGCGTATCGAGTTTAAGGCCCTCTACTACATGTTTAGAGCTCAGCACGGCCTGGCCCCGTGCACATACTCAATCTTGTCAAGCCTTATCGACCCTCTCGCAACCTAAGATTGGCCGATCTCTCTCTTTTCTCAGTCCCCAGAGTACGTCTGACTCGCATGGGAGGCCACTCGTTTTCCTTCCTGGGACCGAAATTATGGAATTCCCTTCTGCTAGATCTCAGGAATTGTCAATCTCTCCTCGCTTTCCGGAAAAAGCTAAAGACCTTTCTGTTTAGTCAGGCCTAATGCCAACTGAGCTCCACTCTCGTTTGTCCCGCTTTCAGCACCGGGAAACCCTGTTGGGTAGCTGCTCGTTTTATAAATCCTTTAAATAAATAAATAAAATAAATCAGCTGAGGCCTTACTATGATCTACTCCGAAAGGGCGGGCATACTGTCTGTGCTATTGGGCATGTGTCTTAATAACTGATGCTGAAAGAAGGCCGCAGGTTGAGGCTACCGTCATGCAGGCCTACCGCAGTTGCTGGGTGCTACCCACCTGTATACAAAGAACCACTGGTAAAGACTATTGTTTAGAATTGTTAGTATTGCATTACAGGGCCAATGGTTGGCCTCCCGTTGACGAACTGGCCCAGGAACGGGAGTTAGATGTCAATATTGTTAATTTTGTTATTCACAAAGTGGAATTTTCTTTTCTCTAAGTGGAGGATGTAATATGCTGTGTGTGTTGAGGGGCAGGAGGGGTGGGGGTGGGGTGGGATGGTATTTCTGGGGGTGGAGGGTTGCCCCTAACTACAATGCAATGATTCTTACTAATAATGAACAGGGATCCTCAGTTTTGTTATTGACCTGGAATGTCTGTGGTCTTGCAGGTTGTACTAAGCGGTACTGTGTGTACCAGTATCTTCGCAGACGTAAGATCCAAATTGTGCTCCTATAGGAGACACATCTCACATTACGAACACTAGAATCTATGCGTAGGCACTGGAGAGGGATATTGATAGGGACCCCGTACTCCAGCTATGCCATGAGGACGTTGATTTGGGTGGCTCCAGGGATGCCTCTAGAGGTTTTGCACACTCAAATTGACCCTGATGGCCGTTATGCAGTGCTGGAGAGAATGCTAGATGGTTTCCTGCTTTCAGTAATATCCCTTTATGCCCCCAATGCGAACCAAGCTCCGTTCCTGCAGTCCATGACCCCAACGCTGCTGCAGAATGCATTGGCTCCGAATTACTGGGGGAGGGGGGACTTTAACTGCACCCCAGATCTCGATAAAGATCGTTCCTGCCCCCCACTACCAGGAGCCTAATCGATATCTCTCGCACAACATTTGCAGAAATGGGCCACTGATACTCCGGTACAGGACGCTTGTCGGGGTCTGCACCTGGACACTAAGGAATACTCATACTATTCAGGGCTGCACGATCTACACAACAGAATTAATCTTGTTTACTGCTCACGGATGTAGGGTGTCATGGGCAGAATATTTCAGATGTACTCTCTCAGATCACTGTCCTTCACAACTACAATTGGCCTGGGGGAGAAGTATACCTAAAATCCCAACATGGCTTTTGCCCCTGGAGGCACTCCGTGACATCCAGCTCCGCTCCACCCTTTCTGATAATATTACTTTTTACTTTCAGGATAATGAAGGCTCTGCATCAGGAGCCGGGGTTGAGTGGGATGCATTTAAAGTCGTGCTTCACGGCTACATGATTAAATCGATTTACTGCACTAAGTTCACTATTCGCAGGAAGCTCAGCACCCTGGAGACTGAGATAGACCAGTACGAGCAGTTATCCCCTACCAACCAGTTGGTTGTGGCTCCACTGGCTCAGGCCAGACTAATGTATAAAACAACCCTAGAAAAGCTAGGAGCCCTCGATCACAGGAAACACTTGGCTAGGCGGCACGCCGAGGGCGACAAGGCTGGTAGACTGCTGCCATGGCTGCTACGTTCAGACTCGCCTAGGAACCAGATCACGGCTATAAGGGACGATACGGGACATATAAATACACACATGGCATTAACACTGCTTTTCACCCATATTATACATCCTTGTACAAAGCCCCAGAGATCCAGCCACAGTACAACCCTTTTTAGAGGGCATCGTTCCCCCATATTCTGCCCTCCCAACAGGAGGAGTTGGAGTCGCCCATTACGAAAACCGAGATAACCGACGCCATTAAGCTGGCCCTTGGAATTTTATTCTACTTGCAGTGCGCAATTGGTCCTGCGCTTGCATCATATTTATACCGAGGCATATGCTAAGGGAGGGTTGCCCCCTTCCCTTTTGGGAAGCGATGCTGGTGGTCTTGCCTAAGCCAGGCGGGGACCCATTACTTCTGGGGTCCTACCGACCCCTATCTCTTCTGAATTCAGACTATAAAATACTTGGTAGTATGTTGGCCAACAGATTGATCTTTGTAATACAAACTGTAGTGCATCCTGACCAGAATGGCTTTGTACCCGGCAGAAACACCTTCCTAAATCTGCGCAGACTGTTTATGGTGATGGACTGGACGCGTGCAACGGGTGTACACCCATGGGTCGCCTCACTCAACATCGAGGAAGGCTTTTGACATCCTAGGATGGCGTTATCTGATGGAGGTGCTTTTTAAGTTTCGAATGGGCCCCAGGTTCCTCAAGTGGATCTCATCACTGTATAAGTCGCCAGTGGCCCGGGTAAAAATGGGAACTACCATTTCTGATCCCTTCGCCATAGAGAGGGGCACCCAGCAGCGTTGCCCCCCTATCCCTGATTAGCTTTGCGCTGGTGATGGAGCCATTTGCTTGCGCACTTAGACAACGTGCTACGAGTTGGGGGATAAGAGCAAATAACCAGTGGCATATAATATCATTGTATGCAGATGATGCTTTGGTATAGCTGCATGAAGACACAGCAGTGCTCCCGAACCTTATGGCATTGCTAGAACGGTTCGGGCATGCATCAGGCCTGAAGGTGAACTGGGAGAAATCCCAACTATTCCCGATTACCTTATTGTCTCCCGATCAAAGGAGTGCACTCCCGACCACACCACTCCCATGGTCTTGTGATTCCTTTCAATATCTGGGAGTCCAGGTATACCACTAGGCAAAGGAGGTGTTGGATGGTAATCTCGGTAGGGCAGTGATCAGCGCCAAGTCCTCTTTATCATTCCGGACAGAGCTACCTCTTTCCCCTATGGGCCTCATTGCCATCTCTAACATGCTGGTGCTACCCAGATTGTTAAACAATTTTGCCGCTCTCCCCATTCCAATCCCCCAAATTTTTTTCAGAATCTTAGGGCATTTTTAATTGCCTTAATATGGGGTAAAGGTAGAAAGCGGGTGTCTTTTACGAAACTATATGCCCCTCTGGCGAAGGGAGGCTTGGGTGCCCCGAATTATGAATATCATTATGCGGCTGCGCAGTTACAATGGCCAATGCACTGGTTAGCAGCCCAAAATGTAACAGAACTGGGATATTGGGTGACTTGGATACACCCGACTAAGTTGCTGAAATGGTTATTGGACCCAGAGGGTACAATCCCGAAGAAGTTAGGTAATATTCCCGTTCTTGTTGGACTACTTATGTGCACAAGAAACAACCCTTTCCCTCTTACACCCCTGAGTTACCACTTTGGGCGATGCCTGGTTGTACAGAACTAGGTTCTAGGCCAGAAGCGAACGTCCTGGGGAGACCTGTTCTCTGACAAGATTCTTTGCACATCTGAGAACTTGATGGATGGTTACGGGATTCCGCCGGGCTCATTTCTCTTGTTTGCTTCACTTATTCGACAATTACATAAAGTCTGGGGTAAAACACACAATCTAGACTCCTCCAAACCATACTCACACATGGGACTGGCCGTCATGCTATCACAATGTTACATAATTCTATACGTATGGATAGGGCAGTCCCCTTTACCGTGCTCTGAGCCTATTGGGATGGAGAGCTCTTGACAACGTTCACTGATACCAGTGGGTGTAGTGTCTAAGGGTACCAAAACACATCTCTATAAATGCCAGGCTTCAATACACCCAATTCAATTACTTTCATCATACATATCTCACGCCCCACAGACTTGCACGGATGTATCAAGGCTCTCCGGACTCCTGCCCCTGCTGCCACAGCCCGAGGCTAATTTCACCCACATGGTATGGTTGTGCTCACATTTGTCATCTTATTGGATGCCGATAGCTGCGGTTTTATCTGAGGCTGTGGGTTACACTGTATCAATAGACGGTCCACACTTTCTTTTGGGGATCACCTCCCAAGTGGCAGCGTGCAAGGCCCTTAATAAGTTTCTAGTTCTGGCACTAGTGGTAGCCAAACGTAAGATAGCCATGAGATGGAAATCACTAGTAGCACCTCCCATCCAATTATGGCTTACCGGCCTATGCGCGGTATTGTATCTGAACTGGAGATGGTGCCCTGCCAGGACACTCGGTCACACCCAACCCCCCAGACTGGAAGACATATCTTGCAGTGATCGAGGCTAGACTAATGGGTGCTCGTTCCTGAATAGCAGAACATACTGGGGCTCATACAACCCAGGGAAATGCACAGATTGGCCAGACCGCACATTGTTGGTGAAATGAACTGCCCCTCCCCCTTCCCTGCCTCCCGCGCCTCCCTGCTACCCACGGTGACACTGGCCTTCCTTAGTGTTACCGCGCTTGTCGCGCCCCTCCTCTGCACCACACCTAATCCATGGCACTATTCAACATCCCGCTGAGGTCACACGGCTATTTCCTGTACATAGTATATGTTCAGAGCATTTCTTGCAATGAGACTCAAATAAGGGCAATTTTTGTTTTATTGTATTCAAGTAGACACATAGATGTTGAAGCAATATATATCATGTATAAACACTGTAAACTGTGAAAATCCTGTCTTCATTACAAAATAAGTATTATGCCGGTATTGTACACTGCCAAATTATTTGCCGAATGTTATTTCCTTTACGGTTGTCAAATCATAAATAAAGAAATATTCGTCTTTTGGGTTGTAGTTTACTGCGGTTATGCAGAAACCTAATATATCTGAAAGAAACAGTTAGTTATAGATTCCTTACCTTAGAATTACCCCCATCAGACTGGATCCGGAAAGTTTTTTCGTCAGCAGTACCTCTGCGCGTCGGAAGGTGGTGTTGGTCGTCTCCGCGTCCGTCGTTGGCGTCGTGTTCGCCGGAATGACGTCGCGATAGCTACTTAGACACCGCCCTCGTGCGCTGATGTCAGTTCTTTCTTTTTCCGCGCCAGCCAGTGCAGATCCGGAGAGAGCGGTACCTCCAGTCACTTCTTGAGTGAACTTTTTGAGCGACTTTTGTCGACACCTTTTTGAGTCCTAACGACTCCTGGTGCACGTAGGGATGCCCGGCTTCAAAGTTTGCGGTTCCTGTACCCGACTGATATCGGTGACGGATCCGCACAGCGTGTGCCTCTTTTGCCTGGAGCGTGACGACGACCCCAAGTCGTGCTCCGACTGCCGGTCCATGGCTCCAAAGGCTTTGCGGGAGCGGTCCCGTAAGCTTCTTGAGCGCCGGCAGTCGGCTCCGCGCCGTTCGAGGTCCCGGTCGCAAGGGAGGTCGAGGGACCAGTCGCGGAGCCATCACCACTCGTCTTCTAAGTCTTCGCACTCGGGGTCAGGTAAGTCGAAGCACAAGAAGAAGTCGAAGAAGCATCGTCGCTCTACGACTTCTCCCCGTCGGTCGGCTGATGCGACGAGGGATGCGGGTGGTGCCTCTCCAGCGGCTCCGCGAGCGGAGCCTGAAGAGCCGACTCAGAGTTTCCCTCCCTTCCCGGGACCCGGAGCGACTCCTGCCCAGCTTCGTAAATTTTACGAGGCGATGCACGCCATCTTTGGGCAGCCCGACCCCGACGGCGTGCCTTCGGGCCCCGCGGACTCGGTTGGGGGGCCTAGGCCTTCTCCGCCGGCCCCCCATGGATCCAGGCCTGGATCCGGATCAGCGCCGGTTGACCTTATTACGCCTCCACCGGCACCGCTTCCTCTGGCACCGCACCCGCATTTGACGCCGGTCATGCCCCTGGCCGGCGTTGACCCCGGCCTCCATCCTGATGTGGACACGGAGCCGGACCGACGTCGCCTGACGCCGGATCCGGCGCCGAGTGGGGTTTTTGTGCCCCTGTTCACTCCTGGGGTCCCTTTTAGGCCAGATTGGCACCCAGAGGACGAGGAGGAGGACTGGGAGGGGTCTGGTGACCCTCTGACCGACCAGTTGGAGTATGATCCGGACTGGAGAGAGGACCTGGGGGATGCCAGTGGTCTTGATACCTCCCCTGACCTTGGCATGTTGTCTCCTCCTACCGTGGCTACGGAGGAGGGAGCGCCATACGCAGTGGTGTTGCGTAGGGCGGCCGAGGCTCTCAACCTCGAGCTCCCTACAGTGGCGGTCAGGACTAATTTCCTGACAGAGGTGCTTCAACCGCAAGCGAGCTCTTCGGAGCCCCTGCTGCCGTTCAATGAAGCCCTCACCGACGTCCTTTTGGGCACATGGTCCAGGCCCAACACGGGGGCTCCCGTGGATAGGATGATTGCCCAACGCCACCGCCCGGCCCCGGGCGACCCCACTTTCCTCTTCCAACACCCCACCCCTGAGAGCTTGGTGGTCCAAGCCTCTACTTCCAAAAGTGCATTCCCTAATGCTCCACCAGATAGGGAATCCAAGAAGCTGGATCATCTTGGGAAGAAGATTTTTTCTTCCGCCAGCTTAGGACTGAGGTCGGTAAACACCGCATGTCTATTGGGCTGTTATTCCCACTCTGTGTGGGACACGGTTGCGCAAGTGCTGCCTCAGTGTCCGAAGGAGGCCCGGACAGTGCTCTCCCAGGCTGTTGCAGCCGGGAGGGATGCAGCAAAGTTTACCATCCATTGTGGGCTTGATACCGCCGACTCTCTAGGCAGGACGATTTCCACGTCGGTAGCCCTTCGACGCTACGCCTGGATGAGATCGACTGGCTTTTCTGGGGATGTCCAGAATACCCTCATGGACATGCCCTTTGATGGCCGTCGCCTTTTTGGCGACAAAGCGGACAACGCCCTAGAGCGTTTCAAGGACTCACGGGCTATGGCCAAGTCCTTGGGCCTCTCCAGCCGCCCTGCGCAGTCTGCTTTTCGCCCCTTTAGTGGCTACGGAAGGGGTGCCCCACTACGTCCCGCCCAGAGCCACAGGCCGGCGCAAGCTGCACAACCTTTGCGCGGCCGGGGACGTGGGAACCACCGCCGTGGTTCAGGGAGCAAGCGGGCGGGCCAGTCCACCAACCCCCCCTCTGCAGCAGCCTCCAAACCTTCCTAGTCCGACATTTCAGGCCCATCAAACACCAGTGGGCGGCACGATCCGCCATCACCTCCCCACTGGTGCACAATCACGTCGGACAGGTGGGTTTTGCAGATAGTCCGAAGGGGCTACTCCCTCCCCTTCGAGACTACCCCTCCAGCCATGCCACCTCAGTACAATTGTATGTCGGAGGATCATCTGGGCCTTCTCCAACAGGAAGTTACGGCTCTCTTGGCCAAGGGAGCCATTGAGCGCGTTCCTGCCCCAGAAGTAGGTCGTGGTTGTTACTCCCACTACTTTCTGGTACCCAAGAAGGACAAGGGCCTGTGTCCTATCTTGGATCTCAGGAACGTCAACCGCTTCCTCCGGAAGGAGAAGTTCAAGATGTTGATGCTCGCTCAGGTCTTGTCTGCCCTCGACCCTGGAGACTGGTTGGTAGCGTTGGACTTGCAGGACACTTACTTTCACATCCCCGTCCTGCCGGCCCACCGACGTTACCTGTGGTTCACGGTAGGCCACGAGCACTTTCAGTTTACCGTGCTCCCCTTTGGCCTTACCAGCGCCCCTCGGGTGTTCACGAAAGTGATGGCGGTGGTCGCAGCTCATCTGCGCAGATCAGGGGTTCCAGTCTTCCCCTATCTCGACGACTGGCTGTTGAAGGCGGGCTCGCCCCAGGCTGTCGTCTCCCACCTCCAGACTACGGCCGACCTCCTGCATTCGCTGGGGTTCTCCATCAACGTGCTGAAGTCACACCTGATCCCCTCTCAGAAACTCCTCTTCATCGGAGCGGTTCTGGACACGGCGCGGTTTCGGGTTTATCCTCCCGAACAGCGAGTCCGGGATATTCGGGCTATGATTCCGATCTTTCAGCCTCTATCCCGGGTTTCGGTCAGAGTGACCCTGAGGCTGCTGGGCCTCATGGCCTCCTGCATCCTGCTGGTCGATCATGCAAGGTGGCATATGCAGGCTCTGCAGTGGGACCTGAAGTTCCAGTGGGCGCAGCATCAGGGGAATCTGTCTGATTGCGTCCAGATCTCAGAGGGCACTGCACGACAATTGAAGTGGTGGCTCACGAACCAGGATTGGGTCAACGGCAGATCCCTCTCCCTTCCCCAACCTGAACACACGGTGGTAACAGACGCATCCCTTCTGGGATGGGGCGGCCACATGGAAGAGGCGGAGATCAGAGGCCTCTGGTCTCTGGCGGAGTCCGAGCTCCACATCAACCTTCTGGAGCTTCGGGCGATTCGTCTTGCACTCAAAGCATTCCCTCCCTCTGTCCGGGGGAGTAGTGCAGGTGTTCACGGACAACACCACTGCCATGTGGTACTGCAACAAACAAGGCGGGGTGGGGTCGTGGACCCTATGTCAGGAGGACCTCTGCCTCTGGACATGGCTGGCACATCAGGGCATATCCCTGGTGGTTTAACACCTGGCAGGTTCACTGAACGCCAGGGCGGACTAACTCAGCCGCAGGTGCATTATGGATCACGAATGGCATCTTCACTCGGAGGTGGTGCGAGGTCTCTTTCAGCAGTGAGGAGGGCCTTGGTTAGATCTATTCGCCACCGAAGAGACCGCGCAATGTCAGCAATTCTGCGCATTGGAATTTCCAAGGCGGCACTCGCTAGGCGACGCTTTTCGTCGCGAGTGGAGTTGCGGTCTGTTGTACGCCTTTCCGCCTATACCACTTCTGCCCAGAGTGCTGAAGAAGATCAAGCGTGATCGGGCCCAAGTCATTCTTGTGGCTCCGGGATTGGGCACGAAGAGTCTGGTATCCCGAGCTGCTCAACATGGCCATCAATCCTCCGATCCGACTGCCTCTTCGGGAGGATCTTCTGTCACAGCAGCAGGGGACGGTCCTCCACCCGAACCTGCCCAGCCTCCACCTCCTTGCGTGGAGATTGAGCGGCGGCAGTTGACGTCATTTGACTTGCCTCCCGAAGTATGTGATGTAATCTTGGCAGCCAGGCGTCCCTCCACTAAGACGGTATATTCCTGCCGATGGAACAAATTTGCTGCACGGTGCACAGCAAAGGCTGTGGATCCCCTTTCTGCCTCTCTTTCTGAGGTTCTCTTGTTCCTCCTTTCTTTGGCCCAGCAGGGCTCTGCTCTGGGCACTATCAAGGGCTATCTTTTGGCCATTTCTGCCTTTCTAAGGCTTCCTGATCAGCCTTCTCTCTTCAAGTCCCCGGTTGTAAATCGTTTCTTAAAAGGCATGACTCATCTCTTTCCTCCTATTCCCTTCGTTATGCCTCAGTTGGACTTGAATCTGGTCTTGACCTATTTGATGTGCGCTCCCTTTGAGCCGCTTCACAACTGTCCTCTAAGACTTTTAACTCTTAAAACTGCATTCCTGGTAGCCATCACATCTGCCAGAAGAGTGAAGTGCTCCAGGCTCTTTCATCCAAGCCTCCTTTTCTGGCTGTACATTCGGACAAAGTTGTCCTACGAACTCGTCCATCCTTTCTTCCCAAGGTGGTCACCTCCTTTCACATCGGGCAACCATCACTTTGCCCACCTTCTTTCCGCCTCCGCATCCTTCTAAAGAGGAAGAGAGGCTCCACCGTCTGGACCCAAAACGTGCGCTTTCCTTCTATCTGCATCGCACAAAACAGTTCCGGGTGGATGACCAACTCTTTGTTGGCTACGTGGGCGCCAAGAAAGGTCGGGCCGTACACAAGCTGACCATCTCTAGATGGGTCGTTTTGTGTATTAAAGCCTGCTATTCTCTAGCTAAAAAGGAGCCTCCAGTGGGGCTATGCGCCCATTCCACCAGGGCGATGGCAGCCACTACTGCTTTGGTACAAGGAGTTCCTCTGAATGACATCTGTCAGGCAGCTATGTGGGCATCGCTGCACACGTTCACCAAACAATACTGCCTAGACAACCAAGTCCGGAGAGACGGCTTCTTTGGCCATTCTGTTCTCCAGGACTTTCTGGTGTGATCTTGGTTCGCAGACCCACCTCCGGGGTTGGTATTGCTGGGGTATCTATTCTAAGGTAAGGAATCTATAACTAACTGTTTCTTTCAGATGAACAAGTTACTTACCTTCGGTAATGATATATCTGTAAGAAACATAGGTTAGTTATAGATTCCTTACCGCCCCACCCATCCTCCCCGTTCTGCGAACTGATTTCTAGGGTTAAGGACATCCTTTCAGGGCCCTAGTTTTGTGCACCAGTGGTCAGTGTCTTGCATGGCTCTGCGTTTCTGGCGCGGAAAGTTGTGTACAGAACTGACGTCAGCGCGCGAGCGCGGTGTCTAAGTAGCTACCGCGACGTCATTCTGGCGAATACGACGCCAACGACGGACGCGGAGCCGACCGACGCCACCTTCCGACGCGCAGAGGTACTGCTGATGAAAAAACTTTCCAGATCCAGTCTGACGCCTGGGGGTAATTCTAAGGTAAGGAATCTATAACTAACCTATGTTTCTTACAGATATATCGTTACCGAAGGTAAGTAACTTGTTCTTTATTACACATTTATAATTTTCATTGTTCTACAGGTCTCAATTATTAATAATCCTGTTGTCCTTTCTGTATGACTTTTCTAATATATTATTTTTCTCTACCCTGCCCACCATGTTATGGGATTTTTGAGAAATATTCTTCATTAAGATTTATGCTACAATAGTTTGACACAAAGAAATGTAAGCACTACTCCATATAATACATAGTGGCCCACTGTTCATTTGTTGTTTTATGGGACATCTAAAAAATATTTTGACTTGGAAAAAAACAAATACAGGCATCAGGCTATTTAAGTTATCTCTTTTCTTATATCACTGTAGGCTTCATGCTAGGGTCAGACATTGATGACAGTTGACATAGATGTTCTTTTGCTTTGTTTGCAAATGCACAAGTTGGGACATTGCAGATGTTGAGTTGGCGTCAGTTTCAGAGGTGGGAGACAGTGACAGAAAAGTGTTGCTTCCTCTGCTCTTGCTTCTGGTGATCACTAAGATTACTTTGTCAGAGCAGAACTGGCCTGACAGATGATAATGTTAGATCTTTTGTTTAAGACAAGCGGGTGCTAATCCTTTTAGACATTTATAAGAGAGATGTAGAATTTTAAAGGAAATTCTGTTTTGCACTGGGAGCTAACAAAGACCAGTTTGGGAGTGGACATGTTGATGTTTCTTCAGCAGAAAAAACATATATAGCTGCCTTTTGAACCTTCTGGACTCTTCATTTGATATTTAGGTATGCCGGCGGTCAAGACGTTGCTGTAATCCGGGTACAAGTTGGCTAGTGCCCTGGCTACCAGGGTTCATTTTTAGAAAGGATAAATGCACTGGTTTTTAGAGGTTTCAATTTTTAGAAGTTAGATGTTACTGCAACTACAATTAAGGTGTTGTGTTAAAGGCCTTCATCCCATATCATGCTTAAGTTCCTTGCCTTGGCTTCAATTGAGACTTGAGCACTGATTTAGAGTTTGGCTGACAGATTAATGCCTTTTGGGTGAGGTGGTACTTTAGTCCATCATCCTGATAGCTGATAGGGTGGTTTCTGTCAAAGTAGGAAACAATTGATGGATGGTACTGTCAGCCATGACAGCCGGCCCTAAAACTTTTCACAAGTTTTTCGTTTTTCATAAACTAGCTCTCAAAGTGGGAGTTTGTTTGTGAAAAACAAAGAAACTTATGACCCTATCATCCTGGAAGTTTTCTCCTGAGGTGTGGGGATCATTATTGATTTTTTTATTCTGTCCCTCACCATCAGGTTTTTCTTGGTGGTGATGGACAGAAAAAAAGGCATTATACCATCCATCCTAAATAGGGCAGATGGTGGAATGTCCTTCCTCTGACAGCCCCTATTCCGTTGGAGGGACTGAGCCAATGGGGACACATTCGACGCAATACTTATGGTCTGCCCATCTCTAAATGAAATAGATGGACCAAGGGTTTGGTGAGCAGGGTACTTCATCGTGTTTGTGATGGAGTACCCTGTCCTTGAAACTCTATACCAGGACCTATGTCTCGAAAATGGGTGGGGGCAGGCCAGAACCAATTTATATGAGTAGGTTGAGCACACCTAAGATTATGTGTGGTTCCTGTGTTTATTTATTAAGAGTTTTTTTAAAGTTCTGCTTTTGCTTACCTCAGAGCGCTAAGAGAAAGGATAATGATCAAATGGGTAAAGGGAGGGTCTATGTCCTATATTCTTCAATCACTGGCCCGCAGATACTGGTTTGTGTTTTTGAGCTACTCGAGAGGTGGATATTCAGTGCAAGGCAGACTCTAGAGTGCAATATTTCTTCAATTTGATCGAGGTATTAGTTATCCCTGTATTGTACTAAGATCTGTTGTTGCATTTCAGGAAGGGTGTCTGAAAGTGCTTAGTGCCTTAGCTATGACTGTGGTAAAAAGGTCGAGGAGTGGTGGGGGAGAAGAGCTTTGAATATGAAATGATTAACAACCATCTTGGTTTTAAAGGGTGGTAATGATGTTTTTTTGTTAGAATAGAAGTGGATTTGATAAATTTTTGCAACTTTAGATGTAAGTAGGGCCCAGTTTAAAAAACCCTAAACCCTTTGGCAAAGTGCAGGCTGAGCCATTTTACCAATCCGAGAAAGGGAATCTGGTTAATTGTAACCTCCTACACATTATATGAGGATGTTGTGTACAGGGCAACAATCAGTCCTGTGAGACTACATGTTTATTTGCTATATTAGTGAGTTCCAAAACTCTTTTCACCAGGGATGAACACACACAAGAAGGTCTACACTGCATATTTAAAAAGCTTTAGTAAAAATAGATGCCCTAATCTAGGGCAGATTATTTGAATAGATGCAAGTATAAAAATAAACAAAACAGTGGTGATGAAAGTGATTAATAAACAATATTTTAAAAAGAATTGCAACATTGTGGATGGGTTTCATTTAATTCAAGTATTAAATGATGAAACCAGTCTAAGTAACCAACCTCTCCCTTCTAGCCCCACTCTAAATTTGTTAGAATCAAAGTGCCCATCTAGTTTTCTTAGGTGTCCTCTATCCTACATATCTTAGCTGAACAACAGAACTGTTTTCAGCTAACTTCTGTACTTTGAGAAGTTCGCTCTCTGTCCCCAATATGACGTTCCCAAGATATTAAGGACCTGGCTCTGAGAAGCCGACAGCCCGGACTTGGGATGTTTGCAGCACATCTCGCATAAAGCTTCCAGGAACAGCTAAAGATGCCTCTCTGCAAAACATATTTCTGTTTCATGGTTAAATACACTTTTCTGATTTTTATGAAAAGATCAGACCTCATGATGAATGTTGTAAAATGCAGGAATTAGCACATGAATTGTTTCTCATTTACTAAAATACACTACACATTCTAAACCACATTATTACGTATATATGAATAATTGGTGCACTATCAGCCTATTAAAAAGCAGGGGTTATATGTTGTACATGTGCAATTAATACTAAATGAAGCACACATGCAAATGAGGAATGTGCACTAAATTTATTAATACATGAAATGCAATGGGGTAAATAGGCAGAAAACTCAAAGCACATGTCATCCACAGAATGACTGAGCAACAATTCTCATTAGTATGTGTATATATATCAATGCACATTGATAAATATAAAAGCCAGGCCAACGCCTTGTGGCTAATTCTACTGGTGGGTATTTCAGAAAGCAAAACATTAATCCAAACGGGATTAACAAGCAAAATAAACTGGCTGAAGACAGCTACACGGACAAACAGCAGCAGCTACTGATCATCTTTCTCTGGTTATACCACGTTAATTTCACTCAAAACAGTTGGATACTTGCAAAGTTGCAGCATTGAAGAGAATCCATAGCTGTAGACGATGATGTTTAACAAATCTCTTCTGCATTAGGAAAGTCAGACCTGTTTGAACTAGTTGCAGTGATACTGGTACTGGCCAACTGTATACATGATGTTGATGTGAGAATGGAATTGAAGATTGAAGCTATGAAAGTCATACACGAATATGGCATCAGGCAGAATTGAAGGTGTAGCTGCAGAAGTTAGATCACTTATTCGAGTGACACTGAACGCATCCAAAAATGGGGAGATTGGTAGTCCCACACAAGTCTGCATATGTGTCAGCATAAGTGAAGATTCAAAGGATGCAGGTTTGGAGATGGGTAATTGCAGTGCAAGAGGCCTGATGCTCCCTGATCGGTCGAATCGGTTAACAGCAACCATCAGGAAGCACAACCATTTGTTCCAACGCAATATTCAAGATGACAGTTTAAAAACAATTCAAGCATTGTAATGTAGGTCTCACACGAGGAGGTTGATGTTTGCAAAAAACAAAGTCCAGTGTGCACTCAGAGAAGCAAGCAATTCTCTGATAAGGTGGAATGATATAGCTGTGCAGCACTGGTATTCAGTCTGATAGGGTGCGTTGCTGCTCATATTGAATTGTATCCTTTAGCAAAACAAAAATGAAAAATTCAGACCTCCCAATAATAATGGTTGTAGATACACCTAGCAGGCTTGAAAACAAAGGGCCAGATGAGGCAAGAATAGCCCCAAAAGTATATTTTAAACCACACAGTAAGCAAGATCCAGTAGTTTTTAAAACATGCACAATACCAGAAGTTTCAATTCAAGGAACACAAAATGCAATAGATCATTAAACTGAGTTGGAAACTGAGTTGGCAAAAGTCTCAAAAGCAGAGTGGGCTGTTTGTAGAGCGAATGTCTTGGCTGCTCAGGTCAATTAAAAGTCTCCATGAGTTAGAATTGCTATGAGCTTTATCAGAGGACATTTTAATTATGTCAAATTTTGGTCATGCAGTATTTTCAGACACCTTTACTGGAGTAGGATAGAATGTATTTACAAACTATTTCACCACTTCTTTGAACAGTTAACAGATACAAAAACCTTGGACTAACCCATAACTGAAATCGTTTGGTCAAATTGCCTAGATTTATTTGCAAGCTTTATTTATTGATTTTCATTCAGAGGGTACAATTGTTGTACAGAAAATTGGCATAAGTCAATTGGTCACCAGCCAAACCACTGAGGTGGTAATCAGGATTGGGGGAGGAACCCGTGGCGGCTCCTCCACTAAGGCGGAGGAGCGTTGCCCCACTGCTCAAAAGGAAAAATAAAATGATAACGTATCATTATTATCATTTTATTTTTCCTATTGAAGTCAGTGGCTCTCGGGGCAGGGCTGAACAGAGCAGGGAGAGGTGTGGTATGCACTCCTTAAGTGCGCTTGACTGCTTGACCGGCCCTCAGGGGCCGGCCAAACAGTCCTGCACACTTTGCATCTTCCCCACCTTTACACAGCCTGGTGAGGAACATGCGAAGCCTCCCAGTCCCCATCTGAGCGCCGATCCACGGTGCTCAAACCAATCAGAACGCTGCATTGCTGCGTTGTAATTGGCTATGGGGGGACTGGGAGCCCGGGTGCTTCCTGCTACTTCCTGCTGATGGCAGAGACAGGAAGAAGAGGACGGAGGAGAGGCGGCAGCTGGCTGGCCCAGGTAAGTGGTTTTTTGTCAATTCCTTCCTGCCGTCTGCCCCTCCACCCCACCACTCCCGATTGGTGGCAGCTGCTACTGGGAGGAACATACTTGGTGGATACAGGAATGAGTTTGATACGGTTGGTGTTGCTTGGGGCCGTGGACAGTGTATACGGAGAGATCCTGGTCCCACCGGCATCGGAATTTGTCATTACATTTGAATGAAGGTTAAGAAATCATCACCAACCACAATGTGAAAAAATCCTATCACTCCCCTCCGCCATCCCCTGGAGTGTCCTTGTCCTAAAGTGTAGAGAACGAAAAGGGATTGTCAGTTAGCACAGAAGACTGAGTTTTGCATCTGTCGCTGGAGTGGTTCCGAAGGGACCTGTTTTCTTTTTTTTATATTAATCACAGGGAATGGCATACTTAACTAGTGGGAGGTACATGAGCTTTATGGTCTGGGCTAGTGTGGGGCATACCTTGAAGAGTAAAGCAGGCCAGGGAGACCCTGGCTGTGATCTTAGAGGCAAGGCAAAAGGTTGTCTGAGGTTTTTGTGGAGACCGGCGAAGTGGCAGGGATAACGTTTCAGGGCATTTGTTAGTCACCTTTTCCATAATCTTTTACCGCTTGTACTAGGGCATTCCAGTAGGTTATAATGGACCTTTTTTCCAATCTCCATTTTCCTTCCCTGTGAAGAGTGTGACTCTCAGCTTCATCCCAAATTTTTACTGTCTTCTTCCATGTGAGAAATGAAGGGAAAGAGAGGGATTTCCAGCACATTGTTATAGTATGTTTGTCTATTAAAAGCTCCCAGGAGGCAGGACTCCATTTGTTCCAGTCTCAGACGAGCCATCACTACTGATAGCATCACCAAGATGCCCTCTCAGAAGGGTCAAAGAGAAGCATACTGCCACAACATGTGAAGAAAATTTGCTGGGCTGGGCCGGCATCTAGGACAAATATTTGTGATCGAGACATGGTTCTGGTGAAGCTTGAAGGAAGTAAGGTGAGCCCTGTGTTGAATGTTAAATTGGCTAAATTTGAAATGTGCATTGCGGGAGACCTTCTGTGGATACTCCAGTGCTCTATGCTATTCTTTCTTATTATACGGCCACCCTGATCTCTTCTCCCACCAGTCCATAAGCAGTTGTAGGGGTACCCCAGTGTGGACTAATACTGATTTATAAAGCCAGGTAATTAGGCTACGCCCATGCCTTATTTTATGTAGGGTAAGAATCACGCATTTTTGGACCTTGCCAAGCCGGACCCTGAAGCCGCCAGTGGAGGGAGAGGAGCCCGCACTTGCGCGCTGTAAAGGTGCTGGTTACCTCCCGCGGCGCACAAGCCGCGCCGGGCAAAGCCCGGGCCAAGGGCAGGCCCGTCCGTGGCCGTCAGCGACCGGAGGCCTCCTCCTCTTGGTTTTCTGTTTATTGTCCCTGGAGCTTTGGTACCAGGATTAGGATCCGGACCTCCAAGACCGTTGGGATTAACCCTTGGAGGACCTGAGTCTTGGGTCTGAATCAGGTAATCCTGCGCAAGTAAGAGCCCCATCTTCTCATCTAAAGTGTGTGTTGGCTCTGTGTATGACCGGTTGGATACACCCCCTTCGTTGCTCTGTTATCGCAGTGGAAAATCCTTTCCCTTGTGAGCTCTTCAATTCTTCAACTGGACAGCTTGTTGGATACACTTGGGCTATCCCTATAGGGCTGTTGGACAGTTGGGGTTGCCACAATGGGGAAACGTAGGCCTGCGGGATCCACTTTAAAGGAGCCCGTGAATACAGTGACCACCATGAATGCCTTCCTGCAGCGAGCCGTCAGGGTTCTGGATAAGGAAATTGAGCTGGCCACTCAGCGACTATCCCGATCCCCCATTCCTCCCTCCTCCCAGAGTTCTTTTGCACCCTTACGACCAGGGCCACCATCACAAGTCTCTCATGCTGGCTCGACAGACGTGGTACCGGCTTTGACTGAGCGTGCTTGTTCGTCTACACCAATCTCCCCTCCACAGGATAGTGCTCAGTTACCTGCGCCTCGGACAGTGTGTTCAGCCTGTGGGATGGCCCTTGGTGTGGGGAAGGGACCAGGGGGAGCAAAGAGGAAGTGTCCTTCGATGGTGGGTCATGCGAAGTGACGGAAGAGCATCAGTTCCCATCTTAGTTCCTCAGAGTCCCCTGCAGAGCCCAGTATGGACAAGACTTCTGCTTGACACTTTCAAGGCAGCTCTGCTATCAGCTCTGGATCTTAAATTAGACTCAATCTTACATCGTCTATCGGTGATCGAGAATGACTTGAATAAATTGACTGCTTCATTGGAAAGTGACCACATAATATCATCTACATGTCCTCCAACCCCAACGGCCCGACTAATAGTTCCTGTGATAATGGGTCGGAGCCTAGCTACAGGTCATCTCTCAGGTCTGTGCCTGGGATGGTTACATAGCAAACCTGCCATCCAGTACCTATAGTCTGTTCAACCACAGCAGCTCCAGTTTTGAACAGGACATTACCATCGGCTCGGACTGTTAATCATACGGAGGGGGGTCTTTTAAATTTGGAGCATCATCAGAATCAAGGACTTCAAGTAGGTGGGACCAATAGTTTCTCTGATGATAGGCGGGGAGGGATGTGTCCAGGGGAACTCAGTAACCCTACCCAGAGTTTGTGTATTGTCCACCTGCCACCAGAGTCGGCCCCAGCCCACTCTTAGTGGTTCTAGCGAATGTTCCTCGACTCGCCCCGGGTACAAAGGAAGACTATGACCAGCTGAAGAACAAGGTTGTCCACTAGTTAAATCTAAATATTGCCCCAGGACTGCAGGTGGAAAATCACATCATCATGGTACGAAGGACATCATGGATGGGGAGTGTCAAGAGAGAGTGGGCCGGGGATTGTGTCATCATTAATTTTAACAGCCCTTTTATGGTAAATAGCATCTTACGCTCAGTCGTGCGATTTAATTCTAGGAGTCGAAATTCGGCTATTGTGACACTTCCGCTGGGCTATTTTTTACAGACCTTTGATCCATCCACCACCTTTAGTTGGAAACACACAGGGCCTGCCCCAAGATGTGAGTTATAGGAACCAGCAGGAAGCAACGATAGGTGTAAGTACGTCAAATATATCTATGCCCTTGAGCTCATTAGAATGTCGTGCTGGCTCACATGATCTAGACGCCCTCTCACCTCAGGGTTTGGCTGGGCCATTGGGTTCGGGTTTTCAAGATTGTAAGGGGTGCAAGTTTATTTCCTGGAACATCGCAGGGCTTGCGAGCAAGTTTAACGACCCAGATTGGGTGCTTGTCTCCAGGAGACATGGGCTGTTGAGAACAGATATTACTTGGAAGGCTATAAAACTCTTTTTGTGCCAGCTACCCCCTCTATGCTAGGAAGAGCCAAGGGAGGGCCTTGTAACTTTTGTTTCCCTAGCAGTTAGAGGCAGTTCTGTCACACTGCCCCATTCTTCTTCCACTTTACATGCGATGTTATTATCCAGTGGGACGAGCAAGCTCCTGCTCCTAAATTTTTACAACGCTGGAGCCGCCCCAATGGAAGCATGTAATATCACACGGCTGGGTTCTTTCTTGAAGAATATCACCTTGAGTGGGCAGAATTATTCTAATGTTCTCATAGCAGGGGACTTTAATGTTCTTATGTGCGGGGACATCAGGCGCGGAGGTTAAAGACACGGGTTGTGCGCGCCATGCCGGCTTGCACATGAAAAATACCCTTCAGGGCTCCACACTTAATGCTATTTTGCATGAATTTGATTTAACATCTTCCATGAATAAGTTGCCTCTGGATAAAATTGATATCGTCCATACTTTCACTGGGAGAGAGTGCAAGACTTTTATTGATCTCATCTTTGTCTCCACACCATTTTACTCTTATATTGTGGACTTTTCCATCAAGGCGAGCACACACAGTGATCACAATGCTGTGTGTGTTTCAACTGGATGGCCTCGGGTAGCCAAGCTTATTGAGGATGGATTGAGGGTACCCCTGAAAGCTGTGGAAAGGAGGAGACTGAAGTGGGGTCAAATTGTTCCGGATCAGTTCCTCAAGTCCCTTTTACTCCAGTGTAATAGGGAGTTTGCCATTTGCCTAGATAGTGTGGCTAACATACAGAATATTTTAGAGGCTTTCGCAAGTATGTCTGGTGCTATAGTGAACATATTGCGGGCTCCAGGCAGGTGTTTACTGCATTTTGGACCAAGATGGTTTGACTCTGAGTGCTCCCGTGCCTCTAGGAGATTGAAAGAGGTTTTGGGAGTCACACCTCAAGATCCTCTTGTTGTCAAGAGCCATCGCAGAGCCTATAAGGCCGCCATGGCAAAGTGCAAGTCTGCCCTGAAAAAGAATGCCTGGCCAGAGTTGAAGGTGGTTGGTGTATGGTTTTAGACAGGCTTGTAACTTGGGCGGATGAAAATAACATCTTAGCTGAGGTACAATATAGTTTCTGCCCGGGTCTTTCAACTGTGGACCAATGTTTACACTTATATATGGTCTTGAATAAGTACACTGTGGCCTGTACTGGCTCCATCCACTTAGCATTTATGGATATGTCCTCAGCGTTTGATCGCGTTAATAGATCAAAGCTATGGCAGATGATGCTCTCCATTGGTATTGACAGGGACATTGTCCAGTTTTTAAGTGATCTCCATAGAGACACAAAGGCGGTCGTCCGTTACTCGAAAGATCTTAAAGTGACCTGCGAGTTCCCCATTAGGAGAGGGGTGCGTCAGGGGTGTATCTTGGCTCCCTTCCTTTTTAACCTGTATATTAACACCCTAGAGAAGGTCCTTTTGAATTAATAGCTGATTGCCCCCAGATGGGCAAGCGTAGTCTCTTACCTGGGAGTAATGCTGGATGATGCCCTGAGCTGGTGTCCCTTGATTAGTCGAAAGAAATGGGACCTGGCTAGAGCGACTGCCACTGTCTTTAATTTTGGTTCTAGATTGGGCGGCAAACCGATCAAGGCACTTCTACAGATCTACAGAGCTAAATGTATCTCGAAGGTCATCCATGGGAGCGAGATATGTGGCTATACTGGGCAGGAGGCACTTCAAACTGTTGAAAACACTTTTTTGAGACGGGTACTCTCCTTACCGCAGAGCACCATATCGTATGTAGTGCATGAAGAATTGGTGAAGGCCTTTATTTCTGACGAGTTGGCTTTTCGCCCTTTAGCTTTGTGGATGGAGATTTGGATTAAGAAGAAAAACGCCCTTAGCAATGACATTTTAAGGGATTGTCTTTTCCTTGACAATGTTAATCGTATCTGCTGGATAAAATATGTAGGAGAATGTCTTTACAGTTTGGGAAGGGCAGAGCTATTTGAGAATCTGGAAACGATTTGTAGGAGGGATCTAACTTGGTTAAAGGAGCGTTATTTTAGAAGACGTATTTGGGATAGAGAGGAAGTAGAGCTGAGAAAGCCTAGTGTGCAAAGGTATATTGTACTGAAAACTGTGCCAACTATTGAACCATATCTTTTAGGGTTTAAAAGTAATCATGACGCTTTTTATCGACTAGATCTTTTTCATTACCTTTTGGCCCAACCACGTGGTGCTCATAGAAGGCAGTGTCTCATACCCTGTGGCTGCGACGGACAGTCTCCACAGGATATGATGCCCTTTTTTACTGTTCTATAGTTTTTATGAGGCTCCTAGAAAGTCTTTTAATATTCCTATTGTTAAAAAAGTATGTTTTAGGAAGGTCAGACCTGCTTTTATCTTCTTACAACTTCTTTTAAGTCATTCAGTACTGCTCGTGCTTAGCTTTCTAAGGGCCGCTATTGGGCTTAGGTCCAGTTGTGATTAATCCCGATATTGGGGCCTGCCCTTTAACCCTGTAATTATGGGCCCATAATGGTCTTATTGTACCGTCTTTTTGTATATATGTTGGAGTTTTATTGATGTTTGTATGACTTTTATGGTTTTCACTGTAAAAACCGAATAAAGTATAATGATGAACCACTGCATGTGTGGGGCAGCCGGGTTCCCTAGGTCGGCTCTCCAAAGACAGGGTAATATGTGTATAGGCCAACTATACAGAAGAAACTGGTCTTCCTTTAATCCCATGTTATCGACTAGTGCTTGGAAGGATAGAGGAGAACCCCTTTTTGTAGCGTTCTCCCAGTGTGTGGATCCCCACCACCTCCCATTGTCTGAGTTTCCTGCGTGTGAGCGGGCCTCCAGGAGTAGGAATATCCAACATTGGGGTAGCAGGTGTGTATGGTACTGTTGAGTGGGTATACCAAATTTAACACCTCAAAACTGTTCCATTCTGAGTAACGGGAGAGCTGGTAGGGGGTTTGGCAGTCGGGAAAAACAGTCTGTGAAGCTCCCCCTCTCAGATCCAGGCCCCATCCAGTTAGGTTTCCTTCAGGTGATGTCCCGCTAACCAATAAGCTGCTCGAATTACATAGCTGACATTATTTAACAAAGTGTCGTAGAAGGGGATGAAAGAAGCAGGTGTTGCAAGGAGTTTAGAAGCAAGGCCAGGATTCAGAGGGTTACAAGCACCATGGTTAATTAAGGCCTTGCAAGAATGGCTCTTCAGTGACGGAAAAAGGTGTACTCTATCTGTTCGGTTGAGAGAAGGCTATAGGATGCCTATTTTGTTAGAGATCATTCTCTCTCTTGCAGAAAGATTGTAAGTGACAAAGATAGCTGTTTAGTTGATGAGTGACCAGGCCAATTTATGTGATTTCAGTGTTTGTAGTGCCAAACACAATTATGCCACTGCTTGCATTTCAGCCTACCCATGTTGTAGTGAACTCGGATATTCTTGTAAAAGGTTTAAAGAAGACAAGGTGATAGGATAGAAGAGTTAGCATAGATGAGTTTGGATAATGTTTGAAAGCCATTGATAATAACTTTGAAAGTAGTTTGGCTCATTTCCCTATCAGCCTCCCTGAGTCTGTCTGCAGCTTCTCTCTCTCAATATGCCTGTTGTTCTTCAATTTGCTGCAGAGATTACTGTAGCTATTAACCTTTTGTACTTCTTATGAAAGAATAAAAGGATATCACTCAAATCCTAAAAGGATAGTACTCAAATCCATGTCCTCACTTTTTTTTAAATATATATATTTTTACAGCATTCAGACTAAATCGTGATACCAACCTCGGACATCATTTCCCTACACTTGATGGAAGTCACTGTCATAAGAGAGCATGTATTACAACTAGACTCTGGTCTACTTGCTAGTGGACTTGGAGCTTTAGAGCAGGCATCTCCAACCTTTATATACTGAGAACTACTTCTGCCCAAGAAAATTCACCCCGAACTAATAGCAAACTTTTATCATTATAAAATAGTGACAACTGTTAACATTATACTAGTGACGACCCTAAGCCGGATTATCAATGGTGACTACCTAAGCATTTCCAGAAATCAACAGCTTTAAATGTGTTTTGGAAATGCATCATTTTGTCATCATTAAACTCAGTTTCTGAAAATACACCATTATCAAATTCCATACTGTTGCTGAAATGGGGGTCTCTAGTTGGCAGAGGAAAGTACCTTTGTCCAAATAGGGACCCTTGCTTCTAGTAAGGGTAAGGGGGATACACACTGTAGATAACCCCTGCTCACCCCATTGGTAGCTTGGCACGAGCAGACAGGCTTATCCCAAAGGCAATGTGTAAAGTATTTGTACAAACACTAACAGTAACACAGTGAAAACACCACAAAAGTACACCACACCAGTTTAGAAAAATAGAATATCTTTATCTAAACTAAACAAGACCAAAACAACAAAAATCCAACATACACAGTTAAAAATATGACTTTCAAAAGGTTTCAAGAACTTGTACCATAGACAACTATGGATGCGTGATTTTTCACCAAAGTACCTGTAGATGCGTCAAAGTTCCAAAAGCCAAACAGCTGCAGAGTCGGAAAACAAAGAGATGCAACACTCCTGAGACCTTGGAGAGGTGATGCGACAGTCCCGTTGCACACAGAGGAAAGGTTGCGTCGAATCCGGTCTGTATGAGGAGTGATGCATCGATTCTTCGTGACGGTTCCGGTCCGCAGGTGATGCGTCGGACGAACTTGCTGCACAGGTACGATGCGTGAAAATCCGAATGCGTCGGCGATCGATGCGGCGGCGTCGAGCGGCGCTGCGTCGGTCCTCTTCAGCCGCGATCCCTCGCGTCGATTCATGCAGCGGCGACAGGTGCTGCGGCGGTTTCCGCAGCGGCGATGCGTGGAAATTCTTCTCGCGCCGTGGAGATGCATCGGGAAAACAGCTGCAAGAAGAGCGATGCATCAGTTTCTGTAGTTCTTTGAGTTTCTTCTTTCTTCCAGCTCCCATACAGCAGCAACAACCTCCAGAGGCCCAAAACTGGCACAGGCACCTCTTGGCAGGCTAGAACTCACAGCAGCAGAGTTCAGGGGAGCTGGGGGGGAAGTCTTTGTGTCCCTGAGACTTCGGAACAGGAGGCCAGCACACTTCAGGCCCTTGGAGATCTCCTTCAGGCAGGGGACACAGCACACAGCAAAGTCCTTCTCCTTTCCTTCGCAGAAACAGCAACTGCAGGCCAACCCCAGACACACAGCAAGGGCGGTACTTCTCCACAGTCTCTCCAGCTCTTCTCCTTGGCAAAGGTTCCTCTTGAATTCCAGGAATGATCTAAAGTCTAGGGTTTTGGGTCTGATACTTATACCCCAAAATGTCTTTGTTCTCCTTGTGCAGGGGGCTCTGAGCCCAGTTCAAACCAGTTCTGCCTTCACTGGTACAGAATGACCACAGGAGGTGGAGACAGCATTGTGCAAGGGAGACAGGCTCCATTCAGGTGCAAGGTAAATCTCCTCCCACCACTCTACATGCATCCAGGGTCTATTCAGCTCAGGGCTGAGTCATCCAGGAAGGGCCAGACACACCTCCACCCCCCCAGAGGCTGTCTACAGGGAATGCACATCCTCTGTCTCTGTCACACTGAAACCAGACAGTCAATCCACAAACAGGCAGAGGCACACAGGATGGTTGAACAAGAAAATAGCCACTTTCTAAAAGTGCTATTTTCAAACAGACAATTTAAAAACCATCTTTACTAAAAGATGTCTTATTAAATCCTGAGTTCAGGGATACCAAACTCCATTTTTCCATCTTATCCCCATGGAAAGATATGCTTGTAAAATGTTACAAAGCATTCCCCATTCTGTCCTATAAGGCAAGATAGCCTTTCAATAATGAAAAACGAAATTGGCAGTATTTCTCTATCAGGACATGTTACACACACCATTACATGTCCTACCTTTCACATACACTGCACCCTGCCCATGGGGTACCCTGGGCCTACCGTAGGGGTGTCCGATGTGTAAGAAAAGGGAAGGGTAGGGCCTGGCAAGTGGGTGCACTTGTCAAGTCGACATGGCAGTTAACAAACTGCGCACAGGCACCGCGGTGGCATGCCTGAGACATCTTTTCAGGGCCACTCATGTGGGTGGCACAATCAGTGCTGCAGGCCCACTAGTAGCATTTAATTTACCAGCCCTGGCATACTCAGTGCACTTTACTAGGGACCTACTGGTAAATCAAATATGCCAATCGGGGAGAACCAATCACAATACCAATTTACACAGGGAGCATTTGCACTTTGACACTGATCAGCAGTGGCAAAGTGCCCAAAGAATCTAAGCCAGCAAAAACGAAATCCAGCACAGCATCAAAAACACAGGAGGTAGAGGCAAAAAGTCAGGGAAAACCACGCCAAGGATGCCAGGTCTAACATTTACTGTGAAAACAAATTCAAATTTCCAGATGAAAAACCTTTTCTGAAAAATATGACAGTTTCTTTCAGAATATCAGTTTTCCTTTTTAGGAAGTTTACAGTCCCAAAATATCAGCTTGTCATCTTTATCAAGTACTCATATGTACATATGCCTCACATGGACAGATTCTGCTTCAAATGCCAAGGAATTACAATCATAGGCCATGGATGCTCACCATAACACCGTGAATGCCTGTAGTATGCCAACAGTGTTCACCCTTATACAATGGCCACCATTGTGCCAATGCTGTCAACATAATGACCAGGATGTCCACAGTATGTCAGTAATGGCCAATAATATGCGTGGTATGGCCACCATTATGTCAGGGTGCTGGTGAGCTACCAGTAGCTCCAGGGTTTCTCAATGGAGACCTCTGGTCTACACCATTGAACTGTGTACTGTATAGTGATTTTGAATATCCAACAAAAATGGGCACTAACACTCACTGGATGTACTCCTCGAAAAAATATCCTGTGCTGCATCATCCGCATTCATGATGCAAAAACAGGGAGTTAAGGAGATTAATTAATGTTCATCAAATAGTAAGCCTGTGTGCTCTACAAAGCAATATTAAAGCCATGGAATCCTGGTTTCGGGGAATCCTGGTTTAAGGGATCCATATGGTGCGAGGCCAGAGAGACATATAAGTCAGAGGGTGGAAGGATTCACCACTAGTTCCCTTGCATCAGGCTCACACTCCACTCATCACTCTGTGTTCATCACAGCACGTCTTCTGTATTCCACAAGGTCCATTAGGCCTTGCAGCAGGCTTCTCCCTCTGCTGCTGCAGCGCAGCTGTGCTCAATGGCTTGCCCAGATATTCAATACTTCAAGGCTGGCATTGTATTCTACACAGGCAGTAGGCCTGTCCCACCACTCCCTCTCTCTTCTCTGTGGCCAGACCCCACAAACTGAGTTTGGGGGAGGTAACACAGAGCCCAACTCACTGCAGGGCAGGTCAGTAAAGATTGAAGATGAACTAAGAATTTGGTTGTTCTACATGAATGGACTATCTATTTGAGAAAGCGATTTACCACCAGTTTCTACAGTTAATGTGTTAGACTACTCCAACACCAGTTACCCTCTGGTACGGTTAAATGTCCAAGAATCGGCGTTTCTCTTTTGTACCTGATTTTTATTGTTTGCTATCTTCAACTTTTCCTATCAACCAGGACCTATGTCATATCCTCCTATCTGCCATTATTCTGGTGGATACTTGTATCAACAGATTCCTCACCTCATGAACCTTCCTTGGTTCCAGACTGGATCCTGAAACTTGAAATAGCTCTCCGTGGCCACCAGGAGGCGTCTTGGCCAAATAAGACGCCACCTCAGCATGCTGACATCCTTTCCTTTTTGTCATGCCCTTTGAAGCAAATCCGCAGAAGATTTGTATTTGCAGTGACAATGATTGGTGTTTAGGTGCCCTGTCCGCAACTAGTTTTGTTAAGCATTCTGTTTATCCTTCTCTCATCTTCATCTTACGCTGGTAAGCATCTGGATGCCTTTGAGGGACCAGGGTTAGCTCCCGAAGGGATTCTGATATGATGGCTCCACGGTTGGGATTTGCCTTTGTTGATCATTTCATCTCTGCCCATTTGAGGGACGATCCCTTCAGCCTGCACCACTCGCTCCTGAGGGGCAGGTCCCATTGACAACAACCTGCTCCTTTACTTTGGCGTAATCCTGTGACTCTGCTCCTGCCCAAGTGTGTAAATGCCCGGCCCTAGAGGCCAGCTTCATTCCTGGTGCTGCTGCTTGGTCTTCCTGCCTTTCTGGCTCTGACCCCACTCATGTGGGGACATTCATTTAATGTTTGCTGGCAATATTCCACCCTCTTTGGCCCCTCATCTGTCTCTCTGAACCCCACTGTGACTTCAGATATTTTGTCCTTTTCCCCTCTGGTGGCTTTTATCCTAGCGTTGGCCAACCTCACTTATCTAGGAGACACTTGTTTGTACTTGATGGCTCCAGTTCTGCTGCCAGAGGCTTTGTCCTTTGTCTCAGCTTCAACTCCAATATTGGAGCAATAGATTGCATTGTCCTTGACCACACCAGATGTTTCCCCTATTTTTCTGCACTAGCAGACTATTCCGAAAACACCAAACCTTATTTGAAGGTTTATGTGGATGATTAGTCCCTAATAAACAAGCTGACAATGTTCCAGGACACGTTTACCTGCAGTGTTAGCTTTGAGGCATTACCCAGCATGGCGTTGTATTCTGGCACTGCTGTTGGAGACAGGGAGATAATAAGCAGATTTCTGCTTATTCTTCATTGTCTTTGAAGGGGTTCTACTTGTATTTTCATTCTACCAGTGGGAGTTCACCTAGTTCAAGTTCAACTTTGGTTTTTTGACCCTCCCTTCAGAGGACACCCTCTCCTTCCGTTCTGCCTGTAAGGTGGCTGCAGCTTTGGAATTGTCCCTGCCCCCGCCTGGGTGGCGCCTATATAGGTACCACAACATCATAACCGACGCTACCGATGCCGACGCCGTCACGCGGAGCCGAATGCAGCCACCCGACGCCGCGTGCAAGGGGTATTGCTCTGCAAAAGTGCCCGTATCCAGTCTGACGCCTGGTAAATTTAAAGGTAAGGAATCTGCAGCTAGATAGAGTCTCTACCAGATAATGCGTTACTGAAAGTAAGTAACTTGTTCTTTCTGCCTCTAAAGTTGTGTAAATAAAGACAGGCACACACATCCGCACCATATAATGCCTTAATGGCTTGACCAGTAAAGGAGCTGGAGTTGGAAGCAAGGCTCGCCTCCTGGCATGGGATAGCTATTTCAAGTTTCTAGATCCGTTCTGGAGCCTTGGAGGATTCATGAAGTTATGAATCTGCAGGTAAATCGAGTAACCACCAAAAATAATGTTTCCATAGGTGAGTAACATGTTCTTCTTTCCCTTCTGAAGATGGAGGCTACTTGATGTTGCAGGCAGCTGCCTACTGGCCCAGAAAGATTCACTCATACTTCTTGTTCTTCTAAGTGCCTGCTGGCTGAGCGACCATACTGATTCTGGAAACAAGGTCTGGTCTGGTCTGCCACTCATCTTTGAAAGGGGTAGAGAGTGTACATTTAACATTCTCAGTAGTCTCTCGGGTCATTAAAGGTGTTTTATGACTGAATGATAGCTTAGTAACAGGTCAGTGTTTTTGATACTTTTAGTATGATAGACATGATAGCTTTAGTGACTGTACATTTGTTGAATGTTGATGTTGCAAGGAACACAACCTGGATTTATAGCTGTATTTGTTCCCCGCAGGGTGGAGGGTTTTATAGTGCAGAGGATGCAGACTCTTATCCCACATCCCAATCCACTGAAAAGAAGGAGGGGGCATTCTGTGTATGGACTGCAGCAGAAATTCGGGATCTACTACCAGACGTTGTCCCAGAAGCCAAAGGAAAAACAATGGCTGATATCCTGATGTATTACTATGGAGTGAAAGAAGAAGGGAACGTCAGCCAAGCCCAGGTAAGATTGGGCATTGTGACAGAACTAACCCATGCACCTCACTTCTCAGACAAGACCTATGCTCACTCATAGCCGTGGTTGTGAGCTGGGAGTTGATAGAGCTATTTATTACCTGTGCTTTCTCATCTTGCTTTTTAGGACCCTCGTGGAGAACTAGTGGGAAAGAATGTGTTGATTCAAAGATACTCGCAAGAGTTGACTGCGGCCAGATTTCATTTGGACTTGGGTCACCTGAAGACCATATTGAGCAATTGCCGGGAAAAGCTTTTTGAGGCTCGCAAGAGTCGACCCAAACCTGATCTGGATACCAAGATGGTCGCTTCGTGGAGTGGTAAGGAACTACCGTTCCTGTGGTCAGTACCATTGAGAATCTCTGCAGGCATGCGTCTGTCAGTTCCCCTTAATACCCAGTATGAATGGCTTATAACTGTAGTGAAGCCAGAGTTGCTTAACATGGCGAGTCCAGGCCTAAACCGTCTCTATTTTGATCTAATTAGGTCAAGCCGTTAGTGGTTCACAAACCTCATTGTTTACCCTCAACCATTGCCCCTCCCCCAGTCGATCCTTCCCTCTTAATACAGATAGATTTACGTATTTTTAGCTTTTCCCTCTACTTAAAGCTTTTTTGTGCATGGTGATTCTAAACAAAATCCCAGCAACCATGATGTGCAACTGCAAATCCTTCTGTTAAATAGTGGCTTGAATGTGTTTAAATGATATAAATGGAACTTAAATAATTTATGGTAAACTGCTCCTTCATGAGTTTGCTCTTTTGTTTATCATTGCTTTTCCTTGTTGTGCTTGTAATAGCATCAGATATCAACATGTCTGCTGAAGATTCTGATGCAAAATACTCTGTGATAACTGGGTTGTGTCTGTCTCTGTCATGAGTGACACTTTGTCAGTCAGTACATTTAGGCCCATATTAATAATTGGAAAATTGAAACTGCAAGTCCTATGGTTTTGGCTAAAATTGAAATTAGCTATAAAAGTGTCATACACAACATTGGGCCACTTGTCAGCACTGGCAATTTGGCTTCACATGCGTAAAGAAAGCATTGACATTTGTAAGATGCTTCGAGGTATGACCTCTTTTATCGGAATTATTTCTTACATATTGATATATCAAAAGGAAATGACACACATTCAGTTTAGACAGGAGACAACCTTAATCTGTGAAGAATCACTAGGACATGTGTTTCCTCATGTTTCTCCCTCTGTTTTTCTTTCACTCTGAACTCGTATCTAAGCCAGCTTGGCCCTGCACAATTCTCACTAGAGGTCAGAGAACGGACATTTAGGGGCCGATTCCGATCTGGGCCGGAAAACTCTCCGACCGAGCCGGATCCGGTGAGTTTTCCGACCGAGCCGGACTCCAGCCTGTCCGACCGAGCGAGTACGATGCGGCCGCATGCTGCCGGACTCGACTCGGTCGGGCTCCCATTGAAGTCAATGGGAGCCGGTCGTACAACGCGTACACGGGCTCCCATTGACTGAATGGGCACGTCGCGAACAGGGGGGCCCCCTACAGTGGGTACGCGTTGGTGCGACTCGCACCGCACATGCATGTGTAGGGGGACCCTTGGGTCCCCCTGTGTGCGACTCGCGCGGCTACGCATGCAGGGGGTCCGACACGGACCCCCCAAGTCCGGCTCCGACAGCTCTTCTGAGCCGGACGCTACGAGTCGGTCGGGCTGTTCGAGGCGCGCATCGTACTGGCTCGGTCGGGTAACGTCTCCATTGCGTAGTGCGAGCCGTGTCCGTACGAGTCGGTCAGAGCGGTTCGGACCCGGGAACGAGTCGGTCGGCGATTTCACGTGCGCTCGCATCGTACTTGCTCGCGCGGACGCCCGTACGAATCGGTCGGGAACTAGACCTCCGAATCGGATCCAGTAAAGCCGAATCCGATTCGGTGCCCTACCGGCCGAGATCGGAATCGGCCCCTTAGTGTTTGAGAGGCATGGTCCCACATACCTCACCCTGCTAAGCCACTTGTTAGTAGGCTACTTTTATTAGGCTCTGTAAAATATATCTCTTCCTCCCAAGCGTAATTCACATATGTCCCATAATTGACCCGAGTGTATATTGAAATCCAGAGTATTGATTTCAAATGCCATTTTATAGTCGAGTAAGAATGACAAGGTTGTATTTTAAACTGTTGGTTTAATAGTATATGTAGAGAATACCTAGTGTTTCATCTGCGGAGCTTTAAACGAAGCGCGCCCCTTGTATGCCAACAGTGGTGCAGTAAGGACGTTCTCAGCAAGTTTATCTAGTGTTGGACTCCGTATGATTCACCACTGGATCTAGTTTGCTTTTGGTCAGATGTTGCATGAAGTGATTTCCATATTTGTCATTCACGTGGCAATGTATTGGATTAATTCTGTGCCACTAGCAGAGTTGTAGCTGTGACAAATACCTAGCCTGTCATTGGTGGCGCTGCATGAGTTGTGCATTTCAAGTGTACCATTTAGTAGAACATATCGGTAGAATACTCCCCCTTGTACTAGTGGTATTTATTATCCAAATGAATCCCCGGATGCGACTGGTAGAACGTTATGTAAGCTAAAACTGTTGTGCAATGGCTGGAACTGTATGTGAGGTGAATCCCTGGTGAACCATTGGTAGAGCGGTATAGGAGGTGATTTACTAAGATGTTCTTTGTATGTTAAAGATGAATCGCTGCTGCCCCGTTGATTGAATGTTATTGGTGGAACAGTTTGGAGGTGAATCCAAGCAGGAGAGTAGGTTAATTACCTCATGGATAAGTCCAGTTTCTTATCTGTGAAAAAGATTCTGTTTGTGACACGTGGCAGGTACTGACTGCTACCCGTTTGAACTGATCTGACCATGAATCAAATGTGATGCGATATGAAACTGCAAGCATTGCAGTGATCCTTGTGTGGTCGTTTTCCAGGTCATTGGAAGTTGAGCCTATTAAAGTAAATACAAAAGTTAATGGCACGACATTTCTATCTTATAACACCCTAGAGAGAAATCTTGTGACTCGCAGGCAAATAAAATAGACTGCAGAGAGAAAGTACTCGAGACTGCTGTCCTGAAAGAGACCGATGGAACAAAGAAATCATTATTTGGAGCAGGCACGTCGCAAGCTAGACTTGGCATTTGCCTCCAGGCCGACAGCTAATTGCATACTTCTCTCGCTCGTCTCTCTGAACTCTCGCGGTCCATTTACCATTGTGTTTCTCTCTTTCTTTCCGTATTAATTATTTGAAGTGCTGTCTTTCCCTCTCTTCCCATTGTTTCATACTACTTCCCTTTTTGTCTCTTATCAGGTCTCATGATTTCGGGGTTTGCAAGAAGTGGGGCGATTTTCGGCAAGAAGGACTATGTTAAGCAAGCAGAGAATGCTGCCACCTTCCTCCAAGAGCACATGTTCGATGCAGACTCCGGAAAACTGCTGAGGACCTGCTACCGGGGAAAGCAAAACAATGTGGAGCAGATGTGAGTTAAAACGGAAATGAATATATGCTCGGTGTATTATGTGCCGGTCCACAGGACTCATTTCTCATCCGTAGAATGTATTTCTTCCGACTGCCAGTGTTGCTAGGTTTTCCCAAGCCCAAAGCTTTCCAAGTACAAGCCCAAAATCAGCCCAAACAGCAGACCAGTATCAGCCCAAAAACCAGGCCAAAGTTGTAACTCTCAAATTATGCAAAAATAGTCTTCAGAACATTTTTAAGGGATATTTTCTAAATTTGATTCAACATACATATTGTAGGAGGAGATTTGAGTGCATGTGCACTTTTTCAATCATGCCTCAATTCAATTAATAACCACTCATTTTCATTAGCAGTCCCCACTGTGACCTATCTTGCACTTCAGTCACAACAGATCTAAATCTGAACCTGACATTAATGAATTAAACTCTACAAGAGCAGAAGTTCTGCCTTACTGAAGTCTGAGAAAAGAAACCTCAATGTATTTCAGCAGTGTGGCTTCAAAAACTTACTACTGAACAGTTCTTGCAGAATTAACACCCCATAATGATACACATAGTTAGAAATAACCCTTGTATTAAAGTAATTCAACACCACTTGTTTGGAAGATTTGAATTCTATCTATTTGCCTAAAAATTCAAACAAAAATACTATTTTACAATGACAGTATGGGACAATAGTAAAAATAAACATTGAAGCAATTTGAAAAGTAGTTTTTCTGCAAAAAAAGAAAAACAAGTATACGTAAATGTGAAGCTACAGTGTGAAAACTTCGAAGATTAGTAGTGTCCTGCTGCAAGAGTTGCTGCAGTAAGACATGAGACCACACCCTTTGAGTTAAAATGTACTAAAAAGGCCAGAAAAGTGACCGTCACTTACTGTGACCAGTTCTGAGACTTGGCTCCAAAGTCGCCAGAAAAGTGACCGTCACTTACTGTGACCAGTTCCGAGACTTGGCTCCAAAGTCATTCACCAGGACTGCTTACTCTGGTGGTAAAACTTATAGAGGACATTTGTCATTGCCCTTGTGTTGCAGCAATGAACACTTGACTAAAGCTCTCAGCCTTTAAAAGACACAGATGGATTTGTTGGGGATCAAGATGAATGCAAGGCTGTTGGAGCAGAAAGTGAAAAGACCAATTTTTCAAGAACGTTTGGTGACAAATTTCCCCAACATCTGAACAATAAAACTCTTTCACCTCTGCTGATACTGTCCTCACACCTCTTGTCCCATCCCAGTCCATTCCCCTTCATCATTAGCCTTGTCATGCTATTATACCACTGCAGCCCTGGGCAATCTCAAGAGGATGTGCAGCTCCTTTACACCTATTAACCACCCAGGGCTTTAAGTACGGGTTGGTGAAATATGCTGTTCAGCCCCCAGAATTGGCAAGATTGTTTTCTCATGCGTGGATCCAGAACAGTTGGCAAACGAGATTTGGCGTCCCCTAGTGCGATTTCCCGTCGCTAGGAGGACATCCGATGAGATTTTTCTAACGCAGGCGATCGCAATAGTTCGCGGTCAGAGGGATGCCACTTCAATGGAAAAGCTATTAGAGCGGCAGCAAAATCAACTCTAGTTTTCTTTTAATAATTGAGTAGAAAGAATTTTCAAACTTCAAGATAAATACATCCATTTTTAATATGCTTGTATCAAGGTTAGCAATAAAAAATATATCCTTGGGTTTGTCGTCAATATATATTGTGGTATGCTGCCAGAATTATAAGCGGTATTAGGTGTAAAAACAAAATGTATACCAAAGAAAGAAGGTACCATTCCAAGCAAGTAGTTACTTTCTACCTTAACTGCCTTAACATATGCATTTCATTTATAACTCTCTATTTGAGCTACAATCTTTTTATTTTTTTATTTTTCAAAGACCTTTATTGAAATTCTTGCACATCAGGTTACAAGGTATACAAGCAGTGCTTCCGCAAATAACCAGAGGAAAAAGAAAAACCACATCAGTTACTTACATCGTAAAGGCAGTGATACAGCAGCGGCACACCATTGAGTGTAAGGAGGAGTGGCAGGGTATGAGGCAGGAAAGGGCAGAGAGGGGCATCAAGCGGGGCGTGGTGCCGGCTGGGGGTGCGAGGAATCAGCAGAGTGCAGGGAGAGGGAGGTAGATCTCTACGGACCAGCACCGGCGGCTGCCGCGGGCGGAGTGCCGGCAGGGAGCGCGGGAGAGGTCGCAGAGGGAGTGGCATTCCGACGGAGGAGGGCCCCAGATATCACGTGGCCGACCAGTAGCCGGCGTTAGCTCCCAGAATTCTGACAGGAGCGTCTGGCATCGCGCAGCATCTTCGACCCAAGCACTAACCTTGGGTGCGGGCCTCCGACCCCAATGCATGGCAACTCTGCGACGCGCGAGGGCGAGCAGCATAGCCGTGAGCCGACGGGAGGCGTCGGGACAGTGCTTCACCAAGCCTAGTAGGCAGGTCAATGGATCGGGCGAGACAGACGAGGAGGTAATCTCAGTGATGACGGTACACACGTCGCGCCAGTATGCAGAAACCAAGGGGCACAGCCAGGCAAGGTGGGAAAAGTCCGCCGCGGGGGACGAGCACCGGAGACATCTGTCACTAGAGGCGAGGCCCATTCTGTACAACTGAGCGGGGGAGCGGTACAATCTATGCAAATATTTAAAATGTATGAGGTGCAGGCGGTAATTGGGAGATAAACGTTTGGTCTGCTTACAACAATACAGCCAGTCCTCCTGGGAAAGATCAATACCTAGATCCTCGCTCCAGGCAATGCGGGCGCGATCAGCAGATATTGAGGATGCAGCTAACGTGGTGACATAGAGCCTTGAGACCAGTTTGCGAGGGGAGGTGGAAGTGTATATCAAGTCAAGGGCGGCCATCGAAGGGGGGGCTGCGGGAATGTAAGGTGCAACACCCGGAAGGACGATCTAAGTTGGTAATATAGCAATGTGTCCATTGGGCCAGACTCGGCCAGGATCGAAAAAAAATCGCCGTGGGGGTAGAGGTCTGATAAAGTGGCCAGTCCCAGGCCAACTGCGCGTTTTACCATCCCGGCCGAGTGCAGTGAGGGAAAAGCCAGGTGGTATGCAACAGGCATGGCACCGGCGGAGAGCAAGCTAGAGCCTAAATATCTTCTACGTCCGTCCCAGGCCCATCGCAGGGTCTCCACCATGTCAATCTCTCCGCGTGGTGGTTTTGCAGGGGCAAAAATAGCGGTCTGGAGGGGTAAAGGGGCCGCTAGGTCCGCTTCCACTGCCATGTGGGGCTGAAATGACGTTGGATGCAGGCAAAAGTGAAGGAAGCTGGCCTGGGCACTGAGGGCGTATAATTTGAAGTCCGGGGCACCCATCCCGCCGCACGCGAGGGGGAGCGTGAGAATATCATATGCAATTCTAGGCTGACGCCCAGCCCAGACGAGAGAGATAATGAGGGAACGGAGTGTGCGGAAGAAGTATGCCGTAAGAGGAATAGGAACATTCAGGAACAGATATAAAAACTTCGGGAGCACTACCATCTTAGCAATGGCAATGCGCCCCGCCAAGGATCGAGATAAACGCCGCCAAAGGGGTATCTTGGTCTCCAGCCAGTCGACCGCCCGGCCGAAGTTCGCCTTCCAGAGTTCATCCACGCTCCTACTGAGCCAAACGCCCAGATATCTGGTGGGCCCTGATGCCCACACAAAAGGATAGTCCAGGGTGAAGGGGACAGTGGCATCCGTCAAAGGAAAGAGAATAGACTTACTCCAATTGACCTGAATGCCGGACAAACCCCAAAGCGCACCACCTCTCGGACCATGGGACCAAGATTCTCCTGAGGGTGGCGGACATAAAGTGTGTCATCGTCCGCGTACATAGAAATGACCAGGGCCCGGGCAGCTAAGCCCAAACCTCTCTGAGTGTGATGCTGCCGGAGCCTGGCGGGGAGGGGCTCCATAGCCACAGCAAAGAGCATGGGCGAAAGTGGGCACCCCTGCCTCGTACCCCTTGAAACAGGAATGGGCTCCGAAATCTGGCCATTGATCCGAAGGCGAGAAACCGGGAGAGTGTAGAGGAGAAGGACTTTGAGCAGAAAAACGGGCTAAAACCAAGGCGAGGAAGGAGGTAAAATAGGAAGGGCCACTCGAGAGTATCAAAGGCTTGGTGGCGTCTAAAAGAGCTGCCACGGCCGGAAGAGCGGGGTTAATCTGGTGGAGTACGGCAAATATCGTGCGAAGGTTATGTGACATTGCACGCCCGGGAATGAAACCGGACTGGTCTGGGCGAGCAATCATGGGCATGAGGGGCAAAATGCAGAAAGCCAAAAGCTTAGCGAAAATCTTGTTATTGGTGTTGATAAGCGATAGGGGGCGGTATGAGTCCAGAAGTTCAGGGGACTTGTCCGGCTTCAAGAGCAGAGTTAGCAGGGCCTCGCGAAGTGATGGGGGGAAGTGGCCCGACTTGAAGGAGTCATTGTACATAGCGGCGAGGTGCAGGATGAGGATAGGTGCGAAGGTTTTATAGAAGGACGCTGGCAGGCCGTCGGAGCCGGGCGCGTTGTCCCCGGGCAGACTATTAATGGCTGCCAGAATCTCTTCCTTAGAGAAAGGTTCATCGAGGTATTCCCGATGGCCGTTACCCAGCCAGAGGAGCTCAAGAGTGTCAAAGTACTGGTCCAGGATGTCACGCGAATGGGTAATCCCGGCGGTGTAGAGTTGAGTATAAAAGGCGGTGACCCGTGAGATCACCTCAGAGGGGGAGGTTGTGCGTTCTGGACCCCCGTCCTGGAGCGCTGTGATGTAGGAGGCGGCGTGAGGCAGTCGCAGGAGATTAGCTAAAGTCTTACCCGGGCGGTCACCTTCGCCATAGCGGCGCGCCTTCGCTTCCCTACCCAAAAAGGAGAGTTCTCTGTCGGCTTCCTGTTCGAATTCAGAAAGTTTGCCTCGGAGCTGCGCTAGGATGTCGGGATTGGGGCTGAGAGTGCAAAGAGTCGAGGGCCTTAATTTCCCCTTCCAGGCGCTCATGGGTACCGCGAATAGAACGTAGAACACCAGACTGCTTGAAGATACATTCACCCCGAACCACCACCTTGAAGCCCTCCCAGAGTGTAGAAGGGGAGTCCACGGAGCCAGCGTTAAGTTCAAAATAGTTCTCTATTGCAGTTTGAATCTCGGCACAAAACACCGAGTCGCGAAGCGCATTGGGGGGCAAGCGCCAGGCAAACATGCGCTTAGGGGTATGCGGGGGTAGCAAACTAAGGCTAACGGGAGCATGATCGGAGAGAGTGCGCGCCTTATGCTCGACTGAAGTGACCCATGCGAAAGCGTCTTGAGTGGTGATCCAGAGGTCCAGGCGGGACCAGCAGCCCGAAGAGTCCGTAACGCAGGTGCCCTCGCGTGTTTCCGGGTGGGTGTGGCGCCACGCATCCAACAGGGAATTGTCGGCTAGGATAGAGCGCAGGAGGGAAGTGGAGCGCGGGTGCAGAGCGCGGGGCCCAGAGCGATCTAGGGTGGCTGAAGGCGTAATATTGAAATCACCCCCCCACAGCAAAGCAGCAGGACCCAGGGAGGAGATATGTCGCCATACCTGCGCAAGGAAGTCGGGGTCGTCAGATTTAGGGCCATAAATCGCTGCGAGAATTAGGGGCTGAGCCAAGAGGGTGCCAAGCAGGATGACGAATCGCCTCTCAGGATCCGCAATGACTTTAGTGGTGTGCCAAGGGAGTCCTCTGCGTAAAAGGATGGACACCCCACGGGAGTAGCAGGAGTAGAATGAGGAATGAATCTCGTCCCAATGCCTAGAATGAAGCCTGGAGGCAGTAGCGGGAAGTAAGTGAGTTTCCTGAAGGAAACAGATGTCAACCTTATGGCGAATGAGGTGTGCATGTACCAGGCGGGCCTTCCGGTGGTCATTGAGACCGCAGACATTCCAAGTCCAGAGTGTAGTGGCAGTCATAAGGCTATGTCAGAAAGGTGAGTGCCGGATGAAAACAAATGCGGAGTGGAAGCCAGGAATACTTGAGACGAGATGTGCAGTGCGAAAGGCAGTGTAGCCAACAACACAGTACAAATTAGATCATAAAACAGAACCAGCAACAGGCCTCTAAGGAGAGGCAACATAACCCAAGAACCCCCCCCACCACCCACACCAACCCCCCAATCAGGTTGAGAAACCATCCCCACCCACCCAGGGAACCCCCAACAGGGAAGGGGAAAAACCAAGTGAAAGATTAAGGGAATTATCCCACAGAGACGTGGCCCGGCTCAGCGAACACACCTGCCGCTAGGACAAGGTGGCCAAGCCATGGGTGAGAGCGGACTGTGGGAGAAGAAGTAGGAGACCGAAAGAGCACCTCGTGCCCCGGGGCCCATCATAAACACAAGTAACAGATACAGAGCAGGAGTAGATCGTTGCTGCATAAAAAAGAGAGAGGAATGTAGGGCTAAGGAGTTAGGAGCAATAAATGACTCAGCAACCAGAGAGATCCACCAGGCCCATGAGCTGGAGAACTAGAGGACGGCAAATGCAGGCCGATGCAGGAGTGATGGATCAACACCGGGAACAAGGGCCAGGAAAGGCAAGATCGCGCCAATAGGTGCATGAAATCGGAGTCCAAGATCGAGGGCTACCATCAGTCATTGTCACTCAGATCGCCGCCAGCAGCTATTTGGGAGCTGGAAGGGGTGGAGCGCTGTGATTTGTTCAGTTTTTTTGGCATAGGCCAGTGCTGCCTTAGGGTCCGTGAAGGTGTGAACCTGCGAGCCGTGCCCGACACGCAGCATGGCCGGGTACGCCAGGGAGTAGGAGATGTCATGTTTCTGCAGCAGACGTTTGGCCGGGAGAAATTTGCGGCGGGCAGCCTGAACCGCCATTGTGTAATCAGGGTAGAAGGATATTGAGTTCCCCTGATGACGAATTTCCCCCTTCTCCCTGGCAGCACGGAGGACCGCGTCTCGGTCTCGGAAATTCAATAGTTTGGCGATGATAGGTCGAGCAGGGAGGCCAGGTGCGGGCCGAGGCCCCAGAGAGCGATGGGCACGCTCAACGATGAATACCGGGGAAAGAACCTCTCCGAATAAGTCGCAAATCATCTGCTCGACGAAGTCCTCCATTCTGGCTATGTTAGAGGATTCGGGCACGCCCGTGATACGGAGGTTGATCCTGAGGGAGCGCGCCTCCAAATTGTCGTTCTTATTTTTAATGAGTTCCAGGATCTTATCCATCTGTAGGAGTGTGTGGCGATCCCTTGTTGCAGCATCCTCTGCATCGGACACCCTCGCCTCAACATGGGTGAGCCGCGTGTCGTGGGAGTCCACCCGAGCCTTGACCGTGTCCAGGCGGGCGGTGAGCTGGTCGAGCTGGGCAGCGATGCCAGTAACCGTGGTTTTCACAACCAGCATAATGGTCTTAAGGTCGTCCTAACGGGATGGGCCAGCCTCGGGCTGAGTAGTGAGCTCGGCAGATTCCATGACGTCTCCTTCCTGTCGCGTCGACTTGCGTTGATCAAACGCCAGCTTCGGCTGCTTGGGGTCCGTCCGCCCCATAGTTAGGCACCTGTGTACCTCACAAACCCGCAGACCGCGCCGCCAGGAATCTGGGGGCGTAGGAGCGGCGTGCGAGGAGGTAGGGGCTGGCAAGAGAGGCTGTGGCAAAGGATGAGCACCAAAGGAGGCGGAAGTCGTCAGGCACAAAGGGCAGGCTGGAGAGGGTAAGGAGCCAGGCGGCCTGTCGAGCTGACTAGAGGAGGCGGCGTCCGATCAAGTTAAAGACAAGCAGAAAAGCCCGGTGGGGTGGAGCCGGACCGCCCGGATTCGCAGGGTGGGCTTCAGCTGGTGCGGCAGCAGCGGGCTTCAGCAAGGCCGCTAGGAAGGAAACCAGGCAGAGTCGGAGATAGGAGACCCGGGGGGAGGAGAGGCAGCACCAATGCACCAGTAAATGAGCGCCGGGCCCCAGGAGACCAGCACTGCGCCGGGTTCCATAATCTCAGGTGTGCTCCCTGGGGGAAGAGATGGGAGATGGCCAGCAAGCGAAGGTTCCAATCCCGGCAGGTCAGCAGCTACTGTTGGCCCAGGGGGCAGTCATGTAGGCAATAGAGTCCAGAGGGTGGGCGGAGTAGGTGGCCGGGGCGCCCACCGGGTCGACCCGCCGCGGGACCCAGGCCCGGCGGGGGGCCGCCCACTCAGGGTAGAAGCCAGTGAAGGACCGGCTCGCTGGCGCAGGCGACGAAGTCCGTGTGAGGCCGTAAATGGAGGCCCCAGGCCGCGTAGGGCTGTGCAGGCAGTGTCGGAGGCCCAAGGCGCAGGAGCGGAGCGGCACAAAGGCGGGAGACAGCAGCGCAGTCCCCGGCCTCAGCGGTCAGCAATCAACATGAGCAGCCAGGAGTCTGCGCCATCAGGGGCTCAGAGCAGTGGGGAGTCGCGGGAGGCGCGTCGCAGGGCTCAGAGTGAGCAGGTCGAGGCGGCGGGCGCCAGGGATGTGGAAATGGCGCCCGCGCGGAGCGTAGGCCCGGGCCCGGCGGTACGACACGCGCGCCTCCTACCCCACCGCAAGGCGCCCACTCAGCAACGCGACTCACCGGGACCGGGGGAGCAGGACAGCAGGGCAGCTCTGGTGCGATGCTCTGGCGCTCAGAGATCCGCTCAGGCGAGGCCGCAGGGCAGCAGCGCCGCCAAGGCCTGGACCGGGCGCCAGCCGCACGTCAGCAGAAAGGCCCAGACGCCGCGCCAGGCCCTAGCAGCGGAACTTGGTGTGGCGGCCTCGACGGGGGCCCGGGAAGGCAGCAATTGACGCCCCAGAGTGAGGTGAGTGAATAAAGCGTGGTGCTGGGAGACAGCACCGTGGATGTCCACAGGATTCTAACCGGATTATCGGCTTGGCCGGTAGAGCCCACTCAGAGTGCGGCCATCTTGCAGCCGGCTAAGCCACGCCCCTGAGCTACAATCTTTAACTCTGTCACCTCGAGCTTGCGAAAAATATAGGCCTTGCAAACTGTGAGGGCTAAGGTGCCAGGAGCTCTTAGATTTATGATGATAATCTGTGAAATGGGTTTCAGGAGATAATCTACCATAGGAGTTTTGGTACAAACAAAAAAAAACAATTACTCTCTTAGACCAAGCACTAGAGCTAGAAGTAAATCAGATATGAATCCCCAAGCCAAAAGAATAAGTTTAGCTGTTTCAGAAAGCTAAGTGGCACCTCAACTGAGTGGTGTTTTATTTTGTAGGACCTACTTGGCATCTTCCAGACCTTTAAACCCATTGGAATTTGCTGATATAAAGGTAAGTATAGCTATAATTTTTGTCTTCGAACAGCAATTTCTCAAATGGGCACAGATAATGTCCTGAAAACCATAAGCTAGACTGGCATGTTAGAAGGTGCTCTCATGTGCCATGGAGGTGGGCTAGCCACTGAAATCTCAAGCCAGATGCCTTGCTCTGGCTCGGTTTGAGGTCCTTGTGTAACCTCAAGCCTAAAATGAGCCAAACTTTCATGTGGCTTCTGTCTGGCACCCATGCTCTACCCTGGTGGCCAAAGCGTTAAAATCAAAGCATTAACATTTGAGGTAGAAGGGAGAGACAAATAGATAACCATTTAGTGACTGATTTGTACAAAGTGAAACAAGAAAACCAGGGATTAAACCCGGCTTCCCACTTAACCTAATTTTGTGATCTTAGGCAAATATTTTATTCACTGATCTTCCTTTTACTCCATTAAGCTGATCTTCTTTTTACTTCATTAACACATATGAAATCATCTTCAAATAAGTAAAGTTCAAAATACGAGCTGTACAAAAACATACTATGTCTCATGTAAATTTATTGTAATGTTTCACTATCTTTAAGAATGTATATACAGGGTGCACATGACTAATGACCTGTCTCTTAGCTCAATAATGGCACTGTCACCAGGGTCGGGGTGGGAGCAGAGAGGGATAAGGTTCTAAGTTCATGTTTAAAAACGTATTACAGTCAAAACTTCCACATTAAGAAAATAAACGTTTGAATTTGGAAGATGCTTTATCATCTTTTATGTGATGTTTGTCACATACATGGCAAACAAATTCAGGACTCAGCTCGTGCATGGACCCTTGGCTCTGCTCTCCCTGTTAATTTGTTGGCTCGCCCACCTCTAACAAACCCCAACTTACAATTCAAATATTTGCTTAGGATAAGACAATTTGGACAAGCAGCATGCGGCTTAACATTTCACTACCGCCCTCACCTCTGATTGTGCAGCTAGCTGTGCTTGTAAATTCCTCACTCATCACAAAGGAAGGCAGAACATTAATGCAGTGGGGAGAGCTAGTGCCTCTTGGTACTCTATGAAGGGGAGGAGGCCATGAGAGTGGGAACCAGGGTAAAACTAGTTAGATTGATCGAGACAGACAGAGAGAGAAGGAAAGAGTGCCCTAGGGAGACTTGACAGGCAGAAAACAGAACAAGATATGAGAATGAAAACAAACCTGGCCTGAACGGATATTGTTCCATTTAAAAATATGCAAAGCGGGTAACAATAATGGTCGACAAGTAACCAACTGGACTCAGTCACTTTAACCTAACCTCTTTTTTTCATAACCTAATATTGTCCCAGGCATGGCCCGTTCTCGTCCAGGTCATTCAGGGTCAGGGGCCAGCTAGAAGTCTGTTTGTAATACGTTGTTGGTGACCGTCTTGTAAAAGTGAGCGTTGGAGACTTGGAATAACAATACACTCGCCTGCATTAGAGAGGAAGTCTAAAGGGGGGGGGGCGGTGAAGAGTAACATGTGCAGAGAGTTTCCTTTGCTCTGCTCTGGGAACAGTGCGAGACTGGACTCAAGTCCATCCTAATTAATGCACAAGCGAGTGCGCTGCTGACGCAATGCAGACATTAAATATAGTTTTAATAACTGGGCGTCGCCCCAGCCTAAACAAATGCGCACAAGGGGCATATATGAGCCCAAAAAACAGGCCCTCGCCAAATAGTTTTTTCCGGCACAAATGGGAATAATACAGCCAATTTGTGTGGGAAATTGTCCAATCTGACAACACTGGTCCCAAGCCCAAAGCTTTCCAAGTTGTTGCCCAAATTGCAGACCAGTACCAGCCCAAAAACAGCCTAGAGTTGCAACCAACAATTTATGCAAAAACGTCCTTCAGGAAACATTTTAATCATAATGCTAATTTCTATTCGAAATGCTTATAGTGCTAAATGGGCATCTGTGCACTCTACAATCTATCCAAATGTTAATAATTGCTGATTTTTATATTCAGTCTACAATTTGACCTTTAGCTGCCAAGGTTTCAGATTGCTTATGCGTGACATTTTCATAATTTCAGTGTAATTATGAGTGACATTCAACGACTATGAATGACACTTTTGCCTGAGCAAAATCAAGCAATGCATAGCTGCCAAGTTTTCTGATTCCTTAAGTGTGACATTTCTGTGTTGTCGTGTTTATGTGTGACATCTGATTGAATTATGTGTGACACTTTCAGTGATATTTGATAGTGAGTCTAATCAAGCTGTTTTGTCCATTTAATGAGTGCATGTCCCTAGCACCACCCTGTACACATACTGACCATAAGTGCAACCTAGCTAAGTCATGTTGATATGCCTATGATGAGCCAAAATGTATTGACTGTAGTGTGGGATATACCAGCTCCTGCACATTAATGCAATTCACAAGGCTGTTTTAAAACATGTTTATATTCATTGACACTAATAAGGCATGTAATTCATGCAGTGACGATGTTCTAAACCAGCATTTAATGTAGCCAACTGACACAATTAATAGGTAATCAATCGGATTGCAAAGTCAGAACTGGCAGAAAGTGTAAATCACATAAAAGGTCACTTGGCAACCACTGCCTCACTTGCAAAACACTAACCCTTTAAAAATATAAATAGTGTTTCTTATTCAATAGCATTTCCCACCTGCAAGGGGAGGAATTTCCCATAGGTTAATTTTTTTCATTTACTTAAATTAAAATTGCAAACATCAGTGTATTGGATTTATTTAGCCACTCACTCACTGCAGTCAGCAAGTGTTAAGACTTCCGATCTACTTGGCCCCAATACTCAGCAGCTGCAACTGCCACATAGTTCTGGAACATTCTCAGGCCTAGTCAGGGTAAGAGCAACTCTTCTCAGGTGCTTATGTAAGCTTGCCCATGTGACAGCTGTTTTCACCAACTGAGCTGACTGCCACTAGGTCTGTCTGATAGCTAAATAAAAAGAGTAGAGCCATAAACAACAAGCCAGGGAATTAGAGATAGCCCGCTTAGCTGTCTCTTCATCTTGTTTGCGGGAACTTAACTTAAATTGCGTTACCCTAATGCAACATGCGTGGCACTTGGCAGGACTGGTTTAATTAGCACTTTGGTCGCCACAAATCCAAGCCTGAACCTGACATTGATGAATGTCGTTACAAGAGCAGCCTATAACCCATCTTTATGAATTTCAACTGCAGAAACGTTGAAACTCTTTATGTAATGTGGCTCCTAAAACAGTACATTTAAAAGATCTTGCAAGATTAACACCACACAGTGATACACGTATAAGTAAACCACCCTGGGGTTAAATCAATTCCAGTTTAACTTGTTTTGCAAACTGCAACGAAAGGCCCTTAGAAATGTATGCAGTCAGAAAGGAGTCAGTTACTTACTTTGAAAAGTCCCTGGCCCTTCAATCCAAAGTCCTTCAGCATCACCACTTACTGTGACACTAACAGTTACTCAAGACCTACGTCTTTGTCTTCGTGTTTCAGCAAAGACTAGCCTAAAGCTCTCAGTTTTGGCAAGCAGCAGATGGGTTTGTCTTTGGACTATATGAAACCAAGGCTATTGGAGCAGAAAAGAAAAAGAGCCCTATCCTGAAACCTTAGGTGATACCCTTCGCCAACATCTCAACACCAATGCTTACTCAAGTCTGATGACACTGTCATCACTCTGCTTGTCCCATCAAATTCCATTCCCCTTCATCATTAGCACTGCCCCTCTAATACCAATGCTGCCCTGTGCAATCTCATTAGGCTGTGCAGCTCCTTAAACGTATCACCCTTCCACTGCTTCCATTGGAGCAAGTCCTACAATGAGCTTTGAAATGGGTCCTTAAGTGGCCCTATATTCATGCCCTCAAATTTAATGGCAAAAGCGTTGATCAATTTCCCAATCGTTACCCTAATGTAATCCACTTCAGCAAAGCAGTCCTTGTTTACATTTCACCTTCATTTTCATTTCATCCTTCATTACCTAAGAGTATTTGCTTTTTCCAAATGTGATTCTATAGTTTTATTTTCTTGCAACATATGACTCTTGTATGTTGTATGAGTGACCTCCAGGTGTCTGGGTGAATTCAGGGTGTGGGTGGTTGTTGCAAAGTCATCCTGTGCCCTGGGCACCCCCCAACTTTTTGGTGACTGGTACTGGTGGTAACTGACTCTGACTAACCCTGGACTCTGCCTAACCAGGCCCAGGGCCAGTGCTATGCTGAAAGAGACACTTAGAATACAGTGAAAACACCTACATACAGTAGGGTACACTATGGGTTAGTGTAACCCTGTGATTGGCTTGACCTACCCTATAAGGCCCTAGTACATAATGGGGCAGGCGGATTGAAATTACCTCTAAGTCCCTAGTATGTAATAGGGCATGGCAGTTTAGAGGCCAGCAGCCCTTTCTGCACTTGCATGTGTGCATTGCTGATGCCTGAGGTCAGTTTAAAAGCAGCCCTGTGTTGCAGGGCTGCTTTTAAAAAGTAAATTGTGCTCAAACTCGACTTTGGTATTTGGTGCACTTAAAAATAGATACCCTACAATGTTTGGGCATATTAGGTAACCCCAGGGTCTCCCATAGGCGTCCCAGGGGTAGGGAGTCAAGTATTTATAAGAAGGACCCTAATAAAATGAGTTTTATATGCCCTCGGTTAAGTGAAATTGCACATTCCACTCCCCACATTGTGATAAAGTGCTGCCCAAAATCGACTTTGGTGCTAGGAGCACTGTGGAGGGAGGATCTGCAATATGTTTACAGATTCAGAACCCCTAAAGTCTCCCCCAGGTGTTCCAGGGGTGGGGGGTCCTGTAGATATAGGCAGAGTACTTCTAAAATATGTTTGTATAAGCCCTGATGCTGGAAAAATGGCCCAAGTCATTTTTCCCATTGCAAATCCCCTGCCACATAGGTCAACATGGCAAGAAGTTATTAATTAATAAATCTCTCTAGGAGTATGATGAAAATAGCATTCAAAGACTTCCCAGAATAGTATTGATAAATCCAACAATATGATATTGTTGAAATTCTCCTAAAATGTACAGACAAGAAGTTGTAAGACTTTCTTGTCTGTAAGCCCAGATTCAGCCTTCCAGTGGTCTGTCCTGATTAGTCAGAGTTAACTGGATTAGCCAGGCTCCTTTGAAGAGGTGATAAAGAGCCCATGGGGTTAACCCGCTGTGCTGGGAGGGCAGTGTTTTGTTACACAGGAATGCCAGAGCAGGGGGAGGAGTCGTAAACAATGGACTTCAAGAGAAGGGGAAGACACCAGTGTCATTTGCAACTCTACTCTTTTGAGCCCAGCCAGATGCTAGGCTTAAGGAAGGAATGAGCAGATGCCAGGGGGAGAGACCATGAAGATTAGCCATCCTAGGGGTGTGTTTAGCCAGCTCTTCTCTCCCTGCTGGAAAATCAGCCATGATGAATTTAGAAGAATTGGTGCACTCTGGGACAAAATAATGCCACACTTTGAAGGATGTGGTCATACCTTGGGGTTGTACCCTGCCCCCCATTGGACAGGAGTGCCCTCCTGCTTGACCCAGAGAACTTGGAATAAGTATCTGAGAGGGGCAGAGCCTCTCAGATCTGCTGCTTGAAACCTAAGAGGGCAAGAAGGACTATGCTGAGGAGTTTGATGTGCAATCACTAAGGCCCACACTCTGAAGATTGCACCTTCTGCACCATCTAGAACTACAGCCCTGTGGACTACCTTGCTGTAAAAGGACTAAAGAGTGGAATCCCTGCAAGCTACAGGTTAACAGAGCTCACCTGGAACATCACCACCAAGAATCCTCAACCTGGAGCACTACTAGTGGATTTGTTAGGGTTTTGTCCAAGTGGATTGTGGGAACTGAAGTCCTCAACTTTCTAGGACCATCTTGGAGCTTCCAGACACTTGGAGTAAGTTTGAGACACTTTGGGACCTTTTGGCGAACTTCCAGAAAAAGTTCCAGAAGTTTGGAGAAGTTTGGAGCAACTTTGGGAAAAAGCTTCATAAGTGGACCGACTCAACCTGGCCAGCCAAGCCGGCGACCCTCAACCGCGAGCCGGCCTGCCGTCCAGGTTCATCCCGCTGAAAAGCTCCGTAGGTCCTACTTCCAGAGTTTGACAGGGAGTAGGCGGAATCCAAGCCCGGCGAACCCTCACTGAATCTGGCCTAGTGAAGAGCATCGAGGGACCCCGCAAGAAAAAGCTCCGTAAAAGATTCTAAGTCCGAACGAAGAAAAGGTGACCGGGAGCAACCGCGAGAGCCAAGCCGTCTGCCTTCAACAGCGAGTCGGCCTGGATCCCTGGTTTGTCCCGCTGAAACGCTACGGAGGTCTGACTTCTATCAGTTTGACCGGGAGCTCGTCACAAGGCAATCCGGCGAACTCTCACCGAATCCGGACTGGCTGAGAGCTTCGGGAGACCGTGGGAAGAAAAGCTCCAGAAAAGTTTCCAAGTCACAAGGTAAAAACTTTGACCAAGACCTACCGCAAGGGGTAGCCGCCCAGGGCTCCATCGCAGTCGGCCTGAAACTTTGACTTTGACCCCGTCTATCGCGACCAGATGTTCCAGTAGGCGTTATAGGTTTGTATGTGCTATATAATGCTAAATCTTTAAAAATTCATATCTCCTGTTCCCTACATTGAATGTTTGTCGTTTTGGTGTCAATTTAATGATACAAAAAATTCCAATTTTTATAAATTGTTTTGGGATTTTTATTGTGCATTGTGTCTTAATTATTTACTGAATTGGTGTTTTTAAATGCTTTACTTACCTGCTCGCAGCCAAGCTACCAAGGGCTGAGCATGGGAATAATTTTCTAAGACCTATTCTGAGCCCTAGACTGTGTTAGTGGCCTTATTGCCAGCGGCAGATATACATTTACCTCTACTAATAATCCACTTTCCAACATTTGGTGCTCAGCAGTGTGGTTGAGGACTTGTGTTTAAAAAGTACACCTTTCAGTAAAGTGAATTAAGATTGTAAAAATCCTCTAAATTGCCTTAGAACAAAACTTTTGAGTTTAATATTTGGAATTTGGACTAAACTGTTTTTAATCCATTGTTTTGATTTTTCCAAATTGTTCTAAGTCTGTTGTGCCTAGTTGTTGTGACCCCAAACTAGGGAACCATGGAACTGGACCTGGCTAAACTGTCCCAGTCAGGGCAGCTAATCTTAGGGTACAGTGTAGGCTTATGGGGCTGCCTGCTTCCAACAAGATTGGGTTGCTTAAGTCCCTAAAGGCCTGGGCTGGGGTAGCTGAGGAGATTCAAGGGGGGGGGAGGGTGTTCCCCCCAACCTCACCCAAGAGTGGGGTGAGGATGATGCCTCTTCCATTTTCTCTAGTGTTAGCCATATGATTCCAGATGGTGGGAGGGGGGAAGAGTCCCCTACTCCGGAACCACCACTATCCCTTGCAGAGAGACAGCTTGAGGCTCAATTAGCTTTGATCGCTTTGGAGCAGAGGAAACTGGAATTGGCTGAGAAGAAGTGGGAGAGGGAGGAGGAGAAAAGAAATGGTGGCAGTGAAAATGAAGATTTTGAGATGTCCAGGGGTGGTGGATTTGATCACTAGCTTCCCAGGGGTATAGTGCCCAAGTACACAGAGGGGGATGACATTGATAAGTGGCTAGCAGCCTTTGAGAGGGCCCTTAGAATGGGTAGGGTCCACTCTAAGTATTGGGGTGCACTCCTGTGGGAGTTGATTCCAGTAGCTGGGAGGGATAGGCTCCTGACCCAGAGGGGGAGGATGCAGAATCATACCAGCAGATGAAAGCATGCTTAGTCAAGAGATGTGGTCTGACTCCAGAGCAGGACAGGGTGACGTTTAGAAGCACCCAGAAAGTGAGTTCAAAGTCTTGGGTAGACTTTGTGGACGTTTCAGTGAAGGCACTCGAAGGCTGGATTGTTGGTAACAAAGTTGACACATATGAGGGATTGTATAATTAGTTTTTGAAAGAACATATTTTGACTATTGTGCAGAAGAGAAGTTACACCAGTATCTAGTGGACTCTTAAGCTGACAGACCCCAGAGAGCTGGTGGAAGCAGCTGATGAGTGGGTGAGAACCCGGGTTTCCCTTCAGCACCAGGGGGTGACCAGAAGAAAGGAGGACAGGTCCCTCCCCAGGGGAAAGCCCAGGGAAAAGAAGGTCAAAAACCTAAGGAGTACTCAAAAGACCCACAAAAATCTGAACAAGGAGGAGGGGCCCGAGCCAACCCAAATTCAAAGGGAGGGGGTATCAGGGAAAGAATGGTAGGTTCTTTGATCCCTCAAAGGTGGGTAAGTGCTTTGACTGTAACCAGTCATGGCACAAACGGGGAGATGCTGTCTGCACCAAGAAGCTCCACCGTAAGGGTCCATCCCCTGGGATTGCCAGTGTAAGTGTGGGGATGGAGAGTGGTGCCCCAGAGAGGGGTAGGCAGGTGGTGGAAGCAACCTTAGTGTCCCTGGGTGGGGTGAATATTGCAACCCTTGCTGCCTTACCTCCAAACATGGACAAGTACAGGTAGAGGCCTAATGTGAACAGGACTGAGGTTGAGGCTATCAGAGACACAGGGGCTAGTGTTACTATGGTCGTGGATGAGCTGGTGCTTCCAGGGAGGTTGCTATCTGGTGAGTTTCACCATGTAACTTATGCAGACAGCACTACCAAACTCCTTCCTATGGCTGTGGTGAATTTGGAATGAGGAGGTGTCACAGGCCCTATGAAGGTAGCTGTGTCAAAGGTGCTCCCAGTCCAGAGTTTACTGGGCAATGATCTTGAAGCCTCTGAGTGTTCAGAGGTGGAGAGAGGACTCCATATGAAAATATTGGAGCCCCCTGAATGGGTATGTGCTGTGTCTAGGTCTCAGATTAGCCAGAAGGGAAGGGCTCGACACTTGGACCCTGGAACAAAGGGCCAAGCATCCAAGGACAAGGGTACTTGGCCTGCTGAGCCTGCCAGGGAACTCCAGAGGTACAGGAAAAATCTAACCCTGATGGGGAGGATCTGGCCTCTGAGGGAGGGACTCAATCCCTGCCAGAGCTGTCAGATTTGGCAGAACTAACAGGAGCAGGTGGACCCTCCAGAGAGGAGTTCAGTAAGGGACAGAGAGACTGTCCCACCCTTGAGAGCTTGAGGCAGATTGCTCTAAGCAAGAGGAGGGGGGTGATAGTGTGTTTCACAAAATCTACTGGGAAGATGGACTGCTTTATACTGAGGCCAGAAACCTCAAGGAGGGGGCCACCAGGAGGTTGGTGGTGCCCCAGAAGTACAGAGAGTTCATCCTGACTTTGGATCATGATATCCCCTTGGCTGGACATTTGGGACAGACAAAGACATGGAACCGGTTGGTGAACCATTTCTACTGGCCCCATATGTCTGAAAAGGTAAAGAAGTTTTCCAGCTCCTGTGTCACCTGTCAGGCCGGTGGCAAGGCAGGGGGCAAGACAAAGGCCCCCCTAGTACCACTGCCAGTGGTTGGGGTTCCTTTTGAAAGGGTGGGGATGGACATTGTTGGTCCCCTGGACCCACCTACTGCATTAGGGAATAGGTATATCTTAGTGGTAGTGGACCATGCCACTAGGTACCCTGAAGCAATCCCTCTTAGAACCATTGATGCTCCAGCAGTGGCTAGAGCACTGCTTGGTGTGTTCACCAGGGTGGGTTTTCCGAAAGAGGTGGTGTCAGATAGGGGCACAAACTTTCTGTCCAGCTATCTGACTACTATGTGGGATGAGTGTGGTGTCAACTACAAGTTCACCACCCCCTATCTCCTACAAACAAATGGTCTAGTTGAGAGGTTCAAGAAAACCCTGAAGGGCATGATAAATGGGTTGTCAGAGAAACTCAGGAGGAGATGGGATGTTCTCCTCCCATGCCTACTGTTTGCCTATAGGGAGGTGCCACAGAAAGGGGTTGGTTTCAGTCCCTTTAGTTTGTTGTTTTGACACCCTGTGAGGGGGTCATTGTGCCTGCTGAGAGAGTCTTTAGCAAAGCCTCTTAAAGAAGCAAAGGACAATGTGCTTGACTGTGGCCTAGGTCTGAGATCTAGAATGGCAGAGTACATGTACAAGGCAAGCAGGAAACTGGAGGCCAGCCAGGAGCTCATGAAGTACTGATATGACCAAAAGGCTACTATGCCTGAGGATACTCCAGGACAATTGGTGTGGGTGTTGGAGCCTGTGGCTCCCAGGGCCCTCCATGACAAGTGGAGTGGGCACTATCCAATCTTATAAAAGAAGGGTGAGGTTACCTATTTGGTTGACCTTGGCACCCCCAGGAACCCTCATAGGGTCCTGCATGTGAATAGATTGAAACCTCACCATGACAGGGCAGATATGACCATGGTACTGGTCACTGATGAGGGAGTGGAGGAGGAAACTGAGCCAGTGCCTGACCTCCTCTCCACTAATGTGCAAGATGGGTCAGTGGAGGGAGTTGTACTCTCTCCCAAGTTGACAGACCAGCAGCACAGAGACTGTAAGCAAGTGCTGGAGCAGTTTGCTGGCCTGTTCTCTTTGACCCCAGGCATCACTGAGTGGTGTGTGCACCACATTGACACTGGGGACAGCCTACCTGTCAAAAATAAACTGTACAGGTTGTCTGACCATGTCAGAGCCAGCATTAAAGCCGAGGTATCTAAGGGGCGTGGCCAAGACACCACACATGGCGGGCGTGTGAGCGCTGAGCTCCGTCCCAGCCCAACAATAATCCTGCTTTCCGCGGTGGCATCTCCGGCCCAAAAGTCCCTTTGACGACCCCCCCCCCCCGCCTCACCGCAGCGTGGGGAGAGCAGAGACGATCTGTGATTGATCGAGTTAGCCCGGAAGGGGAGAGGAAAGTCAGAGGCCCTGGACGCAGCGTGAGAGCCTGAATTGGCCTGGACACGACCAGTGGCTGGAGGAGCACACCGCCTGCCCGGGAACGCATCCGGCTTGGACTCGGGGGCCGAGAACAGGTCCAGCTGACTCGCCGGCGGAGGAAGTGCCCCAGTGAGGCGCTGGAGGCAGGAAATGCGATCACACACCGATCGACCAAAGTACGGCAGAGGCTGAGAGCAGATCCGGAGGGGCAGGCCTCGAGGACACGCACGAATCAAGGTAGACGGCATGCATGCAAAGGCTGTGCTGCTGGACCCGTGAGTGTGCTGAGCTCTGCAGAAGATCCCGGTCCCCAACCAGTATTGAAGCACATACTCCCATCAGTCGAGGCCTGGGATCGCTGGTGTGCCCTGTGCGCTGACACCGGGGTGCCGGACTGTAACTCAGCCTGCCATTAGCCCAGTGGAGCAGGGGCACGGGTGGGCGCTCTGCCGCTGGCAACAACAACGCAACGAGGAGCGTGACTCCCGCCGATGGGGAAGATTGCGCCTGCGACAGAAAACAGGGGCCTTGGGGGAGTCGCGCAGGGGCATGGCGGCGACGTATATTTGTGGTCCCCACGACTAGGGAGAGCGGGTGCCCCCCCCCCTTGCGCCCAGAATCTGAATAGTGAAGGACAAGGCCAAGTCCCGGACGCGGCGAGGGCAGGGTGACCCCCCCCCGGGGCACAGCGCCATCGGCGGTGCGATACTAAGAGCTAGGCCCCAACACCTGCGTAGATCGCTGGGGTACCGGATGATACCAGGGACTTGGTGGGACAGGAACCGAGAAGAGAGAGCCTACCGGACACAAAAGCTGGCCCTGTAGAAGAGAGGAATAGTGATCAGGGAGCTCTGATCCTAAAGGCCGACATCGATAAATGTCATGCAACTGAGGCACAGGGCCTAGATCCGGACCCCCCAAGGCGGCTCCTTTCCTAGTCTGGTCTCCCCGAAGCTGGAGTGCGGCCGTGGGCGGGGTGGGACTGCTGAAAAGAGACCATAGCACTCGGCGGAGACTAACAGGCTGGAAACAGGAAAGAAAGGTCCTGAGGACATCGTGAACGGGAGAGGCAGGGAGGGGTCTGTGCAGACTCTGGCAGAGGTACTGGCTCGGTTCCCTCCCCCCCCCACACCAAAACCTGGGGGAGATCATAAGCGCCACTAGAAGAGATAAGGGGCGCTGGACATATTGCCACGCAGGGGTTAGAGCTATCTGGAGGCCTTGCCCTAGCTGCTAGTACTCCCATAGCCCTCATAAACCAGTTCTGGGAAGCCCCCGCCAAGAGGGAAATCACGAAGGCAGAATACCCCTCTCATAGCACCACAAGTAGACACTGAGCCCTGAAGGCACGACGCCTCTAAAAGACGGACGCTGTTGCGCTGCGTGTGCTGATTGCGGGTGCTTGGAGGCAGACTCCTGGATCTCGAGACCCGTTCCTCTCGCTGCTGCCCCGGTTACGATACCTGGTGCGAGGGGCTTATCCAGGAGAGAGATGCCTAAACCGAAACAGAACACGGGGGCACTCAGCCTGCCACCAGGTAACCCTCGCCCGCAGCGCAGCGCAAGACGGGGGGGGGGGGCGGTGAGACCTCCGGTGAAGATGATTCCCTGCACTCACATCTGGATAGGGTGCTGGCAGCCATAGCTGACACCAAAAGTTCACTAGAGCAAGACATCGGGCGGTCTCTGTGAGGCTGGGACTATTGCAAGCAGAGCATCGGAAACTTGCGGACAGGGTCCGGGAAACTGAATCCGCGATAACCGAGCTACAACCAGAACAAAGGTTGCACGCCGCCAGGCTTGATGAACTTTCTACTACAGTGGCAATCCTCGAACGGCGGACGGAAGACGCAGAAGGCCGCAACCTTAGAAACAATGTCCGACTTATTGGAATACCGGAACGGACAGAAGGACCCAATATGGTAGAATTTCTGGAAAACTGGCTGCGCTCCATCATAGCTCCGGAGCTTCTTTCTCAATTCTTTGCTCTGGATAGGGCACACAGGGTTCCGGCCTGCCCACCGGCCGCGGGGGGACCTCCTCGACCTGTAATCGCCAGACTCCTCCATTTCAGAGATCGAGACACAATCCTACGGCACTCTCAAACACATGGTCCGTACGTGATTGAAAACAGCAAAGTATTGATCTTTCCAGATTCCACTGCTAAAGTGCAGGCCCAGCGGGCATCCTTCTTTGAAGCTAAAAAAGCTCTTAAAGAAGCAGGGGTACAATACTCCTTAATATTACCGGCCGGCTGAAAATTATGTTAGACAGAGCCTCACACTTTTGCGACTCCCCGGAGGAGGTCTGGACTTGGCTAGAGGCATACAAAACGGGCGCGCCGTTGCCTCAGAGGCCCCTGCGACCGAATCTGGGGCCACAGCCACGCAGGAAAAGACCAAAGCGCAACCGGAAGACAACTCCAGTACTAAAACCTACAGCTTTGCAAACCTACCAGGACAGGCAGGCTGCGCTACAAGCAGTATCAAAAATCATCTCGCCTCTGAACCAGGATAAACCCTCAGAGGCATCGATGGGATCCGTCGAGGCATCAGCTGAATCTGGAGATTCCCTCGAAACAGACCCCCTGCTGCCGAAGCTCACTCCACGATCTGCGGACGATATTGCCTAGCTGAAGAGGATCTCCAGGGCACCCCCTGAAGTAGCATGTATCTCACGCCCCCCCAAGAGCTTTCTGCACAAAAGAAAGGTGAGCATGGCCTTGTCCGGCTATGGGGGCGCCACAGTCTATGGACATGAGCTTGAGTCCAAGAAATGCCGCTTGGAGTAAAGCCACATGGTGGAGCCGGGACGAGGCATACTCGCTCCTCCCAAACTCAGCAATCACCCCCCCCCACCAGAATGCTACGCCTAGCGGGTCGAAGGCAGCGTTCTAACTTTATGTACTGTTTTGTTTGTAGGTTTGTGCGGCTAGAAGTTGCGCTGTTACCCTTGGGTTGAGGAGTTGTGTTTTCTAAAGTTTACATGAGCGTCCAGGGGGCAAGGCGTAGTCAGAGCCAGACTTGGCAGGCAGGCTGAGATACTAGGAACACATGGCAGGCACGAACGTAGGCCCTAGAGGGATAAAGTTCCTATCCTGGAATGTTAGAGGCATGGGATCACCAGCGAAACGCCATAACATCCTTAGCTATATTAGGCGTAGAGGAGCACAGATAGTAATGCTCCAAGAGACCCACCTAACCCTAGAGGAGGGACAGCGTCTCCGAAGATGGTGGAGAGGCCACCTGTATGCTACGACGTACTCCACTTTCCACGACCGGGTCAGGGACTACTCATTTTATTCCCCCCTATATCTTTTACATACCAGATTAAATATGTTTTTTTGCTCATCCCACATTAGCACGCAAATGGTTGACTCTGAATATTTAGGACGCACACTTTCCGACCATAGTCCCCTACTTCTGACACTTTCTATTGCGCCTGAAGTGGCAGCTATCCCCACCTGGCGACTAGACGCTACCATGTTGGAAGACACATGCTTCCAGCAATCTCTGCATGCCTCCATCACTGACTTCTTCCTAAGAAACCAGGGAACGGCCAGCTCCTCACTGGTAGAGCGGGACTCCTTCAAGGCGGTCATTAGGGGGCACTGTATTGGAAAGACGGTGGGAGCTAGGAGGGAGATAACAAGAGAACTTCAGAAACACGAAGCTGAGATACATGTGCTTGAACTCAAATTAGGGGCCCAGATAGACACTCATACACAGCTGTCCAGAGCCAAGAGCACATATAGTAAAACACTAGATAGACTGTGAACCTTAGATCGCAAAGACTACCAGAAGAAACAGCATACTGAAGGCGGGAAATCAGGTAGATTGCTTGCGTGGCTGATTCAGCCTGACAATAGGGGATCCCCTATAACCAGGTTGCAAATCAGAGATGGAACCACGACCTACTCTCCTAAAATAATTAATAACTGCTTTTCACAATATTATAAATCTCTATACGAACGCCCGCCGGACATACCAGAGACTCACATCCAGGACTACCTGGACAGAATCCAATTACAGAAAATTGACATTGAGGCCCAGAAAGACCTAGGAGACGCTATAGGTGTACAAGAAATCAGAGCGTCGATTGAGGACATGGCGAAAGGGAAGACCCCAGGCCCAGACGGCCTCGCAGCTGAATTTTATGCGACTTAAAGTGCTCAGTTGGCACCTCACCTTGAGAGGCTATATGCTGACTCATTGGGTTGTGGCCACTTGCCAACAACAACCAGAGAAGCCCTAGTGGTGCCCATACCCAAGACTAAATTGGACACCCCTACGGCCACAGAATTCAGGCCATTGTCCATGTTAAATATGGACTTCAAAATTTTAAGTAAAATACTAGCCAGCAGACTGCTCCCGTACATGCGCACATTAGTCCACTCAGACCAGAACGGGTTTACCCCAACCAGAATCACGTTGGGCAGCCTTAGACGGTCATACTACGAAATGTTTCATAGAGACCTCCATAACTACCCGGGCGCAGTGGTCATGGCTGTAGACCTTGAAAAAGCTTTTGATTCCTTGAGGTGGGATTTCCTGTTGATAGTAATGCATGCTATGGGGCTTGGCGAGGGATGGATTAAATGGGTCAAGCTACTCTACACTTCTCCCTCAGCTAGAGTTAAGACGGGTGGTATAATCTCAAGCTCCTATGAGATACACAGAGGAACTAGGCAGGGATGCGCCCTATCACCTCTTTTGTTTGCTCTGGCTATGGAGCCATTAGCGGTACAGTTTAGAGAAGAAAGTGGTCGACTGGGTCTGACATTAGACGGGAGAGAATTCATGATTTCTCTCTACGCAGATGATATACTCCTCTATCTGCAGAATGGAGATGGTGGGATAAGAGATTCAATGGGCATCCTAAATGACTATACTATACTAACCGGTCTGAAGGTAAACCGTCGCAAGACGCATGTCTTTACCCTTGACCCTGCAGCCTCCTGCCCCCGTCATTCTCAACGGGTACTAATTGGTCCCCCCGGTCCTTTAGATATGTAGGGATTCAAATATTCCATGAACAGAGAGACCTCCTGGAGGGCAACTTGAACCCAGCTCTCTGTTCACTTCAATCAGCGGTGACATTCTGGCATTCCCTTAGGCTTCCCACCATGGCAAGAGTGGCCCTTTCTAAAATGGTTATGCTGCTACGTTTACTTTATTTTTTCGCAAACCTGCCGGTGGTCATTCCGAAAACCTGGTTCAAGGAACTAGACACACTACTAAGGGACCTGATCTGGGATGGGGGGCGTAACAGAGTGTCATTGGCTATTGCCTGGAGATCACCAGAGAGTGGGGGATTGGGAGCCCCGGACTTCGAGTCCCACTACCTGGCTGCCCAGTTACAGTGGCTGGCCCAGTGGATGGAGGGGATTGGGTTGGAGACTTTGGATATCTCATCGTGCACAGACCTAAAAGGGAAAGTGCTGGCTGGGCTACTAATTCCTGGGAAGCGAGCCCAGCCCCAGGGCACCCTGTTTTCGGTGGCCTTGAACTGCTGGCGCAGTGGCATTATGCAGACACCAGAAATCCCGCTGTACTCACCGGACCTCCCCCTGGTGGGCTTGCCTAGAGGAGGTGCCACCTCATCGTTTACAACTAACCAAATGAGAGATTGGGGAAAAATGGGCTTGTTGAGAACAGGGGACTGCTATCTGGAGGGTGCAATGATCCCTCTAGAGGACTTAATCTCCCAATATGAATTGCCTCCTGGGCAATTTTTGAACTATCATGGGATGCAGAAAACCTTCCAGTCTTTGTGGGGAGCGGGCACTCAGGAGCCAAACACACGTGCTCTTACAGGCCATGATCTTACTGGGTTCAGCAAGACACCTAATTAAATGGTTGTACCGGGCCTTGAGAGAAATGGCAGAGAATCAAATACCAACGCTACAACAGAAGTGGGTAATATTTCCGAGGTAGAATGGAAAAAGACACTGCGATCACCCACGACGATCTCCAGAAATGCTAGCTTTAAATACACCCAATTCAACATCCTCCATATGACTTATCTCACACCACATAGACTCAACATAATGTGGGGTAGCACTGATAAACAATGCCCGCGCTGTGCACAGCTAGACGCTGACTTCGAACACATGGTATGGAATTGCCCATACTTATCTGCGTACTGGCACCATATCCTTGAGGCATTGCATAAGGTACTTGCACGCACCATTCCCTATACGATGGAAGCTTGCGTGCTGAATTTGTTTCCTAGGCCAAAAACCAAAAAAGTAGGAAACCGATTCATGGATCTAGCCTTGTTGTTGGCTAGACGTAGAATAGCATTAAGATGGAAATCCCCCACAGGTCCTAGTATCTGGCTCTGGGAAGAAGATCTCACGGCTTGGGCTCGGGCGGAGGAAAGGGCATTAATAGAGGAAGACAAAAGAGGGGTAAGACGCCACCCTATAGCGGACTTATGGTCGGAAGTACTACGGGAAAGGGAAGCAAGAGGCATAGACGAGGGAAACTACCCCCGTGCAACACTACAAACCACACCACCGCCATAAGCACAAAAAATCCACATCAGTGTCTTATTCAAAGACGAAAACTAACAACCTCTCTCTGTAACCCCTATTCAGTCCCCACAAGATCATTAACCCATGCCGCATGTATGTACAACCTGCCTAGCATCAGAATAATTCGACCAGTTCATGCATAGCCTGCCCTCTATCAACGGACGCTCTAGTTGTTATCAAGTTTTATGAGTAAAATGTCTTATGTATAATTAGCTATCAGATGCTGAAACATAGCCATTGCCATTTTGAACTTTCCCCACCCTTGACAGAATTATTGCTAAGTCTTGATTGCCAGAAATGTATTGAATCATATGGGTAATATGATGTTCTCCTCTTTATTCCTATATTTTACATGTTTAAAACCCAGAGATTGTTGATGCTTGTAGACTTGATGCAATACATACGGTTATTAGTTGTAATTAAAAAAGTAAACTCAATAAAAAAGATATTAAAAAAAAAAGCTGAGGTAGCTAAAATGCTGGAATAGGGGGTAATTGAACTGCCTAAAAGTCCATGGGCCAGTCCAGTGGTGCTGGTGCCCAAACCTAACCCACAGGGGGGACCCAAGGAGTTGAGGTTCTGTGTGGACTATAGAGGATTGAATGCAGCCACAAAGACTGGCGCTCACCCTATACCTAGAGCTGAAGAGTTCATTGACAGGTTAGGGGCTGCTAAGTACCTGAGTACTTTTAATTTGACTTCAGGTTACTGGCAGATTGCCCTCACTGATGGAGCAAAGGAGCGGTCAGCATTTTCCACACCAGAAGGACATTATCAGTTCAAGATAATGCCCTTTGGCTTAAAGAATGCACCTGCCACCTTCCAAAGGTTGGTGAACAGGGTCTTGTCTGGGTTGGAACAGTCCAGTGCAGCTTATCTGGATGATATAGCTGTATATAGTTCTACCTGGGGGGGATCACTTAAGCCACCTAAGGGAAATGCTTCAGACCATGCAGCCAGCAGGCCTGACTATTAAGGAAAGGTAGTGCAAAATAGGGCAGAGTTGTGTGGTGTACCTGGGCCACCTGGTAAGTGGAGGCCATGTACAGCCTCTCCAGGCCAAGATTCAAACTATTTTGGATTGGACAGCTCCTGTTACCCAGACTCAGGTCAGGGCATTCCTTAGACTGACAGGGTATTATAGAAGGTTAGTTCAAAATTATGGGACCATTGTGGCGCCCCTAACAGAACTCACTTCTAAGAAAAGGCCCAAAAAGGTGGTTGTACCCCAGAGTGTCAGAAGGCTTTTGACCCTCTAAAAGCTGCTATGTGTTCAGCACCAGTGCTGCTGGCCCCTGACTACACAAAGGAATTCGTGGTTCAGACAGATGCTTCAGAGCAAGGGATTGGGGCAGTGTTGTCACAGCTAAATAAAGAGGGCCTTGATCAGCCAGTTGCCTTTATTAGCAGGAGACTTCTTCCCAGAGAGCAGAGGTGGAGTGCCATTGAGAGAGAGGCTTTTGCTGTGATTTGGTCCCTGAAAAAGTTGAGACCATATTTATTTGGGGCTCACTTTCTTGTTCAGACTGACCACAGGCCTCTTAGATGGCTCATGCAGATGAGAGGGGAGAGTCCCAAGCTGTTAAGGTGGTCTATTTCCCTACAGGGAATTGACTTTACAGTGGAACACAGACCTGGGGTGGCCCATGCAAATGTGGATGGACTTTCCAGGTTTTTCCACTTAGCTGATGTGGTCTACCAGGGTGTAGGTTAGTAACCTATCACCTTTCGTTGGGGGGGAGGTGGGGGGGGGGCTATGTTGCAAAGTCATCCTGTGCCCTGGGCACCCCCCAACATTTTTCTGACTGGTACTGGTGGTAACTGACTCTGACTGACCCTGGGCTCTGCCTAACCAGGCCCAGGGCCAGTGCTATGCTGAAAGAGACACTTAGAATACAGTGAAAACACCTACATACACTAGGGTACACTATGGGTTAGGGTACCCCTGTGATTGGCATGGCCTACCCTATAAGGCCCTAGTACATAATGGGGCAGGGGGATTGAAACTACCTCTAAGTCCCTAGTATATAATAGGGCATGGCAGTTTAGAGGGCAGCAGCCCTTTCTGCGCTTGCTTGTGTGCACTGCTGAAGCCTGAGGTGAGTTTAAAAGCAGCCCTGTGTTGCAGGATTGCTTTTAAAAAGTAAATTGTGCTCAAACTCGACTTTGGTGTTTGGGGCACTTACAAATGGATAACCTACAATGTTTGGGCATATTAGGTACCCCCAGGGTCTCCCCTAGGTGTCCCAGGGGGGTCAGGTATTTATAAGGAGGACCCTTATAAAATGAGTTTTATATGCCCTCGGTTAAGTGAAATTGCACATTTCACTCCCCACATTGTGATAAAGTGCTGCCCAAGATCAACTTTGGTGCTAGGAGCACTGTGAAGGGAGGATCTGCAATATTTTTACATATTCAGAACCCCTAAAGTCTCCCCCCGGTGTTTCAGGGGTAGGGGTCCTGTAGATATAGGCAGAGTACTTATAAAATATGTTTCTATAAGCCCTGGTGCTGGAAAAATGGCCCAAGTCATTTTTCCAATTGCAAATCCCATGCCACATAGGTTAACATGGCAAGAAGTTATTAACTAATAAATCCCGCTAGGAGTATGATAAAAATAGCATTCAAAGACTTCCCAGAATGGTATTGATAAATCCAACAATATGATATTGTTGAAATTCTCCTAAAACGTACAGGCAAGAAGTTATAAGACTTTCTTGTCTGTAAGCCCAGATTCAGCCTTCCAGTGCTCTGTCCTGATTGGTCAGAGTTAAGTGGATTAGCCAGGCTCCTTTGAAGAGGTGATAAAGAGCCCCTGGGGTTAACCCGCTCTGCTGGGAGGGCAGTGTTCTGTTACACAGGAATGCCAGAGCAGGGGGAGGAGTCGTAAACAATGGACTTCAAGGGAAGGGGAAGACACTAGTGTCATTTACAACTCTACTCTTTTGAACCCAGCCAGATGCTAGGCTTATGGAAGGAATGAGCAGATGCCGGGGGAGAGATTATGGAGATTAGCCACCCTAGGGGTGTGTTTAGCCAACTCTTCTCTCCCTGCTGGAAAATCAGCCATGATAAATTTGGAAGAATTGGTGCACTCTGGGACAAAATAGTGCCACACTTTGAAGGATGTGGTCATACCTTGGGGTGGTACCCTGCCCCCCATTGGACAGGAGTGCCCTCCTGCTTGACCCAGAGATTTTGGAATAAGTATCTGAGAGGGGCAGAGCATCTCAGATCTTCTGCCTGAAACCTAAGAGAGCAAGAAGGGCCATGCTGAGGAGTTTGAAGTGCAATCACTAAGGCCTGCACTCTGAAGACTGCGCCTTCTGCACCATCTAGAACCCTATGGACTACCTTGCTGTAAAAGGACTAAAGAGTGGACTCCCTGCAAGCTACAGGTTAACAGAGCTCACCTGCAACATCACCACCAAGAATCCTCAACCTGGAGCACTACCAGTGGATTTGTAAGGGTTTTGTCCAAGTGGATTGTGGGAACTGAAATCCTCAACTTTCAAGGACCATCTTGGAGCTTCCAGGCCCTTGGAGTAAGTTTGAGACACATTTGGACACTTTGGGGAAGTTCAAGAAGAAGTTCCAGAAGTTTGGAGAAGTTTGGAGCAACTTTGGGCAAAAGTTCCATGAGTGGACCGACTCAACCTGGCCAGCCAAGCCGGCGACCCTCAACCCCGAGCCGACCTGCCGGCCAGGTTCGTCCTGCTGAAAAGCTCCGTAGGTCCTACTTCCAGAGTTCGACCGAAAGTAGGTGGAATCCGAGGCCGGCAAACCCTCACCGAATCCGGCCTGGTGAAGAGCATCGAGGGACCCTGCAAGAAAAAGCTCCGTAAAAGTTTCTAAGTCCAAACGAAGAAAAGGTGACCGGGAGCAGCCACGAGAGTCAAGCCGCCTGCCTTCAACCGCAAGTTGGCCTGGGTCCCTGGTTTGTCCCGCTGGAATGCCCTGAAGGTCTGACATCCATACGTTTGACCCCAAGCTTGTCGCAAGGCAATCCGGCGAACCCTCACCGAATCCGATCTGGCTGAGAGCTTCGAGAGACCCCGGAAAGAAAAGCTCCAGAAAAGTTTCTAAGTCAGAAGGTAAAAACTTTGACCGAGACCTACCGTGAGGGGTAGCTGCCCAGGGCTCCATTCCGGTCGGCCTGAAACTTTGACTTTGACCCGGTCTATTGTGACCAGATGTCCCAGTAGGCGCTTTAGGTTTCTATGTGCTATATAATGCTAAATCTTTAAAAATTCATATCTCCGGTTCCCTACATTGGATTTTTGTCGTTTTGGTGTCATTTTAAAGAAAACAATATTTCCTATGTTTATAAATTGGTGTTGGATTTTTATTGTGAATTGTGTCTTAATTATTTACTGAATTGATGTTTTTAAATGCTTTACTTACCTCTCTTTGAAGTTAAGCCTGCCTGCTCGCAGCCAGGCTACCAAGGGTCGAGCATGGGAATAATATTCTAAGCCCTATTCTGAGCCATAGACTGTGTTAGTGGCCTTATTGCCAGCGGCAGATATACATTTGTCCCTACTAATAATCCACTTTCCAACAGTGGTTGTTTATGACTGGGCAGGAATGAGGGTTCTATGATTAAACTAGTGAGTTTCTCTTAGTGCTTGCCCGTGGGGGGGTCATAACATTAAAGTGTTTAGAATACATGCACACCCAATCCCTGCCCTCTCTGCAGAGCATACAAAATGATGGTCACATGTAAACTGCACCCTTGAGGTTGGAATCTGGATTCCAGCCAGTTTTGTATGCCCATCTGGGCAAGGTGAGGCCAGGGCTGTGGAGCCTATTTCTCCCCCACATCTTTCTGAAATCCTCCATCTGCATATCTCACCTGTCATCATTTTCCTCTTCAGTGCCAGCTTTTCACTATTTCCATCTTTATGTATTCCATTTCATTAGTGTAGGGTCAGATGGGGACCCAGCTAGATCCAGTAGGAATTTGTGACCCGGATCCAAGCCAATGTCATGGAATATGCTGAATTTATCCAGTGTAATTTGGCAAAACTAGTGCTCTTTCAGCAGCACTCACACCTTGTCTGCTTTCCTTTTAGAGCAGCAACCTGTAGAGTAAAATGGGGGGTTCTTATTTTTACTTCCAGCTGGGACTAACAGAAAGGACTCACTTAAAAGACCATCAACCCTGATTTTTTTGGGGTCTCATCTTGGCTGGGAGCTATCTGGAGATTAAAACCTATATGCCAATGCAATGGAGGGAAAAAGCACTTCTCTCGTAGGAGATTTCCATGTATAGCCATAAGCACTGAATTGTCCCGCCCACAAGAGGGGACCCCGCAGCTCTTTATCCAATATGTCTTCTTAAGTGTAGATGTTCGCCTTTCTTTGGGAAGGCCTGCAGAGTCACTTAAGAAATAAAATATTATGCAGCCGGTAGTAGGAGGACACAATGGCCAAATTATTCATTTTGCAAATAAAGAAGGTTGCATAAAGAGGTGTCTGTGCATGTAAATGCATAATGCTTTTGTAAAGCAATTCAGATGTCTTTCACAAACCCTTTTTTAGAAGAGTATAGAAATGAAGAAGTACAAGACAGTGTAGTGTCATAGGCTGCCATTATGAGAGCTAAAAATAGACGTGGTGCCTTTAAGGCCCCAGACACCTCCAGTTTCCCATCATGCTTGGCTAGGTAGTTTTTCTGGTACCTGCTGACAGGACCTAGGAGCATTGAACTCGGTCATTCTAAGGCTTTTCTCTTCAAAATTCACTTGTGATTGTTATCTAAACCCTTTCACTTAACGTTTTTCCACTCTCCCTTGCATTTTTTTCTGACAGGAATGGGGGCATTTTGTCTTTTAAAATGCCATCTTTATTTGATAAGTGCCCTTTCTGTGGGAGAAAGAAGGCCACAACGGACCCCCATAGTGTCTGTATTCTTTGTCTTCCAGCAAATCATCTTCCTGAAGACTGTCAACACTTCAAAACATTTTCCAGGTGTACTTTACGTAATAGAGAGAAGATTCACCTCCAGGACGTAGAAGAACAGCGCAGGAAGCAGATGCAGTCTGCACATGATCCTAAGGAGCGAGGAGAGGTACAGACCTCTACCCGAGCTCCATCTTCAACCTCTGGTGGACAAAAAACATCCAAAACGAGGTCTACAGCCCAAAAACTGCATCACTCATCTAGAATGTCAGCGTTGAGACGAGGTACGGCACCAACCTGTTCGCCATCAACAAAGGGGAGAAGATCGACGTCGAGGTGGGGTAGGTCAACATTGAAGACTCACCCGCCGTTGACACAGATCAGCAGATTGCCATCGAGAAGTAGATCGACGTCGATACAAACAATTCTTTTGAGAAGCGGTTCATTGTCGAGGGGACACCGACGTTTGACGTCAAGAGACATTTGACGTCGAAGAGACACTGACGGTTGACGTCGATGAGCAGATCTCTGTTGCACCGCAATAGGAGGTCGACGTTGAGGAGCGGGTCGACAGAGAAAAAGGAGACACATTTATTCCTCACCAGGATCTGACTATTCCAAGGTGTACTCTCCTTCACCTGGAGTCTTGCCCGCTGCTCCTTTACCGCCTCCACCAACATCACCTCCACGGATTCCAACTACACCTCCTTTGCCTCTGCCGTCTCCACAGTCTGCACCAGTTCCATCTGCACCAAGACCACTTTCGCCACGTCCAAGGTCAAAATCACGTTCTAGGACATGTCGTCACTCTTGCAGCGACCATACGTTGCGACAATCCTCATCCAGGACGTATCATCATCACCATAGGTCACACAGACCCAGAACACGTTCACGATCGCAATCTCTCCATCAATCTAGATATTCCTCCTCCACCTCTACAGAATACTACTCGCGTACCTTAACAGACTCTCCACCACCTCGAGTCTCTCCCATAGATGACGTTAATACTTTCCATGAAGTCTTAGTGAGAGGAGCGGAAAAATTGAACATCCAAATGTCTGTGCCTACTCCGACCACATCAGTGATCTTTGAAACGCTACAACAATGCACAGCTTCTTGACCACTCCTTCCTGTAGTGCCAGACCTCTTGGAACCGGCCATGTAACTTTTCCTGACTCCTGCTTCAGCTAAGTCAGCTCTATCACGAATAATATAAAAGTACAGACCACCTGAGCAGGATCCAGTCTTACTGCGGTCGGACCCTCCTCCAGACTCATTGGTAATTTTAGCAGCAAAGAAACGCTGTGCTACTACAACTACCTCCTCAGTTCTCCCAGATAAAGAGAGCTAGAAGTTGGATTCAGTGGGACGTAAAACATGTGGTACTGCAGCCACTTCCATAAAAGCAGCTAGTCCAACTGCTCTTTTAGTACGCTATCATAGGGCTTTATGGAAGTCGGTACCGAAGTTTGCCAATGATCTGCCCGGAGACAAGCGTGAAGATTTTCTGGAGATAGTCAACAAAGGTTTGATGGTATTGAACCAGGTGACTAGTGCAGTGGCTGATTCCTCCCTTCTGGCAGCTCATGAATACTGCCATGGTATGGCCCACCGTAGCCATGCGTGGCTCCGTCTCACATCTTTAAAACCAGAGTCACAGCAGCGTATCATCAATCTGCCTTTCTCTGGTTCCGCTTTATTCTGCAGTCAAAATGAGGAAATGGCCTGCATGAAAACCGAAATGGACACACTTAAGGTGGTCAGCATGGAGCGGCCTAAAGAGCAACGCAAAACATTCCGCCCTTACCAGAGAAGATACTATTTCCAGAGGGTTCAAACCTCTTCCTGGTATCAGGGTCGACGACAACAGCAGCAACAGCGGCGTCCCTATACTCAACATCATAGACCGCCTAGAGGAAGAGCTTCACAGCAATCAACTCAAGGCGGAAAGCCTACCACAAGCACAAAACCCAGAAATGTTTCTTCCCCCTCTTCCGTTACCCACTCTGGTGGGGGGAGGGGGGAGTATTTCAAATGTCCTGGCACAGTGGCAAAAAAGTACAAACGATGCCTGGGTACTAAATATTGTTTGCAGTGGATACTGTCTCAAGTTCATAAGTCCTCTCCCTACTGTACTGCCAAAGTCATCCATTCACCATCTGAAATTTTTTAGATCGGAAGTCAACATCTTACTTCAAATCATGCGGTGGAAGTTGTTCCTCCCCAACAATGGGGAACAGGCATTTATTCCTGATACTTTTTGGTACAGAAAAAGTACAAGAACGAATTCAGATCCATCCTCGACCTCAAATATGCCAACAAATGGATTTTACAGGAAAAGTTCAGGATGCTGTCCTTACATCAAATCGATCTACAACTCCACCAATCAGATTGGCTGTGCTCCATCGACCTCCATGATGCTTATTTTTACATCCCAGTGGCACAAAAACATCAGAAATTCCTGAGGTTTGTGGTGGGGCAGAACCATTACCAATACCGTGTAGTACCGTTTGTCCTCAAGCCAGCACCCAGAACTTTCTCGAAAGTTCTTTTCATTACCCACATTCTTTCAGAACCTATCCACACTAGCCGAGAGAACACTTCATCATCTAGATGTAAGGAGGGTGTTTAAGTTTTATCTTGATAAAACACGCTAAATCCGCAGATCAGACCAAGTATTTCTTATGGTCTGGCCTAGCCACTTCTAAGCAATCCATTTCAAGATAGATTGTTTCTTGCATCCTGTTATGTTATCAGAAAGCTAATAAAACACTCGATGCCAGACCTAAAGCATATTCCACTAGGGGTAAAGCAGCCATTGCTGCCCTAATGCGGAATATTCCCATTACAGAGATTTGCAAGGCAGCTACATGGAGGTCTATTCACCCTTTCACCAAACATTACTGCCTCGTAGGGCAGGCCTCCCTCAAAAATCTTTGTTTAAAGAGCTTCTGGAATTCACTTTCTGTCTTCTCCATCGCTACAAGTAAGGATGGGCTTGCTATTCTATTCAGTGCTTATGACTATACATGGAAATCCCCTACGAGAGAAGGAATAGTTTCTTACCTGTAACTCCAGTTCTCTTGTAGGGGTATTTCCATGATAAGTCATAAACAACACTCCATCCTCCCCGGAGGATTAGACCGAATTACTCATGGGTCTTATACATATCATTCTTCGCCCAAAAAGAATCGAGGTAACTGCCTCTAGCCAAGCATGATGGGATACTGGAGGTCTCCGGGGCCTTAACCCCTTTGCTGCTAGGCCTCCCCATGCTAAGCATTTTTTTGGCTATTTGGGCTAGTTTGCGCTTAGGCCCTTTTAACGTTTTGACCACATAAGGTATCCACGCCAAATTTGCGTCCTTTTCTTCCAACATCCTGAGGATTCTAAAGGTACCTAGGGTTTGTGAATTCTCCTGGAGGGGTCCAAGGAATTAGCCAAAATACTGCAAATTTTTTTTTTGGGGGGAAAAATGGGAAAAAGGTGGTGCAGAAGAAAGTGTCAATTTTTCCCTGCAAATGGTATCAAGGAAGTGGTTGCAGTGCTAAAATTACCATCTTCCCAGCTTTCAGGAACAGGCAGACTTTTGTCAGAAAATCAACACTTTCTACACAGTTTTGGCATTTTACTGGGACATAGCCTATTTTTTCTATTTTTTGTGCTTTCAACCGCCTTCCAGCTAGTGGTAGAAATGGGTGTGAAACCAGTAATGGATCCCAGGAAGCTATACATTTCTGAAAAGTAGACAAAATTCTGACTTCAGCAATGGGTCTTTTGTGTACATCCTTCAAGGTTTTCGTATAGAAACTCACAGTTGAAATAAAGAAATATTGGAATTCAGTTGAACAAAAATCCAATTTGTGCCTACATTTTTATCTGTAACTTCTTCTAAGTTTGACAGATTTTTGTCCGCTGGGCCCTTCTGGTTGCAGGGATATATAGGACTTGTAGGTTCACCAAGAACCCGAGGTGCCAGAGCCAAAAACTGAGCTGCTCCTAGCAATGGTTTTTCATTGTGTACCCGGTATACCGCAATTCATTTGGTAAAATATAAAGAGTGAAAAATTGGTATCAAGGAAATCTATGTATTTCTGAAATGGGAACAAAATATAGTGCTTAGAGGCAGTGGTTATTTGCACATCTCCAATATTGTGGGTACTCGTACTAGCATGGGAATTAGAGGACATTTTTCTAAATGACTTCTTTTTTACACATTGTCTTACATTTGGAATGCAGAAATGCATAGAAAGGCCACATGGTTATAATACTTGTTCTACTATTCTGTGTTACCCCAAGTCTTCTGATAAAAATGGCACCTCACTTGTGTGGGTAGGCCTAGTGCCCGTGACAGGAAACGTCCCAAAACGCAACGTGAACCCATCATATTTTTATAGTGAAAACTGACCCTTTTTTCTCAATGTGCCTAGCTGTGGATTTTGGACACTAGCTCAGCCAGCCTTTAGGGAAACCTAGCAGACCTGTACATTTTTTAAAACTAGACACCCAGGGGAATCCAGGATGGGGTGACTTGTGTGGGTCTCACCAGGTTCTGTTACCCAGAATCCCTTGCAAACCTCAAACTTAGTAGAAAAAACCCATACATTTTCCTCCACATTTCCGTGATGGAAAGTTCTGGAATCTGCAGGAAGCCCCAAACTTCCACCCACCCAGCATTTCCCCAAGTCTCCCAATATAAATGGTACCTCACTTGTGTGGGTAGGCCTAGTGTCCACGTCAGGAAACAGCCCAAAACCCAACATGGGCACATCACATTTTTCCAGTGAAAACTGACCCTTTTTTCGCAATGTGCCTAGCTTTTGGACCCTAGCTCAGTCGGCACCTTGGGAAATTTGGCAAATCTGTACATTTTTAAGACCTAGACACCCAGGGGAATCCAGGATGGGATGACTTTTGTGGCTCTCTCCAGGTTCTGTTACCCAGAATCCTTTGCAAACCTCAAACTTTGTCAAAGAAAACATATTCTGGGGGCGTGGCTTCGGCGCCGAGAGCGATGGCCGCACATCTGTGAGGCTCCGTAACTCCCCGGGCTTCCGCCCGTAATTAATCCGGTACCAATATCCGCAAATCATGTCGGACCGCAGCGCTCATGTATCGGAGTATCAGAGGTAGGCGGCGGCGCCGGAAGAGTGACGAGCGACGGAGGTACGGACAGCGCGGGCCGTGTGGTGCGGCCTAGACGGAAGGAGAAGCCTCGGCCTAAAGTAGCGGGGGAGTCCAGCCCGCAGTAACGGCGAGACTGGAGAGGGTCGGCGAGATCCAGAGCATATGTGGACCGGGTCTGCACCCCGGTAGATAACAGCGCAGAGGGCCGCAGGACCATGGATTGATCTTGGGTCCCGAGAACCTGCGGAGTTGCCAGTGGCGCAGTTAGGAGATGGACGCTCGTCGAGGTGGAGACGCCTGGCAGGAACAGCTGTCGAATGCGGCGATGCGGTGGAAGTGCTGAGGCCGGCGTGTACCCTCCCACCCCGCCCTTCCCCACGGTGAGTCCATGAGGGGACAGGGGGCTCCCTAGAGACAGTCTTGGTCTGGGAACGGCTGGAAGACATACGGAAGAGCCGTGTAGGAGACCTGCAACGACGAGGCCCTCGAGGCACAAGATGGCGCCGAGTGAGTGAGGAGCCGGGGGAGCATCCGAGGGCAGAAAGAGGTGGAACAGTGGACTTTGTCTAGCAGTATAAGAGCACTCCCATAGCAGCCCTAAAGCATAGTGGGGTCTGCGGTTGCACAGAGAAGCAGAATAGGGGAGAGGTGGTAGTGGATCCACCAGCTAGCACCGTAGAGGTAGATTGTAGCGCACGGGGGGACATCGGTGGAGGAAAGCCATTGCTTACTCCCGGGAGCAGCGACAAAGTGGGAGAAGTGACAATAAAGGTCTGAGGACCAACGGAAGCCGGACGAGTTATCAACTAGGACCCGGATAAAAAGAGCTCGATACTCCAGTTGAGCAGCCGGATATAGCGCGCGTGGACAGTTGAAAGTAGGGACCAGGGCGCAGCCGAAGAGAGTCCAGCTGAATCGGAACCGGGGATTCTGCAAAGAACAGCGGCGAAGACTCGAAGTGTGACAGAGCGGGAGATTACAGAGGCCTTTTGTGCGTAATACGAGGAGCAATGAAGGAGCTGCCGGGGGCCCACTGTCCAGGGAGCATATAATACCTGACTGGGCCCCAACAGGCCACCTGCCGGGAGGCCACAATGTCGGGGGCAAAGGAGCAAAAGGAACCCTCCAGACCAAACTGGATAAATTTGTGATGCAGACGCGGGCCGAGCCTGAAGCTCTCGATAAGGGGGAGAAGAAACAGGGCAGGGGCCGGACAGTGGAGAACCATCCTTGAAGGATATTATGGAGGCCATAGTTGGAATACGTACATCGTTGGAAACCAGAATGGACTCGATAACAGCCGAGGTGATGCTGATGAGGGCCGACATGCATAACATCAGTGAAAAAGTGAAGAACGTGGAGGTGGCCACGACGGAGCTCAGCGGGGGCGCAAAAAAGATGCAACGAGAAATCAAGGAACTGCAGGTTGCCAGCCAAAAATGGAGAGGCTCTTAGATGATTCTGAAGGCAGGTCCCGAAGAAATAATATTAGGATACTTGGGGTCCCAGAGAAGGCGGAAGGGCCGGCAGCCGACCTCTTCGTAGAAACCCTTATCTGTGATTACCTCAAGCCGAAGACCTTGTCTACCTTCTTCACTGTTGAGAGAGCACACAGGATTCCCGGGGGTGGGCCCAAGCTGGGTGCCCCTCCTAGATCCTTGCTAGCGAGACTTTTGAATTTCAGGGACCGAGACAGTGTATTACAAACTGCCCGCACGGCCCCGCCGATTAAGTATGAGAACAGTGAAATTGCCTTCTACTCTGATTTCACGATCGCAGTCCATAAGAAAAGGAGGACCTTCTTAGAGGTCAAGAAGCAGCTGCGAGACAAAGGGTTTAAGTACTCCATGTTATTTCCAGCAAAGCTCAGAGTCGAGGCAGAGGGGAGGTCCTGGTTTTTTGATACACCGGAATCAGCGGCAGATTGGCTGGAGGGATAGAGACCGGCGAGAGACCACAATTCCAGAAAAGGGAAAGACCACAGCTTGATCGCTAAATCTTCACACCAAGGAGGGCGGCAAGATGTAACAACATAGGAGGCCGAGGGGGATGGTGCATTTGGCGTCGCCGCAGGACTGAGTCGAACAGAGAACGATAAGTGACTATATTGCACTAGAACTGAAGTATGAGTGGGACGTGATAGTACATTGATTGAAGGGGTGGGAACCGGGGGTCCGGCCTGGGCCCCCCCAACCTTACTTTTAGTTAGTTTTGTATGGGGCGACAGGCACTCTGCATAGTTGGGGATGTGGGCAGTTCTACGCCCAGAGTGCAGGGGAGCAGGGAGGGGGTCTTAGGTTGGGGGTTTGTTGTTACTGTTTTGTTTGTTTGCTACAGATTCACATATCGTGGTAAGGGACGTAGAAGGGACAATGGGAGGAGCAATAGGCTTAGAGGGCCTGATTAAGCATGGATGGCCCCCCCCTTGGGTAGGATCATGAGGTACGGGGATATAATGGTATGCTATATTTGGTAATAAGTAGTGGGCAGACTCCTGGGTACCGCGCGTGAGAAGTGGTTCCGGCTCCTGTCCTGGAATGTAAATGGGTTGTGGGACAAACTCAAAAGAGGAATTGTACTACAGTTTATTAAACGACATGCCCCGGAGATAGTACTGCTCCAGGAATCTCATCTAATCGGTAATATGTGCAAGGCTCTGGCTAGATGGGGTTACCAACTGGTGGCACACTCAAGGTTTACCTAGGGCTCGCGGGGAGTGGGTATATTTAAAAAAAGGTCATTTCCCATGGCAATAGACCATGTATGTACTGATAGTTTCGGGAGATATGCAGCAGTATCTGGAATCTGGGAAGGCGAAGCGCTTACCATAATTTCGGTATACTTACCGCCCGGCCTGCAAGAGGCGGCATTCAGGGACTTAGGGAAAGTGATGTTAACGTTCCCCACAGGGAAATTGGCGATGGGGGAGACCTTAACTCCGTATTGTCAGGAAGGCTAGACCGCTACCCCACCAGAGATATAGGCCCATCGCAACTAATACTCCCACATTTCCTGGATGCACTCGGACTAGTGGATGCCTGCAGGGTTCATCACCCGACTGAGTTACACTTTACTTTTCACTCTGGGGCCCATAATAGTCTTTCTCGAATCGACTATATTCTTAACCCCGGGTGATCAGGTCAGGTACATTCAGGAGATCCGGCACTTAGCGAGGGGTATCTCAGATCACTCTCCGATATGAGTGCAAGTGGAGATTGGGAAAGGCAGCAGTGCTAGGGTGGCGCCCATAAATCTGTGGCACCTTCGAAACCCGAATATCAAATTGAAGGTCACCCAGGAAATCGATCATTATTTTAAGGAAAACAAAGGGTCTGTAGACTCGGCCCAGATCCTCTGGGAGGCCTTCAAGACGGTGATACGAGGACATGCGGTGTCTCAGATAGCAGGTGCAAAGAAGGAAAAGAATGCAGGGATTCTCTGACTAGAAGAGGAAATATTGAAGTTAGAAAGTGAACTCATTGCACAAGAGGGGCGGGATAGTGCGCACATTCTCAAACTGAAACAAGAGGAGTATAGGGGTGAGGCGAGAGGCATGGCGAGAACATTGGATAGGCACAAGTTAGGGCGCATATATGAACTAGGGGACAAAGCCGGGAAACTACTGGCCTGGCTGGACAGGAGGGAAATGGCGATTCGGCTGGTCACGGAACTGGTAAGGGACTCCGTGAGCAGTCTCACAGACGCAGGACATTGCTAATGAATTTGCCAGGTACTATGATCAGCTCTACACGTCCAAGGTCACCAGGCAGGACAGCGAGGTGAAAGGGCTACTGTCGGAAATGCGTCTACCGACGCAAGCGGAAGACAACGGAACTTCGCTTGATAGTGACCTCGCCCAGGAGGAAATAACTCAAGCCACTCGGAATCTCCAGACAGGGAAGGCGATGGGCCCAAATGGTCTCCCGATTGAGCTTTACAAATTGAGGCCAGACAGGATAGCCCCCCACCTTAAGGTGATGTATGAGGAGAGCCTGGAGAAGGGACACCTTCCACAAGACCAGAGGATAGCCACTCTAGTAGTGATATACAAAGATGGAAAACTCAAACATAATCGCTCGTCATGCAGACTTATATCACTGCTGAATGCAGAGGTCAAAATTCTGGCCAAACTGCTAGCCACCAGACTGGCCCGAGCAAGCTCCAGGTTAGTCCACCCGGACCAATCTGGCTTTATGCCGTCCAGAAATACATCATTGAACTTGCGACGATTACATGGGGTGATGGGAAGGTTGGATACCATAAGAGAGGATGCGGTGGTGGTGTCCTTGGATGCCACAATGGCGTTTGATACCATAGAATGGCCGTATCTCGTTGCAGTTTTGGAGAAACTCGGATTTGGCCCGAAATTTATTAGCTGGGTACAACTCTTGTATGCTGACCCCCTCGCCCAAGTAGTAGTTAATAACAAAAAATCTGCCGTTTTTCAACTCCGTAGGGGACGCAACAGGGTTGTCCCTTGTCACCGCTATTATTTGCATTAACGTTGGAGCCCCTAGCCTACTGGATCCTTAAAGACCCTATAATTCGGGGAATTCGATGGGCAGAAGGCTGGGAAGACCGTATCTCCCTATACGCAGATGACATCCTGCCATACCTGGCCTCTCCAGAGAGACCCCTACATAGGGTTCTTAATATATTCACTAATTTTGGTACCTATTCCGGATACACTATTAACTGGACGAAATCAGTAATATTTGTATTGCATGGCAACCCCCCTGCCCTCCCCAGGGATTGCCAGGTGGCGATACCCAAAGACGGGTTTAAGTATTTAGGGCTGTACATCACTAAAGATCCCAAACTCTACTATGCTTCCAACATGCTGCCGCCGCTGCAGCGGCTAAGGCATGACGTGGAACACTGGAAGATGCTTCCGTTATCGCTATTGGGTAGAGCGGCACTCTTCAAGATGATGTCGCTGCCTCGTTTCTTGTACATCCTCCATAACTCACCCGACGTCGTCCCCGCATCCTATTTTGCAGCAGTGGAAAGTACACAGAGAGCGCTGCTCTGGGGAAATAGTCCACCGTGAATATCATTCTCGAAATTGGTAAAAGGCTGGTATGACGGGGGAATTGAGCTGCCAAATATCAAAAAGTACTACTGGGCAGCACATATAGCCGCCATTAACCATTGTGTATACCGATCTCAGAATGGTGGAGCTATGGATAGGTGGCTCTTGCCCGGGAGTAATTACACACGGGCATTATATTCCAGACCCACGAAATTTGGGCTGACAGGCCCCACGAACCACTCAGTGCAGGTGTGGCATATGGTACAGAGGAGTATGGGATGGGCCAAGACCATAGCACTGGCCACCCCGCTGTGGGATGCGGAACAAATGGGCTCCCTTTGGAGAACGAAGGGTTTCGATAAATAAGACACCATTGGGATATCCCGGGTGGGGGACCTTTTGGAAAAAGGGGAGGTAATGCCCTTCGCGACACTGCAACGAGACCATGAACTGGCGGAGACCGAGAGATTCCGATATTTGCAGGTACGACATGCCCTGAAGGCGGTGATCCCGACAGGAGTGACCCTTCCAGAGGCCTCGCCTCTTGAGGCTAGACTACTGGATGGCTATATGCCACGGAGAGCGATTTCCCTAACTTATTCAAAATTGATTAACCACTTGTCAGATCCCCTTCCGCAACTCCGTGAAAAGTGGGAGCAGGACTTGTCGGAGCTAGAGGAGGAGGAGTGGCGGGAGGCATTGGCATCGCCAAAGGAGGTAGCAATATCCTCAAAATTGAAGTGAGTGCAACTGAAAATACTGCACAGAATTTATCTCACGGGGCCCGCTTTGGTCAAGATGGGATATAGAGAAGACTCCAACTGCAGAAGGCAATGTGGTCGGGAGGGTACGTTCCTGCATATTATATGGGAATGTCGTGCATTAGTAGGTACTGGAGTGCTGTCGTCCGGTGCATGGGGGAAGTACTGGGAGAGAGCCTAGAACCAGAGCCTAAACGATGTTTGTTAAATGTGTGGGAACCAACAGACTTGGGAAGTAGAGAGAGAACATGGGTGTCTCTGGGAGAGATGGTCGGCAAGAAAAACATAGCAAGGAAATGGGGGGCACAAGATGTACCGACAGTGAAGGAGTGGGAAAAAGATATGGACTGGTGCATGTTCAGGGAGAAAACAGTCTATGTGTCCAGGGGGTGCCCGAAAAAGTGGATGCAAATTTGGGGTAAATGGAATGCCTACAGGGGAGATATATGTGTACCGCCCAGATCACAGGCGCAAGCCTCCTCAGAAGAGCCGGACATCTGAAAGGCAAGAACAGCTTGACCAAGGGCTGGGACTATTTATTAAAATTGACCCATGTGTTCCGTGCTAAAGTTTATGGTGATTTGAATGTTGCATTGATCGTGAAATCTGTACTGTTGTTTGTTGTATTCAATAAAATGAAATTTTAAATAAAAAAAAAAACCACATTCTGTGATGGAAAGTTCTGTAATCCACAGGGAGCCGCAAACTTCCACCCATCCAGCATTTCCCCAACTCTCCCGATAAAAATGGTACCGCACTTGTGTGGGAAGGCCTTGTGCTCGCATCAGGAAACTAACCAAATCGCCACATGGCCACATCACATTTTTCCAGTGAAAACAGACACCTTTTTTACAATGGGCCTAGCTGTGGATTTTGGACTCTAGCTCAGCCGGCACCTAGGGAAACCTCGCAACCCTGTACATGTTTGAAAACTAGACACCCAGGGGAATCCAGGATGGGGTGACTTGTGTTGCTCTCAACATGCTCTGTTACCCAGAATCCCTTTCAAACCTCAAACTTTGTAAAAAAAAACAAAAAAAACATTTTCCTCACATTTTTGTGATGGAAAGTTCTGGAATCTGCGGGGATCCACAATATTCCACCCACCCAGCATTCCCCCAAGCCGCCCAATATAAATGGTACTTCACTTGGGTGGGTGGGCCCATGACCACATGTGAGCTGCCCTCCACTCCACAGAGTTTACATTCTTCCATGTGCTATCGGGTTGTTTTAGTGATAGCTGATTATTGGAAAATGCTCTATACTTAAGTGATGTGGGAATCTTAATCAATCCATACCCCAAAATGCCCTGTAAATGTAAAGCAATTTGAAATTGGAGGCTAAAAATTAAATTGGTATTCTTTGCTTGATTCCAGTGAACAGTCCAAATACAGCAAACAGAATCAAATATGACCGATTGGTGGCCTCGACTGAACCACGGGTATGCACCCGTAAAAAGAGAGCATGCATTAGGAGCAAAAATACAAAGTGAAATCTAGTTTAGTACTTCCTCTTTCAGAAATCAAATCAAATTTTGAAGAGCTCCAACCTTTCCATTAAAATTAGAATATATATTTGTTTGTGAATTGAATACAGTATTTTATAATGTGTGTGTTTATTTGGTGTATAGTGATTATCTTATTCTTGTAGATTGTTCTAACAGTCATTTTTAGAAATTTCTCAGGCCGGGTCCCGTAGGGATTAAATGGGGGTTACCAGAAGTCAAAATGTTAATAATTGCTGCCCTAATCAAGTTCCTAATGGTCTGCATCTTTCCATTTACAATCACTGCACTATTCTGCAATGTTATATGCACCTATACAATATTTTTTGTATAGATACACGCATGCAACTGTTTGCTGTGATACACGTGTGGTGTGCAGCACAAAGAAAGGACACAAGAGTGCCACTAGAAGGGACGTTGCTAATTACCAGACCACCAATATGGTATAGTATTCGCTGTACTTTTTGATGTATTCGGTAACAGGCTTTAAAAACCACAGCCTGCTTGGGATCGAAATACTTCTAGCTATATGAAACAAAGCTACAAGCTGTAAAACCGCCAAGGTGCGAAATCAAAAACAAGCATTGGTAAATGCATTAGGTATGCCTATGTGATTAATAATAAGCTGTTTTTTGGTGTAAGTTGTAGCTTGCTGAGTAGTTGCAATATAAGTTACAGAAAATTTGTTAAAGTGTTATGACTTGTTTATGTGAAAAAAGGCAATATATTGTGCTGTTATCAGTGGTATAGTGTGGGTGAGCAATAGCAACATTTTGAAAAATGAAAGAGGGAAATAATAGAATTCATTGATGTAATAGCAATATTATGTGTTTAGAGGAGTTCTGACAATGTTTGGTCCTGGTACCACTGCACCTGCTGCACTATTGAAATCATGACCCTAATGCCTGCTAGGTAACTGCACTTGTGGCTGCTTATTTAGTAGTTAAATATAGCAAAATTTGGTGTTTAGAGGAGTTCTGACAACTTTTGGCCCCAGTGCCACTGCACTCGCAGCACTATTGAAATCATGCCCCTAGTGCCTGCTAGATAACTGCACTTGTGACTCCCTGTTTAGTAGAACAATTTAGCAATATTCTGAATTTAGTGGGATCCCAATAGCTATTGGCCCTGGTGCCACTGCATCTGCTACACCATTCAAATCAAGCCCCTTTTAACAGCAAGATAATTGGAATTGTGTCTGCCTGTTTAGTTGTAAAATATAGCAATATTAGGTGTTTAGAAGAGTTCTGACAACTTTTGAGCCCGGTGCCACTGCACCTGCTGTACCATTCAAATCAAGTCCCTTTTAACTGCAAGGTAACTGCAATTGTTAACTGCCTGTTTAGTAGTCAAATATAGCAATATTATGTGTTTAGAGGGATTCTGACAACTTTTTGGCCCGGTGCCACTGGCTCTGTTGCACTATTCAAATCATAAACCTAGTGCCTGAAAGATAACTGCATTTGTGACTGTCTGTTCAGTTGTAAATTATAGCAATAATCTGTGTTAAGTGGGGTGCCTGAAACTTTTGGTCCCGGTGCTGCACTATTAAAATCATGACCCTAGCGCTTGCTAGAAAAGTGCACTTTTGACTGCCTGTATAGTTGAAAAATATAGCAATATTAGGCGTTTCGGGGTGTTATGACAACTTTTGGGCCTGGTGCCACTGGACCTACTGCACCATTCAAATAATTACCATGTTGCCTGCAAGATAACTGCACTTGTGACTGCCTATTAAGTAGTAAAAAATAGCAATATTTGGTGTTTAGTGGTGTTATGACAACTTTTGGCAAGGTGCCACTGCACCTGCTGCACCATTTAAATCAAGCCCCTTTTAACTGCAAGGTAACTGCAATTGTAACTGCCTGTTTAGTTGTAAAATATAGCAATATTAGGTGTTTATAGGAGTTCTGACAACTTTTGGGCCCGGTGCCATTTCACCTGCTGCACCATTCAAATAATGACCCTGTTGCCTGCAAGATAACTGCACTTGTGACTGCCTGTTTAGTAGTAAAATATAGCAATATTTGGTTTTTATTGGAGTTATGACAACTTTTGGCCCCATACCACTGCACCTGCTGCACAATTTAAATCAAGCCCTTTTCAACTGCAAGGCAACTGCAATTGCGACTGCTTGTATAGTAGTAACATATAGCAATATTAGGTGTTTAGAGGAGTTCCGACAACTTTTGGGCCTGGTGCCACTGCACCTGCTGCACCGTTGATATCATGACCCTGTTGTCTGCAAGGTAATTGCAGTTGTGACTGCCTGTTTAGTAGTCAAATATAGCAATATTAAGTGTTTAGAGGAGTCCTCACAACTTTTGGGCCTGGTTTTACTGCACCTGCTGCTCCATTCAAATCATGCCCCTGTTGTCTGCAAGGTAACTGCACTTGTGGCTGCCTGTTTAGTAGTAAAATATAGCATAGCTCTTGTATTTTAACTTTATTTTTAACGTGCAATGTTTATTACAACATTTAGAATTAGATCATAATGACCAAATAGATTAAGTTGAAAAAATCAATCTGATAATGCCTACAAAAGTGCAAAGAAAGGTTCTGAGGCATGAATTGAAAATGCCACAAACGTTCTAAGGCTAAAGCATCTGCTTTAGACAACTAAGTAATAAAAAGCAAGCATTCCAGCATACTGTTAGAAACGACCTGCCTTTTCCATGGGAAAAGATCTTATCTTGACAGTGAATGGGCCTTAAACAGTGTGAAGAGCTTTAGTAGAAGTATCGTAAATCTGTGCAGCCAGGGGAAGATAAAAAAAAAAGTTCCACAAAAAAGCAAATGAACACAGTAATTCAGCCACGGGAACTGAGAAGACCCAACTTTTAAGATATATTAAATACTAGAGATTTCACAAGCACAGCGCAAACACTGTGGAGGCGAAACCAAATCAACCTACATACGAAGCTTTTTGCTGCAACAACGTGAATGTCTTTACATGTAAAAAAGAATTGTTACCTTAATGTTTACTGTTTTATAATGTTCTACACTAAGTCCTTTTGAAAATAATGTGCTTAGGCCTCCTAGGGCGCCACATTCTTTTGGACTAATTGTACCCGTATATGATTTTTCATACTAACTCAGATAAGGTGCATTATACATAGTGACAAGGAGCTAGCGTCTCCCACTTTCCACTGCCATCTAGGTGATAGAATAGTTGGATGTGCTGCAGGTCAGAGCTGAGTCATCATGGTCCCGTAATGCATTGTCTTAGGACAGGAATATAGGGATTTGATGCAGTCAGTCCAGGATTGAGATGCATTGGCAGTGCCAATAGTGACTTGGTTGGATTCAAACTGAAACCAGTTTGGGCCCCTTAAACTTATTTTGTACAAATATGGCACTTTATGTGCTTGCTCTGTTCTTCCTGCTTTTAATTAATGGAATCCATTGTTTCCGTAAATACTTCAAGACCTCATTATTGTTCATACGGTCTCATAAAGCTACCTAATGGCTTACAGCTGCCATATTTCTTTACATTCAAACAGTCTCTTACCATTTGCTAATATACCTCTTCGTTTTTTCATGCCTCCACAGCTCTGTTCCCATCACTGGCTTTCTGGAGGATTATGCCTTCGTCATTCAGGGTCTATTTGATCTGTATGAGGCCTCCTTGGACGAGCGCTGGCTGCAGTGGGCTATCCAGCTACAGAAGGTGCAGGACCATCTCTTCTGGGACACAGACAGCTTTGGGTATTTGTCCAGCGATCCAAGTGACGGATCAGTCATCTTGCGGCTAAAGGATGGTGAGTTGGAAGTGGAGTTAGTCACATCAGTTACGTCTGACATGATAAGAATGGCTTTTTATGTGGATAATGGCTGTATCTGGATTATCAGATACTGGATAAATAGCAGAGGTCATTGTGAGTTTTCACAGCCTATGTATTTTTCAGTAGTAACTTATGTGTGATTAGTAGCGATTTGTGTGTCAGCATTGAACAGGTCTGTCGTCACCAGTCATAAAACTGTAGGTGCTGGATGGAGTTGATTGAGGGTTGGTGCTAGGTATGTTTGGGTTCGTCTGTGAAAGACTTTATATTAGTGCGATGTGTGTCAACTCTGGCTCCAAGATCCATTGACTCCCTCCTACGCTCTTTGCTATGGAACGCAGCCCCGCCGAGAATTGCTCTAGCCAATGTGGGGTTTATGATGGAGGTATTGGCCTTCCAGATATAAAGAAATATTACTGGGCGGCACATCTAGCGATAGTAAATGATTGGGTGTTCACCCCTTGGGATGACCCAAACTATAGGCTGGAGCGGCTATCCCTGGGAAAATGAGGGTTTCAAGCTATCCTTTATAGTTCATCGAAGGGTAAAAACTTGTTTCCCCAAACACACACAATAGCTCAGATATGGCACACTACCACGTCCTTTTTGGGATGGAAGGGGAAGCTGACTGATATGACCCCACTATGGCATAGTGACGCATTGTCACAGCTACGGGACCTACGAGGGTTTAAACCATGGGACTTAATAGGAATCTCCGCACTGGGAGATGTTTGGAGGGATGGTAATATGCTCGCTTGGGAAGAGTTACAAGTCAGTATGAACTGGCTGATACCGAGGTCTTTAGATACCTCCGGCTCCCACATGCCCTCAGAGTGCATATACTTGGGGAGACCCCCCTGCCAGAATACTCCCCCCTTGAGAACAGAATCCTAACAGAAGCATTACCAAAAAAGACAGTCTCTCTGATATATAGAAAACTACGAAACAACTCTCCTGATCTCCTAGTTGCGTTGAGATCCAAGTGGGAGGCAGACATTGGAGACTGTGATGACCGGGAATGGGAGGAGGCACTGGGGACATTCCAGGAGGTTTCTATACAGACTGGGTTCAGATTGATTTTCCTACGCATACTGCACCGATCTTACTATACACGCACAACTCTTAGGCGTATAGGGTGTGCCGTCACGGGCCTATGTCTGAGAGGCTGCGGAGCAGAGGGAACCTTCTTCCACACGTTATGGGCGTGCCCAAAGATTCAGACTTTCTGGAGCGACTTGCAGAAAATAGTGAGAATGGTACTTGGAGAACCCCCCACCGACAACTGCAAAGAAATGGATTTCACATATTTGGGAAGAGGAGCCACAACCAAAATATGCCAAGATCTGGCTCTCATTGGGCCTAGTAGTGGCTAAGCGGAATATAGCGAGATTATGGGGAGGGGTTGAAGCTCCCCAAGTAAGGGACTTGGAGCGGGACCTAGACTGGTGTATGCTTAATGAAAAAACAATATATTAGGAAAGGGGCTGCCCACGCAAATAGGAGAAAATATGGGCAGGCTGGCGATCATATAATGGGCTGGATCTGGAGCTCAACCTCAAAGGGACAGTGATATGCGGGACACACCCTGTGCCTAGTGATGCCAGGAAGATTGCCCTATTCAACTTTCTTTCCTGATGTGATTGCTTGAGGTCTCCACCATTCACATGCTGTTTAAGAATGCTGTTCCCACATCTCTGTATGCTGCTTTTTGGTTTATGTATTTGTATACTACATAAAACTAATAATAAAAAGATATATATTAAACTCTGGGCTCAAGAGAGCTCTGTAGTGAAGCACAGGAAATAAGAGCGGATGTTGGGTCTTCAATGGCTGTGTCTGACGACGAGTGACGACTACTGATTAGGTTCTTTGTGGGTAGTGGCTTTCTCTGGGTGTCGTATTGAAGATTGTTTAGCAGGTACACATTGGGAGTGAGTTTTACACAGACTCCAGCACAGAGTCTGCTGTGCTATTCAGGAGAACTGTTTCTTTTTGTAAATCGGGGCGGCAGCAGATCATGCTCTACTGGAGTGAATGGCAGAGTAGTCTCACTATCCTCTTTAACTACCCATTTTAATTGTCAAGTTGTTTGTGCTGCTTTCTCAGCACAATAAAGCTCACTTCCTTGGTAATTGCTTTCCATCATTCCAAAGGTCTGTCACCATTCAGCATTGGATCTTTCATAGATTCAAATACTGTGAATCTTCCCCGTTGTCCAGCTGTGCTTAATTGATATATTTGTACAACAAACTACAGCCTTTCTACATCAGGTGGACATTTTTCTTCTTAGTGAATAAACAACAAGTTCTGCCCCGAAAGCTATGTTAGATTCTTCCCAGCACATCAAGTGACGATATGTTTTGTATTAAAAATGTTTTACCACAGTATTATCATACGAATCAGATAACAAGAATTTTTACCAGACAAGAAACAACAAGCACTTAAAACACACCTCTTTTAACACATTATTGCTGTTTGTACAAATGATTAATGATGACAAATAATATTTTCTAACATTTCAAGATATAACCGAGTTTAATTTATCATAGTTAGAATTTTTTGGGAATATTCAGAGTTAAATTATGAAGCAGAAATTGTTGACTTAATTTACCTTTAATATCATTGACGGCTGCAGCATATTATTTATTTTTTCTGGCATCCTTGTAGGTGGCTTGACTACTGGCTGAGGATTTCTATGTGTGGATAACATTCCACAGTGGTAGCATGATTCACGATCCCAGTACTTTAGGGAACCTAAGGCCGAAATGTGATATGATGTACAGGGCTTTAAAGATAATGTTGAAGCAGCAACAACTGACTTGCTGTTAAATACTTCAGTTGCTTCAGTGGTTTAAACCTTCTAAGCTGTTGCATAGCTTCTATGACATATCAACACAAATAATATCAACATTCAACATACAAGAACATTGTTAAAACAATTTGAGAAAACAAATATTAATTGATTTAAAAATATTTGGACACAAATATCGCCATTCCATACATAAAACACAAATATTGACTACAAAATTATGGCCGTAAAATATCTCTGAAATACCTAACTATCGAAAACAAAAATACATAAATACCAAATATCATTAATACAATAAAACAAAAAAAATAACCCAAACCACAAAAATACAGAGAACCAAAACATTGCTAACAATCAATTAAAATATGTGTATTTATATATTATTCTATTAAACAGGGGCCTCTAATACACCATGAGCTACTTCTGCTCAAGGAAATTCCTCCAGAGCTAGTAGCAAACTTTATCACTATAAAATAGTGACCACATCTGTTAATATTACACTAGTGACCACCCTCAGCAGGATTATCAGTTTTGTCCCCCCAAGAATTTTAAGGGACGAACAGCTTTTAATGTGTTTTGGAAATGCAGCCTTTTGTCATCATCAGACTATCAGTTTCTGAAAGTACATATTTTTCTATCAAATACCACTCTTCTTTTTGGGCAAACAGACTCAGTGGTTCCAGATGAAAAACCTTTTCTGAAAACAATATAACTACTTTGTTTAAAATATCATTTGTAGGAAGTACACAGTTCCCAGACATGGACTTGTCATCTTCACCAAGTACTCACATATGTCTCACAAGATAAATTCTGCTTCAAATGCTGAGGGATTATAATAATCTCAGGGTGTGGATGCTCACCATAACACCATGGATTCATGTAGTATGCCAGTGATGTTTCCCATCATACCATGGGCAGCATTGTGCCAAGGCTGGGCACCATAATGGCCATGATGCTCACAATATGTCAGTCATGGCCATTATTAGGCGAGGGGTGACCATTATGTTAAGGATGGCTAACATTAGGCCATTCATACTCTTAATATGTCACTGATTGCTGCCAGTATGCCACAACTAGATCAAGAATGCCCAAAATGTATAAAAGATGGCCATTATTATGCCATTACCACTAATAGTCCATTAACTGATACAATTGTGCCAGCCATACATGAACCCCTTGTAATATGGGGGAGCATATACTTTTGATGGTCCTTAACACCAAGCATAGCTTCCAGATATCAATGCTATTTGTTTGGGGATAATATAATAGCAAATATACGCACAAAGACACACATAAATATACATTCTCTCTCTCTCTCTCTCTCTCTCTCTCCCTCCTCTCCCCCCTCGTAATTGTCTTAGCTGTGGACCCAGACCATGCTCTCCTCAGCTGATTTTGCACCCAACGTGCACAATTTTCTTTGGCTCCTGCAGTCACACACTTTGGTGAGTCCACACTGGCTACTGCTGTAGCTACTCCTGGAACTCTTCTATTCTTGCCGTTTGTTCACACACATATTTTGAGTGGGCTTACAACATGGCCAATTTATTTTGTGACTATCCAAGATTGAGACAGATAGGCATGTGGCAGACCCTGTTGGTTGACAAAGAGACATTTTAAGGAATGGGCAAAGTGGGCTCTGGCCCAGGGCCCCACCTTTCAAAGGGGCTCCTTGTTATTTGGTCAGGACAGGCCCCCTCATTAATAAACCCAAACTGTCAAGCTATAATAACAACCTATACCTCTTTTGATCTAGAATGTTTGCAAGCATATTACAGTCTCATACAGGCCTGCCCCATAGTCCACTTCCATGTCAATCTGTGTGCTGTGTGTGGATCAAGAAAACTTGCGAAAAGGAGAAATGTTAAGGGGGACGGGTACTGAGTTTAAAAAAGCAATCATTTGTCTTCTTTCTTTTACTATTGCTTAACATTTAACGTATGATCAATGGGCGTGGTTTAGCTTAAAATGGATCATAAATTCAAAGTTGTTGGGATCAGGTGCTCCAAAATAGGTTTGGCTCAGGGCCACAAAAATCCTTAAGAAGTGCCTGGGTTGACACAGAGGGTTTTTGAATATTATCATTAGATCCTGCCTTTGGTTTGGCTGGCTGCCACTTTAAAGGTCTTTAGATGAGCAGTCCTGCCTTCTTTAATAGGGTGCTGGGGTTGGCTTTATCTCTGAGAACTACTTCTAGGGTGGTTGCAATTTATGCTATATTGGCCAACAAGCAAAGTAAAACCCTATAACGAAGTCTTAACATAAATTAAACAAAAACAAATAATTACTATCCCCAAAAAATCATTACTGATTTTGAACAAGCGATGATTTCAACAATTCTGAACGTTTACCTACACAAAGCAATATAAGGGTGCTACTACCCCTTCAACCAAAGTATATGGAGGCACCTACAAAAATCAGTTCGATTAGACTGTTCCCCTGTCACAGATGGAGCCCAACACTATGACATATTAATAGAATCCCCATATAAAAAAAAACAACCCCCGACTCTAGCCACTAATGGACTATTTTGAAGATACTTGAGTTGGTCGCCTGCAGCAATTAGGATGCAGGCGTCAACCCACATTTAAAATTCCATGATACTTGGGCTCCAACAAAGGGTGTCGGGTGCTGGCCCACAGCCTACGTAGCACCCAGCACGCCAACACCGTTAAAGCCATACGGACGCGCTCGGGCCCGACAGTGCACGACGCCACAGATATAGTGGCGGAGTTTCGGGCATTTTACACAAATCTATATGCAAACGATCACACCGCGGACCCTGACCCATCTTCCTACCTCCAAGGGGCCGCGATCACCCCACTGCCACCGCAGGAGTCGGAGGCGCTCGATCAACCCATTCGGATAGAGGAAGTAATTTCCGCCATTTCTAGACTAAAACCCTTGAAGGCTCCGGGCCCGGATGGTTTCAGCGCGATCTTTTACAAGACCTTCTGTGCAGAACTTGCTCCCTTTTTAACCCGCCTCTTCAACTCTTTTGCCGATACCGGGTCACTCACTGAAACCATGCTACAGGCGTCCATCTCGGTGATCCCGAAACCAGGGAAAGACCCCGAGCTTTGCAGCTCCTATCGCCCGATCTCTCTGCTCAACATTGATGCGAAGCTGTTCACGGGCATTTTGGCACATCGCCTCAACCCACTGATGCTGGGCTTGATCGACCCCTATCAAGCAGGATTTATCCCCTCCCTTCAATGCCGGGGACAACACCAAACGCTTGTGCCATCTCATTGATAAAGTCAACCGGTCCCGGGAAGAGGCCCTCTTGCTGGCTGTAGACGTTGAGAAGGTGTTCGACTGGGTGCATTGGCCTTACCTGTTTACCACCCTTAAACACTTTGGGCTGGGGGACCGGTTCCTGAACTGGATGCGTAGCATCTATCACGCACCCAGAGCTTCGGTTCGAGTGAATGGGGTAAACTTAGAGGACTGCGGGTGGAGCGGGGCACCCGACACGGATGTCCGCTCTCCCCGCTTCTGTTTGCCATATACATGGAACCCTTTGCCCAGAGGCTGAGGGATAACCCCAAGGCTGTGGGCATCAAGTTCGGAGCGGACCACCATCTTATCAGGTCCGCCAAGAGAATCTCCTTCAAAGACCGCCTCGACAACAACGCACACAACAGCAAGGAGATTTTCAACATCGTGAAGGAACTCTCTAATCCCAGCTCCAACACCAACGACATCCCGCCGTCGCAACCCCTGTGCGATTCCCTCGCCACCTTCTTTCACCGCAAGATCGCCGACATCGACGACAGCTTCAACACCCAGACAGCCCCAACTAAGATCGATGCACCAGACCCGCCACACACCATCGACCACGACCCCCTGCCAGCCTGGACCAGCGTGAACATCGAGGACACCATCAAGACCATGAGCACAATACACTCCGGCTCCCCGTCAGACCCTTTCCAGCACCACATCTTCAACAAAGCCAGCAGCTCCATCGCACCCCACCTATGCAACATCATCAATCTCTCCTTCGAGACCGCGACCTTCCCAGAGAGCTGGAAACACGCAGAGATCAACGCCCTACTCAAAAAACCCAAGGCGGACCCGAGAGACCTCAAGAACTTCCGGCCCATCTCTCTGCTTCCGTTCCCAGCCAAGGTCATCGAGAAGATCGTCAACAAACAGCTAACCCGATACCTCGAAGAAAACAGCATCCTGGACCCATCCCAATCGGGGTTCCGCAGCAACCACAGCACTGAGACTGCCCTCATCGCCGCCACCGACGACATCAGGATCCTGCTGGACAATGGTGAGACCGCAGCCCTCATCCTGCTGGACCTCTCCGCCGCCTTCGACACTGTCTGCCACCGCACTCTACGCGCACGCCTCCACGACGCAGGGATCCGAGACAAGGCCCTGGAATGGACCACCTCCTTCCTCGACGGCAGAACCCAGAGAGTCCGCCACCCACCTTTCCGATCCGAAGCCTCCGAGATCATCTGCGGCGTACCCCAGGGATCGTCCCTCAGCCCAACACTGTTCAACATCTACATGGCCCCGCTCGCACGCATCGCCAGACAACACAACCTCAACATTATCTCCTACGCCGACGACACTCAACTGATCCTCTCCCTCACCAAGGACCCCCTCGCCGCCAAAGCCAATCTCCATGAAGGAATGAAGGCCGTCGCCGATTGGATGAAGATCAGCCGACTAAAACTGAACACGGACAAAACGGAGGTCCTCATCCTCGGCTCCAACCCCTCAGCCTGGGACGACTCCTGGTGGCCAACGACGCTGCGAGCAGCCCCGGCACCCACCGACCACGCACACAACCTGGGAGTCATCCTCGACTCAACGCTCTCCATGGCCAAGAAAGTCAACGCAGTCTCCTCCTCCTGCTTCAACACCCTCCGCATGCTCCGCAAGATCTACAGGTGGATCCCGACAGACACAAGAAGAACAGTCACCCAGGCCCTCGTCAGTAGCAGACTGGACTATGGGAACGCCCTCTACGCGGGAGCCCCGGCCAAGCTCATCAAGCGACTGCAACGCATACAAAACGCCTCCGCACGACTGATCCTCGACGTACCACGCCACAGCCACATCACCCCCACTTGAGGAACCTGCACTGGCTCCCCGTCGACAGGAGGATCACCTTCAAACTCCTCATCCACGCACACAAGGCACTCCACAAAACTGGCCCAGCCTACCTCAACAGACGACTCTTCTTCTACGTCCCCAACCGCCAGCTCCGCTCCGCCGACCTCTCCCTCGCCACCGTCCCTCGCATTCGAAGAACAACCACCGGCGGCAGATCCTTCTCACACCTCGCCGCCAAGACCTGGAACACCCTTCCACTAAGCCTACGACAGACCCAAGACCTGCTGACCTTCAGGAGGCTACTCAAGACCTGGCTGTTCGACCAGTAGCAGCATCCCCCCCCCCCTTCCCTCTCCCCAGCGCCTTGAGACCCTCGCGGGTAAGTAGTGCGCTCTACAAATTCTGTGATTGATTGATTGATTGATTGATCTTATCAGCCTCTACGTGGATGACATAATTTTTTCCATTGCTCAACCACTTACCACGCTCGAGATGATCATCACGGAACTGGAGGCTTTCGGGGCAGTGCCAGGCTTCAAGATGAATCTGTCTAAATCGCAAATCTTGAACCTCACTGTTCAGCCGGACACAGAACAAGCTTTCGGGGTACAGTATGAGTTCCAATGGGTGGATGCAGCGCTCCCATACCTGGGCATTATGCTAGATAGGAACCTTCTTACGATGGCACGGTCCAATTTCACCAACTTAGGAGCCACGATCCGCAAAGACTTGGATCGTTGGCGACGATTGCCGTTGTCCTGGCTGGGCAGAATCGCCACGGTCAAAATGAATGTGCTCCCTAGGATCCTTTACGTCTTCCAGGCGCTCCCTCTCTCCCCTCCGCCCGGAGAATTAAGGCTGCTTCAACAGAGTATAGATCGATTCATTTGGGACGGGGCGAAGCCTAGATTGCAGAAACAACTACTGCAACATACAAAAGCTGAGGGTGGATTGGCTGTCTCCAATATTACGCGATACTTCCAAGCCGCCCAACTTAGATTTCTGGTAGAATGGAACCGCATCATGACCGAAAAGCACTGGGTTTTCATGGACCAAACAGTTGCGGGCTCACACATTTGGAGGGAAACTTGGTTCCCACGTGCACATAGATCCTGGGGTCTATACTCTTCCCCGGTAACGAGCACAACTTTCAAGGTATGGGATAAAGTGATACTTCCAGCAGGCCTCTCGACCTTCCCTTCACCTCTGACCCCATTGTTTGACAATCTGGAGTTCCCGCCGGGACTGTCGCCCCAGGTGGCTAAGCGGTGGCTAGAGGGTGGGTGTAAAAGGGTGGGCTGCCTTTTTGACCACGAGGGCCACATCCCGTTTGATGAGCGTAAATCCCAATACTCACTATCGGAACAAGAGAGGTTCAGAAACACCCAACTCACCCACTGGGTCCTTGGCTCCAACGTTCACCCTAAAGTGGGTAGGCCAATGACCCCTTTTGAAAAATGGTTGTTTTTAAAATCTGACGATAAGAAACTCATATCTGAACTCTACCGCTTTCTAACGAAAGCGCCACATTCCCAAAGGACGCCGGGTCAAAGACGGTGGGAAGCGGAACTGGAACACAGCCTCTCAGATAAAGAATGGGGGGTCATATTTTACAGGGCCCACCACACAGCATTTAACGTAGGCCACACTGAAACAGCCTTTAAAATTGCATCCTATTGGTATTACACTCCTACTCGCGTACAAAGATGGAATGCACTCTGTGACGGTCGGTGTTGGAGGGGATGTGGCAACCTGGGGTCATTACTACACCTGCTGTGGAACTGCCCCAAGCTAACGAGGTTCTGGGAGCAGGTGCTGGACGACATAGATGAAGCCTTCCAGACGGAGATCCCACGCCTCCCCGCGTACACTATCCTAGGCCTTCCTAATGCCCTCACCTACCCACTGCGGTCCATTAGGGGCCGGCAGATGGCCATGGCCCTTAACGCCGCTCATAGGCTTTTACTGGCACATTGGGGAACGAATAAGATCCCAGACCACCGGCAATGGCTTCACCACTTATGGTCACTATGAGGCATGGAGCGGTTGTCCATGCCGGCCAGCGCCGACCCCACCACTTATGCGAAAATTTGGGCCCCATTCATCTCCATCTTGTCTAAAGAATTCAGAGAATTAACCTGCCCGGCATACTTGCGAATTCTCAAACTGGTCCCGCCCGCTTAGGGGGTCATTCTGCCACCTGGGGGTGGCCCCTTGCAACATTTCTGCTTTCCTATCATAGGCTCACATCTATATGGGCATCCTCGGAAGGAGAGAGGGTGGGGGAGGGGAGGGGTGGGCTTTTGTTGCTCTTCGTATTGTTAATTTACGTTACTATGTTTTATTCGTTTGAACAAGGCTAAGCTTTTATTGCGCTCAGCACAATGATGTCACTAAAACTGTCTCTACCGGCTAGGTCCATAGACTTGCTGTTCACTGTCTGCCTCCTGAGGGTGCTCCCTGATGCGGCCGGCCTTGATCGGGTTGTAGGCGAATCGCTGTGTACCATACCCTCACCGGCTACCCCCCCCCAGCCAACACTCTAAAGTCAGTTCCTTACCATGCTCTCGTGTTAGCAATTTGCCCAGTTGGGGTTGTAAGCAAACTGCTCTTGGAATTGCTTACTCTGTTCTTTACAAATAAAAAGATTTAATCCATAAATAATTCTGGGAATAGGAGTTCCAGTCAGGCCACTTCATGCATGGTTCACCCCCCAGCAGGCCAAAATGCTTGTGGGGAAGTGTTATATCCTGCTCTTGTAAATGCAATGCTATTTTACCACCAGTAGAATGTTGCTGTGATGATGCTGTTCAGAATGTTGGGAATCTGTCAGAGAAGTCACAGTTGAGTGGGCTGAGCAGCATGCTGGCTGCTCCTGGTGGGGCTTATACTACTCATCTTTGTATCCTGTAACCATCTTCAATAAATCCTTCTGAAACTCATCACGTCTGCCTGGAGTCAATCACTACAGGAAGTCAATCAATAATTCTGGATACTCATGACTGCCACAGGACTTTAACCCAAACAATAGAGAAATGACAGTGTCCCTTCTTTTTTTTTTTTTAATACTCTTTTTATTAAATAATTGTTATGGTACAATGGTGGGCCACAAGGCCACATAGCAAGAACATACAATGATAAGAGCTCGTGAGCATGTTTATAGATTAAATCCCAACTCTGCACTACCTTAGACAGTAAGAAAATCAATGTCCAACTCAGTATTCCGCATTTCAACTGAAGGAGATACACATAGTTCACCACCTGACGTATTCCATTTGGCCCATTTGTGATCCCATTTCGCTGGGCAACCTCTGTGCTTAAATACATCCTTCTCCGCAATCATCGCATTGTCCATGTCATTAGCCCATTTTGTATACTTAGGTAAATCTCCAGTCCCCCACCGTGCTATATTCCTCTTAGCAAGGACAAATCCCAGGGACGCCCAGGTGCGCTCTGTAGCGGTCAAGTCCGTGGCCTCCCACACATTCAGTAAGCATAGTCGCGAGGAGTGGGCGATGTTTTTTACACTTACCCTCGCCAGTGTAGAGATAATTTTCAACCAGTATGGTTGGACCTTTGGGCGCTCCCAAATCGTGTGGAAAAAGGTACCCTCGGCTGTGCACCCCCTAAGGCACCCAGGATCCAGTCTACGACCTATCTTGACCAGTACGTGTGCGGACAGGTAGGATCTATGTAGGATTTTAAGCTGAATGAGTCGTAGTCGCATTGGGATGGCAACTTCGTTGGGGGAGGAGAGGGCTTCCTGCCAGTCGTCGTCCTCTAAGTATTCCAGGTCTGATTCCCACAGTTGTCGAAGACGTACCAATGGGTCAGGTTTGTTGTTTATTAACTTACGGTAAGTAAGCAAAATCGCTCTACGTGTTAGAGGGTCTGTCAGGAGCCGAACTTCCAGCGGGGAGGCCTCGGGCAAAGCCTCACCGCTAGTAATGACAGTGGTGAGTGCATGACGAATTTGCAAGTATCGGAACGCCTCGGACCCTGCCAATTGGTATTCTGTTTGTAGATCTTTGAATGAGATCATCTCATTTCGTTTCCATAGATCACCAACTGAGGAAATTCCAATTAAGTCCCATTTATCAAACCCCGGGCACCTACTCAACGTGCCGAGTTGCTCGGATTCCTACAAGGGAGTGAGCAATGTCAATTTCTTGTGCCACCCCAGTTTTTTCGCAGCGCAGTTCCAAAGTGCAATTGTATGGGCTGTGGGGCCGGTGAGGTGTTGTCGTTTGGGATTGGAATAGAGTGCACGCTGATATCCCCCCTTGGCCATTACCCATCTGTCTGTACGGTACGCCGGCTCAGACGGTGGGGCGAAGACCCACTGGTTAACCACCGCAAGCTGGGAGGCCCAATAAGATTGTTTCAGGTCAGGCAACGCAATTCCTCTGTCATACCACCCCCTGGTCAGTTTGTGTGTCGCAATTCGTGGGGTTTTTCAGTCCCATAGGAGAGTTCTAACCTAGTTATCCACACTAATAAAATAGGCGTCCGGGACCTCATGGGGGGTGTTCTGCAATATATATAGAAATCGAGGCAGAGCCAGCATTTTGAACAATGCTGCTCTACCGAGCAAAGTGAGGGGCAGCGACCGCCAGTGAAGCACATCCTTTCGAAGCCTGGTCAATGGGGCCCTAAGGTTAACGTCATAGAATACAGTTGGGTGTGGGGTGACGTAGATGCCAAGATATCGGAAGCCCTCAGTAGCAACTATAATATTGGTGTCCTTAGGCATCCGTGGCACTGGACCCTGCAACATAAACAGAACAGACTTTGTCCAGTTTATAGTGTAGCCCGAGTGGGCACTAAAAATTGCAAAAATATGCAGAATCCTGTGGATCGAAGCCGATGGAGCCGCCACGTATAACAGGACATCATCGGCATAGAGGGAGATTCTGTCTTCGTGTTGGTCTGTCCATTTCAGTCCCCTAATCATGGGGTCACCCCTGACCCAGGTCGCCAAAGGCTCCAACAGTAGAGCAAATATAAGGGGTGACTGGGGGCAGCCCTGCCTAGTCCCCCTCTCTAGGCGGAATCGTCGGGAGGTATGCTGGTTGACAACGACTTGGGCCGTTGGGCCTGTGTACAAGAGTTTAACCCATTGGATAAAGTGTGGGCCGAACCCCAGGCGTTCGAGGAGGGCAAATAGATAAGGCCACTCGATAGTGTCGAACGCCATTTTTGCGTCCAATGACAGTAATGCTGCATCTTCTAGGATCGTTTGAGTTCTCCCCATTACCCCATGGAGTCTCCGGAGATTGAGAGCAGTGTTGCGGCCGGGCATAAAGCCCGATTGGTCAGGGTGTACAAGTTTACATATGACGGGGATTAAGCGATTGGCCAACACTTTAGCCAAGATTTTTACTTCGGCGGTCAACAATGAAATTGGACGATAGGACTCACATCTCGTCACTGCTATGCCCGGCTTATGTATGACCGCTATTGAGGCCAGCATCAAGTCTTGGGGCAGAGACCCAGTGTGGTAACCCTCTAGGTACATAGCACTTAGAGCAGGTGTTATCTTGGAGGACACTAACTTAAACAGTTCTATTGGGAGCCCATTGGGGCCCATGGCTTTACCCGACTTAATGCCGCTTATGGCAGTAGCAAGTTCCTCCTCGGTGAGGTCCCCCTCCAAGGAGTCACTGTCATCCGGGGTGAGGGTGGCAACAGGGATAGTGGCCAGGAGGTCTCTTGAGTCTTGCAGGGTGGTATGGGTAGTGGAGGAGTATATGGAGGTGAAGTGGGAGGCGAAGGCCTCAGCAATGTGTTGTGGGTCTGTCACCAGTTCACCCACATCCGTCTCAATAAGGGGTACCCATCTCTGTGCTGTATATCACCTCTCTAACCATGCAAGCATTTTACCTGTAGTGTCGCCTAACTCATATTTTATGGAGAGTTGCTTTGTGTTTCATCCTAGCGGTCTCCGTCGCTAACTGGCGATAGTCTTGGCATTTAACGCTTAAAGTATGGGCGAGCTGCTCGTCGTCGCTATTTGCCACCCCATCCTCCAACTCCCTAATCTCCCGCTCTAAGGTGTCTAATCGTTCCGTCCGTTCCTTCTTGTGTCCCGCCATCAGTGAAAGTGCCTGACCTTTGATTACTGCCCCGAAGGCCCCCCATAAAATTAGGTGGGATTGGACTGAATGTGTATTCTCAGTAAAGTAGTGATCTACTCCCTTGAGCAGAGCGCTCCTAACCTGTGGGATCTTTAGACTCCAGGGATTTATGGATAGGGTGAGGCGGTGAGAATCTTGGGGCAGAGTCAACCGAGTCAGAACAGGGGAATGATCTGAGATACCACGTGCCAGGGACTTGCCTTCAGTAAAATAGGAAAGAGCCTCGGCATGTGTGAGTAAGTGGTCGATTCTGGACTGACTGCCATGGGCGCCTGAGTGAAAGGTAAAATTCCGTGCCAGGGGGTTAAAATGGCGCCAGATGTCTACTAGACCAAAAGCTAGGAGAAAGTCCATCAGGGGGGAGGTATCATGTGGATCTTTTCGAGGGGGATGCCGGTCAACCTGGCCATCCACCGCACGGTTAAAATCACCTCCCAGCACCAGGATGCCGACCGGAAGATCAAGTAGGAGTTTACCCAGGTCAGCCAGCGTGGCTGTTTTCAGCGCAGGGGGATATAGATCGAGAGTATATTGAGGGGTTTCCCCTCCCATGTCCCAGCTATCGCAGTGTACCTGCCCTGGCCATCAGTCCAAGTGTTGGTGATTATAAATGGTCATTGCCTGCGAATAAGAATGCCAGCCCCTCTTGAGCTAGAAGTAAAACCTGCGTGTGCCACCAACCTGTAGCCCCACCGATCAAGTGCCTTGCAAGTGTTACCAATTAGGTGTGTCTCTTGTAGTAGAGCGATGTCTGGGGCCTGCCTATTGAGGTACTGGAGCACAACCCCTCTCTTCAATTTGTCCCCCAACCCGTTGACGTTCCATGTAACAATGCGGAGTGTTCTCTTCACGTTACGGTCTGACATGGTGCATGTAAGTGAATTGGGGCGCTATCAGCCCATATCTCTAGTGTATGTAACAGATGCCGGTATTCCAAGTCTGCCAGCCCTGAGTGTGTCTGAGTGGATGATACGTCTTGCACCACCTCCATCACAATAGAACAACAACAAGAATGAATGAATTAAACAAGTCCCCCCACCCCCAAAATACCCCTTCCCCTCCCCCACCCTGCCTCTCTGCACGACGGGCACTGAACCTCCCGCCACCATAAACTTGCAGAGTGCCTATCGCCCACCCTTAAAGTAAACGGGAACGTGATCCAACCCCACTCCCTGGGGCATCAAGTCGTTTAAATGCATCTGCCCCTATCATTAGCCCCTTGAACATTAGATTGAAACATGACTGACTGCAAATACGAAGAAAACCCCCTGCACCCCCCAGCTAGAAGCATGTACGGCCTTAGAGTTGTTGGCAGCCACGCCAAGGAACACAAAAAGTTCTGACACTAAACAGTTCGGCAGCGAGTGGGCCTGTGCCCGCAGGGAACCTAGTAGTGTAGGTCATATTGACTGGAAACCCTCGTCCACACCCTCAATCTGCCAGTCTCTATTACGCTGGACCCTTCGTCGTGGACTCGCCGCCCGGTGGGGACCCAGGCTGGCGGCTCGACCTGTCTTTATTCCCAGTGTCGGTGATTGTTTTACGGTTCCGCTTACCAGCCGTGCGCCAGCCGTTGAACCATGCTTTCCCCTCGGATTCAACGCGCAGCTTTGCCGGGAACAACATGGCGTATTTGATTTCTTGGTCGCGCAGTGCGCGTTTCACCTCCAGGAAGCTACGACGTTGTTTCTGCACTCGCAGCGTAAAATATGGGAAGAAAGTAATCTTGCTATTATCTATGGCGATCAGTGGGGCCGCTCTCGCTGTTTGGAGTATGACATCCCTGTCATGGAAGTTGAACACCCGTGCCAGGAGCGGCCTAGGTGGTGCGCCAGGTTTGGATCTTCCGCCCGGCACCCTATGCGCCCTTTCAATAGAGAAGTATTTGGACAGACCCTTTGGCTGGAGATGTTGTAGTATTAGGTTTTCAACTAAGAGGTCCGCCGCTTGCCCCGCCGCACGTTCTGGCACTCCCAATATTCGGATGTTATTGCGGCGCATTCGACCTTCGTAATCGTCGAGTTGTCGTTTGAGCACCTCTTGATTGGTTTGGAGCTCAGCTACTTGACATTTGAGAAGGTCAGTGTCAGTCCTTAATTCCTTGGTTGTGGTTTCTGTGATGCGCTCGGCCATGTTCCGTATGTCCGCCCTGATCAGGGAGACCTCAGATGCGACGGTATCAATTCGGCCCTCTAGAGAGGTGCGTACAGTCGTTATGGCTGTTAAAATGTCCTGTAGCGTGGGTTCCGGCTGATCCCCCACAGGTTTGGGGTTCGTTTGCTGCTCCTCTTGGCCTTTTTGCCACGCATATTTTTCCAATTTCGTTTGGAGCGCGCCCCGGCCGCTGCTGCCGCTCGCCATGTAGTAGCCGATGTGTAGGGTGCGCTAGATGAGGGATCGGGCCGCACTGGCTACTCACCGCCGCCTACGTAAGGGACAAAGCCCTATCCGGCCTGTCGGGTTTCGCCAGTTAGGCCCACACCAATGAAAGACACCTTCCAGGAGATACACACACCAAGGAAAGAGGGGGGAGAGAGGGAGCGCTACTGCGGTGTAATTGTCTCTGTTGGCCACACAATATGACGCTCTCCAGCGAGCCCAGGTTGCGTGAGGGGCTGTGGTCCAGTTCAGTGTGGGTGGAAGAACGCAGCTCCCCCCCCCGACAGTGTCCCTTCTTGACCCCGGAAAGGGACAAGTTCACTGTATAATCTGTACGCATTATAAATCAGTGTCCCTTTCACCCCAGAAGGACTAGTTCACTGCACAAAAATTAGTAATACCAGGTATCCATAGGCTTGTTGCACTCCGAGGGGCATCAATGAGCAGAATGTGTGGGAATATGCACAAAATTCCTCACAGACTGGTCCCCTGAGCGCACCCTTCAACTGCGAGCTGAGTGAAACGGTGCGCACCACTGAAAACACGGCTGCAATACAGCTGTTCTAACAGCAACACAGCACAAGGAAATGCCAAAAACAACTAGTGCGTCGCTGACGAAAAGAGTGTAGGCAGGGGCTCTGCCTACAATGGTCTCTTTTTCTCTTCTTCTCTGTTTACCCTCGAATGGAGCGTTGCCAACTTCTGATGCAGGACGAACTTGCACAGGGTGGATGAGCACAAGGTTGCTAAGATACACTGTGGGAATGACAGAGGGCTGGAGCAGGCTAGCACTTGGCAGCCTTCGTGAGGAACTTTCAAACAATGCGGCCACACAATGGTAAAATGGAAATATGCGGTAAGAGCCTCAAATCCTCACAGCAATAACCGGTGCTCCAGTACAACAGGGTATTCCTTCATTCGATTAGCGTCCCGCTTCACAAACTCCAGCCGTATCCTTTTAATTGAAAAAAAGGATTCGCCGACCATCCACTGGATTTCCACACGTGTGGCTTCCAGTCATTTATCGCCACTTTGTAAAGTAAATTCCACAAATATGGTCGTTTCAGTCCCATTTATTTATAGGCTGGAACACCAGGGTGAGATACAAGAAAGTGCACCTTCTCCCTCCACCTCTCTAGGCAAGCTCCTCAGTAACTGCCTTCTACAACAATCTAGAACCCCATCGCCATTACTAGGAGCAGGCACTGGCACGAGCATACATAGTTGGAAAACAATACACGAATGCATAACAGATTGAATGACATAAACGTATTAACATAACAATGGGTTTCTCTCATCCTACATCTGGTGGTGAGGTGGAGGACTTATTTACTCAGAATCAAAATTTTGAGCCTGAGTCTCTTTTCCTGCACGGTGCTGTGTGCCGGTCAGTTTCACACAAGTGAATAGAAATGGATGCATTAACTTTTCCAAGGTTCCTGTTGAAACAGTACCCTTCCGCAGACTAGAATGCAGTGAAAGTAGACAATCCAATAACAGTTCATCATCACAGGGTACAGTTGTTTCAGAAGACCGCCAGGAGGACAGAAAGGTGGATGGGCAGTAAAGAGAACCCACATAGCGGCTAATGTTTCTGTCAGAGCCAATAAGTACATGGCATAAACAGGTCAGTCTCTGTTGAGGGATTTTCAAACACTAACGGACTGGATGCAGGAGGGGTCTGACTATACTGCCCTGTTAGCAGGGCCACTGGACTTATGCGGCAAGGAAGGACCAAATTATGCTGCAAGGCTTGCTAATTTATGCTGCAATAAAATGCAAATAATGCGGAACATTTTGAGATAGTATCAGTTGATTATTTTGTGATTTTTACACATTTAAACACTGTTTGGTCAAGTGTTTCCCCTCATTAGTACTAATCTAACACCAAAATACGGCAATATGCAACTGAAAGATAAACAGTCAACTTTTGCGAAGTTCCTTCTGCATTTTTAGTAACCTTTGATCCATTTGAGCTAGAAATAATTTTTTTATAAACATTTACAAATTATGGAGAAGTTGATGGGATATGTGGCGAATCTATAATTGCCACAGCCATTGAGTCGCATAATTCCAGTGGCCCTGCCTTTTAGCTGTTATGGAACAGCAGGTCTGGTTTTTATTGGACGTGTCATTCAACAACCTTTGTGCCTCTGTAGCAGCTTCAAGTGTGGCTATTGGAGTTCATCGCCACATGTGGATGCGCTTCTGGAAGGCAGATGCCACATAAATCTGTGCTCATGAAGCTGCCATTTGTAAGTGCTAAGATCGCCAAACAACAACTTGAAGAGATGGTCAAAATGTCAATAGAAGATAAAAAATCATTGACTCCAGTTTGACTATTTTCTAAAGGAAGAGGCTTTGGATTTCGAAGCGCCTTTGATCCTAGTTTGGCCAAAGAGAATAATCAGCCCTTCTGAGGTAGGGGTCGAGGCATGGGGGCCTCTGCTAATGCCAATTCCCAGTTCCACCCTCGACATCTCAGCCCTCTCCAAAAGCATGACAACATCAGAACTATTTCACTTGGAGGCCGTCTCCTATTTTTCCAAAAGGAATGGCAGCTATTGGTGATAGACGCTTGAGTCCTACGGACTGTATCAGAGAGCTATCGAATAGAGTTTGTCAGTCTACCAGGTCGATTCTTCCGTCAACCTCCTCTTCCTAGAGATACAATCTGTCATTAAGATCATCTTATGGGAATGCAGCAAATACTGGGAAAAACAAAGATTTGCCCAGTTCCCTCCAACGAAAGACAGATGGGCTATATTTCATCTTATTTCTAGTACAGAAAACGTGTGCAGACTTAGGTCAGTATTGGACCTAAAAAGGGGTCAACCAATATATACCCCACAGACTGTCAATTTCCATTTATTTATTTATGATTCGGAACTCCAATGAGTTCCACATAAAAGATATACAAGTAAAAAGAAAAAAATTCAATATATCGAATCATCCTGATGTTAATACCAGAATAAAATACAAGCAAGAACACAACGGTTATAATTTCATTATACAATTAGAATTAAAGGACATTATTTAAGAAAAGGCAAAGGCGAGTCCATTAAATCACATCACCTAATGTATAAAGTGCAAGTACACATAAATAAAAACATTACTCGATCACTTATAAAATAGTAAAAAACTGCAGTATACCATATCCCAAAACAATGTTCTATGTCCATTTGTAATCCAAAAGAGTGTACAACACTACAAATATCACCTATCAGAACTAAACATATTGTGAGGGGCGGACAAGTATTGCATAATATACATCTTGGCCTACGCTCCGTTTTGTAATGTGCAAAATATGCTACCCGTATTTATGAACAGGTATATTTAATTTAACGGAGATGAAAACTACATTATACATTTAATAAAAAAATGTTTAGAAATTGTTTAAAAAAACTGAAGGCTTTAAAACACACTAATTCAGACGGCGGGCTAAAAGACAATTACAGGCCTCCTCTGCTGTAGTAATGTTATGCTTTAGAAATACAGTTCTTAATAAACGACGACGTAATTGTTGTAGTGGGGGACAAACAAATAAAACATGATTTAGATCTTGCACCCAACTTCTGCATAGATCACAAAGTCTAGTCTCCCTAGGTAGTTCCTCCCATGCCCTTGTTATGATTCTTAATGGGAGAAGATTCATCCTTAACAGCAAGATGGTTCTACGTACTCCATTGGGGAGATTCCATAAAACATATGGTTGGGGTTTTTTCTCCATACAACTCCCCACTATTATATTGTTTCTCGATTGCCCTGCACACAGCAATATATCTCTCTTGCGACTAACTTTATATATTGTTTTTTTAATTAGAGCTTTCAGTACAAATTTTGGATGAGGGCCACTACGACCAATTTCAAATAAATCTTGGGCTTTCTCATAATTTCTGAAAACAACTCTTTTCCCCTTTAAGCTGACAAAAAATTCGTGCCTTAGCGCAACCCGAATTGGATTTGCGTCATTTTCCAATAAAGCATTACCCCATCTTAGACATGCAGCCATGGCAAACACATGAGTTGAGAGAAGCCCAAATTCCAGCTGAAGGGCTGCTATACTGGCTCCACAATTCAAATTACAGATTTGGCGCCAGATGCGCCCTTCTACCTTCTCAAATAAATCCCACTGATTCACATGCATAGCTCAAAGATGCCAAATCTGTAATTTGAATTGTGGAGCCAATATAATTTTAATTTTATAAATAGATAAAACATGTGCAAAATGCCTTTGCCCATAACATTTGTATAGCCTACCAAGTGCAGATGCCTGGGATATTGCTTTACTCCTGCACTGGTAAGTGTGGTCACTGCTAGAGCACTTGCTCGAGAAGATTCTTCCCAAATACAGGTACTGCTTCACAACCTCAAGTTTACTTTTCCCCAGAAACCAACGTAGATTTTTTCTAACCTTACATCACTGAGACCTGAAAACCATGATTTTACTTTTTACAATATTTATTTTTAGAAAGTGATCATCAGAAAAATGAACTAACTCATTAAGTCGCGTTTGCAAGCCTATTGGAGTCAAATCCAGTAGGATAGCGTCATCTGCATAAAGAAGACAACCCAATTCCAAGGGGCCTAATTTAGGCGAATCTCCTTTACACTTCCCTACCCGGCTCGGCAGATCATTGATGTACAAAGAAAAAAGGAGAGGTGCCAATAGGCACCCTTGCTTCAGCCCATTATGAGTTACCACTTTACTTGACAGGCCTTCGTTACCTCCCTTCAACACCTGCGTCCATGTAGCGGTATGTAATGTGATGATCAATCTTAGTAATTGGCCCGGAATCCCCATTTCAGCCAGTTTCCTCCACAGTGTCCCCCGGTCAACCCGGTCGAAGGCCGTGGAGAAATCTATAAAGGCTGCATATAAGGTCATCACTTTACCTATTGGATATTTTTCAATGAGAGTTTGTAAAACTGTGATATTATCCACAGTGCCACTATGCTTACGGAATCCCGCTTGTTGTGCAGGTACAAGATCATTACCAAATGCCCAATCCTGCAGATGATGAAGTATGCTCTTAGCAAACAATTTTTCCGTTGCATCCAATAAGGAAATCTGCCTAAAACTGGCAGGAGAAATCTTAGGGCCCTTTTTATATAATGGGACCACAATACTTCCTCTCCAGGAGGGCGGAATAATTCCGTAAGAATAGCAGTAAGAAAACACCGGGAAAAGGAAATGAGCCCATGACTGGCTATCTTGTTCAATAATGGCTATTGGGATGTCATCCGGCCCCATTGCACCAGAGTACCGTGCCCCTTTAATAAAACTCTCTATTTCCCGACAGGAAGGAGGGCCATAAATATTCAGCAAAGACTGCTCTGGGATTGACTCCAAATTAAAACTCCTCCCAGTATTTAGAGCATATAGCTGTGAAATATATTGGGTCCATTCTGCATCTGATATTAAAATGGCTTCTGCCTTAGTTCTAGTATCGCAGAAATCAGCGATTAGGGTCCAATATTTACGTGAGTCCCCGGAGCGTGCGACCTCTCTCAATTTAATCCATTTGGAGTCCTCCACCCCCCTGCGTTCAGCAGCCTTAAGTCTAGTTCTTACCTTTTTTAATCTATTAATTTCCCTTTGCCTAGAAAATAAGGCCTGCTTAAATTGTTTCCTTATTAAAGCATTCAATTCCTGATTTAACTTTTTTACCTTCCGTGAAGTAACCACCGATTTAACAATACCATTGCCTATTTTTTTACTCCCACATAATCTAAATTGGGCCAGGTGCTTCTCAAACCAATTGATTGGATTTTCCTGACCAGGGCCAGAGCTCGCATTTTTAACATACCTCCCTAGGCATATCAGATTTTTATCAACCCAAAAGATTCGCCCATTTTTTCTATTAAACTTAATTGTATCATTTCTCGAATTCCAGGGATCAGACAACTTACGCTCCAAATTAACTTTTACTGATAAAATACTGTGGTCGCTCAGTTCAGTACCCAGGATTTTAAACTGAGTACATGCTCCGAAGAGTTGATATGCTACCATCATATAGTCTATTAATGACTGCCCCCGGGCAGCATGGAAAGTATGGGATGCAGGAGAGTCCTCTGGAAATGTCCCATTTAATATAACTAAATCATTAGTTCTCAAACAGTCCAGCTAACTCAATCCTCTCTTATCCGATCTGGTATAAGCAGGCAACAAAATTTCAGGGATGGACCATGCGTCTTCCACATACAGAGTTTTGAAGAATGAATAAAGACCAGAGGGTTCCAATTTATACGATTACTAAGTAGGATAGCTAAGCCCCCACTTGCGTGACCCTTTACTGAAGGTTTCGCTTCACCGCAAAAGACAAAACAATTCTCAAAACTAAAATCTGCACAACACCATGTTTCCTGAAGGCAGGTTATCTTAGGATCGTAAATCATTAGAGAATTTAATTTAAAGCTGGTGTTTCCTACACCTGCCACATTCCAGGACAGGATCTTCCCCAGGGGGCTACCTCTGCAGCATAGGGAGTTTTTTTATTTCCTTTAAGACAGTTCAATGTACCCGCTACCCAGCTCCATTGTGCCAATTTAGCTTCCCCACTAACTTTAGTGGCCCTTTGCTCCTCAAGCCCTGCAATATTAATCACCTTTTCACCTGTATTGCTACCAACCAAAATTCTGATCCCTACTATTCGATGTTGTTCTGCATAAGATTTGATGATCACTTCCAACAAATTCATTCTGTGGAGTTGCTAGCTCCTCATGCAAGAATACATCAATCCCATTTTTCCTAAACTGATCAACATTCGCCAGGACTAACCATACAATTATCCCAGAGCTAAAAATAACTTTGGAGTTCGGGAGCCCATTCCGATAGCCCAATAAAACCCAATCAATATCTCCACTTGTAATCAATCTCAAATCCTCGATTTCGGATAGAAGCTGCAAAAGGCGGCTTCTATTTAGTGGGCCCAGTTCTCTGTCAAACAGGAAGGCAAAGATCAGGGTTTTAAATGCCTGTCCTGACTTACACCTTCTTAATACCTTATCGCTATAAATTTGTTCTGCCCCCTGTTCCACTATATTTGCCACTAGTGGAAGAGGCACCATAAAAGTGGACACATAAGAACAACCCGCCCCACCTTCATTCTCCCCTCTGAAACTAGAGTCTATCCGTCCATGATGAGTATCAGTGTGGGTAAAATTTGGGGGAGCACTATCCACCAACCGCCCTACCTCCGACGTGGTATTATTAGTTTTTAATTTTACCACTATGTTCTCCTTAACATCTGAGTCTGACCCTGGAGTTTGATTCTCCCATTCAGATCCCAGTCCTTCATTATAGCTCACTATTCTCAAATCCGTATTTCCATCATTTTGTCCAAATCCTCCCAATAAAGGCACTTATATCATACTTGAGGAGGGATAGGAAGGATTATTATCCGGGCATTCCAATTCTTGACCACCATGGAGGCCAGCAGCCTTATACACTTTCCCAGTTTTGGGCAAAATAGCATTATCGGGTTCTACTGAAGCCTCAAAAAACCTCAGTTTTTTTGGTTTACGTTTTGTGATATGCCGTGTTTTTTCCCCATCATATTCAAGTTCGGAGGCACCCTCCCCGGGAGGATCCAGTGCAGTTTCAGCCTCAGACTGTTTAATAAGAGAGAGGGAGCAGATGTAATTACTGGATCGCCAAATGTGCGTAAGTTTCCTTTTTTAAAGATTGAATAAATAGACGAGGAGTTTTTAAGAACTTAACCCTTTGTGTTTTCACTTGCAACAACACATGATAGTTTATCCTCAGACAGCTGGTTTAGAGGGGCAGCACGACCCATATCGCTTACTGCTATGGTCTCCTTGTTCTGCCCGCCTGAGGAAACTCCTGTATCACCACAAGCTCCCACTTGGATTTCCATTTCCCTTACCACTATATTAGTCTGGGAAGCCTGAGTATTCAGATCATTACCCGTTTTCACCTTTTCTAGGTGGCAACTAGTAGTAGTAAGGTGCTGTACACCTACCAAAATCGGAGACAATACATCCAACAAATGGTCAGAGTTAATAGTGCATTTTTCTAACAAAGTAAAAATTGAAGACAAAATCCTCTCTAAGGCATTTACAATTTCAAAATTATCCCTCCCTACCCTATTCACATTTTCATCCTCATTCCAATTGGAACCCTCATTCATTAGCTGCCATATGTCCTGTGCCCCCTTGCTTAGGGTCCCCTCAGAGTTCAATGTCTCCGATATACGAGAAAGACCAACCTTGAAGCAGTGCTGCTATACAAGCTGGCATTCGTGGACAACTAGCAGGACAGTCTGTTGACATTCTCAATGCTGTCTCTTGAGCGATCGGTATTTTAATTTGGCCTCCAACTCTTGATTTTTCACCAAGGGTAAAGCTATATCCGGCAAAGTGATGTCCTCTAAATCCCCAGGATCCAAACTACATTCAGCCCTGCGGTGATCGTTCTGGGGCATCTGGGACAACTCCCTAAATGAAGACAATCCTAAATTTAACTCTGCCGCATTTGCAGTGCCAGTTATAGCCACCACGCTCATTGTCTTCAGCGAGGCAGCAGATTCAGGCGACGGCTTTTTACCAGCTTCTACTATTTCAAAATTAACCTTAGCATCAGACATGTCCATTTCTATATCTTCAACCAATGTGTTCAACGAAAGTTGTTCAATAAGTTGGGTAGGTTGAGTTAAAATGGGAGATTCCCCCAATTTCTGCACCATAAATTTACTCTGGTGCGGAACTAATAACTATGAGATGACCATATCAGTGCTTGACTCATCCACACTAGCCATACTAGGGGACATCCCCTCTTTGTTAATCCGCGATGTCTTATTTCTCAACCCCTTAGTGAACATTGCGAACACCGTAGGCTGAGATTTCAAAAAGGACAGATGATCTTGTGGCTTCTTACGCTTGATAGCTTTATGTAATTTAAGAGAGTTAGGGCAATCGGATTCGCTTCCAACTGGTCCGGAAAAAGGCTCTGCACCTGACTCTGTAGATGGGATTAACCGACCGGAACGCAAGCATCTAGATGGCATCTTCCGTCAATTCAAGCTCTTCTTAGTCGCACTCACAATTCAGTCCAGGAGAGATGAACACTTAACTCGAGCTTTTCTTTAATCTCTTTAGCCCTATTTGGCCAATTATTCTGCCTCTCTGGCCGCCTCTCTGACCGCGGGTACCTGGTCTGCCTGTCCTCCGAGGCTCACAGCCACCACGCGCTTATGCGGTGCTCAAAGGTCCGGGGACTCCACGGCTCTCTCAGCCTAGAACGCCTGCCCTCCGACCATTAATATTCTGGCCTTGTTAAATCTACTTGCAAGAAGTACATTTTCTGTGCAGTTGAGGTCCTTGAATCTTCATTGGCTCAGGAGTGCTCCAGCAATCTGAACCGGCCTGGACCAGTCCTCTGCCCACTGGCCACGCTTCTGGTTGGTAGTGTATGGGGCAAGTTTAACAAAGATGAGCGCAATGACCAAGTCTATGGGCTTACTGCAAGGCTGCCGCCAAGCCTAGCCCAGACCTGGCTGAACCGCTTCCGCAGGGGGCCCGGGCTCACGCTCTGCGGTGCGGCCGCTGCATCCCCGCACTCGATGTTGCCTGACCTGTTGGGTGGATGGTCTGCGCACCGCTGGCTTTCCGGATTACAGGTCCCCAAGGGCTGTGTCTGCAGCTAATGCGTCACGTGGTGCGGGCGCTATCTGGGCGAAGCAAAGGGCACCAGACAGAGCTCACTGGTAGAATCAGGCAGGCAGGCGGGCGAGCAAGGAGCGGCCTATACCAACCCGCAAGCCGCACCAGCCTAACGCTGGCCGCCTCCGCTGGGTCAGGTGGTGCCATGGCTCTAGCCCTCCGGCGCTCACCGTCCGTCAACCCCGTGTCTCCCCGCATCTCACCGTCTCGCCGTCTCCCAAGCTGGAGATGCAGGGCGGGGTCTTTGCGGGTTGGGGCTGCGGCTGATGGGGAGGGCGGACAGCACACCGCTACGCGCCGGCTGCTCCACTCAGCTCTGCTCAGCTGAGCTGCAGTCCTTCACTTCCGTCCTCGTGACTCGTAGAACTCCTCTGAAGAGCTATAAACAGCAAACAACAGACTGTCCAAAATGTTAGCTTTGCAGAGCATCTTGCCCCTGATCAACCAAGCAGACTTTCTGGTATCCCTGGATATGCTGGGTGCCTACTTTCACATTTACTTCCACGTAGACCATCAGAAATATCAGTGCTTTGCTGTGGAGGAGAATCATCAATTCTAAGTGCTTCCTTTTGGCCTTTCACCGGCGCCAAGGGTTTTTTTAAATCAAAGTTGTGACCATCTACAAAAGCACAGATTCCTATTGAATTACAAGAAATCCAACCATAGTCTTAGTGAACTCAACACCAAGGGAACTTGTCAGATTCCATCGAGGTGTGGGAGGAGACTGCAAAAGACCTGCAGTGGTGGCCACTCTGCTGCAATTGGGCCAGTAGCAGACCGCTCTTCCTACCCCACCCAAAGCTGACAGTTGTGATCGCTGCTGGGTTAGGGAAGCCATCTGAGAGAGGTGGAGATCAGGAGACTATGGTCTCTAGGGGTAATCTGCCTCCACATCAGTTTGCTGGAGTTGCAAACGATTTGCTTGGCATTGAAGGCGTTACTTCTGTCCATCAAGGGAGAATGGGTACAGGTTCTCACGAGCAACATGACTGCCATGTGGTACTGCAACAAACACGGTGCCATAGGTACTGTGTCAGGAGACTCGACGTCTCGGTAAGTGGCTGAATGCTTATTTTCCCTTACCTCTTAGCCCTTTGCAGGATCTTTAAATGCCAGGGAAGACAAACTCACCCAACGACGCCTAGCGGATCGCGGATGGCAGTTAGGTGACACAGGACATATTTAACAATGGGGAGAACCCTGGCTCAATCTATTCACAACTGCAGAGAACACACAATGTTTTCTCTTTTTTGCATTTGAGTTCCCAAGGCAGTTCTCAGTCGGAAATGCCTTTCACCTAGATTGGGGCTCTGAAGTCCAGTATGCCTTCCCGCCTCTGCCTCTCCTGCCCAGAGTGCTGAAGAAGATCATAAATGACTGGGCCCAAGCCATCTGAGTGGCTCCGAACTGTGCACGGAGATGTGGTCCTGGAACTTCTGGCCATGTAAGTATGTCCTCTGATCCGGCTGCTCCTTCGGGAGGACCTCCTGTTGCAACAGCAGGGCCGGGTCCTGTATCCGAACCTGCACACCTACACATCCATGTGTAGAGATCGAACGGTTGATGACTTTTGATCTTCCTTCTAAAGTGGTTGGTGTGAGCCTGACAGCCAGGCATCCATTCACTGTACATATAGGACACTGGGAGAAGTCTGTTGTCTGGTGTTCCTCCTGAGACATTCAATATTTACATGCAAAGCTGTCTGAGATCCTATTGTTTTGTCTTTCCTTAACACAGCAAGGCCTTGATGTGGCGACAGTTAAGAGTTAACTTTCAGCCTATTTATGTTTGCCAGATCAGCCGTCCCTTTTCAAATCACCTGTTGTGATGCGTTTCTTAAAGGGACTGATCCACATGTTCCTGTGACACCTTTTGTGATGCTGCAATGGAACCATAACTTAGTTCTCATCCTACTTGATGTACGCTCCCTTTAAACCGATGCACAGCTATTCTCTAAGTCCGTTGACCATAAAAACAGACTTTCTCATCATTACCTCTGTCAAGTGAGAGAGCAAACTCCAAACATTGTCACTGTAAAAGCCATATTCATCTTTTTTTCCAGACACATAGGGCACTCCATCACCATGCTGGCTTTCTATGGTCTACTTCACTCCTTTAAGGAGGAACAGCTTTGTTGTCTTCACCCTAAGAGCGTCCTCAGTTTTTACATAAATCAGACCAGAAACCATTGGTTCTACGACCAACTTTTTGTGTGCGTCTCTGAAGCAAAAAAGGGGAAAGCAGTGCAGATAAGATCCATTTCCCAATGGATTGCTTCATGTATTAAGATCTGCTATCGGCTAGCTTAAAAGCAGCTCCCAGAAGGCTTCCACACTCATTCCACTAGAGTGAAAGCTGCTACCATTGCACTGGTGAATGGTGTGCTAGTCTCAGAGGTTGCTAAGTGGTCACCAATCCACACGTTCTAAAAGCATTACTCTCTGGGTAGGCAGGCCCAGAGGGATGCGCACTTAGCCCGATCTGTCATGCAGGATTTCCTGGTCTGCCTGGGAGGTACTGCTTTGGTATCGGTTCACAAGGTGAGAAATCTGCAGTTATAAGCCTATCAGAAGAACAAGTTACTTTAGGGCTCGAAAAATCATAAAATTTTTACTAGAACTGCAGGTCTAGTAACTTGAATACACTACTCGACCTAACTGTAATGTACTTGACCTGTGAACTGGTCTCACCCCGATTGTCACACAGTTCACTTTACAAAATCCTCTAACTTCAGTCACAGAAAAAAAAGTAAATGTAGAAAGACAAACTGACTTTTGACCTCTGTCTCTGAAAGCTGAGAAATGTGACAAGATAGCAAGATTTAAAGGCATCTTTATTGATCATTCACTTTTGTGAGCAAGCAGAACACCAGTTGGCAGCTCACCAGATTGGGCGGGTAGGCCCTAAAAATAGCTCGTTCTGAATAAATCTGGCTAGCTATTGCGAGTGGGCGAGTGGATTTTTCAAGCCCTGACTTAACTTTGGTAACACCTTTTCTGATAGAGACTCTTAGCTGCAGATTCCTCACTGGCCCACCCACCCACCCTCCCGTTCTCTGGAATGCACTCATACAGTCCACTGTTAATAAGATCCCAATCTAGAGAACTGCATACTGGCAGATTCTGATTTGTGAGGGCTCTGCGTACGACGGCACAGATAGAGATCAGAAAGAAACTGATGTCAGCGCGCAGAGTGGGTACAGATATAGTGGCCCCTACATCAAATCCAGGGTGGAACGAATCTGACACTGAGCCGCACATCACCACCTTCTGACTCGTGAAGGAATTGCTAGCAAAATTCTCTGGATCCAGTCTGGCGATTGGGGAAATTCACAAGGTGAGGAATCTGCGGTTAGATTAGAGTCTCTATCAGTAAATGTGTTACCAAACTTAAGTAACTTCTTCATCACTGGCACCTTTTTGTTTCACTTAAATATGTGAAGTCCACATGTTTTCTAGATTGGACTATAGGAATGGCCCTCACATGGACATGCCAAGTATCTTAAACAGCACTTGCAGACTTATAACTGAGCTACAATTCCCAGTTACAGGGACAAAGTGACATGCTCGTATTTCACAGATCTTGGCATACAGAGAGCAGACAGATGGATAAGAGTTTATTGTAAGCAAGCACTGGCTGTGTGTGAGCTCAGCACTGAAAGACCCTTGATAGATATGCCCTAGTGGTGTCTTTGTTCAGCTACGAAGGAAGGTAAGCAGAAGTGCATTGTGGTTAAATACCATCTGTGCTTGGGATTAGCAGTGGGAACTTTTAAAGAAGGCATTATGGGTCAGCACTTGCCATGCCTTGGCTATGCCATGATGAATAATGAGAAGAAGTGTACTGTTTGAAGGCACTGAGTGTATACAGGATTCAGAACAGGAAATGTGAGTGCATGTCGATAAGCACCGACCATATCTTGGATACATTGGCAAATGTTGAGTAGGAATACATTATTGGGCAACATTGGATAGGTATTCATTTAGCAGTTTAGAATTGTGGTTTCAGTAGCATTGAGCATTCAAGCTAAAACGATTGCAAAGCAGCTCTACCCCAACATAGCCTACCACAGACATGTAGTGGGTATTTGTAGTAATGATAGGCATTTCCAGTCAGCACAACCAAGCATAATTAGGCTAAGATGGCTGATACTTGGGGAATGCACATAAGGAGTGGTCATATGCTAGCTGAACCTGCTGAGTTCATCTCTGTCTAGTACTTGATGGACTAGAGAGAGTTTTGATCTCCTGTGGATTCAGTCTTTTTCCTATTGCTGTGTGCATGTCATTGTCAGCCTGTGCTTACTGCATTTTCTTCTTTATGAAGTTTATTTTGTGATGTTAAACTTTGTTAAACTCCATTGGATTTCCCACAGATCAAGATGGGGCCGAGCCCAGTGGTAACTCTATTGCAGCAATGAATTTACTTCGAGCTGCAGCTTACACAAAAAATTCGGATTGGGTAAAGAAGGCTGAGAAACTTTTGACTGCATTCTCTGAGCGGTTACTGAAGATCCCTGTGTCCCTGCCAGAGATGGCACGAGCGCTAGTGGCATGTAACCAGACCCTTAAACAGGTATGGAGTTAAAATATGCTGAATTTATTACATGGGTGACTTGCTAAACCCTTAAGCATAGGCAGCTGCGCTTCTTCTAACCACTCCTTGTTGTTCCTTATATCTGTATCTCCAGCTCTAGGACTGTGTCTTCTATTAACATCTGCAGCATCTTCCATACATAACTGTCCAGCTTTTGAAAGGTGGCCTTCTGCATTCATATTATCGCCTTTCAAATTATTGCAGGCTAAGCAAAATGTGAATAAACTGGTCTTCTGTTTTATTCTAATTTTAAAACCAAGCAAGAAGGGAGAAGACTCAAAGAAAAAATGAACCTGCCCCATTGAGACTGCCAGTCAATGAGCTTCAAAAATGTCTTGCTTCAGCTCAACACTCATTTATTTTTTGTAGCATTGGATCTTTCATAGATTTACATGTTTGAATCATTCCCCCGTCGTCGAGTTGGGAGGCCCTCTGTAACTTTAAAATAGCAGCACAAGGCATTGCCTGCCTGAAAGGCCTTATAACAGTGCCACTTTGTTAGTCCAGCTACATCATTGTAAAAGACCCAAACTCCATGGCACTACTGGGGTACACTGAGGACACTGAACCTGCTTATAGGAAATACACAGCGCTGGGACTATTATTGGCTAAATGTAGAGTGGTCTGTAGATGGAGTAGGGACAGGGCTCCCAAATTTAAGGAGTGGCTCCAGGACCTTATATTGTGTCAAGAACAATCCATGGTATATGGAGAACTTCTCACGCTTACTTCTAGGCCGAAGGACATATGGAACCTATTGCGAATGTATCCTCTGGCCAACCCACCACCGACCCCGGATGCGGAAACCGCAAGGCCTATGTGAAGGGGAAGTGGGACCATTTCTGTGTGATGAGGGTGAGACCACTTGCGGTCATGGAGGTGCACATAACGGCTACTGTAATGTTTGGATGATAGAGGTATTGTGGCGGTAACGGACAATGGCACCCTGGGAAGGGAATAAAAAGAGAGAATGCAATCAAAGCCTGAACTGATGACTAATAGATTCCAAGCTCTTCCAGATGTCTGCTATTATATGACTTGTAATGCACGAAAACTGATCAACATGCAATGATGTAGATGCGTAATCTTCTGTTTATGTACCTAAAACTTCAATAAAAAAAATTACAAAAAAAGAAAAAGACCCAAACTCCAGCCAATGAGGTGAGATATGGTGCTCTAAGCCTCACTCCTCCCAGAAGCCATCTCACCTCATGACTGCATTTCATGGGGGGAGTAAGTCCCAGAGCTTGGCCTTGGGTCAGATAAATCATGCTTACTTTAGATATCCCACTAAAATCCTTCCTAGGGCAGTGAAACGAGGCGGCATCTCTGGCCCTTGGACATTTCCAGCCTGAACAGGCCCAAACAGGCAATTATCCTTGTCCTTTCCTTCCTTAGCCACGATACCCAGATGAGACACCCAGGGAAAGGGCTTGTAAAGGCTGGTGGTGAGGTGACAAGACCCTCTCTCAGCCTCTTAGGATCAGCTGCAGGCCCAGCCAAGTGGTTGCCCAGCAAACACCAAATGAGTGCACCTGGAGTAGGGGATCTGTTCAGCTTACTAATCCATAAGCGGGTCTGAGAGAGCAGATAGGAAGAGGGAAATGGCGGAGAGAGGAGAAAGCTGAAACTAGCAGCAGTAAAGGTCGGTTGATAGCAGGTTGAATCACACAAATTCGCAAACTTATACAATTAACACAAGCATGGTTTGTCATCAAAAATGCACTTTGATCATAGTTAAAAGAGTACATAGCTATTGAGCTGATAAGCACAAATCAATTAGTCAACAGGTACCTGAGAGTGGAAAAAGCAAGGGGGAGAAAAACAGGAGGGTAGCAAACAGAGGCTGTTAAAAGGGGGAAAGCACAGCAAAGAAGGGGAGCTTCAACAGCAACTAAAGCGGCCTTATCAGCCTTGGAAGTCATTGAAAGGAAAGGAAGTACATCAGATGTTCGTAGCTGCCAGAAAGCCATCTGCCAGACATTGACTCCTTGTTAGAAATTGGATTTCTGGTTGGCTAGGTTATGCACCTAACCCAGGCAGACCCCACCACTGTAGTCAGGGCAAGTTAATTACACACCAAAGATAACCTGTGATCACCCTCTGATAGCTTGGCGCAGAGCATCAGAGACAATGTGTGAAGCGTTTGTGCAACACACACAGAAACACAATGAATACTCCACAAAAGAGACTTCACACAAGATTAAATAAAAATATAGTATATTGTACATAACATAGACCAAAACGACATAATCATAAATACTATGCATATTATGCAAATACTGAGATAGTACTTGTAATCCTGGACAATCAAGAATCAAAACGACATCCATAATATTGGTGCATGGAATGCCAGTTTGGTTAGAGGGAAGACCCAAAAATCACCATATATTACCATAAGTACATGGATCGCAAAATATCACCATAAGCATAGGGTTTTAGCACACATGCATTCCTACTACACTTTATATGGTCATTAGACATCCCCCGTAGGGCACAGCAGCACCTGCGCGCCTACTAGTTGTATTACGGTAATATCTCCTCCTTAGCAATGTTTTTCTAAATCAGCAAGTTCCTGATCGGAGGGGGCCTCCGTTGAGGACTCACCCCGTAATGCACACTCAATGAACAAGTGCCACCCCAGGACTCCCACATACTGCAGAGGGTAGTGGGGAGACCTCATTGCATCCCCCGCTGGCAGAGAAGGCAAATGCTGCTGCCTGCGAGCGCACGGTGCATCCCAAAACCACTCTGTGGCGTCCTTTGCAAACACAGAGCCGCCCAACTTCAGGGACAGCTCGGTCCGATTATCAAGCAGGCAAAACTTGTGCAGTCGGTTGCGATGAGCGCAGCCCAGTTTCTAAAATCCCGCTGGCCTTATTCTCCGTGAAGTAATACCATTGAAGGCTCATTAAGCTGTAAGGTCCCACACCGGTGGTTGGAGCCTAGCACACCGCACGGCTCAGGTGGGCGGAGATGGCTTACGAGCCGTGTCTTCAGACATGCCCCTGATCACCCTGGTATCGCGTCTTGGCCGGCTTGCGCTTATGGCGGTGGTATGTTTGCAAGGAGTCGGGTTCCTCGACATGGCACTCCCGCCTCACTACCACTCTGCAGTAAATAAGGAGCGCTCAGCACGCGCTGCTGTTTCCTGGGGCAAAGCGCTCCACACGCGCTTCTCTGCAACCAGCACTCAGCATGCGCTTATGGAAATGATGGTGATGGCCAGACTCACGACTCCCACGACCGATTGTTGGGCGGTCTAATGGAATCCTTATGAATCCCTAAAACTCCCCACAAGAACAGGAAGGGAGCAATCCAACCAGTCCCTACAGAGCATTGTGGCACACAGAGCAAATAAGTAGACAGCTGGCCAGCACATAAGGCAGGATGCAAAGTGGTAGTCCCTCCTGCAGACCAACAGCCAGCAGGCCAACACAGCAAAGCAAACAGTCCCAATGGTGGTACCTCCTGGCAGCACAGCAGTCCCCTGGCAATGTGCAGCATGTAGAGCCAGCAGCACCTGCTTACAAGTCCACGCAGGGTCTAAAAACATGGGGTCAGAGCCCCTGTACTTATACTCAGAATTGTCTTTGATGAAGTGGTGACTTCAAAGGAACCCTTTCAAGTGTACAACAATCCCTTTCAACCCAGCCCTGACTCCAGACGATCAGTAGGGGGCAAATCAGCCCTTTGTGTGAGGGGAGGTGTTAGAAATGGGTGTCTCAAGTTGGAAATGTTCAAGTAGGGACCCTTCTTCCTAGTCAGGGTAAGGGAATTACACTCCTAAAATAACCCCTGCTCACCCCCTTGGTAGCTTGGCACGAACAGTCAGGCATTTCTCAGAGGCAGTGTGAAAGGCGTTTGCACATAACCAACAGTAATACAGTGAAAGCACTACAAAAGGACACCACACCAGTTTAGAAAAATATCCAATATTTTTATATACCCAAAACAAGACCAAAAATATAAGAGTCCAACGTACAGTACTTAAAAATATATACTTTGCAAGATATCCTTTAAGATTGCAGATATATCTCAAAAACACAGTTCTTCCAAGTCCGTAGCTCCGTCCGGGCTACCGTGATACCCAGAACAACAGAATCCAACAGTTCCTTCTGACCACGTCGGTCGGGGGTGTCGGCAGACTCGTAAACAGTACCTTTTGCGTTGCGGCCATCACACTGGTGCGTGGCAACTGTTGCGGTTGCAATGTGAAGTGAAGCCGTGCAGCGTGCGGAGCCCTCAAGGCGCGGTGCAGGCAGCGGCTCGGTGACGGTCGTCCAGTCGTCACGGTGCAAGCGACAGAGCTGGTTAGCGGGAGCTGGCGTCGGTTGGCCCAGACTACGGTATGGGATGAGGCGGTGCATCGTGAAACTTACGAGCGGGGCCCCCAGCCACGATGCGGTCACGGGTGTCAAAGTCATCAGGCTGCGACGGCGTCGGTGAGACCATGGCAGCGAAGTGAAGTGAGGCAGTGCGGAGTGCGGTGCTCACAGGTCACGGTGCAAGCAGCGGTTCGGTGGCAGCAGCGGCAGTCGTCATCGTCTGTGAGACCAGGGTTTGTGGTGCGAGATGCGGCAGTACCTTCAGGACACGGAGTCAGCGACGGAGTCGGTGATGGAGTCGGTTGCTTTCCCCTTCTCTGTGGCAACTGAAACAACGGTTCCAGAAGCGGTACCCCAAAGTTGGTGAAGTCTTTACAGTCCCTGAGACTTCAGAACAGGAGGCAAGCTCTACTTCAAGCCCTTGGAGATACTCAGCACAAGTAAAGAAAGTTCAGTCCAGTCGTTTCACTGCCTGAAGCAGCAACTGCAGGCCAACCCAACAAAGCAACAACACAGCAAAGGGGCAGTACTCCTCCTGGCAGCTCTTCCAGCTTTTCTTCTTGGCAGGTTCCTTGATTCCAGCGAGTTCTCTGAAATGTTTTATCTCCCTGAGACTTTTAACAGGAGGCAAGCTCTACTTCAAGCCCTCAGAGAAAACTCTAACAGTAGGATGATGAAAGTACAATCCAGTCCTTTCCCTGCCCAAGACAGAAGCAGCAAGCAGCAGGCCAACACTGCAGAGCACGCAGCAAAGTGGCAGTTCCCTCTGACAGCTTTTCCAGCTCTTCTTCCTGGCAGGCTCCTTAGTTCAGTAGTCTGGGCCCCAATATTTATACAGCAAATTCCTTTGTTCTCTTGGTGCAGAGAGGCTCTGTGCTCATCCAAAACCAGTTCTGTCCTCTCTGGTCGAGCTTCCCGGCAGGAGGTGGAGACAGCATTGTCCAAGGCAGACAGGGCCTATTCAGGTGCGAGAGAAATCTCCTCCCACCACTCTAAATGCAGACCAGGCCTATTCAGGTGCTGGTGAAAACTCCTCCCACTACTCTGAATGCAGCCCAGGTCTATCCAGCCCAGCCCTGACTCATTCAGGAAAGGCAGGACACATGTCACCCCTGTGGCTGTCTAAGAGAAGGCACATCCCCAGCCCCTGTCACTCCAAAGCCAGACAGTCAATCCACAAACCAGCAGAGGCACACAAGCAAGAAAATACCCACTTTCTAAAAGTGGTATTTTCAAACACACAATATAAAAATCATCTTTACTAAAAGATGCATTTTTATATTCTGAGTTCAGGCATACTAAACTCCATCTTTCTATCTTGTCCCAATGGGAAGTTATATTTATAAGATGTTATAAGTAAACTCACATTCTATCATTAGGGACAGACAGCCTTTCAAAAGTGAAAAAATGAAATACACTGTATTTCACTATCAGGACATGTCACACACCTCAGTACATGTCCTACCTTTCACATACACTGCACCCTGCCCATGGGGCGACCTTACATGTAAGAAAAGGGAAGGTTAGGGCCTGGCAAGTGGGTGCACTTGCCAGGTCGACATGGCAGTACCAAACCGTGCACAGACACTGCAGTGGAAGGTCTGAGTTACATTTAGAGGCTGCTCATGCGGGTGGCACAATGAGTGCTGCAGGCCCTCCAGCAGCATTTGATTTACAGGCCTTGGGCACACACAGTGCACTGTACTAAGGACTTACCAGTAAATTAAATATGCCAATCATAGAATCACCAATCCATAAACACAATTTACAGGGAGAGCATATGCACTTTAGAACTGAATAGCAGTGGTAAAGTGCCCAGAGTCCAAAAACCAACAAAAACATGGTCAAAAACAAGAGGCCAAAAAGCAAAAAGTCTGGGGGTAGACCCGCTGAAAAAGCCAAGTCTAACAGGAGGATACAACCTATACAAATGTAAAGTGTGAACCCTCTGCCCAGGAAAACCATCAGTATGCAAATGAATGCAGATGTACCCCTGTTACACCCAGCCCTTCCTGTGTAGTGACTGTCTGGAAAGTACGCACCAAGTGTAGCTGTCACCCAGCCCTGGAAGTGTATTGGAGTCAGATAGTAAAGCACAAAGAGTCATAAGCACAGAGGAATGCCCACATTCTAAAAGTAGCAAAACCAAAGCGGATGATGGACGGAGTGTTGAACATTGCAAGCACTCACCCCCAGTCAGCTGATCTGGGTTTAATCCATCATCATTCTTTAGCTCACTCCACCGCCCCAGTTCAGACATGGCCATATGCAAATCAGTCTGACCCTGTGCCTCATGGGAACAGTCCAGCCCGAACTGCCAAGCCATGTCTTCCCTGGACCGGAAACAAGCATCCTAGGACCGGTTTCTGGCATTCCAGCCGTCATCAGCCAGGCTTGCTTGAATCCAGTGGCAAAGTGAGCAAGGGACCCACGTCTGGGCATACCCCCGCCAACTTAGGGCGAACAAAGCGATACAAAAGGGGACGATGGACGGAGCGTTTGAGCTAATCAAACACTCACCCCCAGTCAACTGATCTGGGTTTAATCCATCATCATTCTTTAGCTCACTCCACCACCCCAGTTCAGACATGGCCATATGCAAATCAGTCTGACCCTGTGCCTCATGGGAACAGTCCAGCCCGAACTGCCAGGCCATGTCTTCCCTGGACCGGAAACAAGCATCCTGGGACCGGTTTCTGGCTTACAGCCGTCATCAGCCAGGCTATCTTGAATCCAGTGGCAAAGTGAGCAAGGGACCCACGTCTGGGCATACCCTGCCAACTTAGGGCGAACATAGCAAAACCAAAGGGGATGATGGACGGAGTGTTGAACATTGCAAGCACTCACCCCCAGTCGACTGATCTGGGTTTAATCCATCATCATTCTTTAGCTCACTCCACCACCCCAGTTCAGACATGGCCATATGCAAATCAGTCTGACCCTGTGCCTCATGGGAACAGTCCAGCCCGAACTGCCAAGCCATGTCTTCCCTGGACCGGAAACAAGCATCCTGGGACCGGTTTCTGGCTTACAGCCGTCATCAGCCAGGCTATCTTGAATCGAGTGGCAAAGTGAGCAAGGGACCCACGTCTGGGCATACCCTGCCAACTTAGAGGCGAACATAGCAAAACCAAAGGGGATGATGGACGGAGTGTTGAACATTGCAAGCACTCACCCCCAGTCAACTGATCTGGGTTTAATCCATCATCATTCTTTAGCTCACTCCACCACCCCAGTTCAGACATGGCCATATGCAAATCAGTCTGACCCTGTGCCTCATGGGAACAGTCCAGCCGAACTGCCAAGCCATGTCTTCCCTGGACCGGAAACAAGCATCCTGGGACCGGTTTCTGGCTTACAGCCGTCACCAGCCAGGCTATCTTGAATCCAGTGGCAAAGTGAGCAAGGGACCCACGTCAGGGCATACCCTGCCAACTTATGGCGAACATAGCAAAACCAAAGGGGATGATGGACGGAGTGTTGAACATTGCAAGCACTCACCCCCAGTCAACTGATCTGGGTTTAATCCATCATCATTCTTTAGCTCACTCCACCACCCCAGTTCAGACATGGCCATATGCAAATCAGTCTGACCTGTGCCTCATGGGAACAGTCCAGCCCGAACTGCCAAGCCATGTCTTCCCTGGACCGGAAACAAGCATTCTGGGACCGGTTTCTGGCTTACAGCCATCATCAGCCAGGCTATCTTGAATCCAGTGGCAAAGTGAGCAAGGGACCCACGTCTGGGCATACCCTGCCAACTTAGGGCGAACATAGCAAAACCAAAGGGGATGATGGACGGAGTGTTGAACATTGCAAGCACTCACCCCCAGTCAACTGATCTGGGTTTAATCCATCATCATTCTTTAGCTCACTCCACCACCCCAGTTCAGACATGGCCATATGCCAATCAGTCTGACCCTGTGCCTCATGGGAACAGTCCAGCCCGAACTGCCAAGCCATGTCTTCCCTGGACCGGAAGCAAGCATCCTGGGACCAGTTTCTGGCCAACAGCCGTCATCAGCCAGGCTAGCTTGAATCCATCCGGGGATGCCAAGTACTGCGGAAGAGGAAGGGTACAGTCCGCAGTCTGGTCGCCGTGTCATTGGTCATCAAACAGGATATAGCAAAACCAAAGGGGATGATGGACGGAGTGTTGAACATTGCAAGCACTCACCCCCAGTCAACTGATCTGAGTTTAATCTATCATCATTCTTTAGCTCACTCCGCCACCCCAGTTCAGACATGGCCATATGCCAATCAGTCTGACCCTGTGCCTCATGGGAACAGTCCAGCCCGAACTGCCAAGCCATGTCTTCCCTGGACCGGAAACAAGCATCCTGGGACCGGTTTCTGGCCAACAGCCGTCATCAGCCAGGCTAGCTTGAATCCAGTGGCAAAGTGAGCAAGGGACCCACGTCTGGGCATACCCTGCCAACTTAGCCAAATTAGTTCGGGCTGGACTGTTCCCATGAGGCACAGGGTTAGACTGATTTGCATATGGCCATGTCTGAACTGGGGTGGCGGAGTGAGCTAAAGAATGATGGTGGATTAAACCCAGATCAGTTGACTGGGGGTGAGTGTTTGACTTGCTCAAGCGCTCCGTCCATCATCCCCTTTGGTATCGCTTTGTTCGCCCTAAGTTGGCATGGTATGCCCAGACGTGGGTCCCTTGCTCACTTTGCCACTGGATTCAAGCTAGCCTGGCTGATGACGGCTGAATAGCCAGAAACCGGTCCCAGGATGCTTGTTTCCGGTCCAGGGAAGACATGGCTTGGCAGTTCGGGCTGGACTGTTCCCATGAGGAACAGGGTCAGACTGATTTGCATATGGCCATGTCTGAACTGGGGTGGTGGAGTGAGCTAAAGAATGATGATGGATTAAACCCAGATCAGTTGACTGGGGTGAGTGTTTGATTTGCTCAAGCGCTCCGTCCATCATCCCCTTTGTTATTGCTTTGTTCGCCCTAAGTTGGCAGGGTATGCCCAGACGTGGGTCCCTTGCTCGCTTTGCCACTGGATTCAACCTAGCCTGGCTGATGACGGCTGAATAGCCAGAAACCGGTCCCAGGATGCTTGTTTCCGGTCCAGGGAAGTCATGGCTTGGCAGTTCGGGCTGGACTGTTCCCATGAGGCACAGGGTCAGACTGATTTGCATATGGGCATGTCTGAACTGGGGTGGTGGAGTGAGCTAAAGAATGATGATGGATTAAACCCAGATCAGTTGACTGGGAGTGAGTGCTTGCAATGTTCAACACTCCGTCCATCATCCCCTTTGGTTTTGCTATGTTCTCCCTAAGTTGGCAGGGTATGCCCAGACGTGGGTCCCTTGCTCACTTTGCCACTGGATTCAAGGTAGCCTGGCTGATGATGGCTGAATAGCCAGAAGCCGGTCCCAGGATGCTTGTTTCCGGTCCAGGAAGACATGGCTGGCAGTTCGGGCTGGACTGTTCCCATGAGGCCCAGGGTCAGACTGATTGCATATGGCCATGTCTGAACTGGGGTGGTGGAGTGAGCTAAAGAATGATGATGGATTAAACCCAGATCAGTTGACTGGGGGTGAGTGTTTGATTTGCTCAAGCGCTCCGTCCATCATCCCCTTTGGTATCAGCTTTGTTACGCCCTAAGTTGGCAGGGTATGCCCAGGCGTGGGTCCCTTGCTCACTTTGCCACTGGATTCAAGCTAGCCTGGCTGATGATAGCTGAATAGCCAGAAACCGGTCCCAGGATGCTTGTTTCTGTTCCAGGGAAGACATGGCTTGGCAGTTCGGGCTGGACTGTTCCCATGAGGCACAGGGTCAGACTGATTTGCATATGGCCATGTCTGAACTGGGGTGGTGGAGTGAGCTAAAGAATGATGATGGATTAAACCCAGATCAGTTGACTGGGGGTGAGTGTTTGATTTGCTCAAGCGCTCCGTTCATCATCCCCTTTGGTATAGCTTTGTTCGCCCTAAGTTGGCAGGGTATGCCCAGACGTGGGTCCCTTGCTCACTTTGCCACTGGATTCAAGCTAGCCTGGCTGATGACGGCTGAATAGCCAGAAACCGGTCCCAGGATGCTTGTTTCCGGTCCAGGGAAGACATGGCTTGGCAGTTCGGGCTGGACTGTTCCCATGAGGCACAGGGTCAGACTGATTTGCATATGGCCATGTCTGAACTGGGGTGGTGGAGTGAGCTAAAGAATGATGATGGATTAAACCCAGATCAGTTGACTGGGGGTGAGTGTTTGATTTGCTCAAGCGCTCCGTCCATCATCCCCTTTGGTATCGCACATTCTAAAAGTGGCATTTCTAAAATAGTAATATAAAATCCAACTACACCATTAAGTAGTATTTATCACTACTATTCTAAACATACTAAACATGGGCCACTCCTTACTGATCAGGAATTACCACTTAAAAGTATAGAAGGGGATTCATAATGATAGCCCATGAGAGGAGTAGGCCTCACAGCTGTGAAAAAAACAAAATATATTGTTTGTAACTACCAGGACACGCCACACATAAAGGCACATGTCCTACCTTTTACCTACACAGCACCCTGCACATAGGGCTACCTAAGCCCTACCTTAGGGGGTGACCTATGTGTAATAAAAGGGGAGTTTAAGGCTTGGCAAGTGGTTCTAAATGCCAAGTCAAAGTGGCAGTAAACTGCGCAAACAGGCCCTTCTGTGGCAGGCCAGAGACAGGTTTGAAAGTCTACTGTGGGTGACACAAGCACATCTGCAGGCCCACAAATAGCATTTAATTTACAGGTGCTGGGTATATGGTATACCACTATACAAGGGACTTGCAAGTAAATTAAATATGTCAAACAAGTGTAAACCAATCATACCATGTTTAGAGGAGAGAGCACATGCACTTTAGCACTGGTTAGCAGTGGTAAAGTGCCCAGAGTCTTAAAGACAACAAAAAGAAGGGCAGAAAAGTTGGCGGAGGAAGGCAAAACGTTTGGAGATAACCCTGCAAAAAGGGCAAAGTCAACACTCCTCCCTTGCTACTCCTTTGTTTTTTGCACTCTAGTAGGGGAAAGTATCAATAATATTCTGGAAGAATGGAAGAATGTCACAAAATAGTGATGGGAGCTTCATATGGTGCAGCATGGCTATTCTCTGAGGTTTGGATGTTCCCCTCCAGCCATAAATCCAAAGAAGTCTTCTGAATACCATTGAGAGCTGCTTCAACAATAGGTCAGGATCTCTCTGGATACGAAAGCTGTGCAGAAGTTTCCTTATTTCCAAAAAGAAACAGAAATGTATTCCTGTTAATTTCAGATTCAAAAGAAAGGTAAATTGCAAGAATTCAGGCACATTTTTGATCTAAAAATGGCAAACAAATACATTAAGAAGGTAAAAGTTTGAATGTTGTCCCTCCATCAGCATCACCAAGAGGAGTGGATGTGTAACATAAATGACTGAGGTTTATGGTGTAGGCATCAAACATTGCTCAAGTCCGCACCAAAAACTTTAAGTGCAGGGCGGTGGTAACTGCACACCTCAGAAAGAAAATAATTTTTGAATAATTTTACTTGGATGATTGAGAGGAAAGACTTCCTTCTATCCATCTGAAGTGCTGCACTTTTCTAAAGACATTGCATTTAAAATCCATTCCGATTTCATCTCAGCTGGGATCTATTGCATCATACATTTCCTTCTTCCACATGTACGACTGAATATGAGACTGCTTCACCAGTGTCTGAAGGACCAAAAGTGCCAATATTCAGCCAGCTGGGAAGACAGGTTTACTTTCACTGATGCTGCAGCCCAAGCTCTTCCTCAATGGTTCTGATTGGAGAACCTTCTACAGGTTTTTCCATTTCATCAGGATGTTATATTACAGACTACAATAACAGATAGCTCCCTTTTGGGATAGGGCGCACACATGGATCCCCTACAAGTACAAGGCACATGGTCAAAAAACAACAAGCTTTTAGAGTTGGGGAGAGTCTACATGGCTCTCAAGTTGCTTCTTCTAGCGAGTAAGTGGAATATTATTGATTCAGATGGACATCACAATAATAATGCACTATCTAAATAAGCAGGGACAGGCTTGATCCTGAGTTCTGGCACTCAAAGCTCAGGGGATAAGAAATTGTGTAATACCAGGAATTTCCACATTACAGCAACACGTATTTGAGGAATTTAGATCTTAGAAGCAGAATTTTTACAAGAAAATCATGAGTGGGTAATAAATTACTTAGAGCTGCAGGACATCTTTTATGAATGGGAATTTCTCCAGATCTGTACACAAACGCAGGAATAAAGTCCCAAACTATGCCTCCAAGTTTTGCCAGCCGGGCACATTAGGGAATGCCCTTTTGATAGACTGGTTGAGGAAGTTTGTGCATGCATTTCCACCACCACCGCTGATTTCAACTGTCATCCTCAAGCTGACAAGTTGTGGCTGATACTGATAGCCCGGTAATGGGCACATCACTGGTGGTCCACTAACCTTCTACATCTCTGAGTACCCACACAAGAGACTCCTGTTCAGTTCAGATCTTCTGATCAATTGGAGGGGCTAAATCCTCCACCCCAACATTTCATCACTGAACATGACAACCTGGCTTCTGAACACTTGCAGTATGGACAATAAAATCTTTCAAATGATAGCATGGGAATTTAATAGAGGTTAGACACCCATCTACCAGGATGTCATACACTTTTAAATGGAAGAGATTCTGCATCTGGTGCGTCCAGAATAATATTGACCCATCAAATGCCAGGAGGAGCTGGTACTCCATTAGCCTCTCTACTTGCTGAAAGCTGGGCTGCAGTTTTGTTTGATAAAGGAGCATCTTGAGGACGTTATTGCTGTTAGAAAATACCCATAACAAGCCTATTTTTCAGAGAGGATGTAGTTTAAATATTTTTGAGAAAAGAGCAACATTTTTTCTTCGTCTATAGACACCTTCTACTCCACTGGAGCTTTAATATATTGCTCTCAAAATGTATGCGCCGCTTGTTTGACCTGATTATTAGATCTATGATTGAACATATATCTTGCAAAGCAGCTTTCCTTGAAGGCATCTCTTCTGCCCATAGGGTTGATGAAGTTAAGTCAATGTGCTGTAATGAACCGTATAAGGTTTCCGTAAAAGTAAAGTTCTCATGAGAACTTATCTGAGCTCCCTCCCAAAGGTAGTGTTAGGCATCCATATCAATTTATATCCCTTCCAACATTTTTTTTAAATCTCTCTTGTCCAACAGAGAGGTATTTACATTTGTTGGATATTAAAAGGATCCTCTGCAGATAAAAACAGACGTTGAACAATAAAAATATCTTGTTGTCAAATATGGGGCTGTTCATAATGGTTTACTCACTTCAAAACAGTCTATTTATAGATTGTATGTTTCTTTTATTGTATGTTATTGTAAAGCTGACAAACCTTTGTGTGGTAAGCAAAGAACCCATTGTACAAGGGGTAAAGCAGTTACTTCTGCATTACCAAGGAACATGTCATAATTGGGATATCTAAAGTGGCTACTTGGAGGGGCATACATACCTTTACAGACATTATCTTGATTCAGATTCCAGGGCAGACGACTAACTGGGCTGAGCTTCTTCATGTAATATTTTTGGGTAGAGTGGTTTCTCTTTGTTTGTCTCTGTTTACGCCCTAATAGGAATGGGCTTAATACTCTATACAGTGCACATTACTATCAATGAAGATCCCATAGTGGAGAAGGAATAGTTTCTTACCTGTAATCCTAGTTATCCTCCAGGGGAGTATTAAGTCATAAGCAACCCTACCTCCTTTCCTGAGCAAAGACGTGGAAATAAACTACTACTTTCTTAGGATCCTTAATTCCTGTAAAAATGAGAACTCACTGAATTGTCATTGGTATGGTCTAAAGGGATACTGATATAGTGGTATTCCTTAAGCAAGCAGTGCCAGTGTCCTGCATCTGTATGCTGAAGTGACAGAGTTCACGCTATCGCAAAGTTCCACTTAACTTCGGAACAGCCAGTCCAAGTTCTGCGTAATCATCGCGCTGCACCAAAAGATCGAATTACTAAACAGTACTGCATTTCCCAAAAATACGTGAAGTCATATAAAGCACGCCACAGGTGCACTTATCTTTTTCTAGAAAATGGTAAAAGCCGTGAAGCCACATTGAGCATGCTGCTGGAGAGCCTCATAATGAACAACATGAAGTTCTTAAAGCACACGAAGCACTAAAATAGTTCAAATAAAAGAAACTCTTGACCCATAAGCCAAGGCCCAGAATACACCGAGTCAATTTGCCCTGAAGAAAATCCCTTGATAAAACAGGGATTGGAAACACGTCTGCACCTTTCTTTTAGACACTGTGAGGGTAGCTTATGTAATGTAGCCCCAAAGGCAAGATAGGGATTATCATTTGAAAATATATCCCACATAGTCCTAGAGCTCAGCCCCATGGTTTAGGAACTCCAACTAAGTCAGTGAAAATAGTTCCTTTGTATAGAGTTCCTATGAGATATGAACCTTGACAAATTGTGGTGTAATGTGATTATTGCACTGTTTAAATTCATGTGATTTATGTACTTTTTCAGTGAAATATTTGTTCTCTCTTTATGTAATGATTGATTATGAGCACTAAGTGTATCGTTTTATGTTTTTGTATGTATTTGAATGTTTAAAACAATCTCAAAAAAATGTTTAATCATTGGCAATGAGATAGCCAGGACCAAGACAAAGTATTTTCATTGGTCCTTAATCTGCTAAATAAATAGCAGGAACAGAAATAAGGTGGTCAGATCTTCTTTTTCCAAAAATATTTTCCACGCCCTATCTGGCCATCAAAATCGGGCGTAACCCCTGACCATTAGACTATTAGCGCTGGAGTTTCCCGCGAGGGTCACGCAACTAAATTTGCACATACAAACTAATCCTGATTCAAAAATCCAACAGGTAGGCCCACAATCCTCCATGTAAATCGGAGCATGGCAGAAAAAGATACACTTTCTTTTTCTGAATCCCATATTCAAAATGTAATTTCTACACCTTCCCCCTTCTCGTCAATAACATTAAGCTCTACAGCTAAACAGCATAACAAATCTGAAAAACTTATCTGGCTACATAAAAACACATCCGTACTGAGCTCCATGGCCACTTCATGTTAGAACATCTCAAAGCTGGCACCATACCGTGGAGCCTGCAAATCAAAAACATTCCTGTAATATTTACTGAAGATCCTGAGTACAAAAAGGGTTTTAGTTTTATTAGCACTAAGTGTAGTCGCGACCTCATGGTCCATACCATAGAGACTGCATAACGCTTGTGTCAGAAAGAGGTGGAAGAATTAGACAATTTGATTCAAGCAATTCATAATAACCATACTGTAACGGAAGCCAAAGCTTTACTGGAAAAAATAGATAAAGAGATACAAACGTTCAAGGACAACACAATAAATTTCAAGACAACTAAATCTGAGAAGGATTCTAAAACTTTCAAGATCGAGACCGTGTATCCTTACTTAAAAGAGGATTACTATACCAAGGTAGAATCGCGTAGAGCATTATCAGAGTACCAAGGTCGGTCCAGAAATAGATTCACAACATTCTCTGAATCTTCATCATCTGACTCAACAGGAGAATTGGATCCCAGAGAAGGAACCTCCAAAAGACAGAGCTCTTTTTTAGAGAAGGGCGAGCAAAGAAACAGAGTAAGGTTCAAGCAACAACAACCATGAGAAATGACGACCCGCAGAAACTTCTACAAAACATGAATAAGACCTCTATAATAAATCTCTCAACACGACACTTGACTGAACCACAAGAATCCGTTTTAAATTTGGGAGTGAAATTTGTCCCGAACCAATGTACCGATTTTACAAGTCTTAAAATAGAAGCACTACAATTCATCCGCAAGATCAAGCTAAGGGTATTTTTCCATGGAAAAGATAACAAAGAAATCAATGAACCATCCGGATTAACCAAGAAATCTTCTTTTGTTCCACCACCTCAGAGTTTACCTAAACAAATATTTGCCTTTGAACAGGCAGTCTTGTCCTCAATTGGCCAATTGGAAAACAAAAAGCAATATATCAAAAGAAATATTTCTCAAGAGCAACAGGAAGCCATTCAAGAATTACAAAAAGATGATTCCATAATCATAAAGCCGGCAGACAAGGGCGGAGCCCTGGTCATTTGGCCTAAAGACATGTACATGGCAGAAGCCAAGAGCCAGATTCTTAATAATGAATGGTACCGGCAATTAAAGGAAGATCCAACACGACAGATTCAAGCTGAGATTACAGCAATTTTAAAATCTGGATTGGATGAGGGCATACTGGGTCCAAAGGAATTCGAATTTATGAACAAAGTCATCCACGAGTTCCAGTAATTTATTTTTTACCCAAAATACATAAGTGTCTCAAATCACCGCCGGGCAGACCTATTGTTTCTGGCTGCGATTCAGCGATAGAGCCTGTTGCCAAATATGTAGACGTTTTCTTAAAAGAATTCATTCAGCAAGTACCATCGTATATGCGGGATACAATGGATTTCATCACTAAAATTGAAGACCATCCATTTGACAGTGAGTTCCAGTGGATGGTAACATTAGATGTTATCTCCCTATATACCCAAATACCACAGGAGGAAGCCCTACAGACTATGGAGCACTATTTGGAAACCAGGAATAGGCCTCACAGAGTACCCACAGAATTCATATTGTAGCTTTCAGAAATAGCTCTCAAGAGAAACTATTTCAAATTTGATGAGACATATTTCATGCAGATAAAAGGGACCACGATGGGATGTCCCTTCGCCCCAGAAATGGCGGTCCTGTTTATGGCCTGTTTTGAGGACATGTTCATTCATAATAACAATCCCTTTGAAAGACATATACAACAGTGGTATAGATACATAGATGATGTGTGGTGCCTCTGGAATGGTACAGAGGAACAGCTACAATCATTTTTTGAATGGCTGAATAACCGTCATCATGATATTAAATTTAGCATGAACAAAAGTAAGACCAACTTGACTTTTTTAGATGTGGAAGTAATACCTGATGAACACAAATTAATGACTACACTTTACTGCAAACCCACTTATCGAAACACAATCTTACATTATCAAAGCTCTCATCCAAGAAGCTTAAGAGATAATCTCCCATATGGGCAACTGTTGCGCATACGACGCAATTGTTCAAGAAAAGAAGACTTCATGATACATGCGGAAGCATAATGTGATCAACTCAAAGAGAGAGGTTACCCACACAAATTGTTGAAACATGCAACGAAACGGGCTTGGTAGACACCAAGGGAAGATCTATTAAAGAAAACCATCAAAAAACCTCTTGAAAAACTCGTTTGTGTAACAACGTTTGGCCCTCATACAAACAAGTATCGCCAGTTAATCTTTAATAAATGCCACCTTCTTTCCGTACTGGAATGCCCATTAGAAAGACCCTTGTTCGCTATGAAAAAAGGTAAAAGCATTGGCCAAAGTATCATTCGAGCGGACATAGCACAGAAATCCTTAAAAAAAGATCTGCGTGCCCAGTGGAACATGACACCCATAGAAGGGCACCATAAATGTGGAAACTGTTCGGTCTGTTCAAACACAATAGAAGGAAAAGAATTCACCCATGACGCAATTAAATGGACACACAAAGAGTTTACCAATTGCAAGACTAAAAACGCAATTTATGCCATCAGATGTCCTTGCCCTAAACTGTACATTGGGAAAACAATCCAACAGGTAAATCAGAGAATTGTGCAGCACAGATCAAGAATTAAAAAACAAGTTTTGACTGCCCCTATGGTGTATCACTTCATTGAAAAAAACCATACAGAACAAGAATTAAAATGGACAGTGTTATCAGCACTTAAACAGTCGCCGAGAGGAGGAAACATTGAAACTCAACTCTTACAAAAAGAAGCATATCTTATTTTGAAATTTCATAGTGCCCAGACAGGGCTAAACGACATGACTGAATTAACGAAAATCACACCCGAATAAATCATGAATCTTCGGAAACAACTACAAAATCCATAATGCACTATTTCCATCCATGAGGAGATTGGCAATGCCTCAATCCGTGAAACAAACATTTTATCACTAACATATTTAAAATCTTTAAACCATTCGCTTTGAAAAGTTTTCAATGAATGCAAACGAAAATATTGTCGGATTTATCGCAATTTGAAGCTTTGAATCGTCTAAACGAAAGTCACATGACCATTACAAAAGGAACGCCGTAAACCGGAACAAGAACAGAAGCCTGACGGAAGCAAAGGAGAGAAGAGACAGAGTTCACGCTATCGCAAAGTTCCTCTTAGTAAGTTTCACGGACAATAGCATTGTGAACTGTAGATACTTTGTAACTCTAATCGCGTATTAATGAAAGCGCGCGCATTTCAACTTTTTCAGACTTCGGAACAGCCAGTCCAAGTTCTGCGTAATCATCGCGCTGCAACAAAAGATCGAATTACTAAACAGTACTGCATTTCCCAAGTGAGTCCAACACAATTTCTTTCGGAGAGAAGAGACAGAGTTCACGCTATCGCAAAGTTCCACTTAACTTCGGAACAGCCAGTCCAAGTTCTGCGTAATCATCACACTGCACCAAAAGATCGAATTACTAAACAGTACTGCATTTCCCAAAAATACGTGAAGTCATATAAAGCACGCCACAGATGCACTTATCTTTTTTCTAGAAAATGGTAAAAGCCGTGAAGCCACATTGAGCATGATGCTGGAGAGCCTCATAATGAACAACATGAAGTTCTTAAAGCACACGAAGCACTAAAATAGTTCAAATAAAAGAAACTCTTGACCCATAAGCCAAGGCCCAGATTACACCGAGTCAATTTGCTCCTGAAGAAAATCCCTTGATAAAACAGGGATTGGAAACACGTCTGCACCTTTCTTTTAGACATTGTGAGGGTAGCTTATGTAATGTAGCCCCAAAGGCAAGATAGGGATTATCATTTGAAAATATATCCCACATAGTCCTAGCGCTCAGCCCCATGGTTTAGGAACTCCAACTAAGTCAGTGAAAATAGTTCCTTTGTATAGAGTTCCTATGAGATATGAACCTTGACAAATTGTGGTGTAATGTGATTATTGCACTGTTTAAATTCATGTGATTTATGTACTTTTTCAGTGAAATATTTGTTCTCTCTTTATGTAATGATTGATTATGAGCACTAAGTGTATCGTTTTATGTTTTTGTATGTATTTGAATGTTTAAAACAATCTCAAAAAATGTTTAATCATTGGCAATGAGATAGCCAGGACCAAGACAAAGTATTTTCATTGGTCCTTAATCTGCTAAATAAATAGCAGGAACAGAAATAAGGTGGTCAGATCTTCTTTTTCAAAAATATTTTCCACGCCCTATCTGGCCATCAAAATCGGGCGTAACCCCTGACCATTAGACTATTAGCACGGGAGTTTCCCGCGAGGGTCACGCAACTAAATTTGCACATACAAACTAATCCTGATTCAAAAATCCAACAGGTAGGCCCACAATCCTCCCTGTAAATCGGAGCATGGCAGAAAAAGATACACTTTCTTTTTCTGAATCACATATTCAAAATTTAATTTCTACACCTTCCCCCTTCTCGTCAATAACATTAAGCTCTACAGCTAAACAGCATAACGAATCTGAAAAACTTATCTGGCTACATAAAAAACACATCCGTACTGAGCTCCATGGCCACTTCATGTTAGAACATCTCAAAGCTGGCACCATACCGTAGAGCCTGCAAATCAAAAACATTCCTGTAATATTTACTGAAGATCCTGAGTACAAAAAGGGTTTTAGTTTTATTAGCACTAAGTGTAGTCGCGACCTCATGGTCCATACCATAGAGACTGCATAACGCTTGTGTCAGAAAGAGGTGGAAGAATTAGACAATTTGATTCAAGCAATTCATAATAACCATACTGTAACGGAAGCCAAAGCTTTACTGGAAAAAATAGATAAAGAGATACAAACGTTCAAGGACAACACAATAAATTTCAAGACAACTAAATCTGAGAAGGATTCTAAAACTTTCAAGATCGAGACCGTGTATCCTTACTTAAAAGAGGATTACTATACCAAGGTAGAATCGCGTAGAGTATTATCAGAGTACCAAGGTCGGTCCAGAAATAGATTCACAACATTCTCTGAATCTTCATCATCTGACTCAACAGGAGAATTGGATCCCAGAGAAGGAACCTCCAAAAGACAGAGCTCTTTTTTAGAGAAGGGCGAGCAAAGAAACAGAGTAAGGTTCAAGCAACAACAACCATGGGAAATGAGGACCCGCAGAAACTTCTACAAAACATGAATAAGACCTCTATAATAAATCTCTCAACACGACACTTGACTGAACCACAAGAATCCGTTTTACATTTGGGAGTGAAATTTGTCCCGAACCAATGTACCGATTTTACAAGTCTTAAAATAGAAGCACTACAATTCATCCGCAAGATCAAGCTAAGGGTATTTTTCCATGGAAAAGATAACAAAGAAAGCAATGAACCATCCGGATTAACCAAGAAATCTTCTTTTGTTCCACCACCTCAGAGTTTACCTAAACAAATATTTGCCTTTGAACAGGCAGTCTTGTCCTCAATTGGCCAATTGGAAAACAAAAAGCAATATATCAAAAGAAATATTTCTCAAGAGCAACAGGAAGCCATTCAAGAATTACAAAAAGATGATTCCATAATCATAAAGCCGGCAGACAAGGGCGGAGCCCTGGTCATTTGGCCTAAAGACATGTACATGGCAGAAGCCAAGAGCCAGATTCTTAATAATGAATGGTACCGGCAATTAAAGGAAGATCCAACACGACAGATTCAAGCTGAGATTACAGCAATTTTAAAATCTGGATTGGATGAGGGCATACTGGGTCCAAAGGAATTCGAATTTATGAACAAAGTCATCCACGAGTTCCAGTAATTTATTTTTACCCAAAATACATAAGTGTCTCAAATCACCGCCGGGCAGACCTATTGTTTCTGGCTGCGATTCAGCGATAGAGCCTGTTGCCAAATATGTAGACGTTTTCTTAAAAGAATTCATTCAGCAAGTACCATCGTATATGCGGGATACAATGGAGTTCATCACTAAAATTGAAGACCATCCATTTGACAGTGAGTTCCAGTGGATGGTAACATTAGATGTTATCTCCCTATATACCCAAATACCACAGGAGGAAGCCCTACAGACTATGGAGCACTATTTGGAAACCAGGAATAGGCCTCACAGAGTACCCACAGAATTCATATTGTAGCTTTCAGAAATAGCTCTCAAGAGAAACTATTTCAAATTTGATGACACATATTTCATGCAGATAAAAGGGACCGCGATGGGATGTCCCTTCGCCCCAGAAATGGCGGTCCTGTTTATGGCCTGTTTTGAGGACATGTTCATTCATAATAACAATCCCTTTGAAAGACATATACAACAGTGGTATAGATACATAGACGATGTGTGGTGCCTCTGGAATGGTACAGAGGAACAGCTACAATCATTTTTTTGAATGGCTGAATAACCGTCATCATGATATTAAATTTAGCATGAACAAAAGTAAGACCAACTTGACTTTCTTAGATGTGGAAGTAATACCTGATGAACACAAATTAATGACTACACTTTACTGCAAACCCACTGATCGAAACACAATCTTACATTATCAAAGCTCTCATCCAAGAAGCTTAAGAGATAATCTCCCATATGGGCAACTGTTGCGCATACGACGCAATTGTTCAAGAAAAGAAGACTTCATGATACACGCGGAAGCATTATGTGATCAACTCAAAGAGAGAGGTTACCCACACAAATTGTTGAAACATGCAACCAAACGGGCTTGGTATAAACCAAGGGAAGATCTATTAAAGAAAACCATCAAAAAACCTCTTGAAAAACTCGTTTGTGTAACAACGTTTGGCCCTCATACAAACAAGTATCGCCAGATAATCCTTAATAATTGGCACCTTCTTTCCGTACTGGAATGCCCATTAGAAAGACCCTTGTTCGCTATGAAAAAGGCAAAAGCATTGGCCAAAGTATCATTCGAGCGGACATAGCACAGAAATCCTTAAAAAAGATCTGCATGCCCAGTGGAACATGACACCCATAGAAGGGCACCATAAATGTGGAAACTGTCGGTCTGTTCAAGCACAATAGAAGGAAAAGAATTCACCCATGACGCAATTAAATGGACACACAAAGAGTTTACCAATTGCAAGACTAAAAACGCAATTTATGCCATCAGATGTCCTTGCCCTAAACTGTACATTGGGAAAACAATCCAACAGGTAAATCAGAGAATTGTGCATCACAGATCAAGAATTAAAAACAAGTTTTGACTGCCCCTATGGTGTCTCACTTCATTGAAAAAAACATACAGAACAAGAATTCAAATGGACAGTGTTATCAGCACTTAAACAGTCGCCGAGAGGAGGAAACATTGAAACTCAACTCTTACAAAAGAAGCATATCTTATTTTGAAATTTCATAGTGCCCAGACAGGGCTAAACGACATGACTGAATTAACGAAAATCACACCCGAATAAATCATGAATCTTCGGAAACAACTACAAAATCCATAATGCACTATTTCCATCCATGAGGAGATTGGCAATGCCTCAATCCGTGAAACAAACATTTTATCACTAACATATTTAAAATCTTTAAACCATTCGCTTTGAAAAGTTTTCAATGAATGCAAACGAAAATATTGTCGGATTTATCGCAATTTGAAGCTTTGAATCGTCTAAACGAAAGTCACATGACCATTACAAAAGGAACGCCGTAAACCGGAACAAGAACAGAAGCCTGACGGAAGCAAAGGAGAGAAGAGACAGAGTTCACGCTATCGCAAAGTTCCTCTTAGTAAGTTTCACGGACAATAGCATTGTGAACTGTAGATACTTTGTAACTCTAATCGCGTATTAATGAAAGCGCGCGCATTTCAACTTTTTCAGACTTCGGAACAGCCAGTCCAAGTTCTGCGTAATCATCGCGCTGCAACAAAAGATCGAATTACTAAACAGTACTGCATTTCCCAAGTGAGTCCAACACAATTTCTTTCGGAGAGAAGAGACAGAGTTCACGCTATCGCAAAGTTCCACTTAACTCGGAACAGCCAGTCCAAGTTCTGCGTAATCATCGCACTGCACCAAAAGATCGAATTACTAAACAGTACTGCATTTCCCAAAAATACGTGAAGTCATATAAAGCACGCCACAGATGCACTTATCTTTTTCTAGAAAATGGTAAAAGCCGTGAAGCCACATTGAGCATGATGCTGGAGAGCCTCATAATGAACAACATGAAGTTCTTAAAGCACACGAAGCACTAAAATAGTTCAAATAAAAGAAACTCTTGACCCATAAGCCAAGGCCCAGATTACACCGAGTCAATTTGCTCTGAAGAAAATCCCTTGATAAAACAGGGATTGGAAACACGTCTGCACCTTTCTTTTAGACATTGTGAGGGTAGCTTATGTAATGTAGCCCCAAAGGCAAGATAGGGATTATCATTTGAAAATATATCCCACATAGTCCTAGCGCTCAGCCCCATGGTTTAGGAACTCCAACTAAGTCAGTGAAAATAGTTCCTTTGTATAGAGTTCCTATGAGATATGAACCTTGACAAATTGTGGTGTAATGTGATTATTGCACTGTTTAAATTCATGTGATTTATGTACTTTTTCAGTGAAATATTTGTTCTCTCTTTATGTAATGATTGATTATGAGCACTAAGTGTATCGTTTTATGTTTTTGTATGTATTTGAATGTTTAAAACAATCTCAAAAAAATGTTTAATCATTGGCAATGAGATAGCCAGGACCAAGACAAAGTATTTTCATTGGTCCTTAATCTGCTAAATAAATAGCAGGAACAGAAATAAGGTGGTCAGATCTTCTTTTTCAAAAAATATTTTCCACGCCCTATCTGGCCATCAAAATCGGGCGTAACCCCTGACCATTAGACTATTAGCACGGGAGTTTCCCGCGAGGGTCACGCAACTAAATTTGCACATACAAACTAATCCTGATTCAAAAATCCAACAGGTAGGCCCACAATCCTCCCTGTAAATCGGAGCATGGCAGAAAAAGATACACTTTCTTTTTCTGAATCACATATTCAAAATTTAATTTCTACACCTTCCCCCTTCTCGTCAATAACATTAAGCTCTACAGCTAAACAGCATAACGAATCTGAAAAACTTATCTGGCTACATAAAAAACACATCCGTACTGAGCTCCATGGCCACTTCATGTTAGAACATCTCAAAGCTGGCACCATACCGTGGAGCCTGCAAATCAAAAACATTCCTGTAATATTTACTGAAGATCCTGAGTACAAAAAGGGTTTTAGTTTTATTAGCACTAAGTGTAGTCGCGACCTCATGGTCCATACCATAGAGACTGCATAACGCTTGTGTCAGAAAGAGGTGGAAGAATTAGACAATTTGATTCAAGCAATTCATAATAACCATACTGTAACGGAAGCCAAAGCTTTACTGGAAAAAATAGATAAAGAGATACAAACGTTCAAGGACAACACAATAAATTTCAAGACAACTAAATCTGAGAAGGATTCTAAAACTTTCAAGATCGAGACCGTGTATCCTTACTTAAAAGAGGATTACTATACCAAGGTAGAATCGCGTAGAGTATTATCAGAGTACCAAGGTCGGTCCAGAAATAGATTCACAACATTCTCTGAATCTTCATCATCTGACTCAACAGGAGAATTGGATCCCAGAGAAGGAACCTCCAAAAGACAGAGCTCTTTTTAGAGAAGGGCGAGCAAAGAAACAGAGTAAGGTTCAAGCAACAACAACCATGGGAAATGAGGACCCGCAGAAACTTCTACAAAACATGAATAAGACCTCTATAATAAATCTCTCAACACGACACTTGACTGAACCACAAGAATCCGTTTTACATTTGGGAGTGAAATTTGTCCCGAACCAATGTACCGATTTTACAAGTCTTAAAATAGAAGCACTACAATTCATCCGCAAGATCAAGCTAAGGGTATTTTTCCATGGAAAAGATAACAAAGAAAGCAATGAACCATCCGGATTAACCAAGAAATCTTCTTTTGTTCCACCACCTCAGAGTTTACCTAAACAAATATTTGCCTTTGAACAGGCAGTCTTGTCCTCAATTGGCCAATTGGAAAACAAAAAGCAATATATCAAAAGAAATATTTCTCAAGAGCAACAGGAAGCCATTCAAGAATTACAAAAAGATGATTCCATAATCATAAAGCCGGCAGACAAGGGCGGAGCCCTGGTCATTTGGCCTAAAGACATGTACATGGCAGAAGCCAAGAGCCAGATTCTTAATAATGAATGGTACCGGCAATTAAAGGAAGATCCAACACGACAGATTCAAGCTGAGATTACAGCAATTTTAAAATCTGGATTGGATGAGGGCATACTGGGTCCAAAGGAATTCGAATTTATGAACAAAGTCATCCACGAGTTCCAGTAATTTATTTTTACCCAAAATACATAAGTGTCTCAAATCACCGCCGGGCAGACCTATTGTTTCTGGCTGCGATTCAGCGATAGAGCCTGTTGCCAAATATGTAGACGTTTTCTTAAAAGAATTCATTCAGCAAGTACCATCGTATATGCGGGATACAATGGAGTTCATCACTAAAATTGAAGACCATCCATTTGACAGTGAGTTCCAGTGGATGGTAACATTAGATGTTATCTCCCTATATACCCAAATACCACAGGAGGAAGCCCTACAGACTATGGAGCACTATTTGGAAACCAGGAATAGGCCTCACAGAGTACCCACAGAATTCATATTGTAGCTTTCAGAAATAGCTCTCAAGAGAAACTATTTCAAATTTGATGACACATATTTCATGCAGATAAAAGGGACCGCGATGGGATGTCCCTTCGCCCCAGAAATGGCGGTCCTGTTTATGGCCTGTTTTGAGGACATGTTCATTCATAATAACAATCCCTTTGAAAGACATATACAACAGTGGTATAGATACATAGACGATGTGTGGTGCCTCTGGAATGGTACAGAGGAACAGCTACAATCATTTTTTTGAATGGCTGAATAACCGTCATCATGATATTAAATTTAGCATGAACAAAAGTAAGACCAACTTGACTTTCTTAGATGTGGAAGTAATACCTGATGAACACAAATTAATGACTACACTTTACTGCAAACCCACTGATCGAAACACAATCTTACATTATCAAAGCTCTCATCCAAGAAGCTTAAGAGATAATCTCCCATATGGGCAACTGTTGCGCATACGACGCAATTGTTCAAGAAAAGAAGACTTCATGATACACGCGGAAGCATTATGTGATCAACTCAAGAGAGAGGTTACCCACACAAATTGTTGAAACATGCAACCAAACGGGCTTGGTATAAACCAAGGGAAGATCTATTAAAGAAAACCATCAAAAAACCTCTTGAAAAACTCGTTTGTGTAACAACGTTTGGCCCTCATACAAACAAGTATCGCCAGATAATCCTTAATAATTGGCACCTTCTTTCCGTACTGGAATGCCCATTAGAAAGACCCTTGTTCGCTATGAAAAAGGCAAAAGCATTGGCCAAAGTATCATTCGAGCGGACATAGCACAGAAATCCTTAAAAAAGATCTGCATGCCCAGTGGAACATGACACCCATAGAAGGGCACCATAAATGTGGAAACTGTCGGTCTGTTCAAGCACAATAGAAGGAAAAGAATTCACCCATGACGCAATTAAATGGACACACAAAGAGTTTACCAATTGCAAGACTAAAAACGCAATTTATGCCATCAGATGTCCTTGCCCTAAACTGTACATTGGGAAAACAATCCAACAGGTAAATCAGAGAATTGTGCATCACAGATCAAGAATTAAAAAACAAGTTTTGACTGCCCCTATGGTGTCTCACTTCATTGAAAAAAAACATACAGAACAAGAATTCAAATGGACAGTGTTATCAGCACTTAAACAGTCGCCGAGAGGAGGAAACATTGAAACTCAACTCTTACAAAAAGAAGCATATCTTATTTTGAAATTTCATAGTGCCCAGACAGGGCTAAACGACATGACTGAATTAACGAAAATCACACCCGAATAAATCATGAATCTTCGGAAACAACTACAAAATCCATAATGCACTATTTCCATCCATGAGGAGATTGGCAATGCCTCAATCCGTGAAACAAACATTTTATCACTAACATATTTAAAATCTTTAAACCATTCGCTTTGAAAAGTTTTCAGTGAATGCAAACGAAAATATTGTCGGATTTATCGCAATTTGAAGCTTTGAATCGTCTAAACGAAAGTCACATGACCATTACAAAAGGAACGCCATAAACCGGAACAAGAACAGAAGCCTGACGGAAGCAAAGGAGAGAAGAGACAGAGTTCACGCTATCGCAAAGTTCCTCTTAGTAAGTTTCACGGACAATAGCATTGTGAACTGTAGATACTTTGTAACTCTAATCGCGTATTAATGAAAGCGCGCGCATTTCAACTTTTTCAGACTTCGGAACATCCAGTCCAAGTTCTGCGTAATCATCGCGCTGCAACAAAAGATCGAATTACTAAACAGTACTGCATTTCCCAAGTGAGTCCAACACAATTTCTTTCGGAGAGAAGAGACAGAGTTCACGCTATCGCAAAGTTCCACTTAACTTCGGAACAGCCAGTCCAAGTTCTGCGTAATCATCGCGCTGCACCAAAAGATCGAATTACTAAACAGTACTGCCTTTCCCAAAAATACGTGAAGTCATATAAAGCACGCCACAGGTGCACTTATCTTTTTTCTAGAAAATGGTAAAAGCCGTGAAGCCACATTGAGCATACTGCTGGAGAGCCTCATAATGAACAACATGAAGTTCTTAAAGCACACGAAGCACTAAAATAGTTCAAATAAAAGAAACTCTTGACCCATAAGCCAAGGCCCAGATTACACCGAGTCAATTTGCCCTGAAGAAAATCCCTTGATAAAACAGGGATTGGAAACACGTCTGCACCTTTCTTTTAGACATTGTGAGGGTAGCTTATGTAATGTAGCCCCAAAGGCAAGATAGGGATTATCATTTGAAAATATATCCCACATAGTCCTAGAGCTCAGCCCCATGGTTTAGGAACTCCAACTAAGTCAGTGAAAATAGTTCCTTTGTATAGAGTTCCTATGAGATATGAACCTTGACAAATTGTGGTGTAATGTGATTATTGCACTGTTCAAATTCATGTGATTTATGTACTTTTTCAGTGAAATATTTGTTCTCTCTTTATGTAATGATTGATTATGAGCACTAAGTGTATCGTTTTATGTTTTTGTATGTATTTGAATGTTTAAAACAATATCAAAAAAATGTTTAATCATTGGCAATGAGATAGCCAGGACCAAGACAAAGTATTTTCATTGGTCCTTAATCTGCTAAATAAATAGCAGGAACAGAAATAAGGTGGTCAGATCTTCTTTTTCAAAAAACAGAAGTTTATTAAGCAGCATTGACATTTCTTTAAAAATGTTTAGTGAAAGAGTTTTTTTCCCACTTTTCTTTTTACAGTGACTTTTTCATTTTAAAACGGACTTCCTTTTTTAAAAAGAAAATGAGTGAAAATAGCCAATGCGGTCTGAAATACTGTTAAAATGTTATTTGACATTTAAAAATTGACTTTTCAAAAAGAAAAGTGTGATGTATATATTTGAAAAAGTGTTATCAGATCCCACACATGGACGAGACAGCTGCGTATGACAAGCTTTTCTAATCCATAGAGCAGCTTTCCAGCCCTAGGAAGATAGGGAAGGTGAGAGACACCCTTCCTCAGTCCCTAACAAGGCAAATCATAATTCTTCTAGAAAGTTGTCTTCTATCTTCTGTTCCGGTCACATCTCTGACTGGAAATTGTTGTGTGCCAGCTGTTAAAGATTGAACTGAACCTGTTTGATAGGCTAAACTGCTTAAAGGTCAAAAGTATCAATTGGCAAGAGTCCAAACATACCAGTTTGGAGGGAAACACATCAAAAATATGAATGTCCTTGTCATTCTTGTAACAATCCACAAGGTTATTGGATTGATGCCACACTTGAAGTATTTTTGAAAATTATTTTACTTTAATTTACACGCCATATCAATGACTTTCCACTGTAAAACATAAAAATACAATAAAATGTTTTTAAAAATATACATTTCCTGATGTTGTTTTATGACTCCCACGAGTGGGAGGGCTTCTGAGCGGTACTATCTTCTCCGAGGGGTTAGAGAGATGCTAATGAAGAGGAAGAGTGGCTACAGATTCCAGAAACAAATAGAGCTGCTGCAGCGAAGAGTTTTGATACTAATCTGGAGGCAGGAAGATCGTGAAAATGGTGTAGAAATAAATTATGGTTGACTGTGTAAGGAGCATAATTTGGCTTTGGTAGCTGCGTTCATTGTGTGGTCTGCTTGGGTGCTCACATTTCTGAGGTTGGCATGCCTGATAATGGGTGGTGGTGAGCGCTGTTTCAACAAAGAAATGTTTTCTGAATTTGGACTTGAAGCCACTGTAACAGACCTCAGATACATCAGTGTTTAGGAGTCCTGAAACGTCAGTTTTATCAAATGGATCGTCTTCTTGGTGTAGCAGTATTTGTGTGCTTTCTGATTCTTTGATGTTTATAGTTAAAGGCTTAGATTTTAACATTTCTGGTTTCTGGGTAAAGAGATTAATTGCAAAAATAGTTTTACTTTTCTATTAAACCTAAATAAATCTTTAAGTTTTAGATGTCTGCATTTACAAGTATGGTGAAAAATTGTTAAAAAAACCTCCATCTCCAAATCAGATAGAGATCTATTTGAGATATGTGAGAAAGCAAGAAGCTTAGAGGGATAATCACAGCTGGCAGTTTCCTGCAGTCTGGTCTGACGGAGACTCCAATAAGTGCCTTCAAACTTGAAAGGAGGGTTTTTCCCCCACAAACCATCAGTCTTCCACTTCCATTCCTCACTTTCGAAGTTCTCAGCCGCTCATATGTACCATCACAGTTTGCAGGGCCAAAATCAAATCTAATCCTTGCACTTGGATGTGTTTATTCGCCTAGTAGCTAGACCAGTTGCAGACAATGGGTAATGGTGGTGGGTGTCCGTTGTTGGTATAAGGAATACCAGTCACCAAGGGTGACGGCTCTCTTAAGACAGTCGCAGTTCCTTGTAGGTGACCACCTGTACCTGTAAGCAAAGCCCACAGTAACGCCCCTACTTCTCCCTCAATTAAAGGGAGACTCTGGGTCATGGGATGAAGGCAGCATATATGCTCCAGTGTGAAACAAAAATGGCACATAGCTCGGGAGACCTTTCGTTCATAATAAAATGTATTCTTTAAAGTCTTTCGTATACACGATTTTTAACATGTGTTTCCCTTAGAGTACCTCCTGGATTTTTAGTAGAGCGGTCTCTACTATTGTCCCAGAGTACTTTTTGCATCTTGTATCCCTGAATTATGTAATTTTTCCACCAAATGGAAAGATCCTACCATCGCATGTTAATGGGGCTACTAGGTGTACCCTTTGTGGTCAGAAGCCTGGGCCATCCCTTGCCACAACTAGGAATCTTGTCACCTTTATATAGCGCGACTACTCACCCATGAGGGTCTCAAGGCTCTGGGGGGCGAGGGCTGCTGATCCGTCTTGGCGCTGGGGTACCACCTACACCCACCCCCCGGAAAAATGTAAAAACGCAAAGAAACTGCTAGCATTGCTCATCTCGAAACTTTGAACCTCAACAGCATCCCCCTCATCCCCAAACCCTTACCCCTCCTCCCCGACCAGCACCCTCCACCCAAAAAGCTTCTTTAGCGCATAGACGCGCTCCACATAACTCTGCTGCTGCACGATATATCGTGAGCACTTACTGGATGAAGTGGTGGGGCTGGGAGAGGTCAGCAGGCGGGTGACCGTCTCTGACATGAGCCTCCAAGAGATGTACACCTGTTTCACCCTGCCCCACGACCCTATCCTGTCTTCGAAGGTGACGGAGCACTGAAGGCGGTGATTAATGCCTCCTCCAGATGCGGTGGGTATATTTAAACCATCCACGGAAAGAGGGGCAACTATATAAATCTTGCCGACAGCGACAGGTGAGTTCCAGGGGCGATTGTGCACCACCAGACAAGGCACCATATTTATCTGCCAAGGGAACATACGTAGCCGCGGCGGAGGAGGGAGATGCTCTTGTAGGCCCTCCCCGCTCGGGAATAGTAGCCGCTTCCAGAACATACATCGCTGAAACGCATCACAACCGAGCTCCAGTCTCCAGGTGTGCCACAGGAAGCAAAATTAACTGCGGGGACTGGGCTCGCCGAGCATCCGCAACGGCCGTCAGAGTCCGAAGCTGAAATACATAATTAAAAAATAAATGAGTAATAAATGCCAAAACCCAAAGTTTTCCTGGGATCCCGTCACCCGCAGTTCCGGTTGCCGAATAATAAAGCTGTCTGTCTACTGTTGATTTCGCTCATGCCCTTTTCTTCCACCATCCTATACTTTGTCTCTTCAGCTCCCTCTTGCAGGTTCCTTTTCATCCCTTTTTTCTCCCTTTCCCACCTCCTAATTCTTTCTGCATTTCCTGCCCTTCTCTCTCTTATTCTGGACCAAAGTCTGATGATGAAAAATAAGTGCCCAATAAAGAGTGTCGACGCCCACCACCACAAGCCCCTCCACCAGTTAGGCACTGTTTTTGGGGGTCATAGAACCACCAGACTAGCAGAAAGCTTCATCTTTTATTTTTAGTACCCCAATGCTACATCTACCTCCGCTTCTCCTCTTTAGGGACCTGCTGGCCCGGCCGTTCTCCGTGTCTGCATGCATCTGCTAAGGCACCTCCTTGTGCTAGCAGTGCAGAGTCACAGCAGTGCTCAGCTGCAGTGGATAGTTGAAAATGATGAAGCCCCCACTGTCTGTCCAGCAATGGTTGTGTTGCCAGCAAGGGGGATGTACCCCATACGCTTTCACTACAAAGACAAGTCTTTCTTTCGCTGTTTAGAGTCATGGAGCTGGTCTTAGATGTATCTGCTCACCTTCCTCTCTAAAGTGAAGTCTGTCACTTTGGGAGAGACCTGTCTTTGCTGGCCTCCGGGTCTTTGCTGCCACGTGCATGTGAGCAGTGGATTTCTCTGTTAGAAGGTGCCGAGATATCACTGTCCTCCTCCACAGCACTGCAGTGTCTTCAACAATCCTCAATGGTACTGAGAAGATTCGCCCAGTCTCTGGGGTTTCCCTGGCACAGGCAAACTCACCAGAACTCTTTGTGCTTAGGAATACCTTACTATTCTTCATCTGAAAATGGTGGTTTTAGTATACAATGAATACAGCTACTGAAGTCAAATTATGCCCCCTACAGAGTCAACCATCATTTCTATCTGCACCACTTTGACTATCTTCCTGTGCTCCTTCATGGTGATAATGGTGTTCCTGTTCTACAGCGAAAGATCCTTCCCAGACCAATTACCTTCAGATAAATTCACAGGCGCTGGCAGTACTTCAAAATTTATGTAACATTTGTCCAGTGCACAAGGGCCCTTGTCAGGCGGCTACTTCCGCCTGCACCTTCCATTGCCGTTGTCAGTGCTGCTAATTACAGTAAATATACAACTACTAATCATCACACTCCTACAAGTGTGACAATTTAGTCAATTCCAAGACCCCGAAGCTTTGAGAATGGCTTTTGGTGGCAGGTATTAATCATTTTTAACGCATATTATATTAAAAAAACACAACTGTTGTTGTGCTTGTCTCTAAATTAGACAAACAGTGCCACCATGTTTCAGACTGTCATAAGTGCCGATGTTGACAGAGCCGAGCACCGGCAACCACTGCCTCAAATTAAGCACTGCATTTTTCAATGAAAATGAAAATGTGAAGCTAAACAAAAAGGTTGCCTGGTCCAATCTTTCTGAAAATGAGTGAGGATTGGGCAAGGTTTGGTTCCAGCATCTCTTCTTCAACTTAAACCTGGTTCCAAGCTGGTCCAAGAAGGTGTTCTGTGGTGACCCAGTGCAGTGTGTTGATACTCGGTGAGCTACCTGCTGCCCTTGTACCGTGGTGTACAGTGGTGGAGCTCGATTGTACCAATTGCTATAGATGGAGAAAAGGGATCCTTTTCATTTGAGGTTAAAACTGTCTAGAGGAGGGGGGCATGGCTACCACCCGGGAAGATGGCCTCCTAGTTTCAGCACTGCGCCCCGCTTGAGCACTCCATGGCAGATTCAACTGCTCAGAGAGGCAGATTTCCACCTACACTGCCATTGCTGGGCCCTGATGATGCAGTGCATCTGACGCGCTGCTCGAATTGCACCACCGAGCCCCTGCACGGACTCCCACGTTGTCATCCTCCTGCCACATGGTGCCCTGATGGAGCACATAGGCTTGCCTGACCTCAGAATGTTCAGTTCAGGAAAATGATTAGGACTTGGGTATTTCCCCCACAATAAGCTCAGTCGCTGTGCCAGGAAAAACATATGTCATGCTCTCTCTAGCGTCAAGGCGCTGCAGCATTCGTGCGCTTTATAAATATTTTACTTACTTACTTACTAACCACCTCACGTTGGACCCATCACCCTGCCTCCTTTACTTGATTATAACATCACAGTAGATTATATAATCTTGTCTTGCTATTTGATGAGTTTTTATCTGTGTACACATACTCTTCAGAGATACCTACAAATGTGCATGGAAGGGATACATGACGTCTTTGATCTAGTAGCACTTTGATCTATTTGCCCTGTTAACCTTGATATAAATCCCCCCATAGGTTCCCTCCCAGTGCTCTTATCGATCCTCCTTATACCACTATACAGGTGTGGCGTCTACCCTTGTGACTCTAGGCCTGACCCCTCGTGGCCTCCTCCGTCTATCCTCCTAATGAGATTACAACTGTACTGGGTACATGGGTTCTTATTTGCACTCTCTTTTTTTCTTTTCTACCTTCTCTTTTTCTTTCTCTCTCCTTTCCTTGCTCACTGCTTTCCCCCGCTCCCCACCATCATCCTATCCCCTCCTCCCTTCCCTCCTCCTGTTACTACCCCAATCCATCCCCCACTCCCTCTCCTCCCCTTGCTGGCATCGCTTCCATCAACCCACCCCTTCTTTCCAGCACTCAACTAGGGACACTCTTCACAAACCCCATATATTACAAATATGCATAACATAAAGATATTATCCCTTAATGTTAAGGGATGAAATCAGCCAATGAAACACTAGAAAATCATTTGGCCCGATTCACAAAGGTAATCAGAGACAAAAGTCTAACTTAACGACTTTTGGTATTCACAGAGGTCGTTTACGAGTCATATCTTTACGTCTGCAGTCGGGCCGGAATATCCGGCAGTGGCCGTACTCTCCGCACCCGGGCAGTACTTTCCGGCTCAGGCCGGATAAAGTGTAATCAATGGGCCGGAATGCAATTTTTACAAAAAGGAACATTCGGAATGTGTGATATGTGGTAGAGGAGGTCATGAAAATCAGTTTGGGCTGGAATAAGGGTGTGGCCGGACACTACATCATATCCCAGAAAAGTTTGCTCCTTTGCATCATGGTATATGTAGTCCACAATTTGCGCTCCCCTCAGTCAACACTCAATTTGCGCTCCCCTCAGTCAACACTCAGTCAAGGGGAGCGCAAATTGTGGACTGCATGTACCATGATGCAAAGGAGCAAACTTTTCTGGGATATGATGTAGTGTCCTAATGTTCCTTTTTGTAAAAATTGCATTCTGTCCCATTGATTACACTTCATCCGGCCCGAGCCGGAGAGTACGGCCCGAGCCGGAGAGTACGGCCCCGGTGCAGAGAGTACGGCCAAAGCCGGAGATTCCAGCCATACTGCGAATGTAAAGATACGACTCGTAAATGACCCCTGTGAATACCTAAAGTCGTAACGTTAGACTTTTGTCTCAGATTGCCTTTGACCTTGCCAGGTAGGTCGCTCCCCCACCACATAGCTCCGCCTGTGTTGTCCGCCCGCTGCTGCTGCTGGTAAGCTCGCCCCTCCGCTTGTGGCCCCGGTGCCCGTATTTCTTGCTCTCTGTCTCTCCTTTTTTCCTTCTGTACCCCTCGCTGCCCCATTGTACTGTGCCCGTATTTCCCTGTTTGCCTCTCTCCTTTTTTCCTTCTGTGCCCCTCGCTGCCCCATTGTACTGTGCCCGTATTTCCCTGTTTGCCTCTCTCCTTTTTTCCTTCTGTACCCTCGCTGCCCCATTGTACTGTGCCCGTATTTCTCTGTTGTTTTCACCCCATTTTTCCTTCTGTGCCCCTCGCTGCCCCATTGTACTGTGCCCGTATTTCCCTGTCTGCCTCTCTCCTTTTTTCCTTCTGTACCCCTCGCTGCCCCATTGTACTGTGCCCGTATTTCCCTGTCTGCCTCTCTCCTTTTTTTCTTCTGTGCCCCTCGCTGCCCCATTGTACTGTGCCCGTATTTCCCTGTTTGCCTCTCTCCTTTTTTCCTTCTGTGCCCCTCGCTGCCCCATTGTACTGTGCCCGTATTTCCCTGTTTGCCTCTCTCCTTTTTCCTTCTGTACCCCTCGCTGCCCCATTGTACTGTGCCCGTATTTCTCTGTTGTTTTCACCCCATTTTTCCTTCTGTGCCCCTCGCTGCCCCATTGTACTGTGCCCGTATTTCCCTGTTTGCCTCTCTCCTTTTTTCCTTCTGTACCCCTCGCTGCCCCATTGTACTGTGCCCGTATTTCCCTGTCTGCCTCTCTCCTTTTTTCCTTCTGTGCCCCTCGCTGCCCCATTGTACTGTGCCCGTATTTCCCTGTTTGCCTCTCTCCTTTTTTCCTTCTGTACCCCTCGCTGCCCCATTGTACTGTGCCCGTATTTCTCTGTTGTTTTCACCCCATTTTTCCTTCTGTGCCCCTCGCTGCCCCATTGTACTGTGCCCGTATTTCCCTGTTTGCCTCTCTCCTTTTTTCCTTCTGTGCCCCTCGCTGCCCCATTGTACTGTGCCCGTATTTCCCTGTCTGCCTCTCTCCTTTTTTCCTTCTGTACCCCTCGCTGCCCCATTGTACTGTGCCCGTATTTCTCTGTTGTTTTCACCCCATTTTTTCTTCTGTGCCCCCTCTGCCTCTTTCCATTCCCGCCGCTGCGTCCCCTGCGGCCCCGCCCCCTTGACTGACCATTCGCTGCCCCTGCCTCTCGCCTCCCAGCTGCTCCTCCCTCCCACCTCCCCATATATGGCGGCCGCTGCACGGTGAGGAGAGCGACCCTTGACCTTGCCAGGTAGGTCGCTCCCCCACCACACAGCTCCGCCTGTGTTGTCCGCCCGCTGCTGCTGCTGGTAAGCTCGCCCCTCCGCTTGTGGCCTCGGTGCCCGTATTTCTTGCTCTCTGTCTCTCCTTTTTTCCTTCTGTACCCCTCGCTGCCCCATTGTACTGTGCCCGTATTTCCCTGTTTGCCTCTCTCCTTTTTTCCTTCTGTGCCCCTCGCTGCCCCATTGTACTGTGCCCGTATTTCCCTGTTTGCCTCTCTCTTTTTTTCCTTCTGTACCCCTCGCTGCCCTATTGTACTGTGCCCGTATTTCTCTGTTGTTTTCACCCCATTTTTCCTTCTGTGCCCCTCGCTGCCCCATTGTACTGTGCCCGTATTTCCCTGTTTGCCTCTCTCCTTTTTTCCTTCTGTACCCCTCGCTGCCCCATTGTACTGTGCCCGTATTTCTCTGTTGTTTTCACCCCATTTTTCCTTCTGTGCCCCTCGCTGCCCCATTGTACTGTGCCCGTATTTCCCTGTTTGCCTCTCTCCTTTTTTCCTTCTGTACCCCTCGCTGCCCCATTGTACTGTGCCCGTATTTCCCTGTCTGCCTCTCTCCTTTTTTCCTTCTGTGCCCCTCGCTGCCCCATTGTACTGTGCCCGTATTTCCCTGTTTGCCTCTCTCCTTTTTTCCTTCTGTACCCCTCGCTGCCCCATTGTACTGTGCCCGTATTTCTCTGTTTTCACCCCATTTTTTCTTCTGTGCCCCCTCTGCCTCTTTCCATTCCCGCCGCTGCGTCCCCTGCGGCCCCGCCCCCTTGACTGACCATTCGCTGCCCCTGCCTCCCGCCTCCCAGCTGCTCCTCCCTCCCACCTCCCCATATATGGCGGCCGCTGTGCGGCCGTGCCGCTGGCGCGCCGAAGGCGCGCCTAAGGCAAGCCCGTCTGCGCCCGTCCGCGACCGGACCGCGCCCAGCGCCAGAACCCCTGGACCGCGCGCCCCCGCTCCAGCCTCGAGGACCGACGCCGATACGATGCCACCACACTCCACGCCCTCAACCCCGGACGGACGCACAACTGCTTCAAGGCCGCCCCGAAACGCACCCATGGTCCTTTCAGCTGCCGGAACTGCAGCTACACCAGCCTCAGAGCCACCGAGGCGCCCGCCAAGAAGGACCTCAACCACCTCCGGTGCATCTTACTGAACACCCGCTCCGCACGCAAACACGCCGTCGAGCTCTGGGACCTGCTCGACACATCATCACCAGACGTTGCCTTCCTGACAGAGACCTGGATGAACGACTCCTCCGCCCCCGACATCGCCATAGCCATCCCAGACGGCTATAAGATCACCCGCAGAGACCGCGTCAACGCAGTAGGAGGAGGAATCGCCATCGTCCACAAGAACACCATCAGGGTCTCGACCAGCACCAACGACACTCTCAGCACCGCCGAACACATGCACTTCCAGATCCACACGGACCCCAACACCACCCTTAGAGGCACCCTTGTCTACAGACCCCCTGGGCCCCGACCCCAGTTCAGCGACTCCATCGCCGACTTCATCAGCACGCACGCCCTGACCTCTACCGACTACATCCTCCTCGGAGACCTGAACTTTCACCTGGAGAACAACAACGACAGCAACTCCACCACCCTGATCGACAGCCTCGCCAACCTCGGCCTGAGCCAGCTCGTCACAACACCGACCCACTCCGCCGGCCACACGCTTGACCCCATCTTCTCCTCAAGCTCCCACGTCTCCTTCAGCCACACCACGGAACTCCTCTGGACCGACCACCGCTGCATCCATTTCACCTTCCAGAAACCCACCACACACCACCGCACCCAACAGATCCCACGCCGCTGCTGGAGCAAAGTCACCGAAGACCAACTCCGGGCAACCCTCGCTCTCAGCCCTCCCTCCGACCCATCCAACACCGACGACGCTGCCTGCAACCTCAGACGATGGATGGACGACTGCGCCAACACCCTCGCCCCGCTGAAAAAGCTCACCTACAGCGACACCACCAAAAGAGCCAGCTGGTTCACCTCGAAACTCCTAGCTTCCAAGCGTACCTGCCGGAAACTAGAGAAGAAATGGCACAGCGATAAGACACCGGACAGCCACACAGCCCACAAAGACGCCATCCGTAACCACCACCACCTCATCAGGTCCGCCAAGAGAATCTCCTTCAAAGACCGCCTCGACAACAACGCACACAACAGCAAGGAGCTTTTCAACATCGTGAAGGAACTCTCCAATCCCAGCTCCAACACCAACGACATCCCGCCGTCGCAACCCCTGTGCGATTCCCTCGCCACCTTCTTTCACCGCAAGATCGCCGACATCCACGACAGCTTCAACACCCAGACAACCCCAACTAAGATCGATACACCAGACCCGCCACACACCATCGACCACGACCCCCTGCCAGCCTGGGCCAGCGTGAACATCGAGGACACCATCAAGACCATGAGCACAATACACTCCGGCTCCCCGTCAGACCCTTTCCCGCACCACATCTTCAACAAAGCCAGCAGCTCCATCGCACCCCACCTGTGCAACATCATCAACCTCTCCTTCGAGACCGCGACCTTCCCAGAGAGCTGGAAACACGCAGAGATCAACGCCCTACTCAAAAAACCCAAGGCGGACCCGAGAGACCTCAAGAACTTCCGGCCCATCTCTCTGCTTCCGTTCCCAGCCAAGGTCATCGAGAAGATCGTCAACAAACAGCTAACCCGATACCTCGAAGAAACCAGCATCCTGGACCCATCCCAATCAGGGTTCCGCAGCAACCACAGCACTGAGACTGCCCTCATCGCCGCCACCGACGACATCAGGATCCTGCTGGACAATGGTGAGACCGCAGCCCTCATCCTGCTGGACCTCTCCGCCGCCTTCGACACTGTCTGCCACCGCACTCTACGCGCACGCCTCCACGACGCAGGGATCCGAGACAAGGCCCTGGAATGGACCACCTCCTTCCTCAACGGCAGAACGCAGAGAGTCCGCCTCCCACCTTTCCGATCCGAAGCCTCCGAGATCATCTGCGGCGTACCCCAGGGATCGTCCCTCAGCCCAACACTGTTCAACATCTACATGGCCCCGCTCGCACGCATCGCCAGACAACACGACCTCAACATTATCTCCTACGCCGACGACACTCAACTGATCCTCTCCCTCACCAAGGACCCCCTCGCCGCCAAAGCCAAACTCCATGACGGAATGAAGGCCGTCGCCAATTGGATGAAGATCAGCCGACTAAAGCTGAACACGGACAAAACGGAGGTCCTCATCCTCGGCTCCAACCCCTCAGCCTGGGACGACTCCTGGTGGCCAACGACGCTGGGAGCAGCCCCGACACCCACCGACCACGCACGCAACCTGGGAGTCATCCTCGACTCAACGCTCTCCATGACCAAACAAGTCAACGCAGTCTCCTCCTCCTGCTTCAACACACTCCGCATGCTTCGCAAGATCTACAGGTGGATCCCGACAGACACAAGAAGAACAGTCACCCAGGCCCTCGTCAGTAGCAGACTAGACTATGGGAACGCCCTCTACGCGGGAGCCCCGGCCAAGCTCATCAAGCGACTGCAACGCATACAAAACGCCTCCGCACGACTGATCCTCGACGTACCACGCCACAGCCACATCACCCCCACTTGAGGAACCTGCACTGGCTCCCCGTCGACAGGAGGATCACCTTCAAACTCCTCACCCACGCACACAAGGCACTCCACAAAACTGGCCCAGCCTACCTCAACAGACGACTCTTCTTCTACGTCCCCAACCGCCAGCTCCGCTCCGCCGACCTCTCCCTCGCCACCGTCCCCCGCATTCGAAGAACAACCACCGGCGGCAGATCCTTCTCACACCTCGCTGCCAAGACCTGGAACACACTTCCACTAAGCCTACGAAAGACCCAAGACCTGCTGACCTTCAGGAGGCTACTCAAGACCTGGCTGTTCGACCAGTAGCAGCATCCCCCCCTTCCCTCCCCCCAGCGCCTTGAGACCCTCGCGGGTAAGTAGTGCGCTCTACAAATTCTGTGATTGATTGATTGATTGATTGATTGAATCGGGCCAATAGACTATACCCACTGTTAGACCTGGCTTGTCCAGCGGGCTTATCCCCAGACTTTTTTCTTTTTGGCCTTCTGTTTCTGACCTGTTTTTGTTGGTTTTATGACTCTGGGCACTTTACCACTGCTAATCGGTGCTAAAGTGCATATGCTCTCCCTGTAAATTGTTATGATAGATTGGTGTTTCCATGATTGGTTATTTGATTTACTAACAAGTCCCTAGTACAGTGCACTGTGTGCTCAGGGCCTTTAAATCAAATGCTGCTAGTAGGCCTGCAGCACTGATTGTGCCAACCACACAAGCAGCCTTTCAAAGGTAACTCAGATGTGCACTGCAGTGTCTTTGCGCAGTTTGGTACTGCCATGTCGACCTGGCAAGTGCACCCACTTGCCAGGCCCTAACCTTCTGTTTTCTTACATGTGAGTCACCCTGAAGGTAGGCCCAAGGTACCCCTGTGGGCATGGTTCAGTGTATGGGAAAGGAAGGACACGCCCTGATGTGTGTGGCATGCCCTAATAGTGAAATACTATCAATTTCGTTTTTCACTATTGAAAGGCTATCTGTCCCATAGGATAGAATGGGAGTTTATTTATAACATCTTATAAATATAACTTCCCATTGGGACAAGCTAGAAAGATGGAGTTTAGTATGGCTGAATTCAGAATATAAAAATGCATCTTTTAGTAAAGATGATTTATATAATGTGTGTTTGAAAATACCACTTTTAGAAAGTGGGTATTTTCATGCTTAGCCATCCTTTGTGCCTCTGCTAGTTTGTGGATTGACTGTCTGGCTTTGGAGTGACAGGGGCTGGGGATGTGCATTGTCTCAGACAGCCCCTGGGGTGCGGAGGTTGATGTGTCCTACCTTTCATGAATGAGTCAGGGCTGGGCTGAATAGACCTGGGCTACATTTAGAGTATGGGGTGGAGGTTTCTTTCACACCTGAATGGGCCTGGTCTGCTTATCAATGCTGTCTCCACCTCCTGCCAGGAAGCTGCACAAGACAGCTCAGAACTGGTTTTTGTCTGGGCAAAGAGCGTCTCTGCCACCAGAGAACAAAGGAATATGTGCTATAAATGTTGGGGCCCAGACCCCTGAACTTTAGACTACTTCTGGGATTCAAGAGGAACCTCTGCCAAAGAGAAGAGCTGGGAAAAGCTGAAGTAGAAGTACTGCCCCTTTGCTGTGTGCTGTCTGGGGTTGGCCTGCAGTGGCTGTTTTCTGCCAAGGAGAGGGCTGTGTGTGTATCCTGCTTGTAAAGTGTCTCCAAGGGCTTGAAGTGGAGCTTGCCCCCCTGTTCAAGAGGTCTCAGTAACAGCAAAGACCTCACCATCCTTCTGGGCACCATCTCTGGAACCCCTGTTTTCAGTCGCTGCAGAAGAAAGGAGCAGCCGACTCTTTCACCGAGTCTGTCGCAGGTTCCGTGTTGTGAAGGCACCGCAGAAGGCCCCGCCGCACTTCGCACCACATCTGTGGTCTCACCAACGCCATTTGGAAAATCGTCACCGAGCCGTTGCTTGCACCGCGTCCTGTGGGCACCGCTCTCCGCACCGCCTCACTTCACCCTGCCTGGACGTCACTGATACCCTCTCTGCACGACCCAAACATCGACCGGCTCCATCGCCTGCACCGCAACCTGCCAGCACCGCATCGAGCACTGCCTCACCCCGCACGATAAGCCTTGGTCTCACCAACGCCGTCTGGACGAGCGTCACCGAGCCGCTGCCCGCACCGCGTCGTGAGGGCACCGCACCCTGCACCGCTTCCATTTTTGCAACACAACCGTGACGGTTGTCCCGACCGACTCGCACCAACATATCAGCCACAACCAGAAAGGTACTGTTCACAAGTCTGTCAACGCTTTAGCTGGCCTGTACTGACGCGGTTGGCTGGAACTGTTAGGTTCTCTTGTTTTCAGCATCGCTGGAGCCCCGGACTGAGCTACCGACTCGGACGACCTGTGTTTTGTGGATATTTCTACAATTTTAAGGTTTTCTTGCAAACTTCATATTTTTCAGAACTGTATTGTAGATTTTTGTCGTTTTTGGTCTTGTTGGTTTAGATAAACTTTTGCTTATTTTCCTAAACTGGTGTGGTGCCCATTTGTAGTGTCTTCACTGTGTTACTGTATGTGTGCACAAATGCTTTACACACTGCCTCTGAGATAAGCCTGTCTGCTCGTGCCAAGCTTCAAGGGGGTGAGCAGGGGTTATTTTGGAAGTGTACTCCCTTACCCTGACTAGGAAGAAGGGTCCCTACTTGGATAAAGGTGCAAACCATTACCAACTAGATCCCTATTTCTAACACCCACAAACTTAAGGGAGACTTAATCCTCTTACAAGAAACAAAATTTGCTATGAAAGAAGCTATCCTTCTAAAGAAACTCTGGATGAGTGATACATCCTGTGCCCCAGCTATAATAAAACAAAACAACAGTCTGATTACCCTTATCTCCAACTCCTCTGGCCTTAGAATTACATCCTTTAAAAGTCGACCCTGAAAGGAGATTGCTCATAACCAGACTCCAAAAGAAGAACACGGGAATAGTTGTTGTGAATGTTTACGCTCTCAATAACGACCTCCCTTCATTTTGGTCACAACTAAATAAAAAGCTGTCTCTCCTGCCCCCGCACAGCAGAATTCTCATAAGTGGTGTTACTGAGAGGAGGATTCCTCTGGGTCTCCCTATCAAATACCGCTCCTCCTACTTGGCTTGCCATCGAAAACAATCTTGTCCGACCACTCTTCCTCATTTCACTCATCACCACTAAGAAAATAAGGACGGAACACTCCTCAATCATTCTCTCCAGCACAGCACAGGCCCTTCGAAAAAATGATGACAATGGGCCTGATTACGATCTTGGCGGACAAGGTTACTCCGTCACAAACATGACGGATGTCCCATCTGCTATATTACAGTTCCATGAAATCCTATGGAACTTGTAATACGGCGGACAGGATATCTATCACATTTGCGACGGAGTATCCCATCCGCCAAGATCATAATCTGGCCAAAACTCCCTAATAAAATGCCATCCTCCCTACCGGCCCCACTATGAAATAACTATAACTTGAAATCAAAGCTGTTCTATCTGAATGGAAAGACCTCTCCAAACTTTCTGTCCACGCTTGGTGGGAATGGGCCCAATTTACCAGGGGAGCAGATAACTCTCTAAACACTTACCTGAAAACCCCATAGAAGAAAAAACAAAACATCTGGTCCAAACTAGATACGTACATTGGCAACCTAGTATTACCTCAAATACCATCCCATCCCCCACCCCATCCCCTAACCCCACATCAACCTTTCCCCCCACACCCTTCCCTCACCCCCAGCCCCTTCCTCTACAATTTCTACATTTTCTTTCTGTCTCTCCCTTGGCTATCCTCTCATATCTCTTCTCCATTTCTTTTTCCATACCTTGATACTACTCTGTGGTAATCCCACTGTTCAATAGTATACCATTACTCTGATAGCACTTCATTCATTTCTGGCACATGACCTAAGATACTATGATACAGTGTTATTTTGTTTATATTACAACACTTGATATCTTGATTCTATAACTCAATAGCAAATCATGATTTGCCCTCTCCCAGCCATAATACCTCATTAAGCGAATGTTCCTCTCCATTCTGTACTGTGTCTATACTTGTCTTATAACATTTTCTATAAAAATGATTTTGAAATGTAAAAAGAATTGTACAGAGCAATCTCAACTCAATTAGCTTTTATGTAGTGGGTTCCTCTGACAGGATAAAATAGAATGTATTTGGATGGTTTTAGGACACGTCACCCTATTATCCCTCTATTAGTTTCAACAGGTTTCAGACGATATTTAACTACCCACAGGGTAGACTGCCTTCATCAGGACTAACAGATCCCTATTTGTCTAATCATTTATATAGTTAGTTGTCCTCAACTCAAAAAAGATGTGTTCGTTACACATAGTAATAAGAAAAGGCCTTTACTCTCAGTTCACTTCGATGGATGATTTCACAAAATCGACTTAAATGCTGTTCTTAACCAGGGTTTGGAACAGGGTGTCCCCTGTAGTAACAATTTGTCAAGGCTGTGTTGCTGTTCTCTGCTGATCGGTGATAGATTGATAGTTCTGGGGCTGAATTATCTTTCTTCCTGTTTCTCTATGTGTAGATAAAGAGATACCTGCGCACATTTACTGAGTGTGTCGGAGCAGCAGCATGCAGGAATGGGGCTATGGGGACTCTATTTCCTCCTCCGGAGAGATTGGTTGCAAATATCTTACAGTCCTGCCAAGTACCACGCATCAGGCGTGAGTCTAACGCATTTCAGTGTGGTGATCCGCATCACCGCACTGAAATGCATTAGTCACGCATTATAGCGCTGCTCAGCCGTCAATGCAGAGCGCTGCTATAATGCACTATGTCATGACTGTGTGAGCAGCAGTAGCGCAGTGCGCGCTGTTCCCGGCAGGTTATGGGACTGGCAGCTCGCAGCTCTGCGAGTTCTCCTCTCTCACTCCAACAATGTATCCAAGCTAGACACCCCCGGCCCCAATACAAGAGCATAACTGATGTCAAAATCAGTGCCCGGCCAGTCACGGCTTGTTAGAGTTAATTAGGCTAAGGTCAGTGGGGGTGAGAGTCAAACGCGGCAGGGCGGGCAAAGTAGATTTGGTTGAGAGCCAACTGTTCATCGTCATCGCCGCGGCCGGTGGTTGGAACGACGTGGATTGGATCCCACCGTGGCCATGCAACTTGACCCCAGCCCACTGGACCGTGGCGCCTGAATCATCAGTAAGTGCTGCCGGAGTTAGCGGCAGTATTTGTTTTCATTAGTAAACACCTGCCATGCTGTAATTTCATTGCTGTAAGGTTTGCGTGGCAATTTGGTGGTGGTAGTAGTAAGCAAGAGCTGCAGGGGGTGCTTGTGCCGTTCTCCCTTCCTTTGCAGCATCCCCGCTGTGCTGCTGTCCCCTGGCCTTCTCCTTTCTCGTGGTGACGTCCTGCTCTTCAGATGGAGTCGCTTGAAATGAAAGTTACCAGTGAGTTCTCTGGAGGACCCGTTTTTTGACTGCGTGGTAGGTGCTGGTTGGGTAGAGGCCCGTGCAACTCGTTAAAAATAGCGGGCGGCTGCACACCAGACCCCGGGGGCAGTGCGCATCTATTGATTTAATTACACTGATTTAACGAGCCCTGTTGGAAAAGCGTGAAGCTACCACAGGGGCAGGAGTTCGAAGAAATACTTTCTTTCAGCAGATGTTTGATGTATGTGTGCTAACCGGGTGCCTGCTTTGAGAGTGTAATGGAAACTTCCGTGGGTTGTCAGTATCTGGGGGAAAAGATAGAGCAGCGGAAATACTGACTACCGAGATATCTATTTCTAATGTGTAGGCAGTGATTTCCCAGGTCCGAGCTTTCTTATGTGCTGCGCTACTGGCTCAACTGAGGGAGCAGCTTGTATTAGCTTTTGTGTCTGTTGCGAAAATATTTATTGATTTTCCAGTCACGCTTGCGACTTCATAATTTTGAGTTTAAAGTTGAATTGAAAAGTACAGTTCTTCCATTTAGCTGGTCACATCCTACTGTCAATTAGAGGTAAAGGCCGTTGCTTATAACGTTGAGTTCGGAAAGCCTTACCAATACCTTTAAAGTTAACCACAGGCTACATCTGTGTGTGTCGGGGGAGCCGCTCGGCATGTCTTATTTCTGATATTTGTTTCCCTGGTCTTCATTACTTGATGTCACTCATAGTTGTTGAAATGTCACTCATAATTCCACTGAAATTTTGAAAATGTCACACATGGCAATCTGAAACCTTGGCAGTTATGATCTTAGTTCAGAGCTTTTAGACCTGGCATCCTTGGCATCGCATTCCCCCAAACATTTTTCCTTCACCCCCTTACTTTCTGATTTCGTTTTTGTTGGCATTAGGACTCAGTACACTTTACCCCTGCTAACCAGTGCTAAAGTGTTTGTGCTCTCTCCTTTAAACATGGTAAAAGTGACCTACACCTAATTGAAACATTTAATTTACGTGTAAGTCCCTAGTAAATGGTAGTAAATTAAAGGCTGCTAGTGGGCAGCTGCATTCATTGTGCTACCCACTAAAGTAGCTCTGTAAAACATTTCTCAGGCCTGCCACTGCAGCCTGTAGTGCAGTTTTAAACTGCAAAATAAACCTTCTGTTTTAATACGTTTAAGCCACCCATATAACGTAAGCCCTAAAGGCTCATAGGGCAGGGTGCAGGATATTTAAAAAGTAGGACATGTGTGTTTAAATTTTACATGTCCTGGTAGTGAAAAACTCCTTAAGTCGTTTTTCAGTGTTGTAAGGCCTGTTTCTCCTATAGACTAATACTGGGTTACCGTAATAAATTTAATTAGTGTTAGCTTCAGATTCAGAGCAGATAGAGAAATTATGTTTGCTCTCAAATTAAATGTAATCTTAAATCCTCTTTGATGGTAAAGTTGAATTTTAAGTTACAATTTTGAAAATTACACTTTTAGAAAGTTGGCATTTTTCTGCCGAAACCAACTGTGCCTTTTTGGCAGTGTCCTGGTTCACATGACTGTGAATAGCTCTGCCGTTTTGGGTTGCGTATTGCCTCTAGACAGTGAGACAAAGGATGCCTAAGTGTGAGGGGAGAGGGTTTTTCTGACAGGTTGGCTGGGGAGGAGCAGCACCCTGCTGTGATTACATTTCAAAGGGTCCTGCCTGCAGCACACACAAAGGAACCTGACAATAGGCCTGCCCTTGCCTTCACCCCACTATACAATTTAGAGCCAGGATCAGGAGATGGGGAAGAAACAACCAAAACCAGTTTCAGGGGTAGGTCAGGGAACCGACCCTTGCAGTTTGACAGCAAGCTTTTGGAGGCCTCCCTGACCTGCTTAGCTGAAACCCACTGGTCATAAGTTACACTTACTGTAACATAGCTTATACATATGCTGCAAGTAACCTATAACACATATATTTGAAAGCTTGTGATGATTCCAAGGTGGATTAAATGGAATCCGATGCTTAGAAATAATCTCTAATTTTGTGCCGAGAAACAATTCCGTCTGTTGCATGCTAAGTATATTTCATGTTTAGTATAATTACATATATACTTCTGAAATTTCCCACAGTGCACCTATAGATCTACGTATCTTAAGTAGATGGTGCTTGAGAATTTAAACAATACTTTCAAATCACAGTTTATCTCTTTCAGCTTTCGAAGTAACCTGAGTTTTTCTCCTTCCTCTGATGAGGTGTTGAGCTGTTCTCCATTTGACTTTTTGACTTTCACTTCGTTTCAGTCCAGTTACAATTCAGTTAAAAAGAAACCATTGATCGACTCTTGTAAGAAATTGGGTTATTAGTTGAGGGGATGAAAACTCCACTCAAATAATAAGCAAATTCATTCTCATGGCAAATCGCAAAAGTCACTAAATAAACCTATTCCTAACTCTCTGGTAGCTTGGCACAACTATATACATGTAGGCAATGTGAAAAGTATTTATGCAGTACTCAACCAGTAATAAAGTGAAAACACAACATAGGAAAAATACCAACCAATTTAGACAGAGTGAATTTTAATCAATAAAATGACACCAATTACACCAAAACAACAAAAATTCAATAAGTAGAACCAAGGTTATGACATTTAAAAATGTGTTTTTAAAAATAAGGCCAAAAATCACAGATCGCCAACCGTGGTTATTACTTGCGCTAGATCGGGTCAAAGGCAAAAGTTAAGACCAACCACAATGAAGCTTGGGTCAGATTCTGTAACCAGGTTCATCCTAGTGGAAAGTTTGACTTCTGACTTATATACTTTTTTGGAAGAAAAGTGGTTGTCTACAGGGCAAGCTGCAAGATGGATCCGAAATAGGGCTCTACAATGGCAGGTTGCTGAAAAGCAGGGTCTCGGTGAGGTCGTCGATGAAGGCTGGAAAGCTAAAAGCAGGTGAAGTCCGAATTCTATGCCTGAGGAGACAGACTGGTTGCTGCTCAGCGTTGGTCTCAATGAAGCCCTCTACGTTCAGACATAGAAACTTTCTGGAAGTCAGATCTCCTTCAGTAGGGGCAAACCAGCAAGTTGAGGCTGACTAGCAATTCAACATCTGAGGCTTCGATGGCAATCCCGGTCTCCGTTGCTTCTCCAGGCAGAAAGTTGGCAAAACATTTCTAAGTCCCACTTCTTGCAGTTTGGGACAGCAAGAGTACACTCTAATACCAACTAAGGGTCCAGGACCTGGAAGGCACAACTTGGGGGTTAAGACTCCAACAAATCCCAGCAGCAGAGTCCAGGGCAGGTCCAGTTGGATCTAGTCCAGGGAGGGAGGCCTCTGGAAGCATGTTACGTCCCTGTAGTTGTACATTCTATTTTGAAAGCAACCATCAATGTTGCTTTCAAGTTTCTGTAAGTATTTGCATCTAATCAGCATTTTGGGAGCATCAAAAGTAGCTTCAGATAATGAAACTTTACAAACATGCATAAACATTTTTATACTGGAACCCGTGTCAGTAATGCAAGCCGAGCTTGCTCTGTTTCCTCAGAGCACTCACGCCATAATAATAAAGGCTTTGCATTTATGAGACATGTATAAAAATTCGAACAGCTTCCACATATGGATATAAATCTTACCTTTGCTCCAGATGATGCTTCACAGGTCCATAATGTGGTACACTCAATTTTCAGCCTTAGGGTTTGTGCTGCAGGGATTGGGGCCTACTTGTCCAAATGCCAAATAAACTGGAAAACATTGCCCTTGACCCCAAACAGTATGGCCTGAGCATTGGGAGATAGGAATTTCACACCCCTGCTTCAACCATATATGCCTTCTCTCATAGAACCTCCCATAGCTGTTGTTGATGCCCATAACAAACAAAGGTTATAAAACGGCTAACAGTTCCCTGTTACCCAAAAAGTGTTTAAGCCTTCTCCCTTCTGAATGGCTTCAAATAAATCCTGGAAGTCTTTCAGTTGTGATTGAGCATACGTTCCTGCTCTAATAAAATATTTTGAGACCGCATTGGACCTCTTTATAGATGATTCAACTTTCTTGAGCAATGCTTCTAGCAATGAAGCTTCTTCTGACGCCAGTGATGAGGAGGATGACATACTTTCTGGAAGTGAATTAACCTTTGCCGTCTATGGTGACTCTTCTTCAAATTCAGTAGTTTAGTACCCTATTTTACAAAATGTTTGGGATTTCTGTCTTATCCATACCCTTCCATTTTTTAACAGAATGCCCTTGATAATTATATTATATTACAGTCTGCTGTAACCACTTCACATTGTGTATAGAAATCAACTGTGGCTCTCAATTCTGGTTCTTGAAAACCCAACAGCTCTCTGATATGGTTAAGCGTTTCCTGTAGTTGAGATCCTTGGACATACTTTCTCCTAGGTAAGGGATCTTGATTATCATCATCAACGATATCCTGCGGTATCCTGACGACAAATCTTGGATGGAGGATCTGTAGCCTTTCAAACTGAAGACACTACTTCTGCTATCGTGGACAGGAACTGTTCAAGAGAGAGAAAGTTGTTCATTATCTTCTTTCTCCACACAATACCTCTTCTCCAGATTCTTTCTTCCCTCCATAGTTAAAACCCCTGGACTGGAATAATGATTCTGCACCTTTTATACTCTACACCTGGTGAAATCCTGCGAGATTGGTAACTTGGGCACATCCCCAGAGATGAAATAAGGAATATACTGCTCAGATACTTTCATATATAGCTGGTAAGAACCCTGTCCACTTCTTGGTAGGATTTTATGTTAGAGTAGCACCATACTGTACAAATTCTGATTGTGCAGAAACTCTATTAAAAGGTAACTATATATTGTAAACTCGTACCCCTGCTAATGGGCTACAGTTCCAGTCAATGTGGGGTCAGTGTTTAACTGAAAAGTGCTCTCAGATACACTGGAAATGTGGGAGCCCTGACCATTCCTGACTTCGAAGCGCCTAACCAGGGCCGGCTTTAGCGCTGGTGGTGCCCAGTGCGACAGTCATTTTTGGCACCCCCCTCCCCATGGCCTCCTCCTCGGATTCCCTCACTACCACCCGGCAAAAGTGCCTCTCATCTTTCCATAGCCCGTCTCTCACATACATTTCATTTGTTTTAAAGCGCCATTAAAGGCTGACTTTACTAATTCACTCACCTATCCACATAAAATACAGATCTGTTGTTTGCAGCAGGCATATTAACCCTCTGCGCTACTTTATGGCGAGTCAAAATTGCCACTACTAATCACACTCTCTCAGGAACATTAATCACAAGAGTTATCTTGACATTTTTATTGCTGCCTGAAAGCTTGACGAACCCGGAACTCTGCAGCAGGGGCTTTTTTTAAAATCTGAAGTTATTGCTAAACACAGCGCCCCCTGAGGTCAGCGCCCAGTGCAGCTGCACCAGTTGCACTGCCCTAAAGCCGGACCCGAGTGCAGCTGCACCAGTTGCACTGCCCTAAAGCCGGACCTGCTCCTAACACAATCAAAACCACTTCAGAAGCCAACAAGCCTTAATCATTTTGGCTCTCTATAAGCATAGAATCCCATATTTTCAATGCCCTTGCTCGGGCGGCCATGAAACAGAGCCTTGCTCCACCCATTTTCATGCCACCTGCGTAAACGTGAGGAAGCACCCCGCAGAAAAAAACATCACTACATTAATTGTTTTAATAAAACTATCTGAAAGAGACAATTAGTTATAGATTCCTTACCTTAGAATTACCCCCAGGCGTCAGACTGGATCCGGAGAATCTTTTGTCAGCAGTACCCCTGCGCGTCGAAAGGTGCAGTCGGTCGACCCCGCGTTTGTCGTTAGCGTTGTGGTCGCCGGGATGGCGTCGCAGTAGCTACTTAGATGCCGCCCTCGCGCGCTGACGTCAGTTCTTTCTTTTTCTGCGCCAGCCAGCGCAGATCCGGAGAGAGCGGTACCTCCAGTCACTGTTTAACTGACGTTTTGCCGACTTTTGTTGTATTTGAGTATTCGGTTCCTGGTGCACGTCAGGGATGCCCGGTTTCAAGGGTTGCGGATCCTGCCGTCGGTTGATGTCGGTGACTGATCCGCACCGCGTGTGCCTGTTCTGTCTGGAAGCCGACCACGACTCCAAGTCGTGTTCCGACTGCCGGACCATGAACCCAAAGTCTTTGCGGGAGCGGTCCCGAAAGCTTCTCGAGGCCCTGCAGTCCGCTTTGCGCCGCTCGAGGTCCCGGTCGCATGGGAGGTCGAGGGACATGTCGCGGAGCCACCACCACCACCAATCTTCTTCCAGGTCTTCGCACTCCTCCGGTAAGTCGAAGCACAAGAAGTCGAAGAAGCATCGTCGCTCTTCGACTTCTCCCTGTCCGTCGGCCGACGCGACGAGGGATGCGGTTGGTGCCCCTCCCGCGGCTCCACGTGCGGAGCCCGCTGGGTTGACTCCGGGTTTCCCTCCCTTCCCGGGACCCAGTGCGACCCCTGCCCAGCTTTGGAGTTTCTACGAAGCGATGCATGCCATCTTTGGGCAGCCCGACTCCGCGGGCGTGTTTTCGGGCCCCGCGCACTCGGCTGGGGGCCCTGGGCCTTCGATGCTGGCGGCTTCGGCCCGGCACCGCAGAGTCCCCTTGGATCCAGGCCTGGATCCGGATCGGCGCCGGTCGACCTGACTACACCTCCCCCGGCGCCGACTCCACCGGCACCACATCCGCAGCCGACGCCGGTTGTGTCCCCAGCTGGCGTCGACCCTAGCCTCCACCGCGACGTGGACACTGAGCCGGACCGACGTCGACCGACGCCGGTTCCGGCGCCGACTTGTACTTTTGTGCCCTTGTTCAACCCTGGTTCTTTTAGGCCAGATTGGCAACCAGAGGAGGGTGAGGAGGACTGGGAGGGGTCTGGAGACCCTTTAACTGACCAGTTAGACTATGATCTGGACTGGCGAGAGGAGTTGGGGGATGCCAGTGGACTGGATACTTCCCCAGACCTTGGCATGTTGTCTCCTCCTACCGTGGCTACGGAGGAGGGAGCGTCTTATGCAGTGGTGTTGCGTAGGGCGGCCGAGGCTCTCAACCTCGAGCTACCTACGGTGGCGGTCAGGACTAACCTCCTGTCAGAGGTGCTTCAACCAGCTGCGAGCTCTTCGGAGCCCCTGCTGCCGTTCAATGAAGCCCTCACTGACCTCCTTTTGGGCACCTGGTCCAGGCCCAATACACGTGCTCCTCTGGATAGGATGATCGCCCGACGCCACCGCCCGGCTCCGGGCAACCCCTCTTTCCTCTCCCAACACCCTTCCCCTGAGAGCTTGGTGGTCCAAGCCTCCACGTCCAAAGGCGCATTCCCTAACGCACCACCTGATAGGGAATCCAAAAAGCTGGACCATCTTGGGAAGAAGATGTTTTCTTCCTCCAGCTTGGGACTGCGGTCGGTAAACACCATGTCTGTTGGGCCGTTACACCCACTCTGTGTGGGATACGGTGGTGCAGGTGCTGCCCCAGTGGCCGGAGGAGGCCCGGGCCGTACTCTCCCGTGCAGTTGCCGAGGGGAGAGACGCAGCAAAGTTTACCATTCGCTGTGGACTGGACACCGCCGACTCGCTAGGCAGGACGATTTCCACATCGGTAGCCCTTCGTCGCTACGCCTGGCTGAGGTTGACTGGTTTTTCAGGTGATGTCCAAGCTACTCTTATGGACATGCCCTTTGATGGCCGTCTCCTGTTCTGCGACAAGGCAGACAACGCGCTAGTGCGCTTTAAGGCTTCTTGGGCTACGGCCAAGTCCTTGGGCCTCTCCACCACCCGCCCTGCACAGTCTGCCTTTCGGGGCTACGGAAGGGGTGCCCCGCCACGTTCCGCCCAGAACCACAGGCCGGCGCAAGCTCTCCAGCCCCTGTGCGGCCGGGGACGTGGGAACCACCGCCGTGGGTCTGGGGGCCAGCAGGCTGGCCAGTCCACCACAGCCCCCTCTGCAGCAGCCTCCAAACCCTCCTAATCTGACCTTTCAGGGCCACCATTCGCCAGTGGGCGGCAGGATTCGCCATCACCTCCCCCACTGGTGCACCATCACGCCAGACAGGTGGGTTTTGCAGATAGTCTGAAGGGGCTACTCCCTCCCCTTCGAGACTACCCCTCTATCCATGCCACCTCAGCACCATCGCATGTCAGAGGATCATCTGGCCCTTCTCCAACAGGAAGTTTCGGCACTCTTAGCCAAGGGAGCCATCGAGCGAGTTCCTGCCCCAGAAGTAGGTTGTGGTTGCTATTCCCACATCTTTCTGGTGCCCAAGAAGGACAAAGGCCTGCGTCCTATCTTGGATCTCAGGAACGTCAACAGCTTCCTCCGGAAGGAGAAGTTCAAAATGTTGATGCTAGCTCAGGTCCTGTCTGCCCTCGACCCTGGAGACTGGATGGTAGCGTTGGACTTGCAGGACGCTTACTTTCACATCCCCGTCCTGCTGGCCCACCGGCGTTACCTGCGGTTCACGGTAGGCCACGAGCACTTTCAGTTTACCGTGCTCCCCTTTGGTCTTACCAGCGCCTCTCGGGTGTTCACGAAAGCGATGGCGGTGGTCGCAGCACATCTGCACAGATTAGGGGTTCCAGTCTTCCTCTATTTCGACGACTGGCTGTTGAAGGCGGGCTCGTCCCAGGCTGTCGTCTCCCACCTCCAGACTACGGCAGACCTCCTGCACTCGCTGGGGTTCACTATGAACGTGCCGAAGTCACACCTGACTTCCTCTCAGAAGCTCCTTTTCATCGGAGCGGTTCTGGACACAACGCAGTTTCGGGTTTATCCCCCCGAGCAGCGAGTCCGGGATATTCGGGCTATGATTCCGATTTTTCACCCTCTATCCTGGGTTTCGGTCAGAATGACCCTGCGGCTGCTGAGCCTCATGGCCTCCTGCATCCTGCTGGTAGATCATGCCAGGTGGCATATGCGGCTCTGCAGTGGGACCTGAAGTTCCAAAGGGCACAGCATCAGGGGAATCTGCCCGATTGCGTTCAGATCTCGGAGGGCACTGCATGTCAATTGCAGTGGTGGCTAACAAACTAGGATTGGGTCAACGGCAGATCCCTCTCCCTTCTCCAACCGGAGTACACAGTGGTGACGGATGCATCACTTCTGGGATGGGGTGGCCACATGGGAGAGGCGGAGATCAGGGGCCTCTGGTCTCTGGCGGAGTCTGGGCTCCACATCAACCTTCTGGAGCTTCGGGCAATCCGTCTTGCAATAAAAGCATTTGTTCCCTCTGTCCGAGGAAGAGTAGTGTAGGTGTTCACGGACAACACCACCGCCATGTGGTACTGCAACATACAGGGCGGGGTGGGGTCGTGGACCCTATGTCAAGAGGCTCTCCGTCTCTGGACATGGCTGGAACATCAGGGCATATCCCTTTTGGCTCAACACCTGGCAGGTTCATTGAATGCCAGTGCGGACGAACTCAGTCGCAGATGCATGATGGATCACGAATGGCGTCTTCACTCGGAGGTGGCGCAAGGTGTCTTTCAGCGGTGGGGAGAGCCTTGGTTAGATCTATTCGCCACCGAAGAGAACGCGCAATGTCAGCAATTCTGCGCGTTTGAATTTCCAAGGCGACACTTTTCGTCGCGAGTGGAGTTGCGGTCTTCTATACGCCATTACCACTTCTGCCCAGAGTGCTGTAGAAGATCAAGCGCGACCGGGCCCAAGTCATCTTGTGGCTCCGGATTGGGCACGAAGAGTCTGGTATCCCGAGCTGTTACACATGGCCATCGATCCTCCGATCCGACTGCATCTTCGGGAGGATCTTCTGTCGCAGCAGCAGGGGACGGTCCTCCACCTGAACCTGTCCAGCCTCCACCTCCTTGCGTGGAGATTGAGCGGCGACAGTTGACAGCCTTTGACCTTCCTCCCGAAGTCTGTGATGTTATCTTGGCAGCCAGGCGTCCCTCCACTAAGACGGTATACGCCTGCAGATGGAACAATTTTGTGGCATGGTGCACAGCAAAGGCTGTGGATCCCCTTTCTGCCCCTCTTTCTGAGGTTCTGTTGTTCCTCCTTTCTTTGGCCCAGCAGGGTCTGCTCTGGGCACTCTTAAGGGCTATCTCTCAGCCATTGCAGCGTTTCTTAGGCTTCCTGATCAGCCTTCTATTTTCAAGTCCCCTGTTGTAAATCGTTTCCTTAAGGGCATTACTCCTCTTTTTCCTCCTGTTACCTTCGTAATGCCTCAGTGGGACTTGAACTTGGTTCTTACTTACCTTATGTGCGCTCCCTTTGAGCCGCTTCATAACTGTCCTCTCAGACTGCTTACTTTAAAGACTGCCTTTCTGGTTGCCGTCACCTCTGCTCTCAGGGTGAGTGAGCTCCAAGCCCTTTCTTCAAAGCCTCCTTTTCTGGCTGTTCATCCGGACAAGTTCGTCGTCAGAACCAGACCTTCCTTTCCTCCCAATTTGGTTACTTCTTTCCACATTGGTCAAACCATCACTTTGCCCACCTTCTTTCCGCCTCCGCATCCTTCTAAGGAGGAAGAAAGGCTCCACCGTCTGTATCCAAAACGTGCGCTTTCCTTTATTTTGGATCGCACCAAGCATTTCCCGGTGGATGACCAGCTCTTTGTTGGCTACGTGGGCGCCAAAACAGGTCAGGCTGTGCACAAACAGACCATCTCTAGGTGGGTCGTTTTGGGCATTAACGCTTGCTACTCTTTGGCAAAGAAGGAGCCTCCAGTGGGACTGCGCGCCCATTCCACCAGGGCGACGGCAGCTACCACTGCTTTGGGGCGGGGACTCCCCCTCAATGACATCTGTCAGGCAGCTACGTGTGCATCTCTGCACACGTTCACGAAACACTACTGCCTGGACAGCCAAGTCCGGAGAGACGGCTTCCTTGGCTGTTCTGTTCTCCAGGACTTTCTGGTGTGAACTTGGTTCGCAGACCCACCTCCGGGGTTGGTATTGCTGGGGTATCTATTCTAAGGTAAGGAATCTATAACTAATTGTCTCTTTCAGATGAACAAGTTATTTACCTTCGGTAACGATATATCTGTAGTAGACATAGATTAGTTATAGATTCCTTACCGCCCCACCCATCCTCCCCGTTTTGCGAACTGACTTCTAGGGTCAGGGAATCCCTTTCAGGGCCCTAGTTTTGTGCACCAGTGGTCAGTGTCTTGCATGGCTCTGCGCTTCAGGCGTGGAACTTCGTTTAAAGAACTGACGTCAGCGCGTGAGGGCGGCGTCTAAGTAGCTACCGCGACGTCATCCCGGCGACCACGACGCCAACGACGAATGCGGAGCCGACCGACGCCACCTTTCGACGCACAGGGGTACTGCTGACGAAAAATTCTCCGGATCCAGTCTGACGCCTGGGGGTAATTCTAAGGTAAGGAATCTATAACTAATCTATGTCTCTTACAGATATATCGTTACCGAAGGTAAGTAACTTGTTCTTCTTACCTTTAGGAAGACGTTTGTCTCTGCAGCAGTTACAACCAAAGAGGACTGTTAAGCTGAGGGGTTGGGCTTATGAGATAAAGAGAGGATATGGAATAAAGACTAAAAGTCAGTCCTTTCTTCCAATAATATTATTAGGAAATGGGTGTCAAGGACACTGAGCACCTCACTTCAGTCATGACCGGGAAGAAGAAGATGGGCGGGGCAGAAATATGGACTTGCAAATATAGGACAATGAATCGCAGCAACTTGACCAGGGAAACAGACAAAAAGGCAGGGGGGAAAAAACAACATCGTCAAAGGAAAGCCAGTCCCGAGAAAGGGAAGCCCAGTCAATTTGTCAAGCAACCACAGACTGTGGGATAGGAAATTTTGGACACATTGATAGGGGAATATGAGTACTAGGACAGCGAAAAACGAATACAGAATTTCTAGATCTTTTGTAAGCTGCAACTCAACAGTCTACAGAACCTCATAGCAGGTGTGTCTGATCCTTCCACTGCTCCTGCAAAAATATTCAAACTACTGTATTGCTCACTAAGCAATAGATTGTCCTTTGTTTTACACCTGGGAAATTCTTATGTTTATGTTCCTTCACCTGTCATCTATACACACAATAACCGGTTTATTATATTTTTTAATAAATATTATGAAACGTATCTTTCACCTCTAGGGATAGCATATCGGGCAGTGCACAACTCACAAAAAACAATATTACAAAAAAAAAATTATATGCTGAAACAAAAGAAGATATACAATTTCAAATAAAAGTAAATTACAGAATTGAGGAGATTAGAACAGTGACACAATGACAATACACATACTAGCAAGGCTAGTCATTACCTCTTGTCTCGTGACAAGCCTTGAAAATTTGGAAGACGACAGGACAAAGGTATATGAATATAATAGAAGCAATAAGTCCAAGGTCCTGTTAGAAGGTTGGAGAAGGTGATTGATTGGGACAGAAATTGTTCTAGCTACTTAATATAGCTAAATATATAAATGCAATTACAATACAATACAATCTTTAAATCTGTCGTTTTTGAGTCAAGTATGTTGTTGCATTGAAAGTAATGCAAGCCAGCTTAAATTAGGAGGAAAGTTGTACCAGAAGCTAGTGCAATAGTAACGTTTTTGCACCCACCATAAACTATGCAGAGCAGTGGTATGAAACACTTATTTGAGAGAAGCAAGGGTGAGGGAAGGTAAATCCAGATAAAGTGGTTCCCTACCAACTAACCTGGGAATCGCCAGCACTTAGATGACGAAATAAAAGTCATGTGGGGGGGTGGGGGGGGGAGCACACTGAAGGAGGGGAACAGATAGATTAGATGAAAATTCTAAAAACAAAAAACATGGTTTTAGAGGGCTCAGTTCTCATGAGTTAAGAAACATCCAGCCCTCTGTGGCACGGAGACAGCCCTTTACATAGAGGACATTGGGTGGACTTGATGCGTGCTGGTGAAGGGAGACACCTTTTAGATTTTCTGGCCCCTTACCGACACTCTATTGATGGTTAATACTGTACGAAACAAAATTGAATCTTGAAGCACCAGTCAGGCATAGAAAGGAGGTCTGACTAATTGACTCCCGCCTGGACCACCTGCAGTTTACTAGTTAAAGAAGAATCACATGAAGCAATATTAAAGAAAGACTTCTTGGGCAGGTTCAGGCCCAGTTCATTTACAGTGATACTGCACTGTGCACTGATGTCGTTCTGAAGATTTTAAGGAACTTTTTTCAGCTTTCCTGACACTCAAAATTGACACTTGATACTGATTTAAGGTTAATGGAGTTATTCTATTTATTTCTTCGTGAATCTGTCACATTGTTTACTCTCTCCCTCCTATTCTGCTTAGCATTTTTGTTACTGTTGCCCCTTTTCTATTTCTTTTAATTTACTTATATATACATCAGTGAGATGGATTCTGTGATCACAATGGGTAGTAATAGAGCTGCATAGCCCCCAATCTAGTAAGTAATAGCTCAGAAGATCAATGCTGTGATTAATCTGATATCACAGTATTTATTAGCACATACAGAGTAGCGCATTTTTGGTCTGGTGTTAGCCAAGGCTCTTTAATTTTAGTAACATTATTAGATCTGGGGGTAGCCTTTTGATTTGGGGAAATGTATGTGGTGTGTGTGTGTGTACTACATTATACTACACATCCATTGATCAGTTGTGTTGGTACCCCCTACATCTTGCAGAATGGGGCAGTAGGTCAGCTCTTTTCACCCATTGGCTAAGTTCACTATGCATGACGGTATTCTGATTTTTCACAAGAGGCAGGCACATCAGCACACAAAATAGTTCCTTTTAGTGGCAGACACTACTATGGCAATGTGTCCTTTTTGAAACCCCAAAAATATTTGTGCTTTTATTAGCAACTATGGGGCATATTCTCAAGAACGTGCGATAATCATCGCCAAAATAGGTTAACGCAACTTCTCATATCGCCGTCCATCGCGGGAAAATAACTCTGTGTTAACGTCTCATTCTCAACACGGCGGTAACATGCGATAGTGTCCCGATAACGCGTCAAATGTCCGCGATACAACTACCGCAACGGCGATAATAAAGGAAACCCGAACGTGAAAAAAGTTGCGATGGGCCCAACTGCGATAAAAATCCAGCGAAAAGCAGCGCCAGGCCCGCAAGTCCCACAAGTAAGGCGGGAAAAATCACTATAAAAGCGGCAAAAATGAAATACAAACAACTGCGAAGCACCATGGAGGTAGCCGGAGCAAGCACAGAGGACAACCCGAACCCCACAAGCCCCACTGAGGACCAGCCTGGGACCTCGGGGTCAAGGAAGGGCAAGGAGAAGAAGAAGAGGAAGACGCGGTTCAGTCCGCAGGAAAACAGGATCCTGATTACGGAGGTGACAGAACACCATCAACAACTGTTCGTCACCTCCACTGTGACATTGGCAACAAAAAATGGAATATGGCAGTCCATCGTGGACAAGGTGGATGCAGTTGGAGTGCTGAGGAGGACAATGGAAGAGGTCAAGAGGCGCTGGAATGATGTGAAGCGCAAAACCAAGCGGAAACTTGCCAACAACCGCAAAGCAGCAATGCAGACTGGGGGCGGGAGTCCTGCGCCACAGGAGGAGCTGGATGAGATGGAGGAAATGGTGTCCACAGTCATCAGTGTGGAGACGGTGGCAGGAGTCGAAGGACCGGACACTGCTCAACATGACCTGACACAACAGCAACAGGGTGAGTAACCACCAGGGACTGGGGGGACGGGGGGAGATGGGCACAATGGCACACATGCACAAGTAAGTACAGCACATCTGCGGACAAACCATGCCCAAGAGTCACAACACCGACCAAGAGCCCAATTTACCCAAGTCTGCAACAGCTCAGCACTGTATAAGCACAGAAGTGAAAGGCACACCGCCTGAAAGGGATAAGGGCCAGCCAAATCAGAGCTGAAGGGGCAAATCACCCACAATGCAGCACACACACATAACACTCAAAGCACCTCAATATTTACAACAAAGTGGACCAAACTGCAACACTTTCACAACAGAACAGAGGACACAACTGCTGCCGCTTGTGTGTAGAAAATGGCCATTTGCATTTGGCATAGCAGGAAACTGTGAGATGATAATGGACGAATACAACCTCACATCCGTGATGGTGGCGAAATGTCAACTGTCCAGCATTAAATAGGCATCTCCACACAAACAGTCACAACGTACATTGACATGCAGTCTGTTTGTAAACTTGGCCAATGCGTCAACATACATGTGAACACAATGTCAAACTGCATCTCCCCTTCGCATTGCAGAGGGAGAATCATCACCTCCTGCAGAGCAGACCGTACTCCTCATCACCGATGATGAAGAGGACCTACACACCATCGACCCCGACGCCCTCCAACAGCTCATGGACACCCTCCGCACCCCACCCCCAGGAGCAGGGCAGCCCAGCTGCATCGAGGAGAACCCACCCCCTGCACAGACCACACAGCAGGAAGCACCCACCACCATGGCCGTCTCCCAGGATCCCCACGAGCAACACATGGCATTCCAACGCCGTGTGTCGCATGGCCAGAAGGGGATGGCAGAGCAGGTGCGGGTGGGGTTCGACCTCATGGCAGCCAAACTAGATGCCATACGTGGGTGTCCAAGTCCCATCCGGGACCACCTACAGGCCCTAATGGACACCCACAGTCCGTTCCATGGTCTCCAACAATCCATGGCTGACATCGCAAGAGTCATGACTCGTAGACAAGAACAACTGTCTAGTCAGAGTGGCTCCAGCGATCTCAGCCGTGAGTTGGCCAACATGGGGAAGAACATGGAGAACATGGAGCGGAAGCAGGCGGGAAGAATGGCTGCCACGGCTGCACACCAGCGAGATTTAGCAGGGATCTACCATGCCCTGCAGATCCTCATCATGGCAGTGCGGCCACAAGGCCTGGCGCAGATGAATGCTGCTGCCACTACTCCCTCCACATCACCGCCCCCTGATGTGTCAGTGCCTCACAGTGCGGCTGACAATCCACCTCCGGCCCCTGATGTGTCACTGCCACACAGTGCCGCAGACAAAACACCACCACCCACCTATGAGGCACATCACACATAGGAGGACGATGATGAGGATGAATCTACCGTTGGGCTAAGTAGGAAGCGGTAGCATTCATCTCCGCCATATGGCCTCTTTCTGCTTGGTTCTGCCCTCTGCATCACGCCCAGGAATAACACCCTCCACTGTCCCCCTTAACACTCTGCGACACTCATCTAGGCCCCCGACATGGACTGCTACATTTGTTTAGGCAACCAATGACACAGAAATCAGACTGCGGACTGAACTCCCTCTCCTACGATGTACTTTTCCCTCCCCAAAGGACCCTGGCTGGCCCTCCAAGGGGCAACATTGTAAAGTAGTGTGTGTATGGCCAGGTACTGGTCCACCTTCACCACTCCACCGAATGTGATTAAGACATTCAAATTCACACAGATGAGTCATGTCCATGATCAAGCAAGTATGAAAGTATGGGTGTATGTAGGGGCAGTGATTCCAAACAACGGTGCTCCCTGGGAACTGATTTCAATGCGCATGTATGTCCGTGACCCAGATAGGCAGTGAGATGACTGGGAATGTGTGAACTAGCTGTGGCCTCATTGCTCCAAAACAACAATCATGCTATTTCCAAACTTAGCCCCACGTCAATGTATGAATGGCTGTGTGTCACAAAGGCAAAGTCAAAGTTATGTGGAAGCCACAGCTCGGAGCAATGATTGGTTTGAGTGTGGAGCGCTTGGACTCCTGGGATGGTCGGTGCGTAAGTGTGAAGGTCATACCATGCAAGTGAACTACGAGCAAGGACTCCTGTGTGTGGGGTGTGTATACGTTGGTCTCTGGTTAGCGCTGTGCGTAGTGTGGGAGCCATCAGCAGCTGCTATGGTATCGCTCGGGGGTGCCGGGCGCATGCATTCCCAAGGTCGGAGGTGCAGATGTGCTACCGTCTTCTAGTTCAGACAGAGGGGCTGTCATCCACAATGTTGGTTTGTCATCTGCTTGCATTCTGGAAATGTGATGGGGATTGGGTGGGGGGGATGTCACTGCTTCGCCTTCCGGCATGGTTGAACCCTTACCAGCCATGTACGTGCCCTCACGGTCAGTATTGCATGCTCTGATGTAGCAGTGTTGTTTTGCTGCAGTCTGACAGTGATGGGTGCAGGTAGCTGTGAGGAGGCGGTTGACCTTGCACCTATTAGCTGGCACTGATCACTACTCTTGATGGATGACGTCCGTGTACACATGTGACCTGTACATGGCACATTTGACCAGGGGACACCTTGGTGTGTTCCACGCAAGGTGGACCTGCTGGCTTCTAGGCTGGTGTGCATCTCCCAATGTTGCTGAGGTGTCCACTGTGCCCACATCCCCCTTACGGCCATGTTGTTCATGTTGTGGGACTCGACACACAGGGTGTATATTTGCATCAGGCAGGTACATCTCTGACCACAAATGGCACCCTGTTGTCTTTTCCTGAACACCAATGGCGGCCTTCATGTCAAGTTCATGTACACGTGGGACGCTGATGAGTGGCATGACGTACTACATGTGACACCCCGATATGGTATATCGAATACGTGACGCCCTAAACAGCTTCTCGGTACAGAGGTGACATACACACCATCTCTTCTTGCAACATATGCGAATGTTAGCACTCAATGTTGCACTTACACCCGTCAGAGTAATGTGCTAATGCAGAGGACTGACATGCACAAGGGGAATGTGTGTTGCTAAGATTTTATTTGCACATGCTGGTCATGTGGTCATCTTGTACTGTGCCAGGATTGCTGTGGACAGTCACAATGTGGCGTGCTCATGCGAAGAAATTGTTGATGATTGTGTTCCTTCGGGCTATTCCTGCTGCGGCTGCTGTGGGGTGTGGTCCACCTGCATCATCTTCCTCATCATCGTCCGGTGCTTCTGGAACTTGGATCCATGGGGCATTGGTGCGTACACATATGTTGTGCAATACACAACATGCAGTGATCATCTTGCACACTATTTCTGGGCTGTACAAGAGTCTTCCACCGGTGATGTCCAGGCACCTGAAACGTGATTTCAACACGCCAAATGTGCGTTCAACAATGCCCCTGGTGCGTTTGTGGGCCACATTGTACTTGCTCTTGGCCGGGGTGTTCAGGTCTCAGAGGGGTGTCATCATCCACGGGCAGAGTGCATATCCTTGATCACCTGTGTGAGGTAAGTGAGATTAGTGTTAACTGGTGGTTCTGCATGCTGTGTTGGCAGACATACAAGTTTCGTGGTGTGTGATTTGTGCGACCTTGGGATTCATGTTAGCCATGTATTGCTGCTGGCAAATGTGGTAGGACAATGTGTATTACGTAGCCTCACAGCTGCTCCTCCCTCCCACCGAGCCTATTACATGTGTGTGCTGCGCGGTTGCATCACTTGCACTCCTACGGCACACCATTGTCATGCTTGTCTGCGCATGTCCGCAGGACTGACAGCAAGACTGTAATATTGGCCGTTGACGGAGGGCAGCCACGTGTGTGTAGGCCTATGGTAAGGATAGGGCGGACACAGATGTGGAGTTCTGGCCTGGCTGAACTCGCGCTGACCCCGAGCGGTCTCGCGCTCCTTTATTAATCCATTCGGGCGAGGCCGCTCTCCTGGTGCATGCTACATTGCAACATTGTCGATTACAGGCCGGGTGGCGCAGACACTACTACGGAGACACACGCCATAGTCACTTTTGTGGTCAGGCCGGAACTGAACCACGCCCAGAGCCCAGAACTGAACCACGCCCAGAGCCCCGGGCCATTTCTCCGCACTCCTCACACGCGTGCGCCGCCGCGGCGGCGCTGGGATGTCGTGCGCTTCGGAGTACGTCTCCAGACGATCTACCCAGGCTTACCGGCGGCCTGCCTGGGACGGGGGTGGCCCCGTGACTTTGAAGGGCTCCAGTGGCGTTACCGAGGACTTGCTGTTGGCTACTGGAGGCGGACTTGTGGGGTAGCCCCTCGGGACAATGACTTGCGGTGCACTGAGTTCGGCCCACCGGAAGAGCTGAGCGGGTGTGCAGCCTGCGATGATGCAGCAGGCCTGGTGGCTGGACGGTGACTTGTGGTGCACTGAGTTAGTGGCACCTGAGGCCCTGCGTCCGGCACGGGCCAACCGCCACGTGGTGATGACGTGGCGAGTTCGGCCCACCGGAAGAGCTGAGCGGGTGTGCAGCCTGCGATGATGCAGCAGGCCTGGAGGGGCAGACTGGAAAGGATGTATCTGTTACTTGCTGTACCGCAGTGTGGTCAGAAGGCAGCAGTAGCTAACTTGCAACTCCACGGTGCGGTGCGCCTGGGTGCGCTGGGGGCCTGTTGCGCAGAATCCAGCGATCGGCTGAGGAGGCTGCCAAGCTCGCGGAGCCCGGCCTTGGAGATTGCACCGGCACGTGGTGGGCCCTCTTGGAGAGACGCCGGTGGCGGCAGGTGAGCAGTGAGGCCTGGGTGCGCAGGTGCGGGCATTCACCGCTGGGCGCAGGTCGGGTCTGGGGATCAGCGGGCTGGGGTGCGGCAGGCGCACAGGATGGCGCAGGCACCACCGGTCACGACGGCGGCCTCGTGGCAGGGTGAGGGACGCCGCCCTGGCAGACACGCCACTGCAGGCGATGATGAGATGTGTCCTCGTCGCCGGTGTGACTTTGCCCGTTGTAGGTGGTCGGCCACGTGTGTGTAGGCCTATGGTCAGGACATGGCGGACACAGAGCCACACGCAGTAGTTACTTCGGTGGCCGTCCCGGGAGTGAACCACTCCCTGAGCCCCGGCCTATTCAGTCACTCCCCTACGCTGGACTGGCATGCGCCGGCCCTGCCCACTACGCTTACGCTTACAGGGGGGCCGACATGGCTACTTGTCCAAGGTGTTCCCCACTGCCTGTGATGACATGGTTGCGCCCACTGTCCACAACACTACAGACTCCAGCAGTATGTGTCCACATGGACATGTCTGTGCTCTGCATACTCAAGACTGTCCAGCACATCACCGCCACACTTGGCATTGTGTACATTGTTAGTCATAGGTCCATTGCCTCCTTCGCACAATCGTGGTTCCCACCTCTACCCACATTCTGCAAATGGTTTGTCCACATTTCTGGCCCCTCTTACCACGGTTACTTGTGTTGTCATGTCTGGCAGGTGTGCATGTTGGTTGGCATGTTGAATGTGATTTTGTTACGTGTCCATTCCCACAGTTGTGCGTTGTGTGATTGTGGAATTGAGGTGTGTGGTGTGTTCCGTTGGTACTTACCAACGAGCAGTCCATTTCCATAGATGCCATCCTGAAAGCGCTGGTTGATGATGGACTGTCGGAAGATGTATGAATTGTGCACAATGCCTGGGAAGTTGGCGACGACATTGGTGAACAGTCCCCGGTGGTCCACTATTGCCTGCACATTGATGGAATGCGTGTGCTTCCTGTTGCGGTAATTGTGTGCAGTGTCGGCAGGGGGCACAAGTAGGACATGTGTGCAGTCGATTGCCCCCAACACGTGCGGGAATGCAGCTATGGCGTAGAAGCCTTGCTTAGTCTCCAGCTGTTCCTGCGCAGTGTGGGGGCAGTGAAGGTGCTGGGGTATGAAGCTGATAATGGCATCCAAGACAGGTGTGAGGAACTTTGATAGGTCTGGCTGTGAGACTCCTCCGACTCTGGCAGTTGTTGGTTGGAAGGTACCAGAGGCCACCAGGTGCAGCACAGCCAGCAGCTTTGTCTGCGATGGGATGTTGGTTGTCCGCTGTGTTGGTACCGTCAGCCTGTGGGCAATGTGGGTCATGATGCGGAGGATGGTTGTCCTTTTGAGCCTGTAGTGGGCAATGACATCCTCTGGCGTTAAGTCTACTCTGCATATCATTAGCGTTAATTGTCGCTCTCATCCGTGGCGATGTGTTTTGCGGCAGCTATCGCAGGAAAACTGGCGATGTCGGCAGTTTGCACCAGCTTGAGAATAGGGCGATAAATCTATCGCCACTTTTGCGGCGCTAAGGTGCCGATAAATCGGCGATAAGTCCTTGAGAATATGCCCCCATATTTCTTCATATTGGCGAGTGCCTGACCGCTCTCTCAACAAAAACCGTGGCAAGACAAAACAAACATTGACAAAGGTAAAAAGCTGGGAACCAGTGCCAGACCTATTTGTTTTCCAATTCTTGATATTCTAGCATAGGTGTATTATTGAACACAGCCAGGATTGAAGGAGAGGCCATTATATGGGGCTGACTTAGTCCTTGTCAGAACGCCTTCCTTAGGAAAGTGTCTAGTCTACCAAAATCAGCTCCCATGAGACACTTAAAATACAAACTTGGGTTAGAAAGTGTAGTAAAAGAAGTGGTTCTAAAATTACAGATTTTCTGGGCACGCCTATGGGCAACCCCAAGTGCTCTAATATAGCAGGAGAAAGATCTACAGACCCACTGATGGACTCCCGAAGGGTCCCCTACATGGCTCTAAAGAGCCTGCACTCCTGCCTTAAATTCTCCGTAGCAAGCTGGACTGTTTTTGTCTCCGAGCTCTGCACAAATGATGATTATGCATATTTGCCAAGGCCTTTCCCTAATATGGAGTGAATATGAAATTGATTGTTCTTTATTGTTCGATTAATTAAAATCATTACTATGTATATAATTTTGTGTATTTAGAGCAGATACAGTAAAAGAGAATAAAAGATAAAAGGCTTTTAAGTTCATGACTAACATGCACAGTCCAGCTGGGGGCAGAGTTCGCTAAAATCTGTAAAAATCGTAGAAGCAGTGATCCAATCTGGAACAAGGGTACTAATGCATAAAAGGGTCAGCAGTGTCTAGTGTCCCGGTCTTCTCGCCATTTAGGTGTGCCCTTTGACCTAGTTGGTAAGTAATGATTTACTATGCAGAGTGCATGAGTAGACTTATCTGGCCTGCTTGTTTGAGCTTCTGATCTTGAGCTTCTGATCTTGATCGTATTGGTTTCCTTGTGTTCCTGGAGTTTCGTAAGTTGAGTGAGAACCGGAGCAAGGCTCTGTGGTCAGAAGGGCTTACCATCTCCGCTGCCCTTTTAATGAGTTTGGCTTCTGGCACCTAACCGGACTGCAGAACATGGCCGGACTGGGAACACCAAGCAGTCACAGCCCTGGCAATTTCAGCCTGCTTTTGTTACTGGAGGCCAATATTGCAACACTGCTGCAAAACCGGTCCCCAGGGCTGTAAAACTAGCCCTCACCCTTCCTACCTCCCGGGGAAACGCCCGATGCCGGCTATGGCCAGTCCGGCTCTGCTACAGAAGACCGACAGTGGTTGCAGTGAAATGATTATAGTGGCAGGACAGGCTTTTTCAGATTTCTGCTAGGGAGAGTGAGTGACCTATCAACTTCACAGGTGCTGCTGCGACTTACCTGGGGCTGCAGGCACTAACACGCATAAAGCCAAGTGCAACCCCACCATAGCTGCCAAGGTTTCAGATTGCCATGTGTGACATTTTCAAAATTTCAGTGTAATTATGAGTGACATTTCAACAACTATGAGTGACATCAAGTAATGAAGACCAGGGAAACAAATATCAGAAATAAGACATGCCGGGCGGCTCCCCCCACGCACAGATGTAGCCTGTGGTTAACTTTAAAGGTATTGGTAAGGTTTTCCGAACTCAACGTTATAAGCAACAGCCTTTACCTCTAATTGACTGTAGGATGTGACCAGCTAAATGGAAGAACTTTACTTTTCAATTCAACTTTAAACTCTAAATTATGAAGTCGCAAGCATGACTGGAAAATCAATAAATATTTTCGCAACAGACACAAAAGCTAATACAAGCTGCTCCCTCAGTTGAGCCAGTAGCGCAGCACATAGGAAAGCTCGGACCTGGGAAATCACTGCCTACACATCAGAAATAGATATCTCGGTAGTGAGTATTTCCGCTGCTCTATCTTTGCCCGCAGATACTGACAACCCAGGGAAGTTTCCGTTACACTCTCAAAGCCGACACCCGGTTACCACACATACATCAAGCATCTGCTGAAAGAAAGTATTTCTTCGAACTCCTGCCCCTGTGGTAGCTTCACGCTTTTCCGACAGGGCTCGTTAAGCAGTGTAATTAAATCAATAGATGCACACTGCCCCCGGGGTCTGGTGGGCAGCCGCCCGCTATTTTTAACGAGTTGCACGGGCTTCTACCCAACCAGCACCTACCACGCAGTCAAAAAACGGGTCCTCCAGAGAACTCACTGGTAACTTTCATTTCAAGCGACTCCATCTGAAGAGCAGGACGTCACCATGGGAAAGGAGAAGGCCAGATGACAGCAGCACAGCGGAGATGCTGCAAAGGAAAGGAGAACGGCACAAGCACCCCCTGCAGCTCTTGCTTACTACTACCACCGCCAAATTGCCTTGAGACCCCTACGGGTGAGTAGTCGCGCTTAACAAACACCTGATTGATTGATTGATTGTTCTCCTCCCCTTCCATTTGCAGAGGTCAGCAAGGTAATACATCCAAGCCTGTTACTCAGGCTTTTGTTTTCCTTTTTTTCTAGGAGCTTCTGAATTTTTATGCTTTATGTGTGTGTGTGGGGGGAATGTTGGGCAGGGGAGGGAAAAAAAAAGAGAGCCATCCATGTACATTGAGTGGTACAACGTACCACCGCGACCCCGTGTACTTCAACTCCCAGACTTTCATCGACACACTCGCCCGATGAGACTCTGGCGTTCAGGCCTAGTACCCACATTCCTGAGGGCTTCTACTTAACTCCTGGTCATAGCGATTTTCGGCAGCAAGCGGCAGGAGGAGGAGGAGGAGGAGGAGGAGGAGATCGGCCCGTCAGCTTGGCCGCTCGGCGGCGCGGAAGAATCAGGCTCGAAACACGGTGCGGCGGCGGCGCGGTGACCCAGAGACCCCGGTTTCAGCTTTGGGGGGGCGAGACCCGAGAGCCGCGAGCCGCGAACGAGCCGAGGTGAGCCACCGGAGAGGCTGGAGCTGAGGTGAGGTTGCATTCCCAACGTTACCTGCTCCCCCGACCCCTGGCTCCGGGCACACCCCGTCTTGCTCCGTATTTCCCTGCATTGCCCCACAGCACAGGAAATATACGGGAAAGAAACAACTTAATCTCCCAGCAAACCCCAGCAACTCCAGTAACTGCAGCAACTTCAGCAAGTCCCCAGCAAGGCCCAACACAGCTTAGCACAGAACAGTGGCTCCGGCAGTGGGAGTGGCAGGAGCAGGAGCTAGTGCTAGTGCTATCGCTAGTGCTGGGCTGTGGACTTTCATGGGACAGCAGAGATAGCAGTAACAGTAACCGCAACAGCAGAGGGTAAGCACTGGTTATAGAGCGTGGCAGCCATTAGTGGCTGCCGATAAGTGAGGCCCGGCGAGGCCGCGGAAGCGGTCCAACTAGGTTGGACACAGCTAGCGGCTCACCAGTGTGCCCTGCTCTTGGTGCACCCAAGGGGAAACAAACAACCCAACAAGGAACATGAGATCGGGGAAAGTTCGTCAGGCGACTACAGGCAAAAATAAAAACAAAAATAAAAAACCTATAGAACAAGGGCCTTTAGCAAGCCAAAAAAGAAAGGCCCCCAGACTGAGAGAGAGGCTAGTCTCAGCTCCGACGCCGGAATCAACAGCCCTCAGTCCAGGTAACAAGACTGGGATCCAAACATTTTTCTTTTTAAAGGACCCAATGGTCTATCTACGCACCAACAGTAGAGACAGCCTGGCTGCCGGCCCAATAATGCCAGACACAAGGGTTAATAAAGGACATTCTAATTCAGGAACGCCTGATTATCTGGAAAAGTGCACTTCTATTACCGTTAAAACAAGCTCCCCTTCTACACAGCGACAGTCAAACATCAATAAAGCGCTAAAAGTAAATTCAGCCCTACAGAAATCAATTATAGAAATCCCAGAAAGTAGGTTGGTAACTGTAACAGCCCAGGTACATCAGATCAGTCCCTCAATAAACCAAAATAAAGTAATCGGAAGAGACGCAAATGAGGGCAATAAAAACGAGCGCATGGAAGAGAAAACATATAACTCAGTTGAACAGGTAGTTCTTCTGGATGATGCCTGGTCAAGCTCATTTTCCCTATCCAATGATGCCAACCTTCTACAAATTTTGGAAATCAACACAAAATCAGGCGACACCGAAAGAAGCGACTCAAGGGAAAACCTCGTCATCGGTCACCGGCACGGGAAGAGCACAGGGCAGAGTGGGAATGGTGGTATCTACCCCATCAAACCAGACCCACAGAATCGACCAACAGGAGAACGCGCCGGATGAAGGAAGTTTTTCAGCGAAATTAAATCAATTAAGCCTGTCATCTCCAATAACAATTTAATCGGTTAGTAGGATAGATCATGGGTCAGGGGCTTCAGGAAAATCCCTTGAAGAGTTTCAAACTACACCGTGGAGTAAAACTCTATTAAGCACATTGGAACAAGCAATTAGGGTACTGAACTTTCAATCAGATAAAATGGAGGTCCAGATAGACCTCATAAACTTAATTGCCGGTCATATCTCAGGTATAAACACCAAGCTGGACCTAATCACGTCCCTTCTAACACGCAGGGGAAACTTGGAGCCACAAACAAGTAATTTCCAACAGCAGCTCAACTGTGGCTGTGGCAAAATAATTGATAAATTGGCAAATCTGCCCGAAATATTAATGGACATCTTAGGGGCAGTTCAATCAACAAGTAAGTCCAAACAAACAATGGGAACCCAAAAGGACGTCGAGAAAAAGCAGCCATCTAAAACCAAAAAAACAATTAAAGAGACTAGCAGTAATGATAAGGGAGAAGCAGAGCAAGAGGAAACAGAGGAACGGCCCGACGTAAGGGACCATCAAATCGAAGTAACACTGAGCACCATCGATACCTCGCTAATTGCAAAGCCCACAAAAAGGCAAAGAAAACGCGCCAGGAAGGGCAGGTTTAAACATAACAATCAACCAACCTTAGGTTCTGAAAAAATCTTCTCAATCTTCGCAAATCAAACCACGCAAGGGAAAAAAATAAAAATATTGAAAGAAGTCACATCGGATGTTTCAATAACAGTCTCAGACCAATCAAATTACATAACAGACTTTAATGGATTTAACATAAAGCAAAAGGCCCTGAGCCCTCCTGTCTCCATTAACCAAGAGAAGACGAATCAGGATCTCCATATAACAACCAACCACCGGTCGACAAAAGATGCTGCGCAAATCCCTAGACCTGAAAAGAGGCGATTAGAGCAAATCCAATTAATTGAGAAGGGAGAAGGGGCAGAAAAAACAACGCAGGTCCTAGTAAAAAATATACCTAAAGGTGACAGTGGTATAAGTCCAGATAATGGGGTACAAATACCCAGTAGGAAAGAGGAGGGCCAAATACGGAACAAACCAGGAAGCATGGAAAACACACTAGATAATAAGGTGCACGATAAAATAAATGACAAAGTACCCAAGATCCGATAAAAGTCACAATAAACAGAAAAGGTAGAACCTGAAGGCTTTCCCTCACCGAACAGCAAACTGAGTCAACACGGCCATCAACACTTAAAAAATTTGGAAAATCAGAGCAGGATATAAAGGAAGTAAGCATTCCGGCCACATCACAGGAAAAGGTCATCGAAAAACTAAGGGGCCAAGAAACCCATGCTGGCCAGGAAACTTCAAACACCTGAAATTTTCCAGCAGAAAAAAGAAATTTTGAAAATTGCCACTAGCTTTCAAAATAACACCATGGAGAGCACATCAAAACTGACATTTGTGCCAGAATATTCCACCAAAGGAAGGCAAGACATATTGAATCGAGGGAACCTGCTAAGGCTGTTCAAAGAAATTCCAGAACTAAAGAGAATATCTTCACAAGATCTATTAGCCGTGGAATTTCACAATATTACATCCACCCCAGACATTGAAGAGTCCTTGACAACTTGGTCCTCAAAGGAACTAGTGGACAGGATATATGAAACGAGATCAACGTTTGAAGCTTGGGGAATTACGCTGAGGCCCCATAAACGTCCAAGGTATCCTTACCCCCTCCTTACAAATCACACAAATCAAAAAACGGAACGCATACTGGGGAAAAGTCAAAAACCATGTCTACATGGCGCCCGAACAACTTCTCCACCAAGGCCAACCAATTCAACTGAGGTCGAGGTAACAGCGAGTCCATTAAACTTTGAACGCCAAACAGGTGACAGCACGGATTGGTCTTGGGTGCCAAAGGCACTAAGTAACAAGCGTACCTAACGAACAGCCAAGGATAAGTTCGGAAGACAAAAGGTGGGGGCAGTTAGATCAGACCAATGTGCAGGATTTAATGGAAGGCCCGAGGAATGACCGTGTCATTGGGAATGTGAGCCAGGACATGATCAAGATCTGTTCATGGAATGTCCATGGCTTTAAAGACATGGGTCATGACCATGAAACTCTGTCTTTTTTTGAGCAACAAGACCTACTACTGCTCCAAGAAACGTGGAATATGAACCCAGTTTCAATAGCAGGTTATATAGAACATCACACCCTTGCAGAAAGATTCTCAGTCTTTGGTCATCCGAGAGGAGGACTATCAATATACGTATCACAAAAACATGGTTGGCTAACAGAAGAACTAGATGCTGGGGTAAACTGGTTGCAAGTTTTAAAACTTACCGGCAAGTTTCATTGTAACAAGTTAAGCTGGCAACTAATATTAGTCAACGTTTATGTCCACCCGGAAAAAAAGAATCTGAAGGAAAAATTTACAATATTAATGAATTTGATCGACGCACATGCAAAAATCACATGAATTATGCCCTTTGATCATCTCAGGAGATTTTAATAGTAACCTTATAAAAAATAAACAGAATAAAAGAAAGAGGCAGGAGGACTGGGGATCCCAAATAATAACGCGTGAGTTAAAAAGCCACGGTCTGTCTATTCTGAACGGTAATATAACTGGAGATATACCAGCTGCCATAACACACTTGAGTGGAAAAAGTCGATCAACTATAGATTTCACTATTGCGAGCAGTAATCTTGTCCCAAGAATAGTCTCATTTCAAGTCTGCTCATGCATAGAAAGCGATCACTTCCCGCATATTACAAACATCAACATTACCCTCGGGCAGGTCCAAAAAATAAACACTCTTGTACAACACGTAGAAAAGTTCAACCTGTGGAAATTAAAATGGCGAGGATTGGACATGAAGACTATACTGGACACACTTAAGGAACACATGAGCCAAACAGGGCCTCCGACAAGAGGATCAAGTAAAAAGTTGGAAACATTTGGGCCTTGTTCTCATCCGAAAATTTCCAGCCATTAATGGAAGTAAAAAAAGAACAGACACCAGGAAGGAGCCATGGTTTAATTACGATTTACGAGATGAAAAGAGAAGGATCGCAAGAGAGGTGCGATTCCAAGCCGTGGCGGCAAGAATGGGTAGGAAAACGGATAATGGCAAATTGAAGGAAATACGGAATAAATACAAGAAGATGCTGAGGGAAGCGAAAACAGCGTATAAAGAAATAATCTGGACAAAACTACTGTGGGCAAGTAAATTGCCAAATAGTAGGGAATTCTGGGGCATCATAAATAATCTGACAAAGGGTTCAAAACTGCAACAAGAAGCAGGAATCGGCGAAGAAATCTGGATTCACCACGTGCAAAATATGTACAGCAGTACGAAGCCGGAAAAGCGAGCTATGGCGACAAGGGCCTCAGAATCATCACAAGATCAAAGACCCAAAGTAGAAAAAAGTACCACACAGCCCCAGCCAGAATGTAAAGATCCAGGACAAGAGATAAGCTGCAACGATTCAAATAACCTGATCGACACCAATCAATTAAGAGGAATAATAAAACGATTAAAAACAGAGGGGGCGGCAGGCCCAAACGGGCTTCCCAATGCGCTCTGGGCAGACTATCTTACGCCGCTTTTTAATCAGATTTACAGACAGAACAACCTCCCCAAATCCTGGAAAGGGAATATAATTCACCCAATATTCAAACAGGGAGATCATAATAAGCCTGGAAATTATAGATTGATATCGTTGATCGACGTAGAGGCCAAACTCTACGGATCTTGCTTACTACTTCATCTTCAAGACTGGATGGATGAAATGAACATAATCCCTAAGTTTCAAACGGGTTTCAGGCCAGGGATGGGCACCTTAACAAATCTGGCTATTTTGGCACTTTTAACTGAAAAAGTGGCAAAAAAGAAAACTCGGTTGTATGCATGCTTTGTCGAACTGAAATCAGCGTTCGACAGAGTGAGCAGAAATCGTCTCTGGGAAAACTTAAAAGCTTGGGGGTTACCAAGTAAATTATTGGACGCAATAATCGCCCTGTACAGTGAAACCCGGGCAAGAGTGAAATTAGGCGATGGGTGTAGTACAACCGCCAATATTTACACGCAGCAAGGCCTAAAACAAGGCTGCGTTCTAGCTCCGAGCCTATTCAATTTGTTCCTTGCCGACATCATTAAATACATGCACGCAGTTGATTGCCATCCGCCAAACTTGTCCAAAGAGCCAATTCCCTTTTTTACAGTATGCAGATGATATTGTGGTGTTGAGCCAAAGCCCCATTGGATTACAAAGAGCAATTAACAACTTAGCAACTTATTTGGACCAGGAAAATGTGGAACTAAATAAAGAGAAAACCAAGGTTGTAAGCCTAGTGGACCCTAAAAAAACAAAGTTCAAATGGTTCGTAAAAGGGGCAACTGTAGAAGTGCAAGCGTCCTATAAATACCTCGGCTTAAAATTGGGGCGGGGTTCAACATACAAGGAACACAAAATGGACCTAAAAGCAAAAACGCAATCGTTAATCTTCGCATATAGATTACTGTATAAAAAATTGGGCTGCCCGAACCATATCCACCTTTTAAAAGTGATGGCAGCTCAAGTTCGTCCCACATTGTCATATGGCCTAGTCATCTGGTGCGGTAAAGAGGCTGAACTGTTAAACGAACTCCAGACGAAGGTTTATAAGGCCGTTTTCAACCTACCAAAGTCTGCCTCCCCAGCTCAGGTTCGGTTGGAATTCGGCCTCCAGAATCAGAAATTCCGGGGCATGAGCGCTTCGTGAAGCTATGTCATAAGTTTCGCTCATCCGAGCCAGGCATTTTGAATAGTTTATGCTGGGAAGAAATTAAAAATCAGATGGATCAAGAAATACCAAACTCATGGGGAGCACATCTGAGAAAATCATTGGATGAGCTTGAAATACAAATGGCATGGGACAGCATGGCAGACCGGGCAAACTTTGGTAAATCAGTTAATAATGCTGCAAAGAAGAAATCTTTTTTGGAAGATAAAAAAGCAATTTCTAAACGTCGGCATGGGTGGACCGTGATTAACTCTTACACATCAATAAAGCCTCAAGCTTACTTAGTAGCCCATTTCAGCGTTGAGCTAAAAAAGAATTTTATAGATTACCGGTTGGGCATGCACGATTCGAAAGACCTACAGCCATCCTGGAAAAGTAACCAACAAGCAGCGCTCTGTCGTCTATGTGGCTTTTGTAATGAAACATTAACTCATCTGCTATGTGCATGCCCCGCAGTCAAGGATTTGAGGAGACTGCTTTTAAAACCCATTTTTAATGAATTGAACATTCGCACTTGCAGGCAAGCCGTGATACGTTGGTTGGAAGGGTCCTCCATAATCTTGTCCTGCCGGGGAGTAAAATATTTGGCAGAAGTAAGGAAACTTTTACGGCAAGCCGATCTAGAGGAAAAAAAAAAAAAAGACTACGAACAATGTCGGCATGGGTTTAGTTTAATCACTGCAGCACCTCATAAGCCCTTTGTAATAAGCAGACTAAAAGCCTAACCAATCATGGGTCAATTTGAACATTAGAGTTTTTGAAGATTGTTTTAAAAAAAATTAATGTAAAGCTTTGCACTTTTTCCAGGCACATCTTATAACAGGGCTAGTTAATTCAACATCTTTTGATAAATTCAGTCGCTTGAGTTCCTTTAAAACAGTGAACGCAGAAGGTTCTTGCTTTGTATCCATATCCCCGTATCTTGCCACCGGAAAGATCTATCCAGGCAACGTAAATATCATGTAAATTATAACAGCATGGGTCAGTGGCTCAGCACTTGCACTTTAGTTAACAACTTATGTGCATCATAAATGTCGTTCGAATTTTAAAAATTGCATATTCCTTTGTTACCGGGTGATATTTAGTTGGAGGTTTTTTACTATTTGTGTATGTCTAGGTATTTTAAATTGCAAATTGTAACGATTTTAAGTAATCACATACAATAAACTATTGATTGATTGAGTGGACTTTGGCTCCATCCAAAGGAGTATTTTTCTCACCTCGTGCTATTGGCGGTTTTGTGTATCATTCCACCTCCTGGGTAGCGCTTGTATTGAGATCAGTGAGGGACTATTTTACATCTCAAAAGTACACTAAATCATCGTATATTCAATTTTTTATCTTATAGGCACATTGAATACAGAAATCAATGGGGTCTTTTTGTCTGTTATACAACCACATCAACGTTTTATAATTATTTTAGTCAGGACTAAAATGCAAGCCAGACCAATATATCTTGCCAATACCTGCTTTTCTTTTTCTATTCTGAGCACTAGCAGGACCTGCCCACTGAAAACACTGGGGTTGTGGCATTTGATGCTGAAATAGTGGTAGATTAACTGTGTTGGTTAACACACTTACTTGAGAGATGTGTGCACTATCTCTGGTTACAGGTTTGAAGCATCATAAAACTACAGTGTTACTATGCCTACTTTAGACAATAGGTGTCATGTGTAGATGATAGATTTGTGTTTTATGTAAGCTACCTCAGTGGATTCGTGATCTTGTTGTAGCGATCCTTGTTTTACCTTGAGGTCAGAATTTACAATCCCGTTAGAACAGCAGAAAGTTATGCAGCTGGCTCAAACTGTTAAAGTCAATCTGCATGGCATACGTTTGAAAACTTGCAGCTTTTAACTCGGTCCCTCAAGGTTGATAAAAGAGTTTGATTAGGTTGTATTGGGTAGCACTTAACACCTTTTAGGAAAGAAAACATTCAATTTGTATTGTGTTCTTTTTAAATGGTTGTTATGAGTACACTTACACACTCATAGATATACATGACATTCACACAGAGCAGGCAGAGGCCTGCATACACACTGAACTTCAGAAAGTCTTAAAAAAAACACTCATTCAGATCTCCGTTTATCCATTAGCAATTTGTGAAGTTCCATTCTGAGTGTATCTTACTTTCTCCTGATTGACATGGTGGTTGGTTCCAGCTATGCTTGGTGGGTGATCCGCCTGCTCCCAGCTAGGTCACAATAAAGACCAAAAGGAATTGTTAAGTGTGACATTTGCCTCACCCGGCAGGCTGTAACAATGAATGAATGAATGAATGTGCGCTCAGGTAACTGCTGTGTTCCGTGTCGGCACACTACACATGACACTCACAAGAAGAATTAATGTGACGAGCCTTGGTTGAGTTCAAGAATCGCAGCCTGATCCGGAATCCTGCTGTATGCCACTCTATTCAAGCACTGGGAGAAAACATACATAATTGTAGTAATAAAGTATCCATAGCAACCATAGCTAACCTTTGTGCTACTATTGGCCAGAATTTTATGGAGTGGTTTTTATTTGTTTCACTCTAAAAACTAAGCGGTGCTAAGTGGGTAACAGGAGAGGGAAATTGGATTCTTCCTTCAATGGGAAGGCCCCTCCTAGCTCAGTTGAAGGGATTTAAAGAATGCACTTGTAAAGGCAAGATGGAGGCAGGGTGGGGTCCCAGAAAACGTGATTACATACAAAAAAAATTTTTTTCCATTGAACAAATGTCACCCAACTCTCATGGGGGAACTCTAAACGGCTCGGCCTGTATCCCTGCGCATACCCTGCTATTTCCCATTTCAAATAAAGGAAAGCAACTTTGAAAAAGGAATCTCCAGTGGACAAGACCCCGAGATGTTGAGTATACCTTGCAACAGATTGCTTATCGAGAGGTGGTTGGACGAAAATGGCAAAGCCCTATCGTCTGAGAGGTAAGAAAGGAAGTGAGGCCTGTCCCGAACAGTCAGTGGAAGGCGCAAGCCCACCAATGACATGTCACAAAGATGTTCATTTTCCTTATGTTCGGCTATAGGGTCAGGATCTACCCAGATTTTGGTGGGTGAAGGAAATAAGATCTTTGTCTCGGATTGCTGGAAAGGCAACAAACACTGACCCTCAACACAAAAAATTAAGGCACCTTGTTAGAAATGGGATTTTTAGTAGGCTAGGGCGTGGGCCAAAGTCAGGCAAAAACCACCACTCTAGTCAGGATAAGGGAGTTACACGTCTAAAATAACCCCTGCTCACCCCCTTGGTAGCTTGGCACGAGCAGCCAGGCTTATCTTAGAGGCAGTGTGTAAAGCATTTGCACATAACCAACAGTAATACAGTGTACGCACTACAAAAGGACACCACACCAGTTTAGAAAAATATCCAATATTTTATATAATTAAAACAAGACCAAAAACGATAAAAAGGCACAGTACTATACTTAAAAGTTCACAGTTCAAAAATACGCTGATTAAAAAGAGTTCCTTGTGTGGATAGCTCCGTCCGGGCTACCACGGCATCGTGAACACACAAATCCAAAAACAGTTCTGGCTGACCGCGGGGTCGCAGGCCAGCTACGGTGTCGGGAAGACCCGCAAACAGTACCTTTCAGAGATGCAGGGCGATGGGGCCCTTGAAGTCACTCGCGTTGCAGGTCGAGCTCCTTTCTGATGGGATCAGGAGCGCTGGCGCCAGGCGTCGGGTGCTGCCGGGCGAAGGGCAGCGGTGCGGCATGCGGTGCACCCTGGTCGCGGTGCGAGCAGCGGCTCAATGGCGGCGTCAGATGGCGTCGTCGGTGAGACCAGGGTCGCGGTGCGAGATGGAGGTGGTGCTCGTCACGGTGCTAGCAGGTCACGGTGCAAGCAGCGTCGTCGTCGTTGCAGAAGCGCTGTCGTCGGTTGACGAGCGGGAGTCGATGGCACCGGCGTCGGTGGGCCAAGGCTGCGGTGTGGGATGAGGGCGGTGCGTCGTGTAACTTACGAGCTGTGCCCCCGAACCACGGTGCAAGCAGCGGCGTCGATCTCGGCGGGAAGTGGCGGCGTCAGGAAGGCCACGGCGTCGCCGTGTAGCGAGGCGGTTAAGAGTGCGGTGCACACAGGTCACGGTGCGAGCAGCGGCTCGGTGATGGCATCAGCAGGCGTCGTCGGTGAGAGCAGGGTCGCGGTGCGGCGTTGCGGCGGTGCCCTCTGCGGTGCCAAAGCTTCGGCGTGAAGCAAGGCAGTGCGGAGTGCGGTGCCCACAGGTCGCGGTGCGAGCAGCGGCTCGGTGATGGCGTCAGCGGCGTCGTTGGTGAGACCAGGGGCGCGGTGCCCTCTGCGGTGCCTTTAGGACACGGGGTCGTCGTAGGCGTCGTCGAGGTGGTGTTCTTAGTCCCCAGTGCTGCGGGTTGAAGAACTTGGAGTCTTTGATGTTCCTGAGACTCCGTGAACAGGGGGCAAGCTCTACTTCAAGCCCTTGGAGAGTCTCACCAATGCGGTTGCAGAAAGTCCAGTCCAGGCCTTTCACTGCCCAAGACAGAAGCAGCCACTGCAGGTCAGCCCAGCAAAGCACGCAGCAAAGCAGTCGTCCCTTCTTGCAGCTTCTCCGGCTCTTCTTCTTGGCAGCCTTCTTGATCCAGATGAGTTCTAAAGTTCAGGGGTCTGGGCCCCAGTATTTGTACACAAAAATCCTTTGATCTTCCAGGCAGAGGGTGTCTGTGCCCGGCCAGAACCAGTTCGGCCTTCTCTGGTGTGAATTCCTGGCAGGAGGTGGAGACGGCTTTGTCAGAGGCAGACCAGGCCCTTTGAGGTGCGAGGAAATCTCCTCTCTCTTCCCCCCATCCAGCCCCGGTCTATTAGCCCTTTCCTGACCTACCTAGGCTATCGGGAGCCACCCTGCTTCCTAGCCATCTGTCGTCCAAAACCCAGACAGGCAATCCACATTCCAGCAGAGGCACACGGGCTGATCGAGCAAAATAATACCCACTTTCTAAAAGTGGCCTTTATAAACTCAGAATGAAAAGGGCATCCTCGCTAAAGGCTGCGTCTTTAGACGCTGAGTTCAGGCATACCAAACTTCACTCACTTATGCCTTTTTTGGGCTATGTACGTGGGTGGCACAATCCGTGCTGCAGGCCCACGAGGAGCGGTTGACTCACAAGCCCCGGCACCCGCAGTGCCCTTTACTGGGGACTGACAAGTAAGTCAAACATCCAATCATAACACAATTTACCACAGGAGCACCAGCACTTTACCACTGATCAGCAGTGCGAAAAGCGCGCCGAAACGTTACACCAGCAAAAACAGAGTCAAAACCGGGAGGGCAGAAAGCAAAAACTCTGGGGAAACATGCCAAAAGATGCCAAGTCTAACACACCTCTGCACAGAGGCTGGCATCATAGAAGTACAAAGGGTCGACAAAGAAGCTGGTTCCTTGATTAGAGAAGTTCCTTTATGTTCCTCAGTGCTTCTGCTGGTTGATGAACTCTCCGAAATATGCACTTCTCTTTGTAAACCCAACTTGCCTTTGCAAATGTGGGCATTTGTTGGTTCTTTTACTGTTTATTAACATTTCCCTTGATTTTTCCCTTACTCTGACCCTTTTGTTTTGGAAGGTGACAGGGTTGCCACCAATTTCTTCTGTCTCTGAATGTGAGGGCCAGGTCCAAGAGAATCGACCATTTGTTTACGTAAACCTCTCCAGGTCCAATATTGAGGCGCTGCCAGTGGTAACAGATCTTTGCTAAGTTTAAATCATAAACAAATTGACTTCAGTTTGGCCACTGGTGCAGTATTAACTCTTTAGTTTGTTGTATCAATGATGTGATGTCTTTCAAAAGACCAGTAGCTAAATCAGGTATTCTAATGAATACCTGCTTCCTTAGCTGAACCATTTTCCTTGTGCCAGAGTTGATCCAGAAGCATTTTTCACAATTACACCATTACACAATTGCACCATTACACATTTACACATTACACAATTACACCAATTACGCCGTTCACTAACATCAGATAGTGCCATAGAGTGTCCTATATAGGGTATTGCTACTCTGCTAGAAGTGTCATACATACTATGTAGAAGGCATCCAACCACTGGAAACACTAGTTCCTTTTTTCTATGTCTGCTTCAATGCGGAAACCAGAGCCACTGAGGTTTCCTTAGATTCTTTCAAACTTGTCTGATATTTTCAGGAGAGTAAGTTCCCCTTCATATCGGTACACATCTGTTTGTCAAGCCAATCTAGTGGCTTGATAGCTCCCATTCTGCATCGTAAGATCCTCACAGATAGTCATAAACATAGAATAATACTGTGCAATTGACGGGAACCCGGAACACTTTCTCTTCAATTATTTAAAGTCACTCTTTAGATGGAGATAGCAACCTCAAAGTCCATAGAGTTGGTGTTACCTCCATTCAAAAACATGACAGGCCTGCTTTTTACTGAATTTTTCTGGACCCTAAAATGGCATCTAATCAATTGAATGTGACCACTTTGCAGCATCTGACAAGAGGCAACCCTGAGTTTAATTCTAAAAGGTCTTGGGCACATATGAGAGAGAAAAATTACAGAACAAATGAGCCAGGTCAAGAGTTCAAGGACTGCAAGGAAACAATACAAGGTTACTTAGAGGAGCCAGCAGCTTCCCTACTCAGCATGCACTGTACTGGCAGTTTGTCTCACAGCCTCAGTTCTTTTTTTGCGCTCATGCTGTGAGGAATTCAGAACACTCTCAGAGATTTGTTTACTTCATTCCATATCTTTGAAGCTATTCTACATTCTTCACCCAAATTGTCATCAAAAGTGGTGATTATTTTCTCAAAATGCCTACACTTTCCGTGAAATGCCCTTCATATGGTCGTAAAAAGGCTTCATCAGACCCACATTCTGTGTGTGTTGTCGGTCTTCCTGCCTCTCACTCAGTTAAAGAGTACAAATGTTGTCAAAGGGAGCCCTAAAAGACCTTGAAAGCATACACCTGAAAGGACAATGTAAGAACCTGCATCAGGGAGAGGAGAAAACTGAGAAAAAAGGATATGAAGGGGCTCCTTCTTCTGAATCAAGAACCTCTTGCAGTAAAGACTCCCATAGAGGAAGATCAAGAGAGAGTAACAGTAACCATAAAATACATCGCCACCATCACTCTGAATGTTCTTACCACCCTCAAGAACAGCTATCAACATCGGGGCAGGCGTCGCCACCCACTTGCTTTCCGTCAAGGACTACAATGACAGCACCACTAACGTCGATGACACCACCACAGGTACCATTGAATCCACCATCGACGTTGATGCGAGCTCCGTCACCGCAACCATTGACAGCTATATTTCTGACGGCGGAATGCTCTACACTGACGCATCATCGGTCAAAGACAAGAAGATCAATTTCATTGATGTTGACATCGAGATCGCCGTCAAAACACTCGACTTCAAGCAGATCGACGTCGAGACATTCAGAAATCTCTATTTTCTCAGTTCCTGCTTGTTAGAAATGGGGTCTCTAGTTGGCAATGGTTTGCATCTTGTGTCCAAGTAGGGACCCTTCTTCCTAGTCAGGGTAAGGGGGATACACTTATAAAATAACCCCTGCTCACCCCCTTGGTTGCTTGGCACGAGCAGACAGGCTTATCTCAGAGGCACTGTGTAAAGCATTTGTGCACACATACAGTAATACAGTGAAAACACTACAAATGGACACCACACCAGTTTGCCAGGTAGGTCGCTCCCCCACCACACAGCTCCGCCTGTGTTGTCCTGCCCGCTGCTGCTGCTGGTAAGCTCGCCCCTCTGCTGTTGCCTTGGTGCCCGTTTTTGACTCTGTCCCCCTCGTGCCCCCATTTTGTGTGCCCGTTTCGCTTCTGTTTCCCCTCGTGCCCCCATTGCTTGTGTCCTTTTGCCTTCTGTCTCCCCTCGTGCCCCCATTGCTTGTGTCCTTTTGCCTTCTGTCTCCCCTCGTGCCCCCATTACTTGTGTCCATTTTTGCTTTCTGTTTCCCCTCGTGCCCCCATTGATTGTGTCCTCTTTGCCTTCTGTTTCCCCTCGTGCCCCCGTTGACTGTGTCCATTTTTGCTTTCTGTTTCCCCTCGTGCCCCCATTCTGCTGTGCCCAACTTTGCCTTCTGTACCCCCGCCGCTGCGTCCCCTGCGGCCCCGCCCCCCTGACTGCCCATTCGCTGCCCCTGCCTCCCAGCTGCTCCTCCCTCCCAGCTGCTCCCCATATATGGCGGCCGCTGCGTGGCCGCGCAGCGGATGCGCGCCGAAGGCGCGCCTAAGGCAAGCCCGTCTGCGCCCGTCCGCGCCTGGACCGCGCCCAGCGCCAGAACCCCTGGGCCGCGCGCCCCCCACTCCAGCCTCGAGGACCGACGCCGTTACGATGCCACCACACTCCACGCTCTCAACCCCGGACGGAGACACAACTGCTTCAAGGCCGCCCGAAACGCACACATGGCCCCTTCACCTGCCGGAACTGCAGCTACACCAGCCTCAGAGCCACCGAGCGCCTGCCAAGAAGGACCTCAACCACCTCCGATGCATCCTACTGAACACCCGCTCCGCACGCAAACACGCCCGTCGAGCTCTGGGACCTGCTCGACTCATCATCACCAGACGTCGCCTTCCTGACAGAGACCTGGATGAACGACTCCTCCGCACCCGACATCGCCATAGCCATCCCAGACGGCTATAAGATCACCCGCAGAGACCGCGTCAACGGAGTAGGAGGAGGAATCGCCATCGTCCACAAGAACTCCATCAGGGTCTCGACCAGCACAGACGGCGTTCTCTGCACCGCCAAACACATGCACTTCCAGATCCACACGGACCCCAACACCACCCTCAGAGGCACCCTTGTCTACAGACCCCCTGGGCCCCTACCCCAGTTCAGCGACTCCATCGCCGACTTCATCAGCACGCACGCCCTGACTTCTACCGACTACATCCTCCTCGGAGACCTGAACTTTCACCTGGAGAACAACAACGACAGCAACTCCACCACCCTGATCGACAACCTCGGACTGAGACAGCTCGTCACAACACCGACACATTCCGCCGGCCACACGCTCGACCCCGTCTTCTCCTCAAGCTCCCACGTCTCCTTCACCCACACCACGGAACTCCTCTGGACCGACCACCGCTGCATCCACTTCACCTTCCAGAAACCCACCACACACCACCGCACCCAACAGATCCCACGCCGCTGCTGGAGCAAAGTCACCGAAGACCAACTACGGGCAAACCTCGCTCTCAGCCCTCCCTCCGACCCATCCAACACCGACGACGCTGCCTGCAACCTCAGACGATGGATGAGACGACTGTGCCAACACCCTCGCCCCGCTGAAAAAACTCACCTACAGCGACACCACCAAAAGAGCCAGCTGGTTCACCCCGGAACTCCTAGCTTCCAAGCGTACCTGCCGGAAACTTGAGAAGAAATGGCACAGTGATAAGACACCGGACAGCCACGCAGCCCATAAAGACGCCATCCGTAACCACCACCACCTCATCAGGTCCGCCAAGAGAATCTCCTTCAAAGACCGCCTCGACAACAACGCACACAACAGCAAGGAGCTCTTCAACATCGTGAAGGAACTCTCCAACCCCAGCTCCAACACCAACGACATCCCGCCGTCGCAAGCCCTGTGCGATTCCCTCGCCACCTTCTTCCACCGCAAGATCGCCGACATCCACGACAGCTTCAACACCCAGACAGCCCCCACCAAGATAGATACTCCAGACCCGCCGCACACCATCGACCATGACCCCTTGCCAGCCTGGGCCAGCGTGAACATCGATGACACCATCAAGACCATGGGCACAATACACTCCGGCTCCCCGTCAGACCCTTTCCCGCACCACATCTTCAACAAAGCCAGCAGCTCCATCGCACCCCACCTGTGCAACGTTATCAATCTCTCCTTCGAGACCGCGACCTTCCCAGAGAGCTGGAAACACGCAGAGATCAACGCCCTACTAAAAAAAAACCAAGGCGGACCCAAGAGACCTCAAGAACTTCCGGCCCATCTCCCTGCTTCCGTTCCCAGCCAAGGTCATCGAGAAGATCGTCAACAAACAGCTAACCCGATACCTCGAAGAAAACAGCATCCTGGACCCATCCCAATCGGGGTTCCGCAGCAACCACAGCACTGAGACTGCCCTCATCGCCGCCACCGACGACATCAGGACCCTGCTGGACAACGGTGAGACCGCAGCCCTCATCCTGCTGGACCTCTCCGCCGCCTTCGACACTGTCTGCCACCGCACTCTACGTGCACGCCTCCACGACGCAGGGATCCGAGGCAAGGCCCTGGAATGGACCACCTCCTTCCTCGACGGCAGAACCCAGAGAGTCCGCCTCCCACCTTTCCGATCCGAAGTCTCCGAGATCATCTGCGGCGTACCCCAGGGATCTTCCCTCAGCCCAACACTGTTCAACATCTACATGGCCCCGCTCGCACGCATCGCCAGACAGCACGACCTCAACATTATCTCCTACGCCGACAACACTCAACTGATCCTCTCCCTCACCAAGGACCCCCTCGCCGCCAAAGCCAATCTCCATGAAGGAATGAAGGCCGTCGCCGATTGGATGAAGATCAGCCGACTAAAGCTGAACACGGACAAGACGGAGGTCCTCATCCTCGGCTCCAACCCCTCAGCCTGGGACGACTCCTGGTGGCCAACGACGCTGGGAGCAGCCCCGACACCCACCGACCACGCACGCAACCTGGGAGTCATCCTCGACTCAACGCTCTCCATGGCCAAGCAAGTCAACGCAGTCTCCTCCTCCTGCTTCAACACCCTCCGCATGCTTCGCAAGATCTACAGGTGGATCCCGACAGACACAAGAAGAACAGTCACCCAGGCCCTCGTCAGTAGCAGACTTGACTATGGGAACGCCCTCTACGCGGGAGCCCCGGCCAAGCTCATCAAGCGACTGCAACACATACAAAACGCCTCCGCACGCCTGATCCTCGACGTACCACGCCACAGCCACATCACCCCCACCTGAGGAACCTGCACTGGCTCCCCGTCGACAGGAGGATCACCTTCAAACTCCTCATCCACGCACACAAGGCACTCCACAAAACTGGCACAGCCTACCTCAACAGACGACTCTTCTTCTACGTCCCCAACCGCCAGCTCCGCTCCGCCGACCTCTCCCTCGCCACCGTCCCTCGCATTCGAAGAACAACCACCGGCGGCAGATCCTTCTCACACCTCGCCGCCAAGACCTGGAACACCCTTCCACTAAGCCTACGACAGACCCAAGACCTGCTGACCTTCAGGAGGCTACCCAAGACCTGGCTGTTCGACCAGTAGCAGCACCCCCCCCCCCCCTTCCCTCTTCCCAGCGCCTTGAGACCCTCGCGGGTAAGTAGTGCGCTCTACAAATTCTGTGATTGATTGATTGATTTAGAAAAATAAGTAATCTTTATCTATACCAAACAAGACCAAAACGACAAAAATCCACAATACAGTAATCAAAATGACTTTTAAAAGGTAGAAATAGTTCTGTTCATAGAAAATGGTGGATGCGACACTTTCAACACAAAGTACCTTGGATGCATCAAAAACATAAGCAAAAAGGGTCGCAGGGAAGGTGATGCGTCGGTTCCTTGCACACAGGGAAGGTGATGCGTCGGTTCCTTGCTCCAAGGGGGGTGGTGATGCATCGGTTCCTTACCGGAGAGGAGGTGATGCATCGGTTTCTTACTGCGTGGGGAGGTGACGTGTCGGGTTCTTACTGCGTCCCCCAGCGATGTGACAGACCTGATGCCTTGAAGTGATGCGTGACGATCCGGCACAGTGCGATGTGTAAAGATCTGGGATGCGCTGCGACGATTCCAGCCGTGTCCCTCGATGCATCGGTTCTTACACAGCAGGGCCTGCATCAGAGTCCGTGCGGTCATCTCAGACGTCGGAGATCAGTGCACAAGACTCGTCGCACGGCAGACACTTCAGCCATGGACAGGCGATGCGTCGATTCTTCGGCTGCGGCGATGCGTCGTAAATTCTTCTCGCACCGCTGCGATGCGTCGGAACCAGGCGATGCGTCAATTTTCACCGTTCTTTAGTCTTTTGCAGTTCCCAGCCCCAGAAACAACCTACAGAGGCCCAAAACACTGGCAGGCACCTCTTGGCAGGTCACAACTCCCAGCAAAGGAGTTCAGGGGGGGCTGGGAGGGTAGTCTTTGTGTCCCTGAGACTTCAGAACAGGAGGCAAGCTCTACTTCAAGCCCTTGGAGAGCTTCCTCAAGTAGGGGACACAGCACACAGTAAAGACCTTGCCCTTTCCTTGGCAGAAACAGCCACTGCAGGCCAACCCCAGACAGCACACAGCAAAGGGGCAGTACTTCTCAGTTTCTCCAGCTCTTCTCCTTGGCAAAGGTTACTCATGAATCCCAGAAGTAATTTAAAAGTCTGGGGTCTGGTCCTCGCTTTTTATAGCACAAATCCCTTTATTCTCTGGTGGCAGAGAAGCTCTTTGCCCAGCCAAAACCAGTTCTGTCCTCTCTGGTGAAGCTGCCCTGCAGGAGGTGGAGACAGCATTGTCCAAGGCAGACCAGGCCCATTCAGGTGTGAAAGAAATCTCCTCCCTCTACTCTGAATGCAGCCCAGGTCTATTTAGCCTAGCCCTGACTCACCCTGGAAAGCCAGGACACACCTCACCCCCCAAGTGGCTGTCTGAACAGAATGCACATCCCCAGCCCCTGTCACTCCAAAGCCAGACAGTCAATACACAAACCTAGCAGAGGCACACTGGATGGCTAAGCAAGAAAATACCTACTTTCTAAAAGTGGTATTTTCAAACACAGAATGTAAAAATCATCTTTACTAAAAGATGCATCTTTATATTCTGAGTTCGGGCATACTAAACTCTATCTTCCGACCATGTACCAATGGAAAGTTATATTTATAAGATGTTATAAATAAACCCCCATTCTATCCTATGGGACAGATAGCCTTTCAATAGTGAAAAACGAAGTTCGATGTAGTTCACTATCCGGACATGTTACCCACATCACAACATGTCCTGCCTTTCACAGACACTGCACCCTGCCCACAGGGGTACCTTGGGCCTACCTTAGGGGTGACGCACATGTAAGAAAAGGGAAGGTTAGGGCCAGGCAAGTGAGTGCATTTGCCAGGTCGACATGACAGTACCAAACTGCGCACAGAAGACACTGCAGTGGCAGGTCTGAGTTACATTTACAAGCTGCTCATGGGGGTGGCACAATCAGTGCTGCAGGCCCACTAGCAGCATTTGATTTACAGTCCCTGGGCACACACAGTGCACCGTACTAGGGACTGAACAGTAAACCAAATAAGTCAATTATGGAAACACCAATCCATGACAACAATTTACAGAGGGAGCACGTGCACTTTCGCACTGAACAGCAGTGGCAAAGTGCCCAAAGCATCTAGACCAGCAAAAACTAAGTCCAACACACAGTAAAAAGACAGGAGGCAAAGGCAGAAATACAGGGAAAACCCACGCCAAGGATGCCAGGTCTAACACTGCTTTAATAATTTATGAAGAGGTTCATGTGTAGGAACATCTTACTCCTCTAAAGTTACCTCCCTGGCTTCATCAGTGGTGTTTATGTGGCTTACATCTTTAGGTGGTGATTGGCTCTCTTTACCACTCTCTTGATACCACAGTCGAGTAGCTGAGTAGTCCCATTTTAGAGCTGCTGCTGCTTGGGGCTCTATATCTCTCCTTGCTGCAGATGTGGCTGTGTTTCCCTTTGACCTCCTCTGATTTTTCTGCTGCTTAACTGTAGACCAAAGCGCAGTGGAATAGCTACTTTCGCTAGCCTATGACAGGGAGGTGCTGGCTTCATCCTCATTAGAGGTAAGATTAAGACAGGTGGACTCTGATACCTCTCTCTCGAGGGAGTAAAACTTATCCCCCCCTCGAGAAATGTTTAAGCTTTTATTTATCCTGGAGTTATCCGCTCTAAGGTTGCTTTCCCCTGAGCCCCTCATGTCAGGGCAGGTCAGTCCATCATCCTGGATCACAGCCGAGCCTCCACTAACCTGGACATCATGGTCGAGTCGATGGGGTTAGACCGAATGCCTGCTTCAGACAGCTGGATTTGACCATCTTTGAATTGGTGGCTTGGAGGATCGGACTAGTCATGCCTGGATTCAAATCAATTCCTTCGAGGTAGTTGCTGCCGGACTGCCCGGTAAGACCCTTTCCATTAGCGCAGATCCCCCCTTGGTCCCCTCCAAGGGGACTGCGTTCTACCACACGTCCCATGGCAGCAGAGCCTGGCATTAGAGTTTGGGCCGGTAAATGAGCAGGTGAATGAGCATTTAGAATTAGTTCCCCCAATAGGGCCGAGTCAGTTTCCGTAGTGCCATTATTATATTTGTGTAGGGCCCCAGGGTCCTCCCGATTCCCTGGAGATGCTGTCCAGTGAGGCAGGAGAGCCTGTCTTACTGGGGAAAGTGGTGGCCACGAAGAATTAGGTTATAACTAGCTGCGGGCCTCGAGCTGCAAAGACAAAGTGGAATCAGGTTTTTGTACCATTATCTCGGTTACCCCGGCCAACTAATTGCATTCTTGATAAGGCCCGGTTCGGCTCGCCTACCTCCGTTGCCACTGCTTGTTCGATCCTGCCTCGGGCGCCCAGGAGTAGTGCGGGATCCTGGAGAAACAGCCTCCGCCTTGTCGCTGGCGGCTCTGGCAATCTTCGGTGCAATGATTCCAGCGATAATTCGTCCGGTGCCTGGCCCACAAGGCCGGACTGGTACCGGGCTTTCCTTAATAAACAATGCAAAACAAATGTTTAAAAAAGCACACTTTAAAGCTATTTGTTTTGCATTGTTTATTTAGAAGCGCCAGCAGCCCCCAGCAACAAAATCAGCCCCATAGCAGTGAACCTTGACCCCACCCTGTCACCCCAGCAAAAAACGCCCGGTAGCCAGTCCGGCCTCCTGGCCCAGCATAAAAAGTCTTCCGTTTGCGGGCCCCACCACTCCTCGGACGGTAAATCTCCAAGATTGTGCACTGCGCCCGAATCTCCATTGCCAGGAAGATCAGGTAGGTAATCCTGGAGTTCGTACCAATACCGGATAACAATACGGAGCACCCCTGCATGCCGCTCTATCACTCGGGAAAATGCCTCGCCTCTCCGGTCCTCGTACTGCAACCTGCGCAGAGCTTGGGGAGAGCTGACGTTACAGCGACGCTACACGTTCACCATCTTGCCTGCTGGAAACTGTAGGTTTAACTTTGATAATAAGTACCACTCAAGATACGAAGACTTGAGGGGTTGCTATACTCGCAAGAAGTAAGGCATGCGTTTTTAGCCGCAGCTCGGCTGATAAACACAGCAGATGGGCAATTACAGAGTTTCGGTATAAAACAAGGTCTTTCACTCTATGCTCATTGTATGGCCCAATTTTAGACAATCTAGGCATGTTAGATTTTATATCGACAGAGCTTGCGCCCTGGCCTGCTCCCTATGTGTTATGCGGGGATCTCCATTTTAATGGATCCGGGGGCACCCTTGTGGGTAGAGCTGATATTTATGCTGGTTGTAAACCACGAGTATTCAGATACCTTGGGAGCCGAGAGAGAGAGGTAGGCCTGGTGGATGTCTGGACCAAGCTAAAAGCACCAGATTCTGGCTATACTTATTACTTGCTCAGCTCCCCATGGCTCTGTTGCTCGGCTTGATTATTTTTATGTGACACCAGATCTACGGAAGGGGTGCCAAATAGAGTTATTCTCTCAACTTATGTCTGATCATAACCCTTTGGTAATCAAACTTACCTTGAAAGGACATATAAGGAGTGCTCGGAGCTGGTCCTTTGAGAGAGGTCTCCTAACTGACCCAGCTTACATTGAACACATGAACGCTTGGATTCCTAGTGTTTATAAACCTAAATAGAGGAAGCGCCCCAGTTGGGGTTGTCTGGGACACATTCAAAGCAGGAGTTAGGGAGAAACCTTAGGTACAGCCTGTATTGCCAGTAACAGAATCAATTGCTTATTAAAGAACTATATCAAAAACTTAGTAAGGTGGAAGCTCAGCTTGTCTTGACAGTATCTGCTGGGACAGGCACAGCATCTGGTGCGCATTGGTATGAGTCGCACCAGGCGCTTCAGATTTCAAACCCAATGAGTGGCAAATTCCGCACCTCCCTGGAAATTAGGCCAAAAGACGGGTGCACATTGAGACAGGTTGCACCAGGCAATTCCGGTCACATCCACAGTGTAGAGTTGCAATTCCCTACCTCCCTGGAAATGAGGCACAACGTCCGGTGCACAATGATAACGGTTGCACCAAATCAGTCCGGTCACACACACACAAGTTCAGCAGAGCCACATGAGGTCGAATGAGGCACTATTACGGGTAGACCCCCACCTCCAAGGGTCGCACCTGGTGAATCAGCCACCGCATGCAATGAGCATGCAGTCGTCATGTCGCATGAGAGAGATGCGGCACGGACGACGAAACGGGCCACCTGGGGTCCCGTAACCGGTGAATCCTCTCACCACCAAAGAGGCGCTTATGAGGGTTATGGTCCCTGCAGTACAGGAATCACACGTCTTAGATGCGGCAAGATTTCTGGGGCTCTGTACTAATCAATCCGCTCTCCAGACACAAGTCTTAGTTTCACGCTCACACCACGCTACCAGTTGGGATTCAGTAGCTAATGTAGGCACTTGAGAGGGCACCGCTCTCCAGATGTCACAGGTAGATGGTGTAGGTCCCTCATTGGAGATCTTTGATGTTCCTGAGATCTCCGGGAGAACAGGAGGCCCATGGTCAGGCCCTTGGAGAGCACACTTCAGCAGGTCCTCGGCCAAAGCCAGCCCCTATTCGGACAGTTATCCTCCATGTGCACAACAGAGTCCTCTAGCAATGTGCACCACACAGTCCAGGTTCTCCAGTCCCACGTCCCCACAAGATTATCTCACCCCTTCCTGAAGGATGGCACCCGTAGTTATACTGTTGTGTGTCTTTGAAGTTAGGGGTGGTTTAGGGGGTTTCCCATTGAACCACAGATGTCTCTCCTAAATTGAAGGCCTGCCAGCCATGAGGCAGTGGAATGCAGATCTTAATCTTTAGTGGGCCCATGATCCGGCCCGAGAGGCTAAGTGTCAACACCTCTCTCTCCAATCTATCTCAATTGGCCCTCAACTTGCAGAGGTCTGCCGTTCCCATGGGATGCCCATGGTTTATGGCTTTCGCTTGGGGAATGCACAGATGTGCTCCCCCCGACTGCTGGTGTCCACTGAAGCCAGGCATCATGGTCCATGAGACTCTTGGAACATATAAATGCCCATATTCTATAAGCGGCGTGTTAGACTTGGCATCTTTGGCGTGGTTTCCCCTGACTTTTTGCCTCTACCTCCTGTATTTTTGATGCTGTGCTGGATTTCGTTTTTGCTGGCTTAGATGCTTTGGGCACTTTGCCACTGCTGATCAGTGTCAACATGCAAGTGCTCCCTGTGTAAATTGTTATTGTGATTGGTTCTCCATGATTGGCATATTTGATTTACTGGCCAGTCCCTAGTAGAGTGCACTGAGTGTGCCAGGGCTGGTAAATCAAATACTACTAGTGGGCCTGCAGCACTGATTGTGCCACCCACACGAGTAGTCCTGAAACGGTAACTCAGACTTGCCACCGCAGTGTCTGTGCGCAGTTGTTAACTGCCATGTCGACTTGGCAAGTGCACCCACTTGCCAGGCCCTAACCTTCCCTTTTCATACATGTCAGTCATTCCTAAGGTAGGCCCAAGGTACCCCTGTGGGCAGGGTGCGGTGTATGTGAAAGGTAGGACATGCCCTGGTGTGTGTGGCATGTCCTGATAGTGAAATACTGCCAATTTCGTTTTTCACTATTGTAAGGCTATCTGTCCCCATAGGAAAGCATGGGAGTTCATTTATAACCTCTAGTAAATATAACTTACCATTGGGACCAGATAGGAAAATAAAGTTTAGTATGCCTGAACTCAGATTCTAAAGATGCATCTTTTAGGAAAGGTGATTTTTATATTCTGAGTTTGAAAATACCACTTTTAGAAAGTGGCTATTTTCTTGTTCAACCATCCTGTGTGCCTCTGCCTGTTTGTGGATTGACTGTCTGGCTTTGGAGTGACAGGGGCTTGGGAGGTGCAGTGACTCCAGGAGTCTGGATGAGTCAGCACTAGGTTGGATAGGCCTGATCTGAATTTGGAGTGGTGGGAGGAATAGCACCTGTACCTAAATAGGGCTGTGCCTGCCTTCCACAATGGTGGCTCCACCCCCCTGTGGTGTGTCTGGAGCTCACACTGACCATGGATGTTGTTGTGCACTTGCAGAGTGCCCCCCAGAACTTGTTTGAACTGGGCTCGGAGCACCTTGTACAAAGAGAACAAAGACAATTTGGGGTATAAGTATCAGACCCAAAACCCCTGAACTTTAGACTATTTCTGGAATCAAAAAGAACCTTTGCCAAGGAGAAGAGCTTGAGAAACTGAGGAGAAGTACTGCCCTTGCTGTGTGTCTGGGGTTGGCCAGCAGTTGCTGTTTCTGCCAAGGAAAGGAGAAGGACTTTGCTGTGTGCAGTGTCCCCTGCTTGAGGAAAGTCTCCAAGGGCTTGAGTAGAGCTTGCCTCCTGTTTTGAAGTCTCAGGACCACAAAGACTGGGAGTTCTGACCTGTCAGGAGTGCCTGTGACTGTGTGGGGCCTCTGCAGGTTGTTTCTGCTGCTGGGAGCTGGAAAGCAACGCAACAAACAAGGAAGTTGACGCATCGCTCTTCTGGTGACAGTTTTCCGACGCAACGCCGTGGTGCAAGAAGAATCTCCCCGCACCGCCGCTGCTGAAACCGACGCAGCGCCTGTCGCCGCAGCAAGAATCGACGCATCGAGGGATCGGGGCTGAAAAGGTCGACGTAGCGCTGCTCGCCGCCACATCGTTTGCCGACGCATCCCGGATTTTCACGCATCGTCCCTGTGCTGCAAGTTTTCCCCGGCACATCACCCGCGGATCGGAGTCGTCTCAGAACCGATGCATCGCTTCCCCTCTACAGACCGGACCCGACGCATCGCTCCCCTGTGTACAGCGAAACTGTTGCATTGCATCCACGAGGGTCTCAGGAACCGACGCATCTCTTTGTTTTTCAATGCTTCCCATCGCTGCGGCTGTTTGACTTGGTGAATTTTGTCGCAAAGACAGGTACTTTGCAAGAAATCACGCATCCATAGTTTTCTATGGACTCAGTTGCTAAAACCTTTTAAAAGTCATTTTCCTTAATACTGTATGTTGGATTTTTGTCGTTTTGGTCTTGTTAGGTTTAGATAAAGATACTTTATTTTTCTAAACCGGTATGGTGTCCATTTGTGGTGTTATCACTGTGTTACTGTGAGTGTTGGTACAAATACTTTACTCATTGTCTTTGGGATAAGCTTGTCTGCTCATGCCAAGCTACCAAGGGTGTGAGCAGGGTTTATCTAAAGTGTGTATTCCCCTTACCCTGACCAGAAGCAAGGGTCCCTATTTGGACAAAGGAACCTACCTCTGCCAACTAGAGACCCCCATTTCTTACATGGCATTTCTGAGAAAGTTATGTCAAAACCCCCTTTACCAATGAAAAGGGTTTGGCATGGCAAATCCGTTGATAGGAAACATCATGAGGCTGCTCCACTGCAATCCATTATTGCAGACCGAAGTAATGGCAACCAATTCCCAATGCTGACCTATGGGAAGAGCAGGCTTCATAGGTAGTGAAAACACACACGGGTATTCCTCACTATCTAGGTGCACTTGCGCTATTTCGCACACAGACCTGCGTTGGCAGGTTGGACACATAGACCCCAGTACCAAGGGGGCAAGAGCGAGCGCCCAAGTCAGCACAGCAGACTGGACACGGGTTTTACTAATACGTGTGTCTGTGCGCATGCAGAAGCCTGCATTGGCAGGAGGCACATGCAATCATGGGTACCATAGGTGCAGGTGCGCACATACAGCGATGCAATGACAGATCAACCCATGTTTCAGAACATTGAATCAGCGCCATTTCCCAACACGGATAGGAACGCGCATTTAATTTCACACTGTATTACAGTCGGAAAGTGCCCGGAGGCCACAAAAGAGAATCAGCAAAACTCCGGTGGAAAAAGCGAAAACGTTCAGAGAAATGCTTCCTGGCGAGTGTCAGGTCCAACATTTGCCTTCTGGCTCAATGGTGGGGGAATAACCTCAGACCAATGGATCATTCAGATAATATCCAAGGGGTATTCTCTACCATTCATAAAGAAACCTCTTTTCGGTTCCCCAGTCTTTTGTCTCTTTCCTATACATCCATGATAATGACAGAGGTGGAAGAGCTTTTGGCGAAAGGAGCCATAGTGATTGTTCCTTGTTTTCAGAGACAGGAGGGTTGTTATTTACCGATACCAAAAAAGGGGTGGATTTGAGACCCATTTTGAGTTTGACAATATTCAATTAGCTTCTCAAAAAGGAGGCTTTCAGGATTGCCACTTTTTTAAGTATCCTTTCTGCTTTAAAGAGTTTGACTGGTTAGTCTTGTTGGATTCTTATTCCCATATACAAACGGTACATTGTCACATGAAGTGTTGAAAGTTGCCTGTAGGAAATTGGCATTTCCAGTGTGCTGCTCTGCCCCTTGGCCATGGTTGTGTCCCATCGTCATCAGAGACGCATTCATCTTCACCCTTGTTTCGACGATTGTTTACTAAAAGCAAACTTGCTGGATGTTCTGCTGCAGTAAATCTTTCTGATACCATCATTCTGTGTTTTTCTATAAATTAAAAGCAATCCCGTTTGACCTCATTGGGCTCAGTTTATTTAAAGGAGTGCAGGACAATGATGCTACGAAAGAGTATGCAGTGCAGGAAAGGCTGGCCAGCCAATAGCATTTCGGTACCAACTCGGTCAGCAAGAGCGCATTTTAGCTGCTGTTTCTCATAGTTTCTTGCATCTTTTTGGTCATTCAAACTGATCTGTGGATGAGAACGCTGCAGTGGAAAAAAGGCACCCATTTTTTTTTTAGGAAAGTCTATTTTGTGCCCTGGAGAAAACACTAAGGGGGTCATTACGATGTACGGCGGATCGCCACTGCCCGCATGGTGGTGGCGATCCGCCCTACATTTCCCTCCGCCCGCCACCCATTTTCCCCCCGCCATATTAGTATGGCGGGGGGGACTCCGGCGGACGGAGAGACCGTCCGCCGGTTTTCCGCCGGTCGACCGGGCGGAAAAGGGGCTACATATGGTGGTGGTGTCTGCTAGACACCGCCATCCATATTAGCATGGGTGCGGGAAGCAGCCTTTCCGTGGCGGCGATGCCGCCACGAAAAGGCATGCGGAGTTTGCTGTTGGGGGCCCGTTGCGGGCCCCCAGGGTATTGGGGGGGTGGGGGGTGCACATGGGGGGTACCTATGGTACCCCCCTACATTGTCATGGACAAGGTGGCAGGCACCGCGCGGTGCCTGTCACCTTGTGCATGACAATGCACACAGTGCATTCCCAGCATTGTGGCGGGCGGTGCTGTGTGCACCCCCCGCCACAATGCTGGGAATGGAGGATGCCACCGCCACGTTGGCGGTGGCATCCTAATCGCTGGTGCGGGACCGCCGCACCACTGGTGGCCGGTCCCAGCACCGCTAGGGTAGCGGGCGGACGAAAGTCCGCCCGCCATCCTAATAGGCCCCTAAGTTTTCTGTGAAACCCTCACCCACCAGGGTTACCCCTTGGTGGCATGCTTCATCATAGGGTCCTTCCCGTTCCGTGGGTTATGATTATTTTATTCCGACTCCTAGTCGCTATGGTTAAAAACGGGGGAAATATTAGGAAAAAGGGGAATAATGTTCCTATCTCCTAATCGGAGATAGGAACATTATTCCCCTTTTTCCTAATATTTCCCCGGAGATAGGAACATTAGTCCCCTTTTTCCTAATATTTCCCTTGTTTTTAACCATACCGACTATGGGTCGGAATAAAATAATCATAACCCACTAGCCAGTTATTTTTAAAGATTCTCACTTCCCCTTTTCCCCCACTCCTTCCTCACAGACCATCTCATCTCTTATAGTCAACAAAAGTGCTCCCGCGTAACTCGTAGGTTGCAGCACACCCCGTTCCACAGCGGAATGGGAAGGACCCTATGATGAAGCAAGCCACCAAGGGGTAACTCTGGTGGGTGAGGGTTTCAAAGAATTTGTGTTTTCTCCTGGGCACAAACTAGACTTTCCTAAAAATTGCTGGGTGCCTTTTTTCAGTGTTATGAATCGTGTTTGGAGGGCGGCCCCAGCTCTTATCCTCTAACTTCCTCTTTATTTATGTTTTCGACGCTGAGTGGAACCAGTTCTATGGTAAGTTTAGCAACAGGATTTTGATGGGTGTAGGGCTGCTGAAAAGACTTAAGAAGTAAACAATATTGAAAAATATGTTCAAAGGGGAACCCTTCCAGAAATCTTGGCCTAAGTTGACTTTAATGACAGATGCCATCCTTCAAGGTCCGGTGTTTTTCTGTGGCAAATGTTTTTGAATTTGTTAAGGGCCTATCATGAAAGGTACTACATATCAACCTTCTCGAGTTGTGGGTGGTTAGATTGGCCCTCCTCGAGTTGTGGCCTGATAGAATGGTCTGGGGAAAGAGATATAGATCCCTTCAAACAAAACCTGGGTGATGTACTATCTCAACAAGCAAAGGGGAGTGGGTTTGCTTCTTCTGTGCTATGAGGCCATGGTCCTCTAGTGCCAGGCCACAGACAGAGGAATTGCTGTATCAGCCATTCATTTTCTGTCAGCCATACATCCAGTGGGGAACGGCAAAGCAACAGCAAGATGCTCAACAGGATATCACAGTCAGTGACAAGTGAAAGATTCAACAGGAAATACATCTACTGATATTTCAGAATTGAGTGTTTCCTGTTGTAGATTTGTTTGCGATAGCCTCCACAGCAAATGTTGCCTGTACTGCTCCATACACTGGGTCCTTCAGGACGCTTTAGGGGATGCTCGAATATTGGATTGGATTTTCCTGTTGCAATATGCATTTCCTCCATTTCCTCTTCTACAGAGGATTATTCAGAAAAGATCGTTCCATTTTCCATGGGTAATTTTGATTACACCTGACTGGGCCTTGAGACCGTACTACTAGATCTTTTACAGCTCAGTCTGAGTTCTCCCATGTGGATCCCTTTTTAGGAGGACCTCCTGTCTCGAAGCAGAGGAGAGATTGTGTATCTGAAAGAGACACGTTAGTGACAGATTCCTTACCTTAGAATATCCCCAGGCGTCAGGCTGGATCCGGAAAGTTTTTTGCGTAGCAGTACCCTTGCGCGTCGGTAGGCGGCGTCGTGCGGCTCCGCGTCCGTCGTCGGCGTCGTGATCGCCGGGATGACGTCGCGGGCAGTACTTAGGCGCCGCCCTGCGCGCTGGCGTCAGTTCTTCTTTTTCCGCGCCAGCAAGCGCAGATCCGGGAAGAGCAGTGCCCTGGTCTTTTTTGACCAAACTTTTTGGTGAATTTTCACGGTTTTTCTACAATTGACTTCAAGGTGTCGTAGGGATGCCCGGGTTTAAACGTTGCGGCGCCTGTGCTCGGATGATGTCCATCACAGACCCGCATTGGGAGTGTCTCTTCTGCCTCGGCCGAGGCCACGACACGGAGTCTTGTTCCGACTGCCGGGCCCTCAACCCGAAAGCTTTGCGAGAGCGGTCTCGAAAGCTCCTCGAGGCCCGGCATTCGGCTCCGCGGAAGCCCGGTCGCGTGAGAGGTCCAGGGGTCGATCGCGGAGTCCACACCGGTCATCGGCATCGAAGTCTTCTTCGTCCGGTAGAGTCAAAACACAAAAAGTCCAAAAGCATCGTCGCTCTAGGACTTCGCCTCGCCGGTCTCGCGACTCGGCTGAGGCCCCTCCCGGCATTGTCCCCGCCCCGCGGCCCCGGACATGCCTGTGGAGTCGCCCACGCAATACCCGTCCTTCCCGGGTTCGGGGGCGGATCCGGCCCAAGTACAGGAATTCCTGTCGGCCATAGCCCGCCTCTTCGGGCCTCAAGGTCCCTCCCGGTGCGCCTTCGGGCCCCGCGGGCCATGATGGGGTTGCTCCGGCGTCGCCCGTGCCTCCAGCCTCGATCCCGGCTCCGGCCCCGGCCTCGATCCCGGCTCCACAACCCCCATCGACGCCCGGTCGACCTAACGACACCTCCGCCGGCGCCGATGTCTCCGGTGCCGTTCTCGACGCCGCCTGGGGCTCCGGGCGGCGTCGTCCCCCAGTTCCTTCCGGCTCCGGACATGGACCCGGACCGACGTCGCTCGACGCCGGTTCCGGCGCCGATGAGACCTTGGGTCCCAAATGTCCCTCCTCCCCCTTATTTTGAACCTGAGGAGGACCAGGAGGACTGGGAGGGTCTGATGACCCTCTGGCACAACAGTGTCAGTACGATGAGGACTGGACAGAGGGTCTAGGGGATGCCAGTGGTCTAGATACTTCCCCTGACACTGGCATGCTGTCTCCTCCCGTGGCTACGGAGGAGGGAGCCAATTTTGCAACGGTGTTGCGTAGGGCGGCTGGAGCCTTACATCTCCAACTCCCTACTGTGGCGGTCAAGACTAATCTCTTGACAGAGGTGCTTCAGCCGGCAGCCTCCTCTACGGAGACTGTGCTGCCGTTTAACGACGCCCTCACTGAGCGTTCTTTTGGGCGCCTGGTCCAAGCCCAACACAGGGGCTCCTGTGGATAGGAACGTGTCCCGACGCCATCGCCCAGCTCCGGGCGACCCCCTGTTTCTCTCTGTCCACCCCACCCCTGAGAGCTTGGTTGTCCAAGCCTCCGCTTCCCAAACCGCCTTCCCTACCGCCCCTCCGGATAGGGAATCCAAACGCCTGGATCAATTTGGGAAGAAGGGTTTTCTTCCTCCAGTGCTGGCTTGCGGTCCATCAACACCGCTTGCCTTTTGGGCCGATATACCCACTCCTTGTGGGATTCGGTGGCGAATGTTTTGCCCCAGTGTTCTGAGGAGGTCCAGACACTGCTTTCCCGCGCTATTGCGGAAGGAAGGGATGCGGCCAAATACACAATACGATGTGGCCTTGATACCGCCGACTCGCTGGGCAGGTCTATTGCAACGACGGTGGCGCTACGACGCCACGCCTGGCTGAGAACCACTGGTTTTTCAGGGGATGTCCAGAATACTCTCATGGACATGCCCTTTGATGGAGTCGGTCTTTTTGGGTCCAAAGCAGACCATGCGTTGGAGCGCTTTAAGGACTCACGGGCTACTGCAAAGTCCCTGGGCCTTTCTGCTACACGCCCTCCGCTGACTTCTGCTTTCGCCCCTATCGTGGCCACAGTAGGGGCGCCCCTTCACGTCAGCAGCCCAGCCACCGGCCCGCGCAGCAGGCGTCTTCGCGTGGCCGAGGACGTGGATTCCGCCGTGGCGGATCGGGCAACCAGCGTGCGGGTCAGGCCACCACCTCCAACCCGTCCGCGGCCTCCAAACCCTCCTAGTCCCTCCTTTCAGGTGCACAGCACGCCGGTAGAGGGCAGGGTCCGCCATCACCTTCCCCACTGGCGTACCATCACCTCGGACAGGTGGGTCTTGGACATTGTCCCGAAGGGGCTACTCCCTCCCCTTCGAGTCCACCCCCAGCCATGCCACCTCAATTCCACCGCATGTCAGGGGATCACTTGGTACTTCTGCAGAAGGAAGTCACGGCCCTCTTGGCCAAGAGGGCCATCGAGCATGTTCCGACCCCAGAAGTAGGCGTGGTTGCTACTCCACTACTTCCTGGTGCCCAAAAGGACAAGGAGGACATGCGTCCTATCTTGGACCTCCGGAACGTCAATCGCTTCCTCCCGGAAGAGAGACGTTCAAGATGCTCACCCTAGCTCAGGTCTTGACTGCCCTCGACCCTGGAGACTGGTTGATAGCGTTGGACTTGCAGGACGCATATTTCCACATCCCCGTCCTGCCGGCCCACCGGCGTTACCTTCGGTTCACGGTAGGCCCCGAGCATTTTCAGTTCACCGTGCTCCCCTTTGGCCTTACCAGTGCCCCTCGGGTGTTCACGAAAGTGATGGCGGTGGTCGCAGCTCATCTGCGCCGGGCAGGGGTTTCAGTCTTCCCCTACCTCGACGACTGGCTGCTGAAGGCGGGCTCGTCCCAGGCAGTCGTCTCCCACCTCCAGACTACGGCCGAACTCCTGCACTCGCTGGGGTTCTCCATCAATGTGCCGAAGTCGCATCTGATTCCTTCTCCACAGCTCCTTTTCATCGGAGCAGTTCTGGACACGACGCAGTTTCGGGCCTATCCTCCCGAATGGCGAGTCCGGGATATTCAGGCTAGGATTCCGATCTTTCAGCCTTTATCCTGGGTTTCGGTACGGATGACCCTGAGGCTGCTGGGCCTCATGGCCTCCTGCATCCTGCTGGTCAATCATGCCAGATGGCATATGCGGGCTCTGCAGTGGGACCTGAAGTTCCAGTGGGCGCAGCACCAGGGCAACCTGTCCGATCACGTCCAGATCTCGGAGGGGACGTTGCAGTGGCTCTCGGACCGGCAATGGGTCATGGGCAGATCCCTCTCCCTTCCCCAGCCAGAGCACACAGTTGTGACGGACGCGTCCCTTCTGGGATGGGGCGGTCACATGGGAGAGGCGGAGATCAGAGGCCTCTGGTCTCCGGCGGAGTCCCGGCTCCATATCAACATTCTGGAGCTCTGGGCGATCCGACTTGCACTCAAGGCATTCCTTCCCTCTGTCAAAGGGAAGGTAGTGCAGGTGTTCACAGACAACACCACCGCCATGTGATACTGCAACAAACAAGGCGGGGTGGGGTCGTGGACCCTTTGTCAGGAGGCTCTGCGCCTCTGGACATGGCTGGAACATCAGGGCATGTTCCTGATGGTTCAAAACCTGGCAGGTTCCCTGAACGCCAGGGCGGACGAACTCAGCCGCAGGTGCATGATGGATCACGAATGGCGTCTTCACTCGGAAGTGGCGCAAGGACTCTTTCTACAGTGGGGAGAGCCTAGGTTAGATCTATTCGCCACCGAAGAGAACGCGCAATGTCATCAGTTCTGCGCGTTGGAATTTCCAAGGCGGCACTCGCTCGGCGACGCTTTTCGTCACGAGTGGAGTTGCGGTTTATTGTACGCCTTTCCGCCTATACCACTTCTACCCAGAGTGTTGAAGAAGATTCGGCACGACCGGGCCCAAGTCATTCTTGTGGCTCCAGACTGGGCTCGAAGAGTTTGGTATCCCGAGCTACTCAATATGAGCGTAGATCCCCGATCCGTCTGCCTCTTCGGGAGGATCTTCTGTCGCAGCAGCAGGGGACGGTCCTCCACCGAACCTGTCCAGTCTACACCTGCTTGCGTGGAGATTGAGCGGCGGCAGTTGATTCCTTCGACTTGCCTCCCGAAGTTTGTGATGTGATTCTGGCAGCCAGGCGTCCCTCCACTAAGGTGGTATACGCCTGCAGGTGGAACAAATTTGTGGCATGGTGCACAGCAAAGGCTGTGAATCCCCTTTCTGCCCCTCTTTCTGAGGTCCTTCTGTTCCTTCTCTCTCTGGCCCAACAGGGTTCTGCCCTGGGTACCATCAAGGGTTATCTTTGTGCTATCTCGGCCTTCCTCAGGCTCCCTGATCAGCCCTCCTTTTCAAGTCCCCTGTTGTTAACAGGTTCTTAAAGGCATTACTCACCTCTTCCCTCCTGTTCCGTTTGTGATGCCTCAGTGGGACTTGAACTTGGTTCTTACCTTTTTAATGTGCGCTCCCTTTGAGCCTCTACATAACTGTCCTCTTCGTCTTCCTGACTCTGAAGACAGCCTTTCTGGTGGCCATCACCTCCGCTCGGCGGGTGAGTGAGCTCCAGGCTCTATCTTGCAAACCTCCCTTTCTGTCTGTTCATCCAGACAAGGTTGTTCTTCGGACGCGTCCGTCCTTCTTGCCAAAGGTGGTTACTGCTTTCCACATTGGGCAGACCATCACTTTGCCCACCTTCTTTCCGCCTCCGCATCCTTCCAGAGAGGAAGAGAGGCTCCACCGCCTGGACCCAAAACGTGCGCTCTCCTTCTATATTGACCGCACAAAACACTTCCGGGTGGATGACCAGCTCTTTGTTGGCTACGTGGGCGCCAAAAAGGTCGGGCGGTGCACAAGAGGACCATCTCCCGCTGGGTTACCTTGTGCATCAAGACCTGCTATTCTTTGGCTAAGAAGGAACCTCCTGTTGGGCTGCGTGCCCATTCCACCAGGGCAACGGCTGCTACCACGGCCTTGGGCCGCGGTGTTCCGCTGCCGGTTATCTGTCAGGCAGCTACGTGGGCCTCGCTGCACACGTTTACAAAGCATTACTGCCTTGACAGTCAGGTCCGGAGGCACGGCTTCTTTGGCCGTTCTGTCCTCCAGGACTTCCTTGTCTGATCTTTGTTCGCAGACCCACCACCGGGGTTGGTATTGCTGGGGTATCTATTCTAAGGTAAGGAAGCTGTCACTAACGTGTCTCTTTCAGATGCACAAGTTACTAACTTGTGTAACGATATATCTGTAAGAGACAGTAGTTAGTGACAGATTCCTACCGCCCCACCCATCCTCCCGTTCTGCGAACTGATTTCTAGGGTTAAGGACATCCCTTTCAGGGCCCTAGTATTTTTCAGACACCTATGTCAGCTTCTTGCATGGCTCTGCGTTCCTGGCGCGGAAAGTCGTGTACAGAACTGACGTCAGCGCGCAGAGGCGGCGCCTAAGTACTGCCCGCGACGTCATCCCGGCGATCACGACGCCCGACGACGGACGCGGAGCCGCACGACGCCCGCCTACCGACGCGCAAGGAGTACTGCTACGCAAAAGCTTTCCGGATCCAGCCTGACGCCTGGGGATATTCTAAGGTAAGGAATCTGTCACTAACTACTGTCTCTTACAGATATATCGTTACACAAGTTAGTAACTTGTGCTTCACAGTCTTTAGAATCTAACTGTACATGCTTGGAGCTTGAACAGTTGACTCTAAAATTGTATGATTTTTCCAGAAAAGGTTCTTGAAGTTTGCCGTTCTGCTAGATGCCTCTTGACTAGGGCAATATACTCCAGTAAATTGTTTAGCCTTCCTATCTGGTGTTTTCAGGGTAGAATAGAAGCACATTTTAATCTTTACAACTTTGTTGGCAGGCGAGTCTGAATTTGAGTACCCTAAAATATTAGCTGGCAGCTGTTTTGGTATATTTTCTCCCAATTAGGAATCCGTGTTTAAAGTGCTGGTAGTGGTTTGCTTTTTGAATGGTCTATAGAGATGATTCCTTCCAATTCCATTTTATGTTTTTATGTACTGGATTAAGATTTGAATTTGGTCCAAAGATTTCTAATGTGGCAGAATTTCGGGTCCCCTCATTTGCGTTCTCAAATATATTTCTTGGAAAGCATCTTTTTTTACCTGCGAATTGTTTAGCTAGGAGGGTAAGTGAGTTGCCGGTTGTTGTCTGCTTCTCCTCCATTCAAGATTTTTTCTAGTGCTAAGATTTATGTATTCTTTTCTTTTTAAAGTAGTTACAGAGTTTGTGTTCTCTCAGGTTATTTCTTTATCATTATAAACCCACCTCCAAATCTAGCTACAGAGGGGAAGTCGTTACATGGGCTAGACTTTTGTAGTGTTGGGCCATTATTTTCTTAGAACATATTTTTTTTGAGTGTAGATGACAATTTTTGTATAGTTTTTCAAGGACATCGGGTTCGTAAGGCTGTGAAGAAGCAGATAATACCTATGGGGTTGTCTATAACCATTTGTTATTGTTATGACCTGGCTGGAAAGCAGGCTGCTGTTTGTTATTCTACCAGGGTGTATGGCGGCCACTATAGCCCCGTTAAGTGAGAGGAGTTCCTGTTTAGACCTTTTGTAGAGTGGTGACTTTTTCTTCGATTTGCCCCTTCTCAAAGCACTGTCTGGGTTTGGATGAGAGGGAGCAATCTTTGTGTTCCTTTATGTTATGACTGGTTATTGATAAAGTTCTTCAACCTTCTTCCTGTTTCTTGATAATAGAATGACTTGGTTGCGGAAGCTCTGGAAGCGGCTGGCTACTAGATTCCTTACACCTTCCCATTTCCCCTCTTGTTTTTTTCTCTTAAGGATATCTTGTTTATTTGGCTCAGTCCATCATGCCCCTTGTACCTTGATAGGGTATGGAAAAAGTGTGGGACGGAAATGGGTTTTGCAACCATTGGGCACCTTTTTATAGAGGATGTACGTCATTTGCAGGTGAGTTGCAAACCCCCTCTGTGATGTATGGCACCTCTATGTATGAATAACATCAATGATGTGTGTTGCTGTCAGAAAGTTTTCATATTAGTCTGACACCATATAAAGTGTTCAGTTAAGTCGTCTGCAGAGCTATCGTATCTATCAGAAAGAACGATACCAAAGGTAACTTGGGCCTCAAGATGACACCTGAAGAATGTAAGTGGTGCTTTCAGAAGCTACAAGGCCAGGCCAAATGAGTCTACCTCTCCAAGAAGCCGTCATGCTGTATTTCAGTGGACTCCAATATGTTTTCCCCATCTCATCTCCCACCTTTGCCGTTGGGTCTTTTTGCATCTCATAATTAGGTCATCTTTACCTTTAAATGCTAGTAAAATCATCTAATTGTCACGGAAGATTTATTATTTATTTATTTATTTATTTGAAGGTTTTATATAGCGCGAACAAGACCCTTGCGGGTATCAGAGCGCTTTACAAGTCGGATGAGGGAAACAAGAGTAGGCAGAGTAAACACAGTAAAAAACAAAAAAAAAAAAGATTGCTTTCTTTAATCACCTGGATCAATAATCATCTCGGCCAGCAGGCCAGCAATTATCACTTACTGTTCTTGATAACGTTTATCAAACTTTCATAATGGCAAAGTGGTACCCAGGATATAGCCTTGGTCTATTTTAAAATTGAGTCATCTCAGACTTTCATATCAGTGATGCCATCCTTTTCTCAATATTGTTTACTATACCTGGATCCTGCATAATTCAGAGGTCTAACAGACACTGAGGTTTTTGCTGGGTGGAACCTTTTTGCCCCGTTATTTTACCTGCTTCTGTCTGACTCTTTAAAGTGAATCAGATATGAGCAAATACTGTACTACCGATAATATCAACGGATAGTCCTCTGTAATCGCCTCGTAGCCCTGTACATGGGATTGGTGCTGTTGCATTTTATTTGCCTATTGAAAGCATCTGTGAGAAAGCTACATGTTTTGCAACACACTGCTTATTGTCTGGTGTTATCTTCACCAAAGGATGCAAATGATAAATCCAGGACTTTTCGGAAACTTGTTTGCTGTCCCATGCTGTCTGCGCACTTTCCTTTGTGTTCACTTTGGGAGGTTGAGTCTTTTGTTGGGCCTAAGGTATGGTTGTTTTGTGATGTTTTATGATGTCTTCTGTGTTTGTAGCAATGCAATAGCCCTCACTTACTTGTCAAAAGCAAATCTCCTGTCACTCTAATTATAGTCCATGCTGTTATAACTATTTTTAGGTCTCGCCTGAGCCAGCGCATGCGCTGCTCTGGCGAGACATTTAGTGAGTGGGCTTTTAAAAGTCCAACCACAGCTTTTTCGGTGGCATAGAGCGTGCGGTTACGCGCACAAGTGCGCGCGCGCACGCCTCGCTCCACCTCTCCATCTTGCTTGCTTTCACGCTTTAACACTCCCCCCCCCCTCCCCCACCACAGAGCGTGTCTCGCGGCCGCGCGTCTTTTTGCTTGTTTTTGTTCGTCGCATTTAACACTCAATGCGACGCTCGGGGGCAGCTGTGTTGAAAAGCTGTTGCCGAAAGGCTATCTCTGCTTGAGGATCGGCTTGTTTTAGAGATGTTTCTTGGCAACATTTTTTGTTGCAGGTTTTTATATAGCGTGAACTTGATCCGAAGGTCCGCTTTTCATGAGCACCAGTTACATTACAAAAGGACAATTTTTTAGGGGTAGGCACGGGGGGATTAAGGGATTGCCCAGAATCACACGATCTTGAACTGATGCGGAAACTCAAACCCATTTCCCCCCCATCTACTCACCAAGGAAGTAGTGCTCCACCGCAGGGCTTTTTTTAATTAGCAAATGCATTTTATGAATTGTAGTCTTGATTCCGTGTTTGGAAAAAGTTGGATTAAATCTCAAGATAAAGGCTTTGATTAAAATCTAAATCGCCCAGGGTTGGTTGACTGTGCACTTTCGTAGCACGAGCGTCCCTCCAAGTTAGCCCCGTTATCCTTTGGCACCGACAGCCGCGGGCTGCGTCTTCGCTTGGGTGCAGCAGATCAGTCGGCTCAGGGAGGGAATCGCCTCGCAGTCTGCATCGGACATTTCTCAGCTGAGTCCGCTGGTCAAGTTAGTTTTGTGTTTAAATTGCCTCGTACATGCACAGGGGCTTCTATAGAGGGCACCGCTGCCATTATTTCTGAAAATTACCCGTTGCCCTTCTTTCTGGGCCGCAAAGGCTGACCCCATGGCTCTGGTTCAACAAACACAATCTTTTTGATTGCTGCAGTGCGCTGACTCTGGCAGCGTGGACCCCTTAGCTTGTCAGTGCAGATACTCACGCAGTAAACCTGGCCACAGCTTTCAGGATGCGGCATTAGTGGCCTGCGCCGCACGTAACTTCATTTACCATCAATGCCGCATTCTGCTTTAACCCTGCTTGTTGCCTGCACGCTAGACGCGTGCGCCATCCTGCTGCTTGCACGGTCGGATGTCACGTGACACCTCGTTTAGCCCAACGGTGACGATGGGTCTGGGTGCAGCTGTTTCCACCAAAAGCTTCCTGGAGCAATGCCATATACAGGCTTTCCTTGGTTTATCATAGTTTAACCTCCACCAGCTGTTTCCAGTAAAGCATACTTCCTTCCTCCCACCATGACGTCTCCACCATCACTACTCTGAGGACTGCCAGCACCTTCTCACATTAACCTCCCCTTTATCTGCCAACTTCCTCCTCATCACCTCAGTTATACTGTCTTGGCCTCGCCCGTCCCCTCTTTGGCATCACCATGCTCTTTAATTACCCTAACACGTCACTTCCTTATCTGCTGTCAACATTCTGCCTTTAACTTTCATTCAGTCCCCGTAACGCTCCAAGCAATCTCCTGCCATCACACCCATGTCACCACCTATCCCTCATCTGCCATCAACCCCAGCTGCCACTAGCCTGTGCTCAAACTTGTTAATGCCATTTATAACGCGCTCGAATCACCCCAAGGGGTATCTCGGTGCAATCAAGCAGCGTATCGCAACTAGCTCAGAACAAAACTGTCTTCAGTAATTTCCTAAAGCAAAAACGATCCGTACAAGTCCTAACATAGTGGCAGCTTGTTCCAATATAAAGAAGCCAAATAGGACAAGCATTGGCATAGCCAATAGGTCTCGCATTTGGGACCTTATAAGTGTTTAGTTATCCAGCACAATATCCTTGGTGCAACAGCATCAAGTGTTGCATGGCTAAACACTTATAAGGTCCCAAAGGCGAGACCTATTGGCTATGCCAATGCTTGTTTAAAGATGGAGGTGAGGTAGGTTCGAGTCTGTTTACAGATAGGAGATACAATGCTTGAGTGGTACCACACAGCCTAACTGATAATAGCTTTCGAGGAAGCAGTTTCCGATCTCCCCAGATGGTGGCAGCACCATTTGTATTTTATGACCGTATTCACAGAGCAAGGAGCATAGTAATTACAATAAAGTTCCTTGTTGTATGCTTGTCTTTGTAATACATGTTGAGTTGTTTAATCCGTTTTCCAACAGGTGGTTATCTGTGGAAAACATGACGCAAAGGATACGCAGGCGCTCCTGAAGACAGTGCACAGCACCTACACTCCCTACAAGGTAAGAACACCCTACTATCTACTGCAACTCGTGTGCAGTGTCTGAAACCGCAACAAAGCAAAATAAAATGTAAAATGGTCCGCACAACCTCCTCTTGTCTGCAAACTTAAGGATAGGGAGAAAAAGAGAACATGCAACACAAGCCTCCTTAAATCTGAGGTATACATAAAGCCAAAAGCTGAACAAAACAGATAGTTACCTCATGTCATCTGTGTTGAAAGTTGCTTCTTTTAACTATTTCAGTATGTATTTTCCTCCAGGAAAAAGGCTGGTAGGATTTGTTTTTGAATTATATGTCAATTTTATGGCACAAACCATGTCCGTGATGGCATGTCGTACACTTGTAATAGAAACATAGAACAGGTGCAAGGGTGGAGTTCAACATTAAGTAGCTTCCCGCAAAAGTAGCTTGATTGCCATTGAACTAATTTCTTAAATTGACAATTACTCTTTAGGAAATAAGACTTTTTCTAATTTCCTTCTCAAAAATGATAATGAAATTGGGTATGTTAAATGTCGTAGGAGAGCATTTGATATGGTAGGGTCCAAACTTAATTATCTACCGGTTTAGATGTAGGTATTTTTCTGAAGAAAGACACTGGCTAACCTGGCTCGGTCTCAGAGGTTTAGGTGCTAAGGCTAATTATGGTTATTTAAGGCCCTGTCTGCTCCATGTACTATAATGAGTAATGGTAAAGTTATAAATTAGTGTATTTAAAACCAATACAGGTCTCTCTGGATGGAGTTGTAGTGACTCAACTTTGAGGCTTCAATGATCAGCATGCTTCATTGTGAACGGGCTGAAAAGTTAAAAGAGCTTTATTATGGATGGTGTGTGTGAGGGAGTTATAGACTGGAATAATCTCTTGTAAACAATTCAGTAATTAAATGTATTTTTTTATAATCTAATACAATATTTTAAAAATCTAGGTCTTTTACATTTCCAGTTTTGCATTTTACTGTTAGATTAGAGTAGATTCTGAAACACAGAGGCATCACTTTAGAGTCTATAACAACTGGGAAGTTCTGTTTTAAAATTTATTTCTCCAGTATTGTATTTTTAATAGATTCACATGCTTTAATCATTCCCCATCTTCGAAATTGGAGTCCCAAGGTATAACTAGAAAGCAGTACAATGTTAAACATAGCCTGCACAGGTTCAAAACCATCAACTTTAGTATCCTATTTACATCATTTAAAAAGAACCAAACTGCAGCCAATCAGGCTGTAGCACCCTGTAACCACTCCCCACAGAGGCCATGATGCCTCAGATTTTCTACTGCATGATGTGTGAAAGTTGTGCCAGCAGAGACCTTGTTGCTAGGATTGCACAAACTCGATCTTGGATGGTTTTAGTTAGAGGAAATAGATGTCAGTGCCCTCCTGGCCACTTTTGCTTTCCCAGAATCACTGATGGAGTGTAAATGAGTTTCATTAGCATACTGGAAGGAGAAGACTGTGTGCTAAAACTACTGAACCCTCGCCCGCTTCTACCAACAACCAAACACATAGATTAAATAGAATGAGTATGAACACAGGTCGCTGGAGCCCTGTACCTTTAATAAGAGTGGGGTTAAACCTGGCTAAAGGTAAGTGCACACACATTTTCTTTCCTTTGAGTTTAGAGCCCATTTTGTCAAGAGACTTGAACAAATACTGGAATGCCTCATCCATTCACGTTTCAAGACCTTGTTCTGGTCTCAACCCAGAATGAATAATGCTGCAAAGAGAGGGTGAGCTGGCACCTCACTACATATCCCTCTGACTTTACCATACTTTGGAGTACCTGCAATATTTTGGTTTTCCAAGATACACCTTAGTGCTTTGAGGAGAGATCATGTCTACTTTACCTTTAAACAAAGTCACAGCATCACTGAGAGATATTCAATGAACATTGGCATTTAATAAAGGAATGATGAAAATGTACATGATTTTGACAAACCATAAGTCATTTGTAGGTTTAAGACCAGGTAGTCAGAAAGCCATTGACCTTGCATCTACAGGACTAACCACTATACAGGAGTGGGGATTTCCATCTATACATCCAGGAGCTGTATGGTTTGCATTTTGTAAATCTGTTGAGTTTTTGCCTGAATGTCAGCAGTTGAATCCCAACTTGGAAACTTGTGGTTTGTTTCCTAGCCATTCTCTAGAGCTGTGGGCACCCCATGGCATGGGAAAAATCCAACCATGATGGCGATGTCAAAGAGAAATAGTCTTATACATACGATACCCCTGAATAGGAAAATTCTAACTACGATCAGTTGCTGTAAATACATAAACACTGTTCTTTAATCATCCTCAAGTGTGTGGGGATCCCAGTAAGAAGCGCTGGGACCACCCTAGTCTTCCAAAGTTGTGTACTCGCATAAGCATGCCATTCAAATTACTGAACACTGCCCCCATCTACTATCTTTATAATCTGAAGTATGTTGCCAGGTTCGGTGCAGGCTCTTCTGGCTATTTTAGATGGTGAACTTTAGTTCGAGCCAGGGTGGACTATGCCGGCTCAGAGACCCAGTAACACACAGCAATCTTAGAACTAGAGTCTCCTTTCACTAACTGTTAGCCCGAGCATGTGACGGCTAAACTGCTTCAAAAGAAATTGAGCATGTGCATTTGACTACCATGGTCAGTACATCTGAGTTCAGGCTTGCAAAATCCAGTATTCCTGACCATCATAGCAACACCATTACCTTTGAGTTAAGAATGACAGGAGCGAAGCGCTATAAAGTAATTTGATCTTTTGCTAGGATGGGACCAGAGAAGTTCATTTTCTGTGCTCTTCTACAGTTTATGTGTAGTAATTAGTTTTTGGTGTTGTAAAGTACGGTTCTTTTTACAAGGTAAAGTGATATTACTATATTTTTCTGTGTTTTGATTTTTTTAGCCACGCAGCCTTCTTGAGTAAATCTTGAACTACTCTGCCTGAGAGTCACAAGCCAAAGAAGATTACTTGTTAATCCAGATTGGGTGGTCCAACAGGACAGTGTTCCCTGTTCGCCAGTGGTGAACGACTCCAGTTCCCACAGTTTGAACCCAGGAATCTGACTTCCTTGACACAACCTGAGCTAGGTTTCTTATCTTTGGTGCCCCTTTCTCTCTTCCAGTATTTTTTACTTAAGTAGTTTTTCCTGCCTTCTTTTGGACATTCAGTAGGCCAGCTTGTCTTCATATTTTCTTTCTGTAAAGTTCCATTCCCTTGGGAAAAACAAATTTAAGAAGTACAAACTTCTTTAATGCATAATGTGTTGTCCTTAGATCAAACCTCCTGAAGACCGCAGTCTACATAACTTTTGCATTCTCAGCAAATTAAAGTTTAATAGTCTCCATCGCAGAAACAGAGAAATGTCAAATTCCATTCTCAAGTTTATAAGACACCAGTGAACTTAGTTGTTGAGGGATAAGATGGATCGCCTTCTTTAAGCATGTCCATATATGGAAAATACTGCCAGTAATTATACAAACCTGGGCTCCACAAAATATATGAGTATGAGACTTCCCACAAAGTGGCTGAATGTTACATTTTCCAAAAGATATCTGTGGTATGTATTCACATGGGCATGTGTTTATTCCTTTAACTCTTATCAGAACTCTGGCCTGTCTTTGGGGTTCTGATTCTTTGAAATCTCGTGAGTATGGGTTGCCTAGCAAGGGTCAGTTATGATTCTGTTGTCCTGCCTGTATGCTGTGTAAGCCGTAAGTACCTGTATTTGACTTCTTTCGAATAAAGACGCATTTCAACTATCTAGTCTCAGCCTCCTGTCATTCAGCTTCTCCCCGATACTACATTTTGGTACCAGGAGTGGGGTGAGCTGTTTTGACAGAGATTGTCCTGCGTCTGCCCCTGCAGTTGTGAACCCACCGGGCGGTCTCCATCTTTGGCTCTCTGGACCCTTTTGTGCAAGGACCCTGTCGTTCATTTTCAGGTGGGCCGGTTTTATTTTACTTAAAGGATAACTTTAATGAGAGAAGACCTCTGTTTGACTGTTGGAAGTAACGGCCGCCCACCTCGCACTCTTTGCCACGCGCACTTACCTCACTGGAGCTGTCCGCTCCCATTGTTGCGGCTCACGTTGGTATCCGGCATTGTTGCAATGTTCCCGCTTGTGTCATCCTTCTAGCTGTGGGAGCCTGTGGACGACAGCTTCGCCGGTGCTCGCGTTCGGAATCTTTGACACACTCCTGCATTGCGCATCCGCAAAGGATTCTGGGAGTGCGTGCTGTCGTAGCACATACGGCGGCCATCTTTATTGAGGATTTCTTCCAGTTTAAGGCATTGCATACTCTGTCCTGCTTTACTGTTACGGGGATTGGTTTCCCCTCCCGCATCGGTGATTTGCACACCACCTGTGCGGCACATTTTTCAGACCTCGTGGGGATTGGTCCTGCATCAGTGATTTGCACACCAGCTGTGCGGCACATTTTTCATCACTCATGTGGATTGCTCCCACATCGGTGATTTGCACACCAGCTGTGCGACGCTAGGATCGGCTTTGCAGTTTACTCAACACTTGTGTGTTTTCTACGTCTGTGATTCGCACACCTGCTGCGCGACACTGGGATCAGTTTTATTTTCCTCATACTGTCCGGCAAGTCGATTACTGTATTTCATTGGTGCATTTCAACGAGCCCAATTCTCACAGTTTTACATTTGTGTTTTTCAAGCAGTCAGCTGTGCTTTTGTATAATTTTTATTTAGTCGTTCCTCTGCTGTGTATTTATTTTAAAACACTTTATTTTCAGTGTATTCCACTTATATTGTTGTGGTTCAGTTCTTCTCAAGTATGGCCAGCAGTCAAGGAGTCATCCAACCACCGCCATTTTTGCAGAAAGCTGGTAAACCGGACATCAAGTGGTTAGGGTGGCTTCGCATTTTTGAAAATTATCTCACGGAAATTGACGTTGATGGGTATTCTCCTTCAAGGAAAATGGCTATGCTGTTCAACCATTTGGGTGTTGCTGGTCAAAGAGTTTTTGACAATCTTCCATGCTCGCTGGCACCTCTGTCTGAAGACACTCCCTGGAATGTTTACCTGGAAGGCAAGGAACGTATGGGGTAACAGTATTCAGATGCGTCCAGTTGGAAAGATTTAACTTTGCTATGTGCAAACAATCCTGTGATGAGTCAGTTGAAGACTATGTAGCTACGCTTAGGGTGCTAGCTGAAAAGTGCGAATTTGCTGCTAATGTTGACACTCACATTAGGGATCAATTTGTTTTTTACTGTTTTTCCAAGAAAATTCAAGAGTGTTTACTAACATGTCGCAATCCGCCTCTGGCTGAAGGTATAGATGTTGCCAAAAGCATAGAGAGATCTATTGTTTCCTCTAAGGTCCTGTCCAGTCACGCTACTCACTCCCCATTGTCAGTCAATGTGTTAACTGATGAAGATGCTGTTTGTGCGGTTAGCAGAAAACAGAGTTATGAAAAAAAAAACATCAAAAAGTCCAACCCGCTCGAGGGCAGTTGGTTTGTTTTCATTGTGGTTTGAAGAATCACATTGAGAACAACCCAAATTGCCCTGCTATATTGGTAGGAAATGCAATCGCTGCCGCAAGTTGGGTCATTTTCAAGGTGTATGTAGAGGGGCAGCTAGCAGTGGCAGCAATATAATAAGGTCAAAATTTCTAATGTGTTTGCTGGAAGATTCTGAGTGTGAGGTACAGGAATGCGGGAGAAATTTTTCTAACGTTTTACTTACTGTCAGTAGCCCTGATTATTCTAGAGTCACTATTGAAAAAAAAAATTAAGGGACACATTGTTGATGGTAAGTCAATTTCAGTCACGGCTGATTCTGGTGCGCCTGTTACTATTCTTGCTGACCGTACCTTTTATAATTTGTGGTCATCTGGAACTCTTCTTTTGACTCCTGACATTAATCCCAAAGCATTTGGGGAACAGGATATAGACTTGTTGGGTTTCTTTTGGGGTGTTGTTGAATGCCTGGGCAGATCGATTAAAACTAAAATGTATGTGGCAGTGAATGGGAGAGATATTGTAGGGTGGAAAGATCTTGCACGTTTTGGGACCACTACCCACTGATTTTTTGTCTCTGGACTTAGAGGAAAACTTAGTGAGTAGTATGATTGCATCCGTTTGCTCCCACTGGTAAGTCCTTCATAACTGTGGATGCTAGTTTTAAAGGGCTTGGAGCTGGTTTTGGGCAGTGGGTTGATGGGGAAGAGAATACCATTGCTTTTGCTTCGAGAACTTTGTCAGGAGCTGAGTGTAATTACAGCACCATTGAAATGGAGGCGTTGGGAATTGTTTGGGCCGTGCAAAAATTAAAAACATATATTTGGGGCAAGAGGTGTGAATTTTTTACTGATCACAAAATGCTAATATTCCTCTTAGTGGGTAATGGTTTGGGCAAGGCCTCAGCTCGCCTGGTAAGATTACTGTCCAAATTGCAAGAGTATGATTTGGAGGTCAAGTACAACCAAGGTGGAAGAAATGTCCGTGCGGACTGTTTATCTCGTCTTCCCTTACCTTATGATACTAATATTGTGGAAGACGTTGATGATGACCGTGTTGTTGGTCTGGTTGATGTCGTATCTGCATGTGACGGAACTATCACTCAAGATCAATGGTTGACAGCTATGGGAAATGATTAAGTGTTGAAGAAAGTGGAGATTTTTATTAGAACTAAGTGGCCTGCTAGTATGGCACCCTCTGGGAAATTGAGGAGTTTTGCGCAAATCAGTGATGAACTTTCTTTTGAAAATGGCATTTGCATTCAAAACGGATTGTTTGTACCTCCACTATACTTGAGGGAGAGGATTATGGCCATTGCTCATGAGGGGCATATGGGTATTTCAGCCACAATTAAAAAACTCAAACAAATTTACTGGTATCCAGGTCTGGATGGACAAGTTGCCAGTTTTGTGGCAAAATGTCCCCAATGTGTTGTTTCAGATAAACACCTGAAATTGAACAAGAAACCTTTGCTTCCTGTTCCCTTTCCTGAGATGGCTTAGGAGAAGATTGCCTTAGATTTCTCTGGACCCATCAATCTTCTTCCGTCCGATAAAAGATATCTTCTGGTGGCTATTGATTATTTTTCTAAATGGCTATATTACTCGTTTGTTGAAGTTGCTAACTCCTCCATGGTGATCTCTTTTCTTGAGAATATTTTTAAGATTGAAGGCGTCCCTTGTTCCATAGTAACTGATAATGGTCTATCTTTTGTCTCTAAGCAAACGACCAGCTTTTTGGAAAGGTCTGAAGTCAAGCACTGTCTAGTTGCGTTGTGCAGCCTGTCCTCTAATGGACTTGTTGAGAGGGCCAATCATATCTTAAAGGAAGGCTTTCAAACTGCTGTTGCGGCCAACGTTGATGTTGCTGCTTTTTTGCAAGAGAAGGTTTGGGCATACCTCACTTCACCTCATGCCACCACTGGAGTCACTCCTTTCAAAGCACTCAGGGGGAGAGAAGCAAGGTCCAAACTAATTTCTGACTGCTTCTCCAGTTTAGCTGCTGGATCTGCCTTAGTCAGTAAGAGGTATCTGGGTGAAGACCAACATCTTGTCAGAAATAGGGCGCTTTCCAAACATTTTATGCAAAAGAAACTATATGACAGCAAGTCTGGAGTCAGGCTTGAGCATTTAGCCGTGAACGATTGGGTCCTCATTAAGAAACCTTTTAGGGTTTCTAAAGGGCAATCTACTTTTTCTCGTCCAGTACGGGTGGTAAGGGTTAGTAAACCCTCTGTTCTGTTGGAAGGGAGAGGTTGGTGGAATAAGGATCGTGTGGTGAAGCTCACGAATGATCAAGTTCAGATGTTTAGGCGTACATATGCTGACATAGAGGATGAGAATGACTCTAGTCTGGCTTTTGATGTCCATCTTGCTGTCACGCTTGATCCTGCTGTTATTGAGCATGGTTCTTCTAAAGTTGCAGATTTGTATGCTTCTTCATCCCTTATTGGACATTGTAGTGAGGGTTCATGTTCCAATTCTCACGTTGTTGGTGGCAATCTAGTCAGTGGTGTACCATCTTGCAGCCACCGTACCATCAAGCTGCCTTCTAAGTTGCATGATTACATTCTTCGCTAATTGTTTTTTTTTTTCTTTTTGTGGGAGGAAGGGGGGTGATGTGGTCATGTGTTTCATGTGTTTATTCCTTTAGCTCTTATCAGAACTCTGGCCTGTCTTTGGGGTTCTGATTCTTTGGAATATCGTGAGTATGGGTTGTATTTTTTATTTTTTTAACACAAACTTTATTGGGTTATTCAGCAAGTATAATACAATTGCGCTGTCTGTCATACATTTTTGTTAATAATTTATAGTAGGTGGGGCTAACGTAACGCCCTACATTGCCATATGATCATATCTGATTAGTGCGCAAACCTTATACAGTTTTTAACCTAAACACATCAAGAATTTATGTGTATTTCCGTTGTACAAGAACAACCCATGTCATATGTCCGAGGTGTAGAATGGTTAATACCCAGAATACTACCCTTACCCATACCCACCCCCCAACCAAACCCACAACAATTAGAACAATTGCCGCCACAATAAGACCACATCTAAGCCTGGTTTAAAGTGCCAGGTGAGAATTACATCCGATATTGCTAGGGAGGACAAGGGAGAGGTGGCCAGAGGGGGACAAGGGGCAAGGGCGAAGAGAAAAAGAAGGGGGGTAAAAGCAAACCTCTTAAAAGGCATCCACCAGAAGCCTAGCCACTGTGCGGGGAATAATCAGATAGCCACGATACCCCCAGCTTGTATACTCTGAGAGCCCTCCGAGGCCTCATCCGTGTCCGTTTTAAAAAGCTCTACGAGGTGCGCCCATTCTAAGGATATTGGACGTTTCCGTAGCCCCCTATATTCTTCCCGCTGCAGCGCCTCCCTCTCTGCCGTGGCCCAACGGAGGACTTCTTCCCTCCATTTACCCGCCCGCGGTGGTGTACGGGATTTCCAGCGTTGTGTAATCAATCTTTTTGCAATCATCAGGGCTAAGCCCGCAAAGCGACGAAGCAATTTGGATTTCTTGGGGAGTGAAAAAAGGCCCAAGAGGCAGGCCTCTATAGTGTCCCAAGGCGCACGCTCTGTCAATGTATACAGAGCTAGAGTAACCTCCATCCAATACCCATGCAACCCCAGGCAGGACCACATCATATGGATAAAATCCGCATCTTGAGTAGGACAACGTGGGCAATTCGAAGAGGCAGTAGTGTACATTCTCTGCAGCGCCTTTGGGGTAAGGTAGGCCTGATGTAAAATAAATAATTGTATTACTTTCAATCGGCAATTGAGGGAGACTTTTCTAGGATGTTCCACCATTAGGGCCCATTCCCTGTCTTCTAAGTCCCACGATAACACTGTTTCCCATTTTAGTCTGAGGGGCCTCAATGGAATATGTAGATGGTCCCTTAGTCCTCGATACAGCCAACGAACAAGATGACGGCCATGACCCATTATGTGAATGGACTTTAGCAGTTGAAAGGTGGGAGGTTCTCTCTGATCTACCAGTGAGTAAGGGTTGTATAGCAAAGGTCATTTGTGACTCTGCTGTCCTGCCTGTATGCTGTGTAGCCGTGGGTTCCTGTATTTGGCTTCTTTGGAATAAAAACGCATTTCAACTATCCAGTCTCAGCCTCCTGTCATTCAGCTTCTCCCCGATACTACAATATCCCTTAGGGCACTGAGAGACAGAGAAGGTATGCAGAATGTATGCGTCCTCTGAATTTGATGTGGTGTCCTATCAATGTAAATCATTTATTAGAGCACCTTGTCTCCACCAAGCTACTTTCTGTGACCCTCCACCAAAGAAATGTATAGAAAATATATCGCCATCACAGTTGGTGTCATTCCTCTTTGACAACAAGGGAATAGCCTCAAAATTGTACATCAATATTGTGAGCATCTTAAATGGATCTCCTCCCAACTTTCTGATGTGGAGTCCCTCTTTACTGCTGGGAGATTCAATGTTGAGATTCCATGGGTTGACAAGGGGCACACCATCGAGATCCTTGCACTTCTTGTAATGCCAATGAAGCCCTTCCAGAGGAAAGGAGGAGGTACCATTACTTCATCTTAAAGGCAGTCTCGCAGAAGGGAGATTGTATTGAACCGCACCAAGTGTTCTCTGTCATGAGGTGACTTTTAAAGAATTAGATGCACTCCTGTAAAAGATGGTGTTCCTGGAGAAAGTATAACCTGAGCTGGACGAATTCTCCAGGAAGGCATTTTGCATCATCACAGGACTGAGATTGTTTCCAGTGAAATCATTGTATTCCCCTTGGGAAAATGTTTTCTGCCACTTCTGAGTCTTAGTGGTGCATTTATTTTGTATTTCACAGAGGTTTTATCATCTAGAGAGTTTCCAGTTGATGCCACCACATTTCAGAGGAATAACAAAATGAAGTATGCCTTTCTCCTCTATTAAAGAAATGTTTGGCCATCTTTGAGAATTTGCAACATTGTCATAATGCTTGACTAATTAGCACCTACTGTGGATATGTTTTTTGCCAGCAACTACAAAGTTGGTTTCTTCACATGTGAAGATTAAATGCAAACCACCTGAAAAAAAAGTCTTATTGAGGTTTAATTTGCAGGTAGATTTAGTTATAGACTCATGTGCAAAGAGAGATCCCTCATCAGCGTCTACTGCTGTGGACAAAGAGAGCAAAGGGATTTATGTGGAGGACTGCGAGATATAAGGAGCCCACGCTACCTTCTTGAGAGTCACAGGTGCATTTGCTCTCCTAGGAAGTTATGACAGATCTGTTTGACTACATTTAAAGGTTTGTAAAAGACCTTCCAGTAGACAAAAGGCCAGACTTCCACAAGGTAGAGATAAACCAAGAAGTAAATGCATTATAGGATATTTCATATATCTCTTGGCATATAATTACTGTCTAAAGTAAATTCAAAGCTGTAGGTTAGAGAAGAAAAACTATTTCCCAAATCCTCTTTTGAGGCTGTGGGAGAAACGTTATCATCTTAAGCCAGTGCACCCTCCTTTCTGGCAGCACTAACAGTCTCAGGAACTGAAGCAGCATTTCCACCACAAGACGCAGTTTAAAGAGTAAGGTGGCCAATAGCCTTTAGGCACCTTTGGGAAGTCTCTAACCACTTTAACACAGAGACTCGATAACTCCTTCCTCATTGCTATCCACTTTATTAAGGGCAGGATAGAAGATTACCTGGAAAAGCGACAAAAAACAAAACATATGGATGTTGACTGCTGTGAGGAATAGCTACACATTGAGGTGCAAGGCATCACCTATCAGCATTCTATCAACGATACTTACAGTTCCATTGGGTCTGACTTATTCCAGCAATTTGGATTATGTAGCAAAAGGAAGCGGCATAGTCTGCACCAGCAGACTGCAGGAAGCCCAACTAAGGAAAGGGCTTTAATCAAAGTCCAGTGTCACTGCATCTATAACAGTAAACAAGTGGGTAAGAATAGAAGGGGTGTAGGAAAGTGGGTTTCTGTTGCAGTAATCCCCCACTTTTTGCCAGACTACTGATGCACTTTTTCCTGGTGTGCCCTGGGTCCCTGCCAATCAGGTTCCCAGGGCCTGTGTTCTTTCCCCAAAACTAACCCAATTGGCATCTCTGGCCACATGTCAGCCCCTGGTAAATGGTACCACAGGTACCCAGGGCACTGTGACCAGAGAAGGCCTCTAAGGGCTCCAGCACTTATTGTGCCACCCTTAGAGGCCCTGTACCTGACACTCACACACTGCCTTTGCAGGCTGCGTGTCTTGGTGCAGATCAAAGTGAAGAGTCGACATGGCACACATCCCTGTGTGCCATGCCCACAAACCACTGCCCTGGCATACATCAGTCACCCCTCTGGCTGGGTGCCCTATGCCAGTGGTGAGGGTACAGGTGCATGAGCCCTGTACCCCTACAGTGCCCAGGTCCATTCCTGGGCACTGTAAGATGCAGTGCTGCCATTAAAAGTATATGGTGCTGGGAGTTTGTCATTACGAACTCCACAGCACCATAATGGCTACACTGAAGACGGGAAGTTTGGTATCAAACTTCTCAGCACATTAAACCCACACTGATGCCAGTGTGGGATTTAATGTAAAATGCACAACAGAGGGCATCTTAGAGATACCCCCTGAAACCCGACCAACTCCTAGTGACCTGACTGAGTGGCTGCTTAGGCTGCCACCACCAGACATGTTTCTGGACCCCTGGGTCGAGAGCTTGCTGCTCTCGGGGGCCTGAAACAATGCACATCCTGGGACGAGGTGCCAAGCCTCCTCCCCCAGGATGGGCAGGGGTCGCGAAGGAGAGGCTTCAAGGCATGCCGCCTTTGTGAGCCTCTCCAGACCATTTGCTGCTTTCAGCAACTGGTCCCCACTGGTTCTACCCCCACCTTGGGCGGGAGAACCGGCGAGGAAAACCAGTGAGGAAGAGAGTGTGCCCACCTCTGCCAGCTCCACCCCTAAGGTGGGGGAGGCGAGGTGAAGCTTACAACCTCGAGTCGCCGCCATCTTGAGGATGGGGGGACCCAGCCAACCAGGGACAGGCTCCTGCCCCCTCCCACTGGAGAGTGGCAGAATAGAGGGTGTACCCACCCCAGGAAGGGACCCATTGGTCCCTGCCCTTTACCTACCTGTAACGCCCTAGATTTAGTATTTAGGGGCACCCCGAGACCTTCCTTCCTCAGATCCAGCAACAACAAGAAAAGGAAGAAGAAGAAGGACGAGAAGCCGTGCAGAGCTAACAAGAGGACGACGCCCACTGACTTGGCCCCAGCCCTACAGGCCTGTCTCCCCTCGAACCTGCTCCTGCAAAACCCCGGCGTGTCCAGCGGCCAGCAACCTCAAAAACCCCGGAGGACCTGCGTGCCTTCACGTTCCAAGCTGTTTCTCCCGTGAACACCGGACGTGTTTGAACTGCAGCTTCTGGTGCCAGCGAGGAACCGCGAATCCCGCACACTCTGCACCCGCCGAATCCGGCCCGAGCTCGAGTGTGCAAATACCCAGAGGAGTTCCCCCCGGCGATCCTGACCCGAGATCCGGCGACCCCTGACCTGCCTCAAGCCTCCTGACGACACCTGCAGCCTCAATCCAGAGGACCCCCCCTAACGCGACCAGAGCGGGTAAGAAAATCCGAAGTCCCAAGGCACCCCTGCACCCGACGCCCCACGGCCTTGTGTGCCCAAACCAACGGTGCCTAACCAACCCTCTACATCCCAACTTACCCCTCGAAGTGGTGGTAGCTCCTGGAAAATCCTCGTCCCCGAGCCTGCAGTGTTTCTTTGTCCTGGAGAATCTCCATTGAAATCAACAGGGCACCCGACCTCAAAACAGCTCCCTGCACCCGGCCGCCCTAGTGCCGCTGAGGGTGCCCCTTTGGTGCTAACTTGGTCCCCAACGTGCCCTGAGCTTAACGCTAGGAGCTTTGCTCCCACAACCCTGTGGCCTGCTTGCCAGCAGCCACCAACCGGAGTCCCCCTATCCTCCATAGGACAACATTGGGCCTCAAGACTCTGCACCCGGCCGCCCTAGTGCCGCTGAGGGTGCAACAACAGTGCATCACTGACCCTGGGAGACCCCTGAGTCTAACCCCAGAACCCTAACTCAAAAGACCGATTACTTACCTTGAAACCGATAACTCATTTTTCCTCATAGGTTAACATTGACACTTTTTCTTCCAAAAAGTTTCTAAGTGTCGACTTTTGAAAACTACAAATATTCCTTAAAAATCAGCCGAATAACCAAAACGCATTTTCTCAACTGTTTTCAGGAAATGTCCCAGTGCTGAATCTAGGATCCAGCACTGAGTAAGAAAAAAGTATCGATAACCTAACTTACCTGCTAAGTGAATTTCCTCCCATAGGATAACGTTGGTGATTCTATGTGAAAAAGTTTCTAAGTGTCAACTTTTGAAATGAAATAATATTCTTTAAAAATCGTACAAACTACAAAAACGTAATTACTTACCTGTTTTAAGTAAATGTCCCAGTGCTGAATCTAGGAGTCCAGCACTGGATTACAAAAGTAACGTTAAAGTAACTTACCTGCAAATTGAATTTCCTTCCATAGGATAACATTGGTGGCTCTAGGTGAAAAAGTTTCTGTCAACTTTTGAAATGCAATAATATTCTTTAAAAATCGTACCTTTAACCAAAACGCATTTACTCACCTGTTTTCAGGAAATGTACCAGGGCTGAATCTAGGATCCAGTCCTGTGTTAGCAAAAGTAATCTGAAAAGTAATTAACTGCATTTTACTTAAAAGCCCATTCAATTGAATGTACTATACCTGCAATGTGTTGCAAACTGCTTACTTAAAACTGTAACCAAAACCAGTACAAGTTACACTGCAATTTTGAACTGTGTTCATACAAGTAATTTACTACTGAAAAGTATTTTTATGCTTACCTGTACCAGGCTTGCTTGGTTCTAGAAATAAAACAACAGTATATTTTTTTTATACAAAACAATTGGCCTCGAGTTCAGTTCTTGAGTGTGTGGATTCATTTGCTGACTGAGAGTGTACATCAAATGCTTTACACTGTCCTCTGATACTGCCTTACTGCTCGACCAAGCTACCACTTTAGAGAGAAAGGTTCCATCTAACTTTAACCTCTGCCAAACCTCTGGGGACTGCTGGACTCTGTACACACTGTACCTCACTTTGGTGCAGTATATACAGAGCCACTTTCTTACAAGAGGAACTTCGAAATAATAGTCTTACCCAACATTTGTTTGAGACTTTGTATTGTGGGCTGAATATGTGCAATAGATTTGCAAGAGAATTACTTCTTCGTATTACCTATTCTGAGGTCCATAATAGAAGCAGTGACTTCCAGTACAAGGTTATTCCAAAATGAATGGCAGTCGCTGCAGCACACCAATGAATGCTTGACTACAAAGTTTAATACCAACAGTTTGTCAGGATTTTCAAGTAACCACCAACATTCTGCAGAATCTAGATCTTCTCATTAATTTCACCAACTCTAGTTCACTCCCATTATAAGAGATCCAATACGTTGGAGCTGTAATGGATACAAGGGATATAATGGCACATTTTATTCCGAGTCAATGCCTTTTTTTTGATGGAAGCATCCAACAAAGACATCTGCCTTTTCTCCAGGTTTTAATGCATCCAGAGTTCTCAGGGCAGTGTCTGTGGTGTTTACTACTGTTTACCGCTGGACTCACAGGGCCTTGCTACTGTGGCACTCCAACAAAATAATCGAGTACCCCCTTTGTACCTTTGACTCTCCACTGGTAGATTGGGCATGCAGAAAAGGCTTTCTCCAGGAGATGGTGGTGTGTTTGAAACTTAGATTCAATGTGATAAGATAATAACATAGCACAGTTTCAATGCTGAGTTGGCACTGTGGCTTTATAGAAAGTATGTCTTTACTCACATGTCAGAAATTAAAATAAGGAACGTCAAAAGAAACCAAAAGGTCCCAGCATATCCTGGGGCAGGGTTAAGACACCAAATACTAATAATTCTGTCAACATGGGAGCATGTAGACATTATTTGTCTGTGGGAGGGTAATTGTAAAGACTTGATGGACTTGATCCTTTCAGGTTTTACTTTGGTGTACCAAATTTCTGGTTCCCACAATCTAGATTAGGGGTTATACGTGCCTGATAGAATGCTATAATGTTGCTTTGAGGGCTATGATTTTATTCCACATGTACTGGTTTCACTGCAGCCCTGGGTTCAAAGAATGTAGCGTAGCTCAGTGCCGCGTGGCTAATCCTTCAACATACCAAGACACTCAGGTAAACATGTTGGGACCTTGCGGGTACCATCCAAGTACACGCACTGGGAACAGCAGTCATTCTAGATTAGTCAAGTTCTTACCAGTTTTCTGACCCCAATAAAACCTAGAATCATAAGTCACAGGGAGTTGTTCCAGTTGTTAACAGTTCCTTGAGATCAGATCTGGTCAAAGACATAGATTGTCTGGGGGCCGCATTTACCTATTGGGTTTGGTTTTTGCATGGAGACGCAATGCTCCGAACTGCCTGAATGTACATGCTTTCGGAAGCAGGAGAGGCTGTCTGTTTGCAAGGAGGGTGGGCAACACCTAGAAAGAGGGTTCCCATCTTAGACGGACATGCTACACGAGACACAAGTGAATTCAAGAAAGGCTACATTTCACTTAGAGACTCTCACAGGACTTTCAACTGGCAGCAAGCTTGGTCCCTTGGAGTGTAAGTTCCTCGTGGTCCAGAGCATTCTTGGTAGGCAATCAAAATACATAGTTACTTCAGTCTGCACCTTGTTGCCAGAGTTTCAAGTTTTGCAGATTGTTGTTATTCATTGGAAGCTGACGAAAGACTGAACTAGATACAGAGAAGTATTCTTGGACAGTAGTGCTTAAGGATTTAGACTTGCGATTAAATATTTTTTCCAGGAGTCATCCTTGGAGGATTCCAAGGTCTTACATTTGCGCTTAGTTATTTCTTCAAGAAGATTGAAAAGAATCTTTACCTTGCACATACTTAGATAACCTTTCTTTCCTGAGATGCATGGTATTAAGGTATCTACTTAGTTGCAGGCTTGGTTGTGTGTTATGTGAACTCTATAATATTTATGTGCATTTCTAATATTACAGTTTATGAGCCTGTCACGACAGAAAATTATATGAGCCACAGAACACATTCAGACAATACTTAAGGTAGTTGATATTAGTAAGAAATGCAAAATAGCTCTGATTACTCTTTTCATCTATAATCGAATATAAATATATAGATATATGTGTAGACCTTCTAAGCAAAAACTGGCATATCCTTAAACTTGATCCAATCATAGGGACGACACTTCCCAAACATCCGCCCATAACATATCGCAGAGCACCTTCGCTAAAAGATTCGATAGTGAAGAGTAGCCCTGAGGAGAATTGTGACCAAAGCTGGTTAAAACCAGCAAATGGTTTTTAAAAATGCACTTGTTGCAAAGCTTGCAGTATAGGCAAAAACACAACATCATACTGTACTCCGTTTAAGAAAGAGGATGTATTGATTAAAGGAGCTTACAATTGCAAAACAGATTTTGCTGTTTGTTTTAACGTGCTCTTGTAACCTGAGGTATGTAGGCAGCACAACCTTGCAGGTATATAAAATAATTCTACAACACATGATGGCCATTAACAATGGGGGTCACTCATACCCAGTAGCACGTCATTGTGAGATGGTGCATCAAATGAATCCTGCACATATTAATTACTTTATCAATGCAGTGCCACACAATAGACGGGGGGAATCGTACAAAAGCATTACGAGAATTGGAGACTAGATATAGAATACTATTAAATAGTAAAGTTGCCAATGGTCTCAACTATGATGAAGAACTGCACTCATGTTTGTAAATTTTGAGTAGGATCAACAATCGGAAAAATGAGAAGTAGAAATCACAGGAACTTGTATGAATTTGGGTTCTGTTTGGTCGGCATGTACATTATGTGAAATTACCCTTGCATTATACATTTTTAATTGGGAATAGATTTTGTCTTTAACAATTTGAAGGAGATAGTTAATTAAAATTGGCATTTGACAAACATGATATTGCACATAGCACTTTATCACCGTCAATGGAATTAACCTTCAAACTATAATTCATTTAAATGAATTTATACAAGTGAAATGAATTGAACTGCGTAAAGTGAACTAGGTACTTGCCTTTAAATACGTCTGTAATTGTGAGTGAAGACAATGAATAGATAAAGAAATAATGGTTAGGCACTTGCCTGAAAATTAAATTAACCGCACTGATTCGTTTTTACTTGAATTCTAAAATGTATTAAGTTTGAACAATGGTGGATTTTTTTTTATTTATTTCCAATCATGAAATATCACAATGAATTTGCAATTGTTTTATATATTTAACAATGTGAGGGTGTAGTCTTTCTACTATATCTTCTAAAAAAAGACGTAAATAGCACGCAATGTCGCGTACCTATCGTGACCAAGGCGGCGGCCGAAACGCGTTATGGTCTGCTCCGTTTGTTTTTTATGAGTAAGGTGCACAAACGCGAACTTGATATTAGCGGGGAAGACAGCACCCGCGAGCGGACCACCCACCTTTGGACCAGCGGTAAGCAGTTCATATGACACACCGTGTTGTGTGGTATTTCCGTAAGTGAAGTGTGAAGCAGCCGCAGGCCCCCCGTACTATCTGGATTGGATTAACAAGGTGGAGGACTTGGAAGGTGCAGCGACGGACCGGAGGGCTCGTGACGCACTGTGAAGATCCCCAGGTAAGCCAAAGACACTACGGGTGTGGGGGCGGCAGTTAACCGTTGAAGAAGTTATTTGTGTATGACGGTTACTTAAGTTTAATAACGAGCAATATGTCAGCCAATACAATATGCGAAAGAGAGGAGGAGGCTGAACAAATGTTTAGCGAAGAGAGTACACCAAGATCGAAACAGGACCAGTTAAGAGGCGGAACACACGCCCAAACAACAGATCTTCTACAGTTATTAAAAACATGGGAGTAACTAAATAGCAAGGAAATCACGAAATGGTGGGAGGTCAAATCCTTGATAAAATATTTGGAACTGGATCGCATTCCTCGTGGCTTGAGAATACTGATTTCACCCAGTTTTGAGAATCCAGATCCTGATATGCTCAGGGAATGGGCAGCCAGTAATTTGGAAGCATCAGCCAGACTGGTGCAAATTCTGATTAAATATGCTGATAAAGACAAACAGAAAATCTTACAAGAGATCGAAACACTGGAAACAGAGCTGAAGTCCAGACCAGAAACTGATGAGGTGGAGAAATTCAGAACTGATATGAAAAATTGTTTAAAAAAAACATGAGGACACTATCAAACAAAGAAAGGTGCAGAAATTCACGAGAGATAGGATTGACTATGAGAATGGTCAAATATTTACTTTTGCCAAAAGATTTGACTGCCTGAGAAAACAGCGTCAGGAGAAAAGTAATAAAATACAACAGGAGAAAAGAATGACAGATGCGGAGACGGAAATAAGTTCTGAAATTGAGACTGACAGTAAAGATGTCAATAAAAAACAAGGGCAAGAGGGAGCTACACCACAGAGGAAAATAACAATTTCAGATGAACTGGAATTTTTACATTTAGACTGGCGCTTCATGCTCAGACCACGGATACAAAGGTCACAAAGACAACCAGATGGAGGTACCGGTGGAACAAACGACGGAAAAAATTAGAAAGGCAAAGCAGAAATACCAAAAAACAATGGAAACAAAAGTAATAGGCTCAGAGGCCAATAGTGGGAGATCAATTGTGAATCTTACCGATGTTGCATTAACTAAAGCAGAGGAGGATATTTTGGCATTGGGACTTTCATTTTGTCCAAAGAACACATTTGACTATCCACAAACAAGGATTGATACATTCAAATACATAAGAAAGCTCAAACTTCAAAAAGTACATGCATTAAATGAAAATCCAACTAAAAAAAACTTGAGTGGAGGAAAGTACACCAAAAGCTCCAGCGGAACTTACTACCATTGCAGACCTGTCTCTATTGCGAACCATCAAACAATTACAAACTGAAAGTGAAGACTCCAATTTAGAAATGAGCAATCAAGATATTATTCAAGAGCAAAATTTGGAGGTAGGAAAATCTGCAGTAACACCGTTCCGACCACGTTCCAAAGCAATGCCGGCTACAATAAAGGATAACATAGATATCTTCCATGAACTGATAACTGAAGGTTTAAAAGGGATCTGTAAAAAGACTAATAACAAGTCTAAACGTACTTCGGATCAATGGAAATTCTATGGACTAGTAGAAAAACTAAGGAAGAACAACAATGTAGTAGTAAGAAATGCTGATAAGGGTGGGAACATTGTTCTGTGGCCCCTCCAAATATATCTACAAGAGGCTCAGATTCAACTTGGACAGAGTGATTGCTACAAGAAGTACAAACAAGCAACACTAACTCTAGCCCAGTCTGAATACAGACAAAAATTGGAACACTGGATGTCTGAAGGTTTACTATCGCATGACGAATATCTACCTTAGGAATGATACTCCAAAGACTCCCATCATGTACCTAATCCCCAAAGTACATAAGAATGCCATGTGTCCCCCCGGACATCCTATAATTGCAGCAATTGGAAGTATGATGGAAAATACTTCCAAATATATAGACTTCTTCTTGCAAAATTATGTAAAAAATGTGCCATCCTACGTTAAGGACAGTAGTGAATTTTTAAAAATGATCTATGATGTAACATTTGAAGATGATTATGTTTTGATGGCAATGGATATTACAACTTTATATACGAGCATAGCACATGAGGATGGCTTAGATGCTATGCAGTACTTTTTGAGAGATAGACCGCTCAGTCTTTACAACCATACTCAAATGTTGGTCACCATGGCAAGGAGATGCCTAGAAAATAACTTTTTCTTGTATGGCGGTGAATTGTACCACCAACAAGGTGGGACTGCGATGGGCACCTGTTTCGCTCCCAGTTATGCGTGTTTACATGTAGGCTGGTGGGAGTAACAGGTGCTCCGCAGCGACCACACACAGATTTGGGATGAACACATAGTTATGTGGGCGAGATACATAGATGATCTCTTTGTGGTTTGGAGGGGCTCCATTAACTCTGCAGAACAGTTTGTCAGGCTCATTAACAACAATAAACTGAACTTGAGATTTACACCCGCAATCAGCAAAACTAGTGTAGTATTTCTTGATGTAGAAGTATATGTCCATGAGGGCAAATTGAAAAACAGACTATATTGAAAAGAGACAGCCGGGAATACAACACTTCACGCCTCCAGCTTTCATCCTCATCATACTAAGTTGAGTATACCTTATGGTGAAATGCTGAGGGCGAAAAGAAATTGTAGCACAGGAGATGGGCTAAGAAAGTGCCAAGATGATCTGACCAGTAGATTTCTTGAGAGAGCATACAGTAGATCAATAATTGATGAGGCTAGACGATCAGCGAATAAAAAAAACTGAGAATTGATCTTATTTTCTACTAAAGACCATCAAGATAGAAAAACTGAATCAGTAGTGAGGTTTCTAACTACATACAACACACAAAACAAAGAGATCAGGGACCTTCTAAGCAAAAACTGGCATATCCTTAAACTTGATCCAATCATGTGGACAACACTTCCCAAACACCCGCCCATAACATATCGCAGAGCACCTTCGCTAAAAGATTCAATAGTGAAGAATAGCCCTGAGGAGAATCGTGACCAAAGCTGGTTAAAACCAGCAAATGGTTTTAAAAAATGCACTTGTTGCAAAGCCTGCAGTATAGGCAAAAACACAACATCATACTGTACTCCCTTTAAGAAAGAGGATGTGTTGATTAGAGGAGCTTACAATTGCAAAACAGATTTTGCTGTTTATGTTTTAACGTGCTCTTGTAACCTGAGGTATGTAGGCAGCACCACCTTGCAGGTACATAAAATAATTCTACAACACATGATGGCCATTAACAATGGGGGTTGCTCATACCCAGTAGCACGTCATTGTGAGATGGTGCATCAAATGAATCCTGCACATATTAATTACTTTATCGATGCAGTGCCACACAATAGACGGGGGGATCGTACAAAAGCATTACGAGAATTGGAGACTAGATATATAATACTATTAAATAGTAAAGTTCCCAATGGTCTCAACTATGATGAAGAACTGCACTCATGTTTGTACATTTTGAGTAGGATCAACAATCGGAAAAATGAGAAGTAGAAATCACAGGAGCTTGTATGAATTTGGGTTCTGTTTGGTCGGAATGTACATTATGTGCAATTACCCTTGCATTATTAATTTTTAATTGGGAATAGATTTTTTCTTTAACAATTTGAAGGAGATAGTTAATTAAAATTGGCACTTGCCAAGCATGATATTGCACATAGCACTTTATCACCTTCAATGGAATTAACCTTCAAACTATAATTCATTTAAATGAATTTATACAAGTGAAATTAATTGAACTGCGTCAAATGAACTAGACACTTGCCTTTAAATACATCTGTAATTGTGAGTGAAGACAATGAATAGATAAAGAAATAATGGTTAGGAACTTGCCTGAAAATTAAATTAATCGCACTGATCCGTTTTTACTTTGATTTTCTAAAATGTATTAATAAGTTTGAGCAATGGTGGAATTTTTTTTATTTATTTCCAATCATGAAATATCACAATGAATTAGCAATTGTTTTATATATTTAACAATGTGAGGGTGTAGTCTTTCTACTATATCTTCTGAAAAAATGGAAGTAAATAGCATGCAATATCGCGTACCTATCATATGACCAAGGCCGGCGCAGCGGCCGAAACGTGTTAAGGCTGAAAATTTACTAAAAAAAGCAAATATATCTGCATGGACTCGGCCTCGTTTGTGCTTTTTGAGTAAGGCGCACAAACGCAAACTTTATTTATATATATATATATATCTGTGTATATATATATGTATATATTCTAGCTCTAGGAAAACAGAGTTTCACTATGCCATTTAGAGTTGGAATTACAGAAATTATTTATAGATATGTCATATGCAATGTTCGGAATTAGCTTCTCGAATTTGAATGCTCACTAAATAATTTCTCTTGTCTTTAGATATCCATGCTACTGCAGTGCAGAGCATGCCCATCTGTGCAACCGAACAGAGTGACAATACCCAGTGCCTCTGTTTCTCACGCTTATACAATTCCCATTACGTTGGGTCTACTTTTAACCATCATAATGCAATGTATCATTGGCAAACACAAGGAGATGATGGACGGAGCGCTGAAACCTTTCAGACACTCGCCCCCAGTCACAGATCTGGGTTGAATCCATCATCATTCTTTAGCTCACTTCGCCACCTCAGTTCAGACCCAGCTATATGCAAATCAGTCTTGACCCTGTGCCTCATGGGAACAGTCCAGCCCGAACCGCCAAGCCAGGTCTTCCCTGAACCGGAAACAAGCATACTGGGACCGGTTTCTGGGTAACACCCTTCATCAGCCAGGCTAGCTTGAATCCAGTGGCAAAGTGAGCAAGCGACCCACGTCTGGGCATACCCTGCCAACTTAGGGCGAACAAAGCAAACACAAGGAGATGATGGACGGAGCGCTGAAACTTTTCAGACACTCCCCCAGATCTGTGTTGAATCCATCATCATTCTTTTGCAGGGCCGGACTGGCCGTAGCGAGCACCGGGCGTTTCCCCTGTGGGCCGCCAGGGTGGGGGCCGGTTTTGGGCCCCTGTGGGGCCGTTTTTGTTACAGGGCCGTTTTTGCAGCATAGCTGCAATATCGGCCCCTGTAACAAAATCGGCCGAAACCGACCCTGGCAAAGTGCTCGGCCGCACCCCTAACCCCCGGGGGGGCCAGCCGAGTACTTTGCCAGGGCCGGTTTTGGTTCCCAGTCCGGCCCTGTTCTTTAGCTCACTTCGCCACCTCAGTTCAGACCTAGCTATATGCAAATCAGCTAAAGAAAGATGATGGATTCAACCCAGATCTGTGACTGGGGGTGAGTGTCTGAAAAGTTTCAGCGCTCCGTCCATCATCTCCTTGTCTTTGCTTTGTTCGCCCTAAGTTGGCAGGGTACGCCCAGACGTGGGTCCCTTACTCACTTTGCCACTGGATTCAAGCTAGCCTGGCTGATGAAGGGTGTTACCCAGAAACCGGTCCCAGGATGCTTGTTTCCGGTTCAGGGAATACCTGGTTTGACAGTTCGGGCTGGACAGTTCCCATGAGGCACAGGGTCAAGACTGATTTGCATGTAGCTGGCTCTGAACTGAGGTGGCGAAGTGAGCTAAAGAACGATGATGGATTCAACCCAGATCTGTGACTGGGGTGAGTGTCTGAAAGTTTCATCGCTCCGTCCATCATCTCCTTGTGTTTGCTTTGTTCGCCCTAAGTTGGCAGGGTATGCCCAGACGTGGGTCCCTTGCTCACTTTGCCACTGGATTCAAGCTAGCCTGGCTGATGAAGGGTGTTACCCAGAAACCGGTCCCAGGATGCTTGTTTCCGGTTCAGGGAAGACCTGGCTTGGCAGTTCAGGCTGGACTGTTCCCATGAGGCACAGGGTCAAGACTGATTTGCATATAGCTGGGTCTGAACTGAGGTGGCGAAGTGAGCTAAAGAACGATGATGGATTCAACCCAGATCTGTGACTGGGGTGAATGTCTGAAAAGTTTCAGCGCTCCGTCCATCATCTCCTTGTGTTTGCCAATGATACATTGCATTATGATGGTTAAAAGTAGACCCAACGTAATGGGAATTGTATAAGCGTGAGAAACAGAGGCACTGGGTATTGTCACTCTGTTCGGTTGCACAGATGGGCATGCTCTGCACTGCAGTAGCATGGATATCTAAAGACAAGAGAAATTATTTAGTGAGCATTCAAATTCGAGAAGCTAATTCCGAACATTGCATATGACATATCTATAAATAATTTCTGTAATTCCAACTCTAAAGTTTCAGCGCTCCGTCCATCATCTCCTTGTGTTTGCAATGTATCATTGGCAGCTGGTTTCGAGAAATGTGGAACCACAGATTCCCCCCATTTAATCCAGAATACAAGGTTAGTGCATCCTGACAGGAACACACCCCAGTGATCTAGAACGAATGGAGAAGACATATAGTGCTCCTGAGGCTGTTAAATGGCTAATACACTTTCCACAAAATCAAGCTGGATCTGTGACCTTCTTTGGGGCAGACTCAGTAGTACCACTGGATCGAAGTATGAGGCACTCACTATCAGACTTGTAGGGTTAGGCAATTACTTGATACCACAGGTGCAGCAAACAATGTAGTGATTAGCAACAAGTACTGGGCCCTCAGTAAGGAACAATTCACTGGTGAGCATCCTGTATAATAGTGTGCCAAAATTATCCAGATGGTGGGGTGAAGGTGAAGTGAGGAGGTCACTGTAGGAAAAGGTTCTGTAGAGGGTAGTGATAATATAGACCAGTATATGACCGCCTCCATATTTCAGCAGCCATCACAACCACTCCCTGAGGAATACCTTGAATGCAGTGCCTTGAGTGTTCGATTAGGAATCACGGTACGAGCTACAGGACAGAGCAACAGGCGGTGTAGAGGCAGAGGGGTGCTGACATGTAATCCTCAGAGGGTGCAACAGCAATTGCAATTCACAACCAAGAGGGCATAATAGTATTAGTATTTATATTTCAAGCAATGGGAGAATGACACAGCAGGGTTCACATGATAGGAGAAATGTCTGCTTGGAGACAGCACCATCCCGTAGTTGCTGCTGCACTGTAGTAGAACCATTGACCTAGGATCCAAAATGGGGGTCCTCGAAGAACAGACATTCAACATTAGTCCAAAGATCAACAAATATTTTGAGTGGTATTGTTTCCAGCATTTCTTTTTGCTAAGGTACCAGAGCATAATGTTACAAACTGTCTTTTGGGTTGTCTGGGAAACTGCGTATGTGCTATATGCTTGTGTCCATACCAAAAAACTAGGAGTAAGTAAGTCAACAACTCGATAAAGCTTGGTGTTGATACTGTACTGATGATGCATACCCATAAGTTGAAGGAGTAGGCTGAAGGCTAGGTTTCTACAGACATCAGTGACCCCCGAACATGGCATGTAGATGTAGGATTCCATACCCTCAGATTCCTCAAGTATAGAGGGTAGAGCCATGTTTATTAGATATCATGACATGTATGGAAGGAACACAGGGAGACAAGTTGAGGAGGCTTTGGAAGCTCAGCACTATGCACAGACCATCGGTTTCTATGGCACATCCTCTACTCTTTCATGATGTAGGTGCCTGTAGACAGGAAACACTGCCAAGAAAACAAAGTCAGCAGGGTAGTAACTCTCCCTCCTTTTTAATTTTTATTTATATTTCATAGGAATACACAGTGTGAATATAATGAAGCACATAGGTAACAAATTACAGTATAAGCCACAGAAGTATGCATTAGAGGTTCATCAAAATACACATAACATTGTTACAATATGTCTTGGCCAGGGAGTGTGGTGATAGTAGGCCTTAGCCCAGCGACACCTGGATTAGTTGACCTAATTTCAGATATTCAGTGTGAATGCTGTGCGTTTCCATTTTCAAGATGAGCATTTGTAAGACAAGCGGGTACCACTACTCTGGCATTGTCAGGTGTGCGTGTTGGCATGCCATGTTTTTTCACACCTAAATTTAAGCAACACCCTGCTCTGCTGTATTCCTGACACCATGAAGTTTAAGCACATCACTCCAACTGTAATGGAACTACAGTGGCACTGTCCAAGCCCACTTCATCTTCAGTATAAGCTGCCAGATCTAGAGGCATATACCTCTTCCAGAACTGGCACCTCTCCATTCCTGACAGAGAATTTAATTACTTCAGGTGAATGGAATTCAGTAAGTTGTCAGACATGAAACCAAACAAAACTGCAAAAAGAGATAGACAGAAGACAATACTTCTCCATCTATGCTCCCAGGATCTGGAGCAACATCCCCATCAACATCTACATCTGAACTTTCTCAATTCTTCTGAAATTCAGAAAGGACCTGAAGATACATCTTCACAAAACACTCTATTTTTACAAAATATTATTAATCACCCCTGAACATCCTGGTTCATTGTAAATAATCCTGATTTGTAATGCTGGGCTCCCACTCTTGTTCAGCACTGCATTGTTCTCTAGCAAAGTGTGTGCTCTACAAATACCTATACCTAGATGTATACATCTATACAGTCATGCAGGTTTTGATTATCATATTTAGTCCTGGGCTAGCTAGGCTTCTGGTCATCATGGCTTATTGGTGTCAGGAGCCATACAAGAACATAGAGATGCAGACAAATGAAGAGGGTAGTGAGACAAAGATGTAAAGGAACAGTCAATCCCAGGCAGAGACAGGTCAGGTAGAATGTATGGAGGACTGGTCTCTGGCAGCTGCTGTGCTACAGGAGTGGATGGGATGCTTGGATCGAAGAGAGACAGAGTCCTTGGTGATTTGTCAGAATACATTGACCCAGAAGAGGGTCAAGCACTTCTGGGGCAGTTTAAGTAGAGTCAACGAGAATAAACAGATGCCTAGCAACTTTCATTAGTTGAATGGTTCCCGCTGCTGTTAGTATTTCGCTCACAAGTTGGCGTCCTTGCACTGTGTTGTTTTTTACCTTTCTCCAGGTCCTCTTGCAGTTTCCGAACATTTCCTGGCCTAAATCCTTTAAGATTCCCTGATTTGAATTCCTTGCTGCTGCATGCATTGCTGTTTCCAGTTCTAGTTCAGCGAGATGCGCTGTGATTCCATGATACTTCCTGGTTTTGGAGCGGGATTCCAGGTATGACCTGGGACTTGTCAACAGCCTTATCCGTGGAGTATGGCACGAGAATGCTAAACTATAGTATGTTAACTTACTGTGCACAGCTGAACCCATAGCGACATTTTGTTTCGTAATTTATTGTGACTTATTTGAGTGATGACTGCCAATAACACCATGGCGTAATACAACTCACTGCAACCCACACTGCTGAATCAGACTACCAAGACTTCGCCACAGCTGGTGGCATCTGACAAAAATTTCCAATAACTCTAAATGCGCACAGAGGGAGCCTTGCGTACCAAGACCAGGACAGCAGAGCCAAAACTAGTATTTGTAAAACTAGTATGTGTTTCTCTTCTCTTTCCCTTACCCCAATTTTCCACAAAGGGAATTGCAAACGTCCAGTGGTGTATGTTCTGGTTTGTGTAGATTCCACAGAGAGGAGGATTGGTGGACTTACATCTGAATGCTTGCCTCACATTCCAGTTAACTCAAGAATCTAGGCACTTGGACAAACTGTCTCCTCGAGTCATCCTCCTTGCAGGTGACAGCCAGCTGTGTCCTGTAGTTGGCCTCAAGTTTACGTAACAAAACAGCAATGGTACATAAGTGTGAACAAGAGTCTATGGGTTTTTAAATAGCCCATGAAAGAAGCAGAAAGCTTACAATGATAGTAGCAGTGGCAAATATCTTGAGAAAAACAATATTTAATATCAGTATATAAAATTGAGAAGTCGTGTTAAGGCGGTCGCAGAGCAAAATGTGTATACAAAGAGAACAGGTATTGGATCAAAACCTTCTATGATTGAATCGATCTGTTACCATGAACTGATCATCACAAAACGATATGAATATATAAAGAATAAATAATGGATCCTGATGCTTATAATGTCGACATTTTGGCCCTTTACATCAATTATTGTGTGATCATCACAGTGTGGAGCATAATAGACTAAGGGCCCGATTCACAAAGGTAAACTTAGACGTTTGGTCTAAACTTAGACCAGACGTCTAAGTTTAGGACTTTGGAAATTCACAAAGGGCATTTACGAGTACTATTTTTATATCCGCACTTTGGGCGGAGGCCCGTTGTGAATTCCCAAAGTTGTAAACTTAGAAGTTTGGTCTAAGTTTAGTACATCGGTCTAAAACGCCTTAGTACATCAGTCTAAAAATTCGAAAAAGAATAATTAAATTTGCAGAAATTATAATTAGAGAAAAAAATAGATCGGATTTGAGAGATTGTTAAAAAAAACTTGTGTGAATGTGAAATGAATTGACCTTAAGGAGAGAAGAAGTGTACCAGCCGGTCACACAAACCTAAAGAAAACTTAGACTAAAAGGACAAACACATTTATTGGGAAGTATCAAGCCACAAGTGAGGGGATATTTCCAGTATGGAATAAGTAGTACTAGTAAGAAATCATAAAGACTCATAAACAAAAAATGGTAAGAAGAAGTAAGTTCAGTGCACAGTCGAGAAGTAAAATACTGACTTGAAAATGGGCATGAATGTCCAAGAAACTGAAGATAAATGACTAATTCAGTAGAGCCAAACTGAAAGTCATCCAGGGGAACAAGTGTGAGTCTAAATAAAGCTTTTCTAGAAAATTAGTTAAGAACTTATGATAAGTAAACCGGGCAGGCAGAACTAGGAAACGAGTGGCTTACAGGTCTTGGGTGAGTCAGGATTCCTCAGAGAAACTGCAGCATTCATTGACATCCAGACCTGGGTGACATTTTTGTTATGATGGCGTACTCCAGCATACGTTCCCAAATTATGTGTTGCTTGTAGTGAAATTCCCAAAATTATGCCATTACTCTGCATGGCAAAATGTTAGCGGTAGAGCAAGATTAATGTGAACGACAGACTGTGAGCAGCTGTTGTTTGCAGCACTTGTGTGTTTTGCTTTATTTTTAGGGCGAAATGCATCCAGTGCACATTTTGCACTAAAATATACTCAGAAATGCTAGTTTTCAATTTTGTGTAATTTCACATCCTTTTTGCTGAGTTTCATGTAATTGAACAAAAGCAGATTATGCGAATTTTGCTCTACTCTTGTGATATTCTGCAAGTTTGGAAAATCAAGAGCGCTGGATAATTCTGGATTTGAGGAACACAGAATGGCCATCACGTTATGTACATATCGTAACCTTTTGGCAGCAGGACAAGCACTATAAGAATAGCTGATACGTCGCAAAAACAGTGTTCTTTAAGCAATAGGGAGTTACTAATGTTTACTGGTCATAGGCTCTGAGGAAACAATGGAAAAAATTGATCATAAAATGATTTACAATATAGTACATAAAAGAGGGAAATAAATGGAATACACGGCTTGATCTGGTGGGCTGGCGGGCTCTACCGTTCTCCAAATGACCTCATTTATCTTTCTATGTGTAGTTTGTGGCTGTACAAAAAAAAAGTTTTCTGTTTCCTCTGGCTTGCTGGAGCTGGTGAGGCTGCATAATTTTCAGGTTGGGAGCTTGCTTATAGAACAATCTAAGTAAAGTACTCTAGGGCGAGCACTAATTAATTGATATTGGCTCTGAAGGCTTATTTTTTAAGCCTTTATATCAATAGGTTGTAAGAATCAGGATGAACAAACCCTAAGGACATTTAAACATAGTGCATGATATACAAATGCTTTCATTAATTCGCATTTTGAGGATTTTTGTTCCTACATATTGTCTCCAGTAGCGGCCGGTATCTCGATAGAGTGGCCGAGGGGTGGGGGGCAGGGTGGACGGATGGATGACGAGATAAATAAAGAAAAGCAAAAACTCACTTACCCGCCACATCGCACTCCTCTCCACTGCAGGCACAGGTTCGCAGAGTCCACTGTGGCCAATCCTGAAGCTGCTTTTATGCTGCTGGCAGAATGACAGCAGCGTCAGGATTGGCCTGAGTGCCCTTGATTTGTGCTCCCAGTTAGACTGTGAGCCTGTGCCTGCTCTCTCCAACCTGGCAACGCAGCTCGGGTTGGAGAGAGCTTCAGTGCGCATGACAGTTTGGCCATCCTTAGACTGCCGGCCAAACCATGATACACGCTGATAACAGTGCAAAGTACTCTCCCCTAGTGCCGCCTGTCATCCCCCTGGCCCTGCCACGAGCCTCGACTCCAAGAGCAAAAATAAAACAATAATAACCAAAAGTTTATTATCGTTTTCTTTTTAATTTTTTTGTCTGCTGGCAGGGGGGGGGAGGCAACGCTCCTCCGCCATAGCAGAGGAGCCGCTGCTGATTGTCTCTTTTTGGGATGAATGGTACCACTTATTTTCATTATGTCCAGTGCATGCCTGTACATTAGTGCTTGTAGAACCAGTAATGTCAATAGTGGGACATTGGCAAGACAAACTGAAACTCTACGCAGTCGCACTTCCGTCTTTATCATTTTCATGGACAAGAAATTGCTAAAGGATTTGCCTTTTCAATAGCAGTTTTTGACTCAGTCCATTGTGACAAGATGCCACCTTGAGAGGTCTGCATGGAACACCTTCAGATACAAAAGTTATCGTCTATTAAATAATCTCCCTACCACATAAATGTCATTGGAGTCATAAGATGCCCTTGTCGGCGTGCTGATGTCAGTTCCCTTTTTTCCACGCCTTCGACGCATAACTTTTTTGGCTAGGCTCTCCTTAGAGTTAGGAGTCTTTTGACATTTTTTCCGGAAATTGCAACGTTGTTGCAGGAAAAATGTATCCACTGAGGAAATCTTGTTTCAAGCCATGCAGAGAGTGTAAGGGTCAAATGTCAATCACTGATCCTCATGATGATTGTCTTTGGTGTCTTACTTCAGACCACAACGTCCACGCCTGTTCATCATGCCAAAAGATGAACCCCAAAGCGCTGAATGAGAGGGAAGCAAAACTCTTCATGACCAAGGCAAAGAAGAAGAAGAGGATATCAGAAGTCTCATCCTCGTTCAGAGTTGCCGTCTCCCCGTTCCTCAAAGTCATCGAAGAAGAAACATAAGAAGAAACGGCATTATGGTTCCCGACGTCAGTCACTGAGGGATGAGTCTCTGAGGTCGATGTCTCCACGCCCAAAGTCGCATGAAAATCAAGGTTAGGTGACTCCAGGCCCGTCTCCACTAGCCTTTTTGGCATCGCTATCGAGTCCAAGGCCATCACTGACTTTGTCGGTGATGGCCTGAGCTGGCGCTGGAGGTAGATACAGTTCCTCATCCTCCTCCCCCTCCATCTCCATGACACGAGCAGGAGTATCCAACTTTCCCTGCTCCAGGGTCTGACCTTTAAAAATGTTTTCATGCTAACGTACAGCATTTTCAGCAGAGTGATGACTCCATCTAGTGCGCCTGGGGGCCCCATGGGTTCGCTATCATATTCATTGGGAGTTTTTCTGGCACGAAATCAGCAGGTGCCGTTCTTTGCTTTTATGCCGATGGCCCAGGTATCCTGGCCTTCTCCGGTGCCGGGGAAGGCAACTCATTTGCCAGTATAAGTTCAGCAGGAGTCACCGGCACCGGTTGCAGGCTCTCCGACGTCGGCTGAATCTGCTCGAGCATCGCATCACTTGACTCCAGTTCCATTAGCCTCTTCAACACAGGTGCCGAAATCACCGACGTTGGTACTGACTTCACCAATGCTGTTATTGAAGTCGAGGCATAGATCATAGAGCTCAGAGGCTTCTTGAGGAGGAGCAGTACTTTTTTCGAGAAAGAGGTCCTGAACTGAAAGAGGGAGAGATAGTGTCACTGGATCCTGAAATTGAGGGGTTGGAAGTGGCAAGTGGTTTAGACGCTTCCCCGGAATGGGAATTGTTGTCTCCAAAAGGCATTCCTCCGCCAGAGGTTATGCCATACCATTCAATGATTAGGAAGGGGGCTGACATGTTGGAACTGACTCTTCCTAAACCTAAGTCTAATTTACTTACAGAAGTGCTGCATTCTTCTTTTTACACATCAGAGTCTTTATTGCCTTTTAATGAGGCATTGACTGAACCAATTCTAGAGGTTTGGCAGAAGCCTATATCATCCTCTGCAGTCTCTAGACCCATTGCGTGGAGATACAAGCTGGCTCTGGGAGATCCTCTATTTCTATCCACTCATCCTTCACCCGAGAATTTGGTATTACAAGCTTCCTGTTCTTCCAAGTTAACTCCTGGGTCTTTTCTGACGTCCCCTGCAGATAGAGATTCTAAAAAAATTGAACAGTCTGCAAAGCAAGTGTTTTCCTCTGGTAGCATGCCATTAAAGTCAACCAAAGCAACTTTTTTGTTGGGCAGGTACATTCATGCACTGATGGACTCTGCCAAAACAGTGAAAACCGAAACTACCTGAGGATACTGCTCAACAGGTCGTTCATTCGGCCTAGATACTGCTAATTCGGTTGCAAGAGCGATGGAAACTTCAGTTGCTACAAGGTGGCATGCATGGCTGGGAGGGTCTGATTTCTCACTGGACATGCAAAATATACTGATGGATTTGCCTTTCGATGGGTCAAGACTGTTTGGCACAATAGCAGATTTTGCCTTGGAAAGATTCAAGGATAGCAAGGCAACAGCAAGATCTTTGGGCCTTCCGCAGCAGTCCAGGGATTACAGGCAGTTTCAGAGGTTCCATAGGTTTGGCAGGAACTTCTCCTTTCAAGGAAGGCAGCAATACCAACAACAGTAAAGGCAATCGTCCAATCCCCTCTATAGGAGTTATAGGGGGCGGGGCAGGGTGTAGAAAACAAAGAACCGCCCATCAGCCATCTTCCTCCTCTGCCAACGTCACGGGAAAGCAGCCCTAGTTTTCCCATCTTGAAGCATGCTTTGCAGGTGGGAGGACGGATGTCCCAGTTTCTACCACAGTGGAGATCCAGAACATCGAATCAGTGGGTGTTAAATATTGTAGAAAAGGGGTACGCCCTACTCTTCCAAAAATGTCCCCCAACCTTTCCCTCCCCAACAAGGTTTTTGTTCAAAAGACCATCTTCTGCTCCTTCAACAGGAGGTCTGATCCCTACTTCAATACGGTGGAGTGGAGTTGGCTCCGGAGCAGGAAGGGAGTCAGGGGTGCTGTTCCCGGTACTCCTGATTCCCAAAAAGTACAGTCATTTTCGGCCGATCCTGGATCTCAGAATTTTGAGCTGGTTCCTCAAGCAGGAAAAGTTCAAAAAGCTGACCCTAGCACAGGTCCTTTTTGCGCTGGAGAAAGGAAGACGTGATGGTCTTGGTCGATATGCAGGATGCGTATTCTCACATCCCCATTCTGCAGTCGCACAGGAAGTACCTCTGCTTCGCGGTGTGGTTTCCACATTATCAGTTTGCGGTCCTCATTTTGGTTTTAGTTCCACACCTTGAGTCTTCTCGAAGGTGATGGCGGTGGTCGCAGCATATCTCAGGAGGTGGAGAGTACCAGAATTCACTTACCTGGACAATTGGCTGATCAAAGTCTCCAGAGTTGGTGTTGCATCACTTGCAGTTGACAACTCATTTGAATCGATCCTACCCTCCTCCTCAGAAGATGCTGGACATTCAGGCAATGATTCCGATGTTTCAATCTAGAGCTATGGTACCAGTCCTGAAGGTCTTGCTCCAGCTAGATCTGATAGCCTCCTGCAGTTTGTTGGCCACCCATTCATGCTGGCACATGAGGGCCCGCCAGTGGTGCCTCCGCAGACAGTGATTTCAGCACAACGAAGATCTCAAGGAGTCGGTCAAGATCTCCAGAGAAACTGCAGTGGATATTCAATGGTGGTGTGTGTCTGGCAATCTGTCTCAATGGAAGCCTTTTCACCCTCCAATGGCCACAGTGATAAAGGATACCTCCACTCTAGGGTGGGAAGCTCATCTGGGGGGATCTGGAGATCAAAGTACTTTGCTCTCCAGAAGAACAGTTGTTTCATAGCAATCTGTTGGATTTGCGGGCGATACGTCTGGCGCTCAAGGCTTTCCTCCCTTCCATTTGCAGGTCAGTCAATGCAGGTCTTAACAGACAATACTACTCCTATGTAGTTCATAAACAAACAGGGAGGAGTAGGGTTTATCTACGACTCTGGTCCTGGGCTCAGGATCATCAGATTTGTATAATAGCATATAACTTGGCCAGAGTTCTATATGTGCCTGCGGACAGTCTCAGTTGGCATTTTTCTGACGACCAGGAGCGACGTCTCCATCCGGAAGTGGTTCTTCACATTTTATGGCTATCGGGGACATCTCAGATAGATCTTTTTGCCACTCACGAGAACATGCACTGCCCCTCATTCTGCAGCCTCCAATATCCGATGCTGGGAGCATTGGGGGACGTGTTTCAATTGGACTGGGGCTCCCAGCTGTTTCATGCGTTTCCCCCCAAACCCTTGATTCGTCGGGTTCTGAAGAAGATTCTCCAAGACAGGGCCCAAGCCATATTAATAGCCCCGGACTGGCCGTGAAGGGTGTGGTACACAGACCTTCTCCACCTCTCACTGTGCATTCTGCTCCGTCTCCCTCACAGGGCATACCTCCTCTCCCAGTCACAGGGGCAGGTTCTACACCCCTACCTCCAGAGCTGGCACCGGTAAAGGGCTATCAGTCTGGCCTTTCAGCATTCTCTTGTTTACCCGATCAACCTTCTCTGTTTAAGTCCTCTATAGTGTTACGGTTTATTAAGGGACTTACTAACAAATACCCTCCCACTCCATTCATTATTACTCAGTTGGATCTTAATTTGGTTCTTACTTATCCTATGTGTTCTCCTTTCGAAACATTACATAGTTGTCCTTTGAGACTACTTACTTTTAAGACAATTTTTCTTGTGGCTATAACGTCTGCTAGACAGGTTAGTGAGTTGCAGGCCCTTAGTGTTAAGCCCCCTTTCACGACTATTCTATTTGGCTAAGTTGGTTTTGAGAACCAGGGCTGCTTTCCTGCCACAGGTGGCTACACCATTCCTCTTTGGCCAGTCCATCACACTTTCTACTTTCTATCCTAAAGAGGAGGAAAGGCATCATCGATTGGCCCCCAAAAGGGCTGTTAGCTTTTATGTGGATAGAATAGTGCTCTCCAGCTGGATGATCAGTTGTTTGTTGGATATGTGTGCAAGATGAAAGGAAAAGCAGTGCATAAAAGGACCTTATCATGATGGATCATCCTTTGCATTAAGATCTGCTATGCCATGGCTCACAAAGATTCACCAGAAGGTTTAAGAGTTCATTCCACTAGAGCTAAGTCTTCTACTTCTGCTTTAGCTAGAGGTATCCCTGTAGTTGACATCTGTAAAGCGGTAACTTGGGCCTCCCTCCACACTTTTGCGAAGCACTATTGCTTAGACTCAGAAGTGAGGAGGGATGGTCACTTTGCTTGTTCTGTCCTGCAAGATTGTTTGGTATAGGCAGACAGGCACCCACCTCCGAGTGTGGGACTGCTTAGGGATTCTATTATCATACATGGATGTACCCAACAGAAGAATAAGTTACTTACCTTCGGTAACGCTTTTTCTGGTGGATACAGTATCTACCTGCGGTTCCTCACTGACCCACTCGCCTCCCTGTTGATTGTCTGCATATACCAAAAAAAAATCTATTAAGTATGTATTGCACATTTCATATATATATATATATATATATATATATATATATATATATATATATATATATATATATATATATATATATATATATATATATATATATTCCACAGCAGGATCCCAGGGGTACCACCATCCAAAGAAAGGCGCAACACCAGGAAACAGACTCCAAAGGCAAAGTTAGAAAGTAAAATGATGATTTATTCGAGCATCAAATGTCCAAATGACACGTTTCGGCCGCCAGACATGCGGCCTTGATCACATAGCGCTCTACTGGTGAAAGGGTGATATTTATACAGATGTGTTAGTGGCAGTGTTTCTACTATGTTCATGGTGGTGACTGAGGAGTTTTACAGCGTATGACTGTGGGCAAAATGCAGTAAAGCACATGTGTGACATCATGTTTTACTCCAGTGAGTACCGCAAGTGTAAGCAGACTATAAATAAGCTGCCTGTCTGCTGAAGCCAGTGATAGCCCCAGTCCTCCCGCATATGTATCCTGGAAGCTGAAATCGGTGCCAATGGCGTCCCCAATTTCAATCATCTGAGCGTGTAAGTACACAAAGCTGCGGAAAGAATGCCAAATTGTGAGCAGTTTGAGAAACAAATATCGTGTGCTAATACATCTTAAACACGCGTTAAAATCCCCACACTGAGCAAGTCAGTAAATTACTGCTCTCGGCGCGTTTCTAAAGATAAATCAAAAACGCCTGAGGAACAACTAACGCGTCTAGACGCGGTGCACATTAAGACGGGAAGCATGTCTCTGTTAAGAAAACATGCTGAAGTTTCCCAACAGCTCATGGTGCGAAGTTGAGTCATGCCCAAACAATGTATGTGTCAGTGGTATTATGTTCACGGTGCGCCACAAGCAGCACTAAATGCTAGCGCTGCGTGTAAAACCAAGGCTAAAGTGGAAATTTCCAAGTCAAGCTTTGGTGCAAATACAGATACAAATGAAATAACTGCATAAATGCAATGAATCTCGAAACTGCCACTAAATATAACAAAAAGTTAAAAATGTGAGTGAGGGTGAAATGTGTACATGGGGTGTATATACATGATGAGGAAAGCGTGAGTGCAAAATTAAGTAAAATTACTAAAGTGTAGTGTTTGTGCCTCCTCAAGAGCATTTAAGTGACATAAAAATGCAAAGAATGTACTGAGGAAAAGATGTATGCGCAAGCGCAAGAAATATTCCAAAGACTGTCCGTGCTTGAACAAAATATGACTAAAGCAGCAGTGGGTGTATAACACAGCGTATTGAGAAAAAGTAACACTCTAATTCATATTTATACGCAGTCATGCTATATGTACGTTAGTTGCCGTTCAACATAGGTTACAAGTCTGCAGTGCCTATGTTTGAAAAACAAAATTTAGACAAATAAAATGACAGTATGAATACTGGGTAATGTCTATGTGCTCGCACATAGCATAAATAACGGGAAACCCAACTACATGTAAATACAGTCGGTGCACGGGCAGAGCCTAATACTGGTGTACAGAGTGAAATATATACAGGTGATAACATAGATATACAGCTGTGAAGCGATGGTATGCTCACTAAGGATGTGAATGCCATGTTATGCTATAGGAAGTGGTGCTGATCCTCCGTGGTGTTGAGCCCAGCGGGCGACTTGGTATTGAATTGCAGAATGTATCTACTCTCCAACTGCCTCAAAAGCTTCTCCCTGTTACCACCCCGTCTGAGTGGTGGGACACAATCAATGACTGAATAGCGGAGGTGCTCTAGATTGTTATTGTGCACGTCCTTGAAATGCCCAAGGCTACGGGGTAGGCAGGGTCATTGTTAACTATTGCTCTGAGGTGCTGGAGAATGCGCAGGTGCACTTGCAATTTAGTGCTCCCGATGTAGCGCAGCCCGCAGTTACATTCTAACATGTAAACCGCAAAATCAGTTCTGCAAGTGAGTCTGTGCTTGATAGTGAGTGGCGTGTGTCTAAAGGCTGAGTCTACCTTTGTGATGTTCTTGCCAAATTTACAAATATATATATATATATCTATATATATATATATATATATATACACATATATATATATACACATATATATATATTTCTTTTTTGTGTGTATATATATATATATATATATTTCTTTGATGTAAACTTTACAATATGTTATTGCATTTGTGATGTTGGTTTCACCCGTTCACCTCAAAAGCACAAAAATAATGGGTGGAAACTGACGTCAGCACGCCAATGAGGGCCACTTATGACTCCTGTGACATTACGCGGAGCTGCGCACGGAGCCATGGGCATTGTGACGTCCTTGTCGATGTAGGAGAGCTATCAAGAAAGGTTTCTGTGGAATGCTGGTGCATTGGGATATTCAGAAGGTGAGGAATCCGTAGGTGGATACTGTATCCACCAGAAAAAGTGCTACCGAAGCTAAGTAACTTGTTCTTTGATGCTTATGACAGTTCACCCAACCCCCAAATTCTTACTCCCTTTATTAACAGACAAGTTGATGCTTATTGAGGGAAACAATGACAATGCACTACTTCAACATGCACAAAAGAATGAGGTCCGGGGCCCTTCAGAGCAAACTAAATTGGCATTGGTTCATCTGCACCTTTAATAACAAAATCAACTTTCCAGGTATGTAAAAATGACAGGCAGACACTTTAAACAATCCCATTAAACAAAATCATGAACGGGCATCAACAAAAAAGTCCTTTACAAAATATTTAATCTGTAATTTGTTGAATGGGTAGACCTTTCTGCAACCAAAAAAACGCCAAATTCTGAAACTGTATGTTCTGCTGCAAAGAGGACAAATCTAAGGCATATCCCTTTTGTACGTTTGTGTGCTGTCACCGCTGATTTCAAAGGTGTGTATCCAGCTAAAACAATTCAAGTTGAGAGTTCTTTATTGCGTCATATGAAACATGCTAGTTGTGGCTCCAAAACTTGCTTCATCCCTCAGAAGAATCCTACAAGAAATTGTCGGTGCCCTGAGAAGTCCACCAGTCCAGTGTGCGCCATCAAACTATGGTAGTGCTGTTTTCCCTCTAATTAATTCGAAATTTCTTTTTTTTTTTTTTTTATTAATGTACGTCTCGCTGTGATTATAGCTTATGGGAAACGTCTCTATCAGACATCCTATCATAAAAGATTTCCTGGAAAGCCTTTGGAAGATTTATTGTTACTTCAGAATACCTCTATTATTGTCATATCTAAATTATGGATCTCCGTTTTGAGCCCACAGACCTTCAGCAACTCCTATGGAATGTTCCATTTCCAGTCTCTTTGCCCTCAGCCTATACCGGCATTATGTTCACATGACCCGTGGATTCTCCTCACCCAAGATGAAAAGGACATTTGCTATTAAGGGTGTAAGTACGTTTAAACCTAGCAAACAATAAGATGGGTTCACAATTTCAAATATATGATGCCGAAGAGAAGAATAAGAGGAATGGGGAGAGAGCAGAATGTGAAGTAATCTGAGGCAGGTCCTTACTCTCTCAAGGTAGTAACTGACTCTGTCTTGAGGGTGGGGAGCTCATACTGTCAAATCACACACAGTCCCCATAAGATAGTATGAACCACTGCTTAGGCCGATGCACCACATTTATTCTCCCCACAGTGTTGGAACTGCCTCATCCTTTTCGTGTGGCATACACTTAACCTGCTCTTCTCTCCTCATATGGCCCAATCACAGCATCTGCACCTGTAGATCCCGCCTTGACATTCCAAAGAAGCCCCCCCCTCCCCATAACTTATTTCCTCGCGAAGTAGGAACCTGCCTCTTGTGGCGCTGATCTACCTCCCTCTGTCGGTTGACGGTTTCCATTTCCTCTCTCCCGTTTCCTTGCTCTCGACCAGTCTCCTCCGTCTCGCGCTGCTGCGGCTCTCTCCTCTCCCGTTATCTTCTTCGCGCCCCGTCCCCACCTCGCCTCCCCCTCTCCTCCACCCTCCCCTTACCTGCCCTAGTTGTCAGGTGTCCTGGCAGCAGCTGCCGCTGCTTCTCCGCAGTCCCAGAGACAGTAGCCATGCATCGTGCTGCGGATCCTGACTGGGAGGACGGCGGCGGCTGCGCTCCCTGTCAGCCTCTTCAGGGGGATAGATGGCTACGGCGGTAATTATTGGTGTTTGTTAGTCTGTTACTGGGCCTGTTGCTCTCCTGCCTGGTCTCGCGGGAGGAACTTGTTACAGCTTTACCCCTTGCAGCTGTGAACAATGAATCCTGGAGATTAAGCCTCGTGATTTGCTCTCGAAACTTTATTTTTGCTTCCCTTTCATTCTTGTCGCCGTTTCTCAAGCCGCTGGCATTCTCCATTGCTCTCCCCTGCATGGTTCTGTCCCGCATCTTCTGTAGGTTACAAGGGGTCCTCCGCGCCCTGCAGTACGCTGTTAAGTACTTGTCCATACGACTTTTCTCACCTCTCCCTGCCCTGGAGTCCTTCTGGGACATTCTGCTCTGTCATATCGTCTGCAGTATCCTTATTCCATCCAAGCTTTCCCGTCCCTGCTTGTTGCTCCTCTCTTTTTCACGTGCCCTCTTTTTTGTGCTCCTACTTTCCCTGTTGCCCCCCACACAGCTTCAGTTTTATGTTTTGCTTCGTTTTCTTATTTTCTCTGTCACCCACTTTTTCATTTTTTCAGTCGCCTTCGTCTATGTAATACACTGCCGTCCCCTACACTCCTGCTACCATCTCCACTTCTTACTTTCACTTTTTCTCCACATTTCCCCGAGCACAGTGAGCAGTCCTTCCAGTCTCCCTGTAGAACACTGGGCTCAGGCAGGGGTGTAGCACAGGCCCCAGCAGCGCAGGGGGCTCCCAAACCTCCAGGGGCGCCCCAACCCTTCAAGGGGGCACCATTCAGTCCAAGGTCAATGAATATCTGTGAGATATGGGAGGTTCAGGGGCCTCATCACATTCTGCAAGGGGGGCCCCATCATTTTGCGTTAGGCCACTCGGCTCAGGCTCTTTTCACGTCCATGATGTAGAGGTGGGTGAGCCATTAAGAGTTGCCCAGCACTGGCTTTGCTCGAGATCCTCTTGGAACCTCGAGCCCAAAGCAAGCCGAGCATTCGCTAGAGGCCATATGGCCTAGTGGCTATAGCTGCCGTCCAAGTAACATACGGAACCAGCTTTGAATCACGGTGGCGTCGTATCAGCATCATGCGAATCCAGCAAATCTCCCTGTTCCTAAAACAAATTGTGTAATATACTCTGTAACTGTTGTAAAGCGCTCAAGTGCCCATGGGGAAGTTCTGCTCTATGTAAAACAGTCAACAATTAAAATGTGGATTTTGCCTGTCACCCACCTTCTAATCTCATCCTCTAATTAAGGAAACCTCTAACCTTTGATATCAGAAATAAATAACCATCTAGAGGTTGATTTTCATAGTTTGGAACTGGAAAATCTGGGATTCATTCCTGCTGAAACAACTTGTGTGGTCTTAGACAAATGCTTTATTTCATTGAGCCTCCTTTCCGTTCATTATCAGATATGAAAACACCTTCAAATGTTCTAGTTCGGGATGTGCGCTGTACAAAAACCTTGTGTGTTTAATTTATGGTTCAAATCTATTTTTATTGTCGCAGGGCAAGACAGAACAAGCCAAAAAAAAGGGCCATAGCGCTTATGAAAGTAGTCATGAGAAAAATAATGCAATATGGTTTCAACAATCCCCTACCCCACTCCCCTTCCCGGGGTACTCAGTACCCATGAACATTTGAGAAAAAGGCACTAATCATCAGGTGTTGGGCCTGTTCCGTTGGTCTCCCCAGTCTGGATAAGGGGGAGCCTGCTCAGTTAAGTGCAGTAGACACAGGTATTTGAGACACTTCAATTCTCGAAATTCTTTGGACTGGCGAGTAATGTACTGGTGCCAGAGTTCCCTATAGGAGTCACCTTGAGACGTTAATACTACAGTGAGCTTCTCCATACCCAGCACATGCCATAAGCGGTGGAGCTATCCTAAGTGCGTCAGTAGCAGTACCCCAGTGTGTGAGAATGGTCTGAAGGGCTGCTCCCAAAGCCAGGCCGGTGAAATGGTCTCTGCGAGATTTTAGCGGGAAGGTGAGTGCTTTGGGAAGTCCCAGAATTGTGTAGGCGGGGAATCGAGGTAGTTGCATGTCTAAATGTGCATCTATGTCATTCAGGACAGTATCCCAGAAATGTGTGAGTTTAGGGCATTCACAATGGAATATGGAGTAATGTCCCAGGTGACCCACATTGCTGCCAACTTTCCGCATGGCACACAGGATTCCCTTATGTTAGCGGGGAGGCATAAGAAACCAATAGGTGATGATCTAAGTGGCAGTCTCTATATTAGCAATAGTGCGCACTGTGTGACATACTTTATGGTATACCTCGTCTCATTCTTAGGAAGTTAGCTGTCTGCCTAACTCGGGTTCCCTGTGTTTCTGCTTTGGGGTTTTAGGCAGTGAAGAAGCGTGTAGTAACATACTGTACAGTATCCTTACCAGGCGTTTGTCTGTGGTTTTTGTGATCAGACACCTCTCAAATGTTGTCAATGGGTGTTGCGCTCCGACCGACATCATAGGGTGCGAAAGCCAGTGTCTGACTGGTAGGTGACGTAATTTTCTCCATCTCCAGGAGCGCAAAATCCTCTCGCAGTTGCTCAAAGGAGATAAAGCCCTCTGCGTCAAATAAGCGGCTAATAGATCTACTGCCAACCCGCTGCCATAGGGGCAATGCCATTACAAAACAATGGGGGAACCCAAATAGCCCGTAGGACCTGGGTTTAAAGTGGTACAAAACACAATTGTTCCCAATGGGAATATTTTTCTCTAGTACCCAAAGATTAATACCAAACACTTCAAAATACAAAAGATTTCATAGCTTTATCATAAATTAAATAATCAATACATGCTTATGCAAATATTTTCTACACAATGAAGTTGCTGAATGGTGAATAAGAAGAAAAGTGATTAGAAAAAGTGCTCATGAAGAGATCAAAAAAGAGGCGAAAGTTGAGTGCCGATATACAATATATACAACCAATATACACAGATTCATACATAAAAGCCTGGCTGGAACTCCCTTGTAATGCCATTATCCACAAACTTAAGAGATACCCTCTAGTTTTAGAAAAAGTTGTTGACGTGGATAGTATCGCCAGTACAGGTAATTATGAATGTCGACATTTCAACCCCAATTGGAAGACAGGCCGATTATCCCTTAACACTGGGTCTTCATCAGGACAGAGAGAAGAGCAACCTAGATACCCCCAATAGGGGATTGGTGGTGGGCCTCGTGCTCAAGGGCCAAGCGGCTCCCGGGGGCCTGAAAGTCAGCATGACATGCAACAATGGTCCAAAAGGATCCAATCACTGGAGGTGCTAAGTGTTTTATATTTTACACCTGAGTCGTACTGGGATCCAATTAAAGTTGGTGATGCTCCACAAGTATAAGAAAGTGAATATGGAGGTCCTGAGAGGATCCAATCTGTGGACACGCCCCATAAAATGTGTCAGTGGTTGATGTAGATCTAGTTACATATAACTTTGAATAGAAACCAAACGGTACCAAATTAATCGGGTCTAAATCAGCAAATCGTCTCAGAGTGTCTCTAGAAAAACTGGAAAAGGGGGAATGCAGCCTGGTCGAGGCCTGGCATAAAGTTCATATTACCCACTATTGGCGTCAGAGGGCGCAGGAAGGTCGATAGACCCTTTCGTGCCACCATGCTGTCCCAGACCTTCTACACGGATCTGGTAATCGGGGAAAAGTAGAGACCCCCCCAGGCATGTTGTGAACCAAGCAGAAATGGAACCTTCCACAATTGGGTTTCCGCACGATCCATAAATAACCAGTGTTTCTCAGATTCATCCCGTGACCATTCCACCATACAGTAGACTTGGGCCGCCTAGTAGTATTGTAAGAGATTCGGGAGTCCCAGTCTCCCCTCTGCTAGAGGTCGGTAGCTCTGATCCCGGCTGATGCACGGGTGGCCCTCCACCAGAAACGAAGCGGTGCATCATAGCTTTAAAAAATTAGATCATTCCACCGGGGAAGCTGATTCGTGGGAGAGCAGTAATCTTTAACGCTGCTACCCGTCCAAGCCAGGAGAGACAGTACAACATCCACTGAGCCAGATCCCCCTTAACTTGTCGAAGAAGAGTCTGATATTTCAGGGTCGCAGTGTCTGCCACTGTTGTGGCCAACTGTATGCCCATGTAAGGGATGGATGCTGAGGTCCATTGTATGGGCATCGATGGGACAGTTGTGTCTCCTTGTCCGGAGGTCCTGAAAGGCTAAGGGCCTGGGTTTTAGGAATGTTTATTCGAAAGCCAGCTGCACCTCTGAATAGCGCCACCTCATCCAAGAATGGCAGAAGGGCATCAAGAGGGTTGTCTAGTGCCACAATTACATTGCCTGCATAGAAACAAATTGTGTGATCTTCCCCGCCAAAATGAACACCGGTGAAATTCAGGTTGTCACACACTCTTTGGGCAAATGGTTCCATGTACAGCGCAAACTGCAAGGGCAACAATGGGCACCCTTGCCTTGTCCCCCTGCTGATAGGGAATGGATCCGAGGTCTGGCCGTTGACTCCAACATTCGCCCTCGGGTGGCTATAAATGCTCAAAATCCAGGTACGAAAGTGGTCCCCAAAACCAAAGTGGGCGAGTGTCACTGCCAAGTAGGGCCAATGGATGCAAACAAACACCTTCTAGGAGTTTATGGCCAGAAGTATTATTTCCCTTTTGGAGCGTTTAGCTTTGTCAGTGAGATGGAGAACCCTCTTGGAGTTGTCACCGCATTGCCAATGTGGGACAAATCTCGCCTGGCTGGATCTATCAGGCGGGACTGGGGATGGCATTCTCTCCACAGGTCTCGCAACCCCATCTCTCCAAGCCATAGGACACCCTTCTGGGACACCTCCTCGGCTCCCCCTTATCTATGTTCAGAGCGGTCTAGGTCATTGCGGAATACTAGATTGAGGTCCCTTCCCAGCAGCACCAACCTGTCCTGTGAGGCCATGACCTCTGCTACCACTAAGTGGAGAAAGCGTTCCTGGCCCTCGTTAGGGGCTTACAAAGAGCCAAGAACCAAAACATGATCCCCTACCCTTACATGATACGCTAGCAGCCGACCCCTAATTTCGGTGAGTTTAGCACTCACTTTTCCCCAGAAGGATCTGGAGTACAAAATGGCCACTCGTGCTGTCTTATTTCCTGCTTAGAAAAGGAATGGCTGTGGGACGTCTCGGGACTTAAGCCGATGCCAATCATTCAATACCAAATGAGTCTCCTGCAGGCAGCAAATACCAGCACCTCTTTGCTCCAGGTAGATAAACGGCTCGTCTTTTGGCTGGGTTGTTAAGCCCATTCACATTGAGTGTGATAACCCTGAGCTTGTCGTGTGGTGTGAGAGCGGAAAATAGCATCTCTAGTGGCCCCTCTGTCTACAAGCCAACCTTCAGCTCATTGGGGGCTGTCAAACCTCAGAACGAGTCATTGTGGATTCCTCATGAGTCTCGGACGTGGTAGAGCCCTGTCCTGTGAAGTGTGTGAAAACCCACTCAAAACCCCCAACATGAACAAAAACAAGAACAGTGTCCATGGTGCATCAAGACCTCTGGATTGAGACAGCAGCATCCCAGTGATACCTCGATTATAGGGGTCCGTGGTGAGTCTTAATCTCCAATCCATGTCGTCTCGAGCCCCCGCCCTCGGCAGACACCCGCCCCCAAAATCAATCAAAGCAATCAGAGGTCCTCCATCTGACTTCAGGTTGTCTCTTGCTTCTCGGGGTCTCCAGTCAGTGTCTCCAGGACCGCCCGCTGTTCCTGCGCCATGATTTCAGGGTCAGGCTGAAGGCCTCTGAATGTGGACGAACTCCTCTGCCATCTGGAGCATTTCGTGGTTTTTCGGTTAGCCTTAGCATTAGCATCAGTGTCCTCCTCAATCCCCAGCACTTTACAAGCTGCAGTCAATGTTTCGATCTGGTGACGTTTTCCATCCCAATTGAAGACAATTTGGACGGGTGCCCCCAGGAGTAGGGGGTCCCTTTCCCCCAGGAGACGGGCAGACACTGTTCAGAACTTCCACCTACTTTGAAGCTTTAGTGCTGAAAGATCCTGGTATAGCATCAATGTGTGACCTCTGAACTGCAGGGGGTGCAGCTCTCGCTTTGCGTTTAATCTGCTCTTTTAGTGGACACACACCTGGAAGTCATCCTGGCGGGCATCCACTCTGTGTGCACGATCCAGCTGTATATCCGCGTCCGGAGGTGATTCAAGGATCTGGGCTCAGAGGGCTCTCACATAGGACCTAATGTTGTCTCCTTTCGCAGCAGTTGGGGTCCCCTTTATGCATGTGTTGTTGCGTCTAGATCTATTTTCTAGATCCTCCACATGGGCTTCCACATGGAGGATCTAGAAAATAGATCAATCTTTTGGTTCCTGAGGTAAATGACTTCCTGCTGGAGTTGCTCAATCTCTTCATCCCGGCTGGTCTCATGGTCCCCCAAGGTGGAGACTCTATCCCCCATCTCAGCAATATCCCTTCGGACTGTCTTTAGGTTTTGGGAGAGGACTTTTTTGACCGTTTGAAGGTCATTCCTTAGAGGTGCGAAGATGGTCTCCAAGATAGTGAGTCACTGGGCCCTTCACCTCCTCACCCTCTGGCTGTGGATCTTGGCTGGCGGAAGGGGGCCGATCATTGGGCAGGCCTACTGTTGGTTTTGAGAGCATATCCTTGAGTGAGCGGTCTTTTTTAGTGTGGGCTGCTGCCAAAGTCAGTTACCGTGGTGGGGCCTCGGACGCCGAAGAAGTCGCAGGTTGAGGGCAGCACTGGACCCCCGGGTGTTGTAATCGACTGGATGGGAGGGTGTGCATCAGAAGCCATGGCGCCTGTAGTGTGGGCAAGGAGGCAGCCGTGGTCTGGCAGACCCCGAAATAAGCTGCAGCTCTCCACCTGGGTATATTCGCGGCGCAGCTGGCCGCCCCGCCACATCCCTCCACCCATGATGCTGGGTGACCTTTCTCTTTCGCATCGCAGGCACCAGCATGCCGCTCCCTCTCTGAGTGTCTGGCACCCCCTCTGCCACTGAGTGGTGAGTCAAGCCCACTGGTCTGCTGGGGGGCCCCCACCTGGGCCTCAAACAGCTTTTCCTGTCAGGTCTGGAAGCCTTCCACCCCATCCAGGGTGATGCAGCTATGTCGTCATCTGCCCAGGATCATAGTATAGATCAGTATCCCGTGCCTGTTGGGTCAGGGACCATATAGAGTGCAGGGGGTAGCAACTGCACAGTGCAAGTGCAAGCCTTGGAGTGGGGGCACTTGCAAGTCTCAGATGCGCTGATCGCCTTGGCTCGGTAGAGGTGCTGTGTCCCGGCAGGCGTGAATGGGTCTCGAAGTGTCAAATTCCTGCCTCCTCTAAGTCACAAACCACCCCTTATCATCCTGCCTGAGAATCAACTTGTAGCAGGGGGGCTGTTGATGATGGGGATGTCCCGTGTCTGTGCTCTCAGCCTCTAGGCAACTTAGGGCTCTAGACGGGAGTGTACGGGGCCCTGAGTAGAAGCAGCAGTCGGATCCCAGCTGAGGCAAACTGGCTAGACTGCAGTGGGCCGCTAGGGCAACGTTCTCCAGGCCCACACCACGCCCTCAGGCCTCGGCACTCACTGTTAGTGCAAGAGAGTGCGCACTCCGGGGAAGGCTGGCGCCCGGGAGTGGGCATTGCCGTCACAGCCTACCTCTGGGGGCCGCCGCCCCACCGTCTCAGCTGATGGAAGGCAGGCTGCTCCATCCGATGCGCCACCTGAAGAGCCGCCGGTATGGGGCCAAGCGCCGCACGATCTACGCACTTCAGGGGCCGCTCCATGGGTTTTCAAGGTGGTGGGTTCTATTGCGACCGAAGTCCATACCGCAGTGGCTCGGCTGCCGCCATCTTGCTCCTCATAAGGCGGTGCGGCTGCGGCACTGATTTATCCACAGCTGGCGGTCATCAGCTGCCCATCCGGTTCCCTCTGTGTATGTTAGGTCCCCGGTCATGGGGAGGGGCAGCGTAAGGCCCTTATCAGCAATAGTCAGGGGGATTAACCAGGATCCACCGGTGGCAAGGACGGAGGGACAGGAAAACGCATCGTAACCATCCGCCATCTTGGCCACGCCCCCCTCGTGTTTAATTTAAACACAAGAATGACTATAATATTGCTCCATTTATGGGCCACATGAGGGGGTACACATGACAACAGACATGCATCTTAATTCACTAAAAGCATTGTCATCGGGGCAGGGCAGGAATGTTTCTAAAATAATGTTTAAAAACTTACTTTTTAATAAATATTTTTCAAGGTAGTGATAATCTAATGTACTATGGTGAAACGCTTCAGCGTGTTAAAGAAATACTTTTTTTAAATTTGAAGACACCTTACCAAATTCTAACATGGTGTTTGTTGCAGGATTTCCAGGGAGGACCCGGTCTGGCAGTTCGGGCTGGACTGTTCCCATGGGGAGCAGGATCAAGACTGATTTGTATATGGCTGGGTCCAAACTGGGGTGGCGTGCTAGCAAAAAAACTATGGATTTAACCCAGATCTCCTGACTGGGGCACCACCATGCATATTACAAGTTTCAGGACAGCTAGCATTTTCATGGAGGTCTTTCCTCCATGAAAAGGCTGGCTGTGCTGAAACAAAGGGGGCCCTACGGGGCTCCCTCTGCCCCCTCAGCCTGGAGATGCATGCAGGGGGCCACAACATGTGCCCCCCTGTGTACATGCGCCCCAGTTCCTACACGGCATGGACTTTACAGTCAGTGCTGTGCAGGAACCTGTGTGGCGTTCCCATTGCGGTGCATTTTTCAAAGGCACCGCCACCTTTGAAAGAGGCCCCACCGTGGAACCGCCACGCTGCCCGCCCACCAGACCACAAAATTACTTGTAATCGGGAGGGTGGCAAAAAGTCGTAATCGGGCCCTCAGTGAATGCAAGGGATTGGCTTTCTGTATCTTTGATTCGAGACGCCTCTGGGTTACTTTTCCTTTTTGTCGCTGTTTCTCAAGCCGCTGACATTCTCCATTGCTCTCCTTCATCTGCATGTTTCTGTCACGCCCCTTCTGTAGATTACATGGGGTCCTCCGCACCCTGCAGTACGCTGTTAAGTACTTGATGCAGTCCATACAACTTTTCTCACCTCTCTCCACCCAGGCATCCTTCTGGGACATTCTGCTCTGTCATAATTCCATCTGCAGTATCCCTATACCATTCAAGCTTCCCCGCCCCTCCTTGGTGCCCCTCTCTTTTCCATGTGCCCTCTTTTCTTGTGCTCCTACTTTCCTCGTTGCCTCCCACTCAAGTTCAGTTTTATATTTTGCTCCGATTTCTTATATTCTCCGTCACTCCCCCGTTCCATCTCCTTTTTCATTTTTCAACCGCCCTCGCCTCTGTAATGCACTGTCTTCTCCTACACTTCTGCCACCGTCTACCCTTCTTCTTACTCTCACTTTTTCGGTATTCAGACAAAATATCGAAACAAAAATTTCATGCTACCAACATACCATGCCTAAAATATCATGATATGGAAATCTCGTCTACAAGAATATCATTGTCAAGAATATCAATTTAAGGTGAGTAATATCGATTTTGAAAATATCAGTCATTAATATTGTTTACAAAAATATAGCTGTTCATAATATCGTTTTTAATTGTTAAGCGTTTTATTATATCATTTAAATGTATATATTGTAAATTTTTGGATAATTATTGTTTGTTTTTTAATATAGTTACATTTTTAGTAGTTATTCAATTTAATATAAATTTCTGTGATTTTTAGTATCGTAGCGGGTTGTGGGTTTATAGGGGTACAGGGTGGTTAGTCATTTAATTATTATGAATTAATAATTCGTTTTTAATTCATATTAATTATTTAATTTATAATTAATTATGTCAATTGTGTAATGAAGTTTTTTAAAGTTACATTTTAGGTGCGGGTTGTGAGGTTATAGGGGCACAGGGTGGTTAGTCATTAAATTATAATTCATAATTCGTTTTTAATTAATAATGCTTTACTTGATAATTATATTAATTGTGCCATTCATTTTTTTAAAGTTACATTTTAGGCATGGGTTGTGGAGTTTAAAGGGGTAGAGGGTGGGAAGTAAATTAATTATAATTAATAATTCGTTTTTAATTCATATTAATTATGTAATTGATAATTAGTTATGTTAATTGTGTAATGGTTTTTAAGTTAAATTTAAGTGTGGGTTGTGGGTTTTTAGGGGTACAGGGTGGGAAGTAAATGAATTTTAAGTAATAGTTCATTTTTAATTGATATCAATTATTCAATTGACAATTAGGTTAATTGTGTAAATAATTTTTTGTTACTTAAAATTTTAGGAGCAGGTTGTGTGTTTTGTAGGGGTATAGGGTGGGACGTAACTAAATTAGCATTATTTAATAGTACATTTTTTGTTAATAAATTTTTAAATAATAATTCTTTGAATTAAAAATAATTATGTAAATTGTGTAATATATTAAATGATGTTTTTGGGTGTGTGTTTTTGTATGTGTAAAGTGTGTGTAGGAAATTAATTAAATAACACAAAAGAGAGGTAAGAGGATAAATCCCTGGTCGCCCTCCTACAAGCTATAGATCCACACAACATGGACCAGGGACTAATAGGATCAGGAATTGTGAAGGGTAAAAGATAGGGGGGTATGGAGGTATAAAGAAGGGCACAAGCAATGTGTGTAAAACTGCCCTCACACACAGCAAGCTGTGTCATGCTTCATCATAGGGCCTGCTAAACACACCTCCGCGCTAGCCAACGCTGGAGGTGGAGCAATAGGGAGGGGGAAACAAACAAACACACAACATAAACGTGAACAAATTGTGTGGGATATAGAAGGTGAAAAAATGTGGCAGAACAAATTTTAAAACGCTGGTGTCAGTGTTTCCCTACACAAACTTTAATGGTGGGTACACTGTCCAGACACAAAAACTGGCCCTGTCGGACCAATGGGTGGTGGTAATGGCTACTGGTAAAGAGAGCCCTACCCCCCCACACTGCTAAAATGTCGACATGTTTCAGCCGAATACAGGTACTACCTCGGCTTTCTTCAGGACTTTCACCTGGACAATCCCACCAAGGATAAAATCCCTGCCTCCTTTAAAAATCCAGGGGTAAGGGAAAGAAAAAGGCACCTTATTTTTGTGCGCACTCTGGTACAGGAGTAGAGCCCCTTGCTCTCAATAAGGAACCTGTAAAAGATAAAATCACGTAAACACGTACAGAGAAAAGTAAAGTACAGTGTGCAAAAGTGCTGTGCCCCACCTCATAGTCTAAACCATCAGTGTGAGTGGTAACCCCCCTAAAAACACATCTATACAAGATCCCTAGATGGTCTAAAATGCCCCAACACCACGTGAATGTATCCGATCCTTAATACTCCTAGATGGTCGACATGTTTCTCGCCTAGTAGTCAAGAATGATCTGTGGCGATTCCTCAGGACCAAATGGAAAGTAAACTATCTACACCTAATGCTGAGGTGAGAAACTACCTACCACTCAGTGGTCCTACTGGAACTGTACCCGCAGGTGCAGAGGTCAACCTAATGTTTGTAAGATCGTGCCTCATCAGTTTCAGCGGGATACTAGACACACGTAGTATTGTGTCTGCTCCAAATAGAAGCCCAGTGGTAGACCTACCCCGCACCGCTGCAACCGGGTTGACCTCTGCACCTGCGGGTACAGTTCCCATAGGACCACTGAGTGGTAGGTAGTTTCTCACCTCACCATTAGGTGTAGATAGTTTACTTTCCATTTGGTCCTGAGGAATCGCCACAGATCATTCTTGACTACTAGGCGAGAAACATGTCGACCATCTAGGAGTAGAGCGCTTTTTTGACACATTACACTAAACCTAATTTTAACCAGGCTGGGATCCTTCCAGAATAAAGTTTATTTAGAGGATTCCCTCCCCTGTTTTAACTTACACATCCACCATTACATCTACACGTACTAGGTCCCTCACACCCACGGCACCTAAACGGCAAGGAACAAAAGATCTCCGGTAAAGAGCCCCTTTATGGGTGCCCGTCGAGTATTGCAGCGCCGACCCGACGAGGAGCAGGCCCATATGATGAAGCATGACACCTAGCTTGCTGGGTGTGTGAAGGCCCTAGTTCCAAAAGGAGGAATTTCCCTCCTCCTTGGAGGACAACCTACCAAGGTGACATCACATAAGCTCTCTTACTGTGGTCTGTGACCCATTGAGGAACTCCGTACTCATTTCTTGTAGTATACCAGGGCACGTCCGCTGGACCTTTCCAAAAGCCCACTGTCCCTAATCGTTGATTGATCACATGAAACTATTATCATAATGTATATTCATGATTGTCAATGAATTACACAACTGTGGATTTTGGTAAAAAATGTGAATAAATAATGAATGTGAATACAATGAGTGTTTAGCAAGGTGATTAATTGAGACACCTATATGTTCAGTGCACACTGCTTTCAAGTGGAATTACGTGAGAATATTTACTGATTTTTATTGATGTATGTCTGACAGCATACGTTGCAGTGTAGCACCATCGGTTATACAGTATAAAAGGCTGCTTAGCATTTATTAAACTTAGGAGTGCACCTCACACCCTCATTTACTAGTGGCAATAGCTGCCATCCAAGTAACATAGGGAAACAGGCTTGAATCACAGTGGTGTCGCCTCAGCATCCTGCGAATCTGGCAAATCTCCATGTTCCTAAAAAATGTTTAACATACTCTGTGTCTGTTGTAAAGCGCTCCAGTGTCCTTGGGCAAGTTCTGCACTATGTAAAACGGCCAAAACTAAAATGTGGATTCTGCCTGTTAGCCATACTCTAATCTTATCCTCCAATTAAGGAAAACATTACCCTTTGATGTCAGAAAGAGATAACCATCTAAGGGTTGAATTTCATAGTTTGAAACTGGCAAATCTGGGATAAAATCTTGCTTAAAGAACTTTTGTGATCTTAGACAAATACTTTATTTCATTGGGCCTCCTTTTCGTTCATTATCACATATGAAATCACCTTCAAATGCGCAAGTTCAGGATGTGTGCGGTACAAAAACCTCTTGTGTTTAATTTAAACACAAGAAAGACTATAAGAAGACTATAATCAGTAGCGGCTGGTGTCTGTGCTGAGTGGCAGTGCATGGCGTTGATGGGGTCCCGGGGGAGGACTAACTACTACATCAACAAAAAATGGAAAGATATCTTTCCTGCCGCATCACCGCTCTTCTCCTCCTCACCAGCACAGACTCCCAGAACCCCCTGCAGCAAATACTGACTCTCCTCTCATTCATGAGAGCAGCGTCAGGATTGACTTGAGCGCCCTTGATTTGCACTCCCAGGGAGACTGGGAACCTGTGATTGCTGTCTAAGAGAGCTTCACTGCACACAGCACTTTGGCCTGCCTGAGACAGCTAAACAGTCATGTGCACTGAATCACAGTGCTCACCCCCACCCCGCGATGGCCTCACCCCCAAGAGAAAAATAAAATGATAACCTGGTTTATCATTTTATTTTTCCATTTTTGCAGCTATTGGTGGGGGAGGGGGGCGACGCTACTCCGCCATAGCTGAGAAGATACCTCTGACTAAAATGTTGCTCTATTTATAATTAGAATCTAGGCCACATGTGGGGTACATATGCCAACAGACATGCCTCTTAGTAAACTAAAATCATTGTCAGTGGGGCAGGAGTGTTTTTCAAATCATGTTTAAAAATTCTCACTTTTTAATAAATACTTTTCAAGGCAGTGATAATCTGATATACTAAGATGAAACACTTTGGCATGTTAAAGAAATACACTTTTCTGAAATTTGAAGACACCATATTCTAACATAGTGTTTGTTGCATGATTTGCATTCCAAATATTTTCAAGGCTCGGTTCGTGCACGGGCTCTTACATCCAGAGCAAACCCTTGACTCTGCTCTGACTAAGCGCTCCCTGTTAATTTGTTGGTTGCCCATCTTTACTATGCAACACTACTTTTTTCATATATATTTTCTGTAAATTCTAATCCCTTTTGAATGCAGATACAGCATAGTTGCATAAACGACATTTGACGTGAAGGCCATCAAATGCTGAATAAATTGTAAATTGTAAATGTATTTATATATCGCTTAACCCTGACGAGGCATTGAAGAATAAAGTAATGGGCAAAAATCCAAACAATACTGTCTCAAATATTCAGCAAATTCAGTAAGAAATTGGATAGCATCCCTAGTCTCAGAAAAGGTGCCCAAAGAGCTCTGGCTCGCCCCCAAATCCAAGGGTTTAAATACAGTTTTGTTACACTAAGAATTACTAAAAACTGCAAAGCCAGCATGGTACGATTATTGCTCCAACAAATCACGATTTCACAATTTAAATGTCAAATAATACTAACATTTTAGCACTAACCCACTACATGAATATTGATTTGACAGAAGGGGTGTCGTCCTGAGGTATTAGAACAAACTAGTTAAATAAACAATAGTGAACCATTGTGAATGAATGCAGTACCACGTGCAAGCGTAAGGGCTTTGGAAAGTATTGCAAAAGTAGTTCTTCTAGCAAATGTCATTAAGAAATAATTAAGCCACATCTTGCTGCACGTAGTGTCAGGCGAGAAATGTAGAAACATAATATGGCATTCATTTTGAACAAGATTAGGTTGAGGCCTGAAGCCGAAGCCTTAGCCAGAAAAACACACTTTTACACTCTGCTGCTCTTTGCTGAATTGTGAGGCCAGCAGGACTTTTTCTTCACTAGACCTGGGTGGGAGGTAGGGGTGTAACACAAGGCCCTGCAGCCCCATCGGCGGGGATGGGGAGGGGCTAGGGAAAGCACCCTTCACAGAACCCCCATTCAGTCCGTGGCCTCTGTGCGATGTCAGTCTCAGGGTACCCTCACAATATTGTGCTGAGCCTGAGGACCCCATTATTTTGCATTACGCCAGTGGTGGGAGGACCCTTATACTGTATAAGCTGTCCGTTTTCAAGACTAGATTAAGAACGCTCTTCTGTGACAGGTTTGCGTCTTCCCTGCTGGCTGTGCTTTCAATGACGGAAATGTCACCGCGCAATGTGATGCGGGAGTCTGGAGAGGGTGATTCGGTGTCTGTTGGCCGCGGCGTCCTATAAATATCGAGCTATTAAAGGCTTCTCAATGATTTTCACAGAGTGTTCCGCACTCTTCACTCTTCCCGGGGGGCAGTGTATCGGGGAGTTCACCATCCATCCATCTCCGGAAGTCCTGATGGATTTATCACATCTGTCAGTCTTCAGCCGCCGTGAGGAGCTTCGGGACTTTCTGATCTCCAAGAGGCTCCAGAGGCGGGGAGCTGATGCCGAAGGGAGCTCAGGGGTAGCGGGCTGATGGATTGTGGGAAGGGTGTGGAGAATCTCAGTGGAGCACTGATCAGCAGGGGATGACCGCTTACCACATGACAGAGCCAGAGGTAAAGCACACACAGGCGCGGTGTCGAAACGCATAACAAAGAGTACGACTTACTTATCTATTTCACTAGTTTTGTGTCTCTCAAAAAGATGTTTAAATTGTTGGCGCCTCTTCACCTACCATCTGCAATCTCCAAGCGTTAAGACGAATTGCTGCTATTTGCCATACACACGGCCTATATTTTGCAAATCGAAAGGGTCGAATTGTCTCGAAACGTAATTCATGTTCATGTCCATCAGTGTCAACTGACACCACGATGGGCAACTGTCTCAAGCAATGCCCACGGTGTCTCTCTCTCCACCGGTGATAGCCAGCATGGTCCAGGTCCACTGTGCTGCGATTAGAAAGACATGTCCACCCTGACTTTACGCTCTCTTGGGCTTCTCAGTGGCTGGAAAAGGGCCTGGTTCCTGATAAATCGTAGGGATTGACAAACTTCACTGAAGTTGGCCAATCCCGACGATTTATCAGGAACCAGTCCCTTTTCCAGTTGCAGCAAATCCTACTTATGCCTGTTGAAACTATACAGGCAGCATGTGGGAGCCCTTAAACAGTGGCACCCAAACACATTTTTTTTTTTGCAGTTTTTTTGTGTGTGTAATACAGCCAGGGCCGGACTGAGAACTAAAACCAGCCCTGGCAAAGTGCTCGGCCGCCCGGGGCTTGGGGGGGGTGCGGCCGAGCTGTTTGCCAGGGCCAGTTTCGGCCGATTTTGTTACAGGGGCCGATATTGCAGCTATGCTGCAAAAACGGCCCTGTAACAAAAACGGCCCCCAGGGGCCCAAAATCGGCCCCCACCCTGGCGGCCCACCGGGGAAACGCCCGGTGCCCGCTATGGCCAGTCCGGCCCTGAATACAGCGCGAACTCGACTCGAGCGCTTTTCATGAGCACCAGTTACATTACACATTTATTTTTGTAGGTACAGGGAGATTAAGTGATTTGCCCGGAATCACAGGTTGTTGAGCTGACGCCAAGACTAGAACCCGGTTCCTTAGTTCCAAAGGCGATAGCTCAAGTCGTGACGCCACACCCTCTCCAGTGGTCCCTAACCAGTGCTGTGGGAAGGGAGTTTTTCATCATGGACGTTGGCTGCTGTCCCCACTCCCACACTCACGCTGCCCTGGGACAGATTGCTGTACCGTGGGGAACTGTGATAGAAAGAGAGACAGGCCAGCTGTGGGCGTGGCAACCTATTTTCAGCAAAGTAATCTCTTTCAGTTAATCATGTACACACAGTAACTAAGTCAAAGAAGAAGATAAATTCTCTTCGGTAACCAAATAAAATAATTGTTCAACCAATCATCTCAAATATACCGCAAACCATTCATATCAATCATACAAAAAACCCATATACCTATATTTACAATGCCACAGGACAACCACTGACTAATAATGGAATGCCACCTATATTTTATTAAAGAAATGTTGGAGCCATTAAAAAATATTCATTATACAGAATTAATAAATCTTCATATTATAAAAAACATATACGTAACGTATATCATTATACAATTTCATGTATTACATAGACAGCATATCAATTAATCAAGAGGGAGATGCAAAAATTCATCAAGTTTCAAAAACAAATATGATATCACATATATAAATCCTACAAATAGTACATACACTATATCCACGTATTAAAAACAATTAAAAATGTATAGTCTAAAGGAAAGATAAAACAAAAGAAGAAAAGAGAGAGACAGACAGCAAATACGACAGTACACTTATTAGTGGTTCGTGGACTAATCCAGGTAAAATAAACTCAAATGCCAGACATGTATGCAGTCCAAGTGTTTTTATCACAATGACTGGCCGGTACACTGTTAGACTATACATTTTTAATTGTTTTTAATACATGGATATAGTGTATGTACTGCTTGTAGGATTTATATATGTGATATAATATTTGTTTTTGATACTTGATGAATCACCTGCTGACAATTATGCATGTTTCCTCATTCCCCCAGAAGCGCCAAGCCGGTGAACAAGGAATAGTCTTCTGAAACGCGTATGGCAATAATGGCGCAAAACTACGCTGTGAGGACTTGTGCCAAACTGCTGCTGCCTCCCAAATAAATAAGGTGAAAACACAGCGTTGCGTGAGGTGTCTTCAATCGTGGGCGAATTCATATGGACTATATATATATATATATATATATATATATATATATATATACATACATCCAAAGCGGGGTTACCTATCGCGCTCTCAGGTTAACGCATAAACCAAGCAAGACTCCAAAGTTAGAAAAGGGGGTTTATTATCGTCATAAACCCTCCGTGACGCGTTTCGACTCCGCAGAGTCTTGATCACACAATGGGGCAACCACACAGTCATTGCTTACATACACTTCCTGTGAAATTGTTACTATGGATTGGTGTTTCCATGATTGGCATATTTGATTTACTAGTCAGTCCCTAGTAAAGTGCACTGAGTGTGCCAGGGCCTGTAAATCAAATGCTACTAGTGGGCCCGCAGCACTGATTGTGCCACCCACATGAGTAGCCCTGAAAAGGTAACTCGGACCTGCCACTGCAGTATTTGTGTGCAGTTTAGTACTGCCAAGTCGACTTGGCAAGTGCACCCACTTGCCAGGCCCTACCCTTCCCTTTTCTTACATATTAGTCACCCCTAAGGTAGGCCCAAGGTACCCCTGTGGGCAGGGTGCAGTGTATGTGAAAGGTAGCACATGCCCTGATGTGTGTGGCATGTCCTGATAGTGAAATACTGCCAATTTCGTTTTTCACTATTGCAAGGCTACCTGTTTCCATAGGATAGAATGGGGAGTTTGCTTATAACATCTTATAAACATAACTACCCTTGGGAACAAGGTAGGAAAATCAAGTTTAGCTTCTGGAACCGCTGTTTCAGCTGCCACAGAGAAGGGAAATGCAACCGAAACGGTCACCGACTCCGTCGCTCGCTCTGTGTCCTGACGGCACCGCAGACCGCAACCCTGGTCTCACCGACGATGACGACCGATGCCGCAGCCACAGAGCCGCTGCTTGCACCGTGACCTGTGGGCACCGCATTCTGCACTTCCTCGCTTCACTTCGCCACCCTGGTCTCGCCGTTGCTGCTGCTGACTTTCGACACCCGTGACCGCATCGTGGCTGGGGGCACCGCTCGTAAGTTTCACGATGCACTGCTTTGTCCCACAGCCGTCTGGGCCGACCGACGCCAGCTCCCGATAACCGGCTCTGTCGCCTGCACCGCAACCTGCCAGCACCGCATCGAGCACTGTCTCGCCCTGCACCATAAGCCTTTGTCTCACGACGCCGTCTGGGCGATCGTCAACCGAGCCGCTGCCTGCACCGCATCGAGAGGACACAGCACCCTGCACCGCTTCCATTTTGCAATGCAACCGCGACGGTTGCCACGACCGGCTTGCACCACCGTGTCAGCCGCAATGAGAAAGGTACTGTTACCGAGTCTGTCCACGCTTTCGCTGGCCCGTACCAACGCGGTTGGCTGGAACTGTTAGACTCTGTTGTTGTTTTGAGCATCGCAGTAGCCCCGGACGGAGCTACCAACTCGTACGAACTGTGTTTTTCAAGTATTCTTGCAAAGTATACCTTTTTAAGTACTGTATTGTGGATTTTTATCGTTTTGGTCTTGTTTTAAGTATATCAAATATTGGATATTTTTCTAAAACTGGTGTGGTGTCCTTTTGTAGTGGTTTCACAGTATTACTGTTGGTTATGTGCTAATGCTTTACACGCTGCCTCTAAGATAAGCCTGACTGCTCGAGCCAAGCTACCAAGCGGTGAGCAGGGGTTATTTTAGGAGTGTAACTCCCTTACCCTGACTAGGAAGAAGGGTCCCTACGTGGACAGAGGTGCAAACCCTTGCCAACTAAAGACCCCCATAAGTAACATTGGTTGTCAGCGGTGGGGATAGGACTTGTTTTTGCACTTGACTTACAGTAATTGGTGTGCACTACTACCATATCCCAGACCATTACGTAGCACATACTGTTTTTTGGTGGTCTATTTTTGCCTTTCCATCGGTCTTGAACTTGAACTTTCCAGTACAACATGCCTGAATCAATTGCATCATCTATTGCATCCTTGGAAGTGGCCTTTGAGGAGGAGAGGTTAGAAACCTACAATGTGAAGGAATTGAATGCGATCTGCAAAAACCTCAAAGTCCAAATCAAGGGCCTCAACAGAAAAGAGGAGCTACAAAAAAGGGACTTAGGGCCTGGGTAGCAGCCAAACATGCTAGTGAGCATTTTGGGGATCTTGGCGTGGAGGCGGAGGAGCCTATTCCAAGGGTTGATGTGCTTTGGGGGGGCACTCTCTACACCAGGCAGCAGTTGCTTGTCCCCAGAGGAGCTGGAGGACAGGCAGGAAGCAAGGAGAGTTGCAATGGAACTGGAGAAGCTTAAGTTAGCCATGGAGGAGAAAAGGATGATGTTAGACCATGAGATCAGGATAAAGGAGCTGGATCAGAGAAGTAGACCCAGCTCAGATGGTGGCAGCAATTCTTCAGGGCAGGCAGACAGAATTGTGCACATCCCCAAGAATGTAGGCAAGGAATTCAAGAAGGGGGATGACATACAAAGGTGGTTTCAGGATTATGAGGAGTCTATACACATGAATGGGGTCCCTGAGAAGAATTGGGCAGGATTGTGGCCTCTTTTTCCAGAAGAAGCACGGGACACTTTAGTGGCTTTGGGTAAGGGGTGTAACCTCACCTATGCTGACATGAAGGAGGCCCTTCTCACCAGGTATGGTCTCACTCCTGAGAAGTACACAGATCAGTTTAGGTCCAGCAAGAAGACTAATGCCAACACTTGGTTGGAATGTGTGGCTTCGTTTTGCAGGTCACTGGATGGCTGGGTGAAGGGCAGTAATGTGACAGATTTTCAGGGGATCTACAATTTGATTGCATGGGAGCACTTGTCTAGTCTATGGTTTGCAGAGCTGCGCCAGCACTTGGTTGATAGTAAGCTGACTGACCCCAGGAAGCTTGCTATGGAGGCGGATCGCTGGGTGAGTACCAGGGTCCACAAGAAAGCGTTTGGGGGAGACTCAGCCAAAGGTGGGCAGGGTGCCCAGTAGAAGAGTGGAGGGGACAAGGGTAAAGCACAGGAGTTCTCTAAAGGGCCCCAAACTAATACCCAGGGTAAAGGTTCCCATCCCCCCGGAGACAAGAAAGCAGTGGTCTCTTCAGGAAAGCCTGCAGAGACCGACCCCCGCAACTGTTTTTCCTGTGACCAGGTGGGTCCCTTGAAGGGGGACCCCAAGTGTCCCAAGAGGGCACAGCCACCCACCGGTAGACAGACCAAGGTGTTGGCTAGTGTAGCGCTTGGGGAGGAGGGGTGCCCAGAGGAGGATGGGGATCCCGCAGAAATGACCCTTGCCACACTAGGGGACAGTGAGATGGTCCCAGGGAACCAGGTGCCCCCTAACACAAAGAAATACAGCACCTGAGTGACCATCAATGGGAAAAGGGTAGAGGCTCTCAGAAATACTGGAGCCAGTGTGACCTCAGACCGGTGTCACGTGGTCTCTGAGGAGCAAGTAGTCCCCGGGGCATTCCACCAAGTAGTTGCTGTGGACAACTCAGAGCGCCAGTGTATGGTGGCGCAGGTTCCCCATTTAATGAGGGGGGTCTCAAGTCCCTTGAGGGTGGTTGTGAGCCCTACAATGCCTGTAGATTGTCTGCTAGGTAACGACCTGGAGCAGTCCTTGTGGAAGGATGTTGAGCTCAGGTCTCACTTGGAGATGCTTGGGTTGCCAGAGTGGGCATGCGTGACCACTCGGTCAATGGTGGCCGGAAATGGTGATCAGAAGGACCTGGAGCCTGAAACAGTGGCCCAGGTTCCTGCCAAGAGAAATGGCAGGGGGCGCGGGAAACCCGCCCCTGAGGTTCCCACGGTCCGGGAGGAGGTCGACCTTGAGGGGGACGCCCCGGTACCTACAGGGGAGCAGGTAGCTTAACTGGGGGACTTATCTGAGCTGACCCATTGGCAGCAAGAAGGTGGTCCCACCAGGGAGGAATTCTGCAGGGAGCAGAAAGAATTCCCTTCTCTAGAGGGTTTGCGGCGGAAGGCTGCTAACCAGGCAGCTGGTGATCAGTCTGGATCACATTGGATCTACTGGGAGAATGGTCTCCTGTACAGCGCGCCTAAGGTCGCTGAGCCTGGGTCAGCCCGTGTGCTGGTGGTACCCTAGCGCTTCAGGACCTTCCTACTGTGTCTGGCTCACGACGTGCCTTTGGCAGGACATTTGGGGCGGGACAAGACCTTTGACAGGCTTGTCACCCACTTCTTTTGGCCCCAAATGCGAAGGCAGTCAGATGGACATTGCAGGTCTTGCCAAACTTGCCAGGCAAGTGGTAAGAGTGGGAGGAAGTGTAAGGCTCCTCTCCAACCTTTTCCAGTTGTTGGAACTCCTTTTGAAAGGGTTGGGATGGACATTGTGGGGCCACTGGATACCAAGACAGCCATGGGCAACAGGTACATCCTGGTCTTGGTGGACCATGCCACCCGGTACCCAGAGGCAATCCCTCTCAGGACAACGATGGCGCCAGTGGTGGGCCGGGCGATAATGGAGATCTTTGCCCGTGTGGGTTTGCCCAGGGAGGTGGTTTCTGACCATGGGACCAATTTCATATCTAAGTATACAACATCCCTGTGGAAGGAGAGTGGTGTAACCTACAAGTTCACCACTCCTTACCACCCAGGTAACGGTTTGGTGGAGAGATTCAACCAAACCTTGAAGGGCATGATCAAGGGTCTAAGAAAACCCATGAGGCGTAAGTGGGACGTCCTCTTGCCATGCCTTCTCTTTGCATACAGGGAGGTACCACAGAAGTCTCTAGGGTTCAGTCCCTTTGAGCTTCTGCATGGGCCTCTTAGTTTGGCCAAGGAAGGTTGGGAGGCAGCTCCCATGAAAACTCCCCAGGATGTATTTAGCTACATGCTGGCCTTCAGGAACCAAACTGCCCGCTTCGGGATACTCGCTCAGGCGAACCTGGAAGCAAGCCAGGAGGAGATGAAACGTTGGTACGACCAGAATGCCACTCTGGTAGCGTTTCAGCCTGGCCAGAAAGTGTGGATCATGGCCCCAGTGGAACCTTGTGCCTTGCAGGACAAGTGGACTGGGCCTTTTGAGGTGGTGGAGCGCAAAAGTGATGTCACCTACCTGGTGAATTTGCAGACTCCCAGGAACCCTTTGAGGGTCCTCCATGTGAACCGCCTCAAGCCTCACTTTGAGAGGTCTGAAGTGAGCATGCTCCTGGCAACAGTTGACGGGGTGGAAGAGGAGAGTAAAACTCTCCCTGACCTCCTGTCTACCAAGGAGCACGATGGGTCAGTGGAAGGTGTGATCCTCTCCCCTACACTGACCCCAGAGCAGCAGGGTGACTGTCACCAGTTGTTGGGACAGTTCGCCACACTGTTCTCTCTGACCCCAGGTGTTACTCACTGGTGTACCCATGACGTGGACACTGGTGACAGCCCTCCTGTGAAGCACAAGATTTACAGGTTGACTGACCGGGTCAGGGCCAGCATCAAATAGGAGGTCTCTAAGATGTTGGCATTAGGGGTGATAGAGCCCTCCAACAGTCCTTGGGCCAGCCCAGTGGTTTTGGTCCCAAAGGCTGCTGCACCCAGTGCCACTCCAGAACTGCGGTTTTGTGTGGACTACCATGGGCTCAATGCCGTCACCAGGACTGATGCGCACTCCATACCCAGAGCTGATGAGCTCATTGATCGGTTGGGAGCTGCCAAGTTCCTCAGCACGTTTAATTTGACGTCTGGGTACTGGCAGATTGCCTTAACCAATGGGGCCAAGGAGAGGTCAGCATTCTCAACCCCCAGAGGGGCGTTACCAATTCCGGGTGATGCCCTTTGGATTGAAGAATGCCCTTGCCACCTTCCAGAGGTTGGTCAACCAGGTGTTGGCTGGACTGGAGGATTTCAGTGCCGCCTACCTGGATGACATTGCTGTGTTCAGTTCCAGCTGGGAAGAACACTTGCAGCACCTCTGGGAAGTGTTGAAGGCTCTGCAGAGGGCAGGCCTCACGATCAAGGCCAGTAAGTGCCAGATCGGGCAGGGCTCTGTGGTGTACTTGGGACACCAGGTAGGAAGCGGCCAGGTGGTGCCCCAACAACCCAAGATTGACACCATTCTGGCTTGGGAGCACCCCAAGACCCAGACAGAGGTGAGAGCCTTTTTAGGCCTCACAGGTTACTACAGGAGATTTGTTAAGGGCTATGGCACCATTGTTGCCCCCTTGACAGAGCTGACTTCCAGGAAGCAGCCCAAGAAGGTGATCTGGACTGTGTCCTGCCAGAAAGCTTTTGATGCCCTGAAGGCAGCCATGTGCACGGCGCCCGTGCTCAATGCACCCGACTTCTCCAAGGAATTTGTCGTGCAGACTGACGCTTCAGAGCATGGTGTGGGAATGGTGCTCTCACAACTGAACGAAGAGGGCCTAGACCAGCCTGTAGTCTTCCTTAGCAGGAGACTACTCCCCAGGGAACAGAGGTGGAGTGCCATAGAAAGAAGCTTTCGCTGTGGTCTGGGCATTGAAGAAGCTAAGACCCTACCTGTTTGGGACTCACTTCCAAGTTCAGACAGACCACAGGCCCCTCAGATGGTTGATGCAAATGAGGGGTGAGAACCCAAAACTGTTGAGGTGGTCCATCTCCCTACAGAGAATGGACTTTACAGTAGAACACCGCCCTGGCACAGAACACGCCAGCGCAGATGGTCTGTCCAGGTTCTTCCGCCTTTTTGAAGAGAACTCCAGAGAGGTTGGGTAGTTCTCCCTACTTTCAGCTGGAGGGGACATGTGTTAGACTTGGCGTCTTTTGGCGTGTTTCCCTAGTCTTTTTGCTTCCTGACCTCCTGGTTTTGACTCTGTTTTTGCTGGTTTAGTGTCTCTGTGCACTTTCTCACTGCTGTTCAGTGTTAAAGTGCAAGTGCTCCTGTTGTAAATTGTTGTTATGGATTGGTGTTTCCATGATTGGCATATTTGATTTACTAGTCAGTCCCTAGCAAAATGCACTGAGTGTTCCAGGGCCTGTAAATCAAATGCTGTTAGTGGGCTATCAGCACTGATTGTGCCACCCACATAAGTAGTCCTGAAAAGTTAACTCAGATCTGCCACTGCAGTATCTGTGTGCAGTTTAGTACTGCCAAGTCGACTTGGCAAGTGCACCCACTTGCCAGGCCTTACCCTTCCCCTTTTTTTTTTTTTACATATGTCACCCCTAAGGTAGGTCCAAGGTACCCCTGTGGGCAGGATGCAGTGTATGTGAAAGGTGGGACAGGCCCTGGTGTGTGTGGCATGTCCTGATAGTGAAATACTGCCAATTTCGTTTTTCACTATTGCAAGGCTACCTGTTTCCATTGGATAGAATGGGGAGTTTGCTTATAACATCTTATAAACATAACTACCCTTGGGAACAAGGTAGGAAAATCAAGTTTAGTATGTCTGAACTCAGAATGTGAAAATGCATCTTTTAGTAAGGGTGATTTTTACATTCTGGGTTTGAAAATACCACTTTTAGAAAGTAGTTATTTTCTTGCTTAGCCATCCTGTGTGCCTGTGCTAGGATGTGGATTGACTGTCTGGCTTTGGAGTGACAGGGGCTGGGGATGTGCAGTGGCTCCAGAGAGTCTGATGGGTCAGGACTGGGCTGAATAGACCTGGGCTGCATTTAGAGTAGGGGGAGGAGATTTCCTTTCACCTGAATGGGCCTGGTCTGCCTCTGACAATGCTGTCTCCACCTCCTGCCAGGAGGCTGCACCAGAGAGGTCAGAACAGGTTCTGGATGGGCAAAGACACTCTCGGTCACATGCATCAATGTAGGCTTTTGCGATTCCTTAATTGCGATTATTAAGGAATCGCAATTAAGGAGTTGCAAAAGCCTATGCATGTAGGAATCGCTATAAAATTAGCGATTCCCAAACATTCCTTAATTGCGACTCGCAAATTGAGAGTCGCAATTAAGGAATGCCTTCCCATTCATTCCTATGGGCCTACAGGCCCATAGGAATGAATGGGAGATACATGCGCAATTTGCGAGTACCAATAGGTACTTGCAAATTGCGCATGCATTTGAAGGGTGCAAGGGTGTCAAAAGGACACCCTGTTGCACCCTGAAATTGCTCTGTGCACACATGTTGCGCACACACATGCCCCAAGGGCATGTGTGTGTGTAACCTACAACTTTGAAAAATGCACTTTAGTGCATTTTTCAAAGTTTTTGCAAATTACCATCAAGTTCAACTTGATGGTAATTTGCGCCCCCTAGTAGCGAAATCGCTATTCTAAAGTGGTTCTTGCATTGCATTTAAGGAATCGCAAATTGCGATTCCTTAAATGCAATCGCAATTTGAGAAATCGCAATTAATTGCGAATTCTCAAATTGCGAGTGCCTTGAACCTTGATGCATCACAAATGCCCTTTTTGCGGGCGCAAACGGACGATTTTTGCGAATCGCACCGTTTGCGCTCGCAAAAATGGTTAATGCATGTGCCTATAACTGCCTCCAGAGAACAAAGGAGTTTGTGGTATAAATATTAGGGCCCAGACCCAAGAATTTTAGAACTCTTTTGGACCAAGAAGACTGCCAAGAAGAAGAGCTGGAGAAGCTGTGAGGAGGAACTACCACTTTGCTGAGTGCATTGCTTTGTTGGCCTGCTGTGACTGCTTCTGTCTTGGGCAGTGAAAGGACTGGACTGAACTTTCTGCAACTTCTTTATTGAGTATCTCCAAGGGCCTGAAATAGAGCTTGCCTCCTGTTCTGAAGTCTCAGGGACTGCAAAGACTTCACCAACCTCTGGGTACCGCTTCTGGAACCGCTGTTTCAGCTGCCACAGAGAAGGGAAATGCAACCAACACGGTCACCGACTTCGTCGCTGGCTCTGTGTCCTGACGGCACCGCATACCGCACCGTCCGCATTTCGCACCGCAACCCTGGTCTCACCGACGACCGCCGCCACCGAGCCACTGCTTGCACCGTGACCTGTGGGCACCGCACTCCGCACCACCTCGCTTCACTTTGCCACCCTTGTCTCACCGACGCTGTCGCTGCTGCTGACTTCAACACCCGTGACCGCATCGTGGCTGGGGGCACCGCTCATAAGTTTCACGACGCACTGCCTCATCCCACACAGCTGTCTGGGTCGACCGACGCCAGCTCCCGCTAACCGGCTCTGTTGCTTGCACCGCAACCTGCCAGCACCGCATCGAGCACCGTCTCGCCCTGCACCGTAAGCCTTGGTCTTACCGACACCATCTGGACGATCGTCACCGAGCCGCTGCCTGCACCGCATCGAGAGGACACCGCACCCTGCACCGCTTCCATTTTGCAACACAACCGCGATGGTTGCCACGACTGGCTCGCACCATCGTGTCAGCCGCAACGAGAAAGGTACTGTTACCGAGTCTGTCCACGCTTTCGCTGGCCCGTACCGACGCGGTTGGCTGGAACTGTTAGACTCTGTTGTTGTTTTGAGCATCGCGGTAGCCCCGGACGGAGCTACCGACTCGTACGAACTGTGTTTTTCAAGTATTCTTGCAAAGTATACCTTTTTAAGTACTGTACTGTGGATTTTTATCGTTTTGGCCTTGTTTTAAGTATATCAAATATTGGATATTTTTCTAAAACTGGTGTGGTGTCCTTTTGTAGTGGTTTCACTGTATTACTGTTGGTTATGTGCAAATGCTTTACACACTGCCTCTAAGATAAGCCTGACTGCTTGTGCCAAGCTACCAAGGGGGTGAGCAGGGGTTATTTTAAGAGTGTAACTCCCTTACCCTGACTAGGAAGTAGGGTCCCTACTTGGACAGAGGTGCAAACCCTTGCCAACTAGAGACCCCCATTTCTAATACTCCTCAAAAGAAAAAGCACAGGAACGCCGAAGGAAAATTAAGGCACTTGCAATAACACACAGTTTTTTGAACTAGCAAAACAAACATAGCTCTTATTCAACATGCTGGCAATCGAACGTCTAAGTGCACCACCTTTTCAGCAGCCACTTCAGCACCCTGACAGGATATACAGTATATGAATTAAGGACTATGAACTGTACAGTGAACGTTTGCCTCAAACTTTTTGACTAAAGACACTCCTAATTGCTGGAGGATCACCAACACCTCCCCTGGATCCACTCCCAAGACGTGCGATGTTCCATAAGTTATGCATTGTTGTACTTTTGTGTACCCTCTGTTTGCTATGGGTGTTTCCGCATCCATTCGTCATCAAAGCACTGCCTAGTCTGATGGAGTCTACTGGAAGCTATCACTGCTCTTGCGTAGGGACCTATCCCACATCACTTATAATTACACCGAACCCAACACTAGCATTCCACACGCAATACATAGTGCCCTCTTACACAACATGTGGTATCAGCACATGACCATCGTGAGCTCCCAGACAACAGCCAGGTCATGTTACGTTTGTTCGCTGATACTGCACGCAGTAGACGGACTCAGGCTTTACTTGTCTCAAGAGGTAGCCCTCGAAAAAGCAAAATGCCTTTTCCACCTATATCTGTGTAGGATTAGGGCCAAGATACAACCCAACAGAGTAGAACCCCATAGGGTAGTAGTGAACCTGACCTGATATGAGACCAATCCCACAGCATTGTACCTTTTCACCGAGCCTAGCGACATTCATTCAGAGCTATATAGGATGCGCAGGAGGGGCACCATAGGAGAGGGTACTGTTTGGCCCTGAGACTTTCCAGAAAAGAGGTTCTTGGAGGTAGCTAAACCACCACACCAATGCACAGACACGTCTGCTCCTGCCTCCATCTGTGGTCCCAGGGTAGACCATAGCATTTCTGGGTCTGTCTTCTTTAATAACAAATGGACCCCAGACATGGAGTTCCAGTGTTGGGCCATCCACCCTGATGTAAAGGGAAACAAGTCTCGTACATAAGGGTTAAAGAACAGCATAGATACCCCACGTTAGGAAATCTGGGACACTGAGGTGAATAGATATACATGGTTGGAAGGGAAGGGGCAACCCTTAATTGTACGGAAATTTACACTGCATTCCTTGTTTTTCAGAGAAAAAGGAACCATCCCACTGAGAACGAATGAGATCTGTGGTATAGTGCTGCACATTCTGGGCATGCAATAGTGCACCTCCAAGCTGATGGATACCTACTGCCAGTGTGGCAAGTTTGCTTACACTCAGCTCGTCCCCAGATAGCGTGGCCTCTGCTGCCTTGTCACCATACACACCCTGACCCTGGTCATTCCCAGTGAAGATCTGTCAGAGTTGCACCAACGCCCGCTAAGGAAGAAGGCGACTCTGTTGCACCAAGCTCGAGAGAAAAGAACTGCTGAAAATTTTGGCTGCGTTCAGGACAGGGACATTCTGGACGAATTCAGACTGTTTTCTGACACACAAATCAATGCAGAGGGGTCCATACCCTTCTTCACAGAGCAAACGAAAGTGAACGCCCACTGGTTAACGAAAACCAGGTGGGAGATTCTCAAGATGATGAACAGCACTGAGCTCGGCCTTCATGCGATCAAGTAAGAACTGAGAGCCATCCACCTCATGGTGATGCATCATCGATATGTGTTGGTGTGTTGGACTTAATGACTGCAATGGGGGGAGGGGTGTGTGCCATGGTCAGTGCATCCTGCTGCACATTTATCCCAGGTAACTATCTGAATAACGGAACTCTTACTCTTGCCATCCAAGCATTGCACGGTTTGCAAAAAGTGGGAGGTACCCCTGGGCAGGCATGGTATTTAAACTGGTTTGCCTGGCTCCTCCAGTGGCTGACTGGACTGTGCACGTCACTGCTGCCCATTCTCATCTTTTTATTGTTCTTGTGTGGTTTCCTATAATTGGGGGTTTCCTGCTGGAAAAACGCAGTCCTCAAATTAGGTAGAATGCAAGTAACTAGGAAAATAGTATTAGTTAAAACTGAAGAACGGCATGTCCCCAATAATGACTGTCATGAAGTATGGGTTAGATAATGTCGTTGAAAATGCAACTGGGGGGGGAGGGGAATATTGATAAAAATGATGCCAATGCTTATAATTGTGCACTTGCATACGCGAATGAAATTGCATCACTATTATCAAATTCGCCAGTCATTAACTCTCCATCAAACCCAACTCAGAAATACGTGATCAGGCAGATTCTGCAACCTAGGCCCTCGGTAACTGATTGACGGGTCACAGGTGTGGTGGCACGTAGCCGGCAGACAAATGTGCGAACAGGAAACTCAGGTCCTCCCCCAGATAAGCGCAGTGAAACCACAATGGTCCAGGGACATTGTCCTCAATAAAGCACACATGGCCAAAGGGGTGCGCACATTCCCAAAACACCATAAAGTCAGATGCCACATGGAGTTAGAAACACGCAGCTAATCAAGACACATTACACACAGTACATGCAGTGATCACGCGCCCTTCATGCCGGACATCTGGACACATTATCCACTTGCCCACATTGTGTCCACTCAAGGTCGAGGCCCACCTGCATTTGTTTTCTTTTTTTATTGTCCTCATCTGTGCAATATACATCTTGGAAGAAAACAGGGGGTCTCACTTTCTTGCTGGCCCAGGTGGATGGTTATAGAGCGAGTCCCCAATCTTCCTGTCCCATAGGGTCCAAAAGAGAGAAGTTCCCGGAAACTCCCGCCCTAATCCCTAATACCTGGGATTATTGCAGTATTGCTTAATCATTGGACTTTCTTACCATTTTACCCAGGCCCTTGTGCCCCGAGACTACAATTCTGTTCCCATATATCCCAAAATCCATACCTCTTATTTTGCTCCCTGCTCTGGTCCAATTTTCATATCCTTTGGACTGAGGCCAACCACTCACTTCTCACAGGAGGGTTCTGGGATACCCACTTAATACATATTTCTCGTCTAGCTAATAAAATTAACATGAATAGAAAATGTTTCTGCTTATTTCTTAGTTTAACCCTTAATCCCTCCTCATTCGCAACCCCAAACAAGACTAGACTTGTGCTTACCTCCAGATTGGTACCCAACACTGTCAAAAGGACCTCGCTTACTTCTTGCCAGAATACCCAGAGTTGAGGCCATTGTCGGAACATGTGCATGTCATCAGCTTCTTTCTCCCCACACTTGGGACAGCACTTCACCATTTGTTTGCTGATTTGGTGCTCAGTACGCCCTGTGTATCGTAAATTAATGATTTTTCCTGAGTGGAGCTGCACTGATAACATACCACAAGGTAGACATTGATACTTGCCAAAGACTTTGTACATCCCGTGACGGCAGATCTTTTCCCCAAATCTCTATAGGTAGGGTAAACTCTTCTTTCCCGGCAAGTATAAGCATCCAGTACCAGCCTGAAATCTCCCTTTTCTGTGTTGAGCTTTTTAGAAACTTTGCTTCAAGATCGTCATTCCCTTCATCGTCCTTCTCCTATGATTTTGCTCAGCTAGCCAATTGGTAGTACTTAAATCTGGAGATACTACCATTCGTTTTTAATGACGTGTTCCCATCTACTAAGATCTTTCCTTCAAGCAGATGGCCCCATCTCGTTATTCCCCCTTCTACTAACGGGCTGGAAAGTTTATCCTTCAGACACTCAGGGGTCCCCGGCAACGCCCATATTGGGGCATAACCACTGTAGTAAGAGATTTTTAAGGTTTTTCTGATTTGAAACCAAAGTTTACATGCCGATAGTAGTACCGCCTGCATTTGTTATCAGGGACAACATATCTCACTTCTTTTAGATACCACAGTTTTTAAGAGACCGGTAGTACTGAGAAAACCATTTTCGACTACAAAATAAGATTGGGGTGTTGGCCCTTTATCACACCCAGGGCCCATGAGTACTATTTGTATCACGCCCAGCAGTCCAAGCAGTGAGGCTTCAACCCTGTATCACACCCAGGGACAAGCATATCATTTTTGTAACACCTAGAGATCCAAGCAACAACCAATTCACCATTCCTAGTTTGCTGGCTATCGAAAAAAGGTGACCTCCGCAGATGTGATCTCTTACCCTCTGACGGCAGCTTCAGGACGGACCTCCGCCCCACGGATTCAGCAGAACTTTCAGTCAGTTGCGGGGTCTGCTCACCTTCATTGCTGCGCAGATGTGAATCCATCTGGGTGGGGTCCCTTTCCTTCAGCTGCAGTCGGGATCGAGGTACAAGTCTCTCTCATATTCAAGCAACATTAGTGTATATAAAACAACAATATAATTTTAGTTTAGCTAGTGTGCCACCATCCGTTATCCTAAACTTAAGCAATAATGTAAGCATCACTGAAATACTCATATATGCAATTCTTAAACAAATACAATATAAATAGGGCACAATTAACATCGAAAATGCAAAAACTCACCCACATACTTAGGGGCCGATTCCGATGTCGGACGGACTCAGGTCCGTCCGACATCGTCCAGGAGCCGTAACCGACCGACCTGCTGTCGTCGGTTACGGCCCTGCAAGTACGATGCGACCGAACCCTGTTCGGTCGCACTCGTATATTGCACAATGGGAGCATGCATTCCGAGCGGAATGCATGCTTGCATTGTGAAAAGCAGGAGTGCAGTTCATCCCTGCACCCTGTGGCCGGCACCCCAAGGTGCATGCCACCGGTTGCAGGGATCAACAGAGGGGCACCATAGGTGCCCCAGGCCGCCATTCGGCGGGCCTCGCACCCATGGAGGCCCTACTGGGGGCCCCCAAAGACAGTTACCGACTGCCTTTTCGTGCCGGAAAGACCGGCACGAAAAGGCAGTGAAATACTGCCATCGTACTTCCTCGGTCGTGAAGAGGCGGCCGGGGGAGTACTGAAGGATTTCCGGACGGCGGACGGGCTAAGCCATCCGGAAATCCGAGTCGGATTCCTTTCCGACCGAGCCCATCGGAATGGCTCGGTCAGAAAGGAATCCGGCCGGCACGTTCCGATTCGGTCGGAAGGGCTCCGACCATCGTTCGGTGCCCTTCCGGCCAAAATCGGAATCGGCCCCTAAGTTTTAGTAGAAGCAAATCATTAAATAATATGAATATATCATTCCAGTTCACCTGCCATACTTAAGAAATATAACCACAATGAATTTAAATTGTATTTACACTATTCAGTTCTATTCGCTGAAATCCCTAAGATTAAATTAATATATTTATATAAAAATTCAGTTAGAATCCTGAGTAAAACTGGTTAAAGAAGTGCATATTTTGCTAATGAGGACATCACTTAATGCATATGTTTCTTACTATTCAATAATACTTTGAATATAAATGGGATTTCTGAGCACATTATAAGCAACTCTGATGGCTGTCTGTGCTGTAGTTTCGGTGCGCAAAGTAGTAATATATTTTGAGTTATCGAAATTAAACACATTTTTGTTAGATTTGTTTACTATGCAGATAATTAGAAATTATACATCACACTGCATTCATCCACGCCATTATTTTTCATTATTGGGATTTTCAGAAATGATCAAAATAAATAAAAATAAAAAATCTACTTCCCTGATTGTTGACTTGAAGGTTTCTTTCTCACTGTACATGAGTGATTACTTTTCTAACATTGTCTCAGTTTACAATATAAGTTCCTTAATCACAAAAATCTGTACACAGCTGTACAGCTTCGGTGTGGACTGTTCAGGACCCAAAAAAACACTGCTTTTAAAAAGCTTGGAACCTAAATATTTTAAATTATTCAGTATCAGTGATACATCCTTGCCATGGTCTTTTCTCTGTCGCTGCCTCTATCCTAGCTGACCTTTGCTCCTTCTCTGTGCCAGGGGTACACAAAGCAAATTTATATCACTTCAAACTTGCTATAGTTCAGTCTGCATAGTAAGGTCTTGACTACATCACAGCTTAAACTAGATTAGACCTACTGTTACCCTGGAATTAATGGGTCTAAGCTATCACAAATAAAAATGAATGTTGATCATATATTTAAAATAAAAAATATTCAGCATTGCCTAAATTATTCATAATAACATCAAAAATACTCACATTCCTCGTGGACTCTCAGATACAAAAAATTATGTTTTGAGAACTTCAGATATATAACTTGTAAATCGTATTTGTAAAAATGTCATCACTATTTTACCTTGGTTGCACATATTCTGTGCTTGAGCTTAATATGTGCAGTGATAACTAACTTACTTCTGAAATAAACACATAATTCACAGGTGCTATACAGAGACTAGAATTTAGCATGCACATGCAGTTCCAAATTAATTAAAGTTATCTCCTTCCTGGTCACATTCAGGACACTGAGGGTGGTCATTCTTTATATATTTATCTTTCAGTGAAGGGGTAATTTTAGACCTGGTGATGATTTTCTGCTGTATTAAGCCCAACTTTGATCACTGGGATAACGCTTTTTATAACACTGCCACAGTTTATCTGTTGGGTCATGCATGACATCTCCATGCCATATATATATATATGTCCTATATCACTAACATACCAAATTTTGCTAATACACTAGGAAATGTAAAATATGGTTTCCGGAGGAGACTCCAGAAAACTGACCTTAATAGTCATATGTGCACTTCCCACTCTTCTACGTAAGAATGTCAAGGCTTGATCATCACCCGCACTCACAGATCACAGACATGGATTTGCCATGAATGTAGGTCCTCCTAAGTTTGGTCACTCTTCGCTCAATTGATCTTCCGACAGCCATAACTTTTGTTAATGCTTAGGCTAGGCTTAGACACTCTGCTTGCTTTAGCTGGAATTAGATTTAAATCCACATGGCTATCAGGACTGTTGTAATTAGCCAGTGAACAAGGGCATGGAGCCCGAAATGCATATGGCGCTTTGGGGGAGCAAACGATGTAACTGCAGCCTGAAATAAATACTAGGAGTTACTTACCGATTGTGTTGGCGTTTTGAAAAGGGCAACCTTCTTTGTGTGTATCTAATTTGCGGCGCGCCTCGTCGCAGGAACGCCCCGCCGCATCTACAGCGGACCAGCAGCACTTGGAGTTCCTGGTGTCAGCAGGAGTCGGTAAATCCACTATTTCATGGCGTATATATGGACAGTAACTTGTGTGTCTCTCCCCCACGACCCACATGGGGAATGCAGTTTTAATTCACCTTCACGATGGCACTCACTGTGATGAAGTTAAAGGACTACCATACCCAGAAAGTCAAGCATTGAGCACGAAGTCCCAACAGGGTGGGGCATATGGTATTTAAATCCACATGGCTATCGGGACTGTTGTAATTAGCCAGTGAACAAGGGCATGGAGCCCGAAATGCATATGGCGCTTTGGGGGAGCAAACGATGTAACTGCAGCCTGAAATAAATACTAAGAGTTACTTACCGATTGTGTTGGCGTTTTGAAAAGGGCAACCTTCTTTGTGTGTATATATATATATATATACTTTTTTTATATCTATATATCTGCTGAGCAGTGTTTTCTCAGTTTATGCAATTTTAGTCTCACGTTGGAGTGGGCTGAGTTCTACTCTATGTGTACGGTTAGTTCTCAGCAATATGATATCATGTATCCGTGTACTTTGGTACCCCATGTTAGATACTTTTGAATTTGTACCCCATTGGAGTCAAATATGATAAAGTGTCTTTTATGTTTGTATTTTTTTTTTGATAAACAAATTTTTGTGTTTATTGATTAATAAAATGAAGAGAAAAAAGAAAAACACCAGCCTTACAGTCCAACACCATAAAATTCCAGGACGTAGAAAAAGAAAGCAGCACCACAAGGTTTACAGACAATAGCAAAAACATAGGAGTATAAAATTGGACGTTCCCTTTATGACCACTCCACCTCCCCCAACCATTTCCCCCAAACCCTACGGTACTTCCTAGGATACCCACGAGCCTCGTACATAACTTTCTCCTGCGTGGCACACCAATCCACCCCAGTCCTCCAGCGTCCAACGCACGGAGGTTCAGAGAGCTTCCAGGAGGCCGCAATGTCTCTCTTTGCAACCACCATTGCCGTAGTGTAAAACAGTTTTTCACTCCGTGACCCATCCAGCCCATCAGTGATACCCAGGAGCGCGTGCCTTGGGTCATGGGGGACCTCCCATCCCAAAACCTCAGTGAGTTCCTCCTCAATCTCCTCCCAGAACCGCTCCAAGCGGGGACATACCCATACCATATGGAAAAAATCTGCGGGGTCGTGACCGCACCTGGCACAAGCAGAGGTTGGGCTAAGTCCGGCCCGGTGAAGGCGCATTGGGGTGAGATATGCAGCATGTAAATAGTATAATTGCACTAAGCGCAATCTAGCAGAGGCCGTGACCGTCCTAGAAGCCATAAGGGCATCGCGCCAGTCCTCCTCGTCTAAGGTGCCTACCCAACCCTCCCATTGAGCCCGAAGCCGGTCCGAGGAAGTGGGGGCATTGTTGATCAGTGTACTGTAGATGCGGGAGATGCCGCCTCTCCCCAGGTCACCAAACATTATCTGGGCCTCAGGCGGACTGTGGTCGGGAAGGCGCGTGCCAGTCGCAAGGTGGGTGTGAAGGGCGTGATGTAACTGCAAATACCTATAGAATTGTGACTGGTGTAAGGAATACCTGCTTTGAAGGTCATTGAAGGACCGCATGTGATCCCCCACCCACACATCACCTAGCTGCGAAATGCCTATCAAATCCCAGGCTCTAAACCCCTGTAGTGCGTTGACTTCTTTGAGCCAGGTCCCTTGCCACAAGGGTGTGCATTGGGTTAACGTGCGTGTCCATTTGGTATGTCGCAGTGCAGCTCGCCAGGCCAGCAGTACAGAGCGTGTCACCTCTGGCAAGCGGGAGGGAATAGGGGCCCCATATAGCATAGCCTGGATCTTGGCGAAACCCAACTCTCCGACCTCGAGCCTGTATGCCGGGTCCGACCAACCCCCATTGAACCAATCATGTATGGAGAGAAGCAGCGCGGCCAAATAATATAAATAGAGGTGGATCATCCCCAATCCCCCGTCGAATGAGGGGATCCTACACACGTTGAGTGCCAACCGGGCCCTACCTTTCCCCCATAAAAACTTGATGGCTATGCCATCAAGTTCACGGAACCAGGCTCTGGGAAAGCCGATGGGGGTATTTTGTAATACATAGAGGAAACGGGGGAGCACCATCATTTTAAATAGGGCGACCCTCCCCATGGGATTCAGGGGCAATGACTGCCACTTCTGGAGGTCTGCCTTAACCCGCTTCACAAATGGGGCCACATTGAGGGCCCAGCTGAGCTCGGGGAGCAAGGTCATCCATATCCCCAAATATTTGAAGGATTGACGGCGAAGAGGATTGCCAGTCGAAACATTCGCGGGACAGGTGTAGGGGAACCAAGGCCGACTTATCCTGGTTAAGCCTGAGGCCCGAAGCCCGTTCAAAGAGGTGTAGGATGCGGAGGCAATGGGGGCCTGACCTGGCGGGATCTGCCAAGTAGATGAGGACGTCATCTGCATAGAGTGCAATTTTGTCTGGTTCGGTGTTGGGCCACTCCCATCCCGCATACTCTCGCACGACCGCATCATGGACGCCAGGGGCTCCATCACCAAGGCGAACAGCAGTGGGGATAGGGGACAACCCTGTCTTGTTCCTCTACGAACCGGGAAGGGCTCTGACAGAACCCCGTTCACCAAGACACAGGCGCGGGGGGAGGCATAAAGAACTTTAACCATGGCACAAAAACGGGGACCGAGTCCCATCATAGGAAGGACGTCCGCTAAGAACCCCCAGTCCACCGAATCGAAGGCCTTTTCAAAGTCCACCAGAAGAATCGCGAGATAGGGAGTAAGAAGATGACGGTGCGCCAGGGCGACTTGCAGTCTACGAAGACAATGCCTAGTGCCACGTGAGGGCATAAATCCGCATTGGTCGGGGTGGACCAGCGTGGACAAATGGGGCTTGAGTCGTTGGGCAAGGATCGTGGCGAACAGTTTAATCTCAGTGTTGATGAGGGAGATGGGACGGTAGTCCGCACACCGTGGTGAGGGTGGTTGAGACTTGGGAAGAACCACGATGGTGGCCAGATCCACCTCCTGCGGAAAGGAGCCCTTTTCAACAGCCTCCCAAAACAGCCCCGCCAAATGCGGAGTGAGACTGTCCCGATAATGCATGTAGTACTCTTGAGGGAAGCCCGGCGTCTTACCGGAGGAAACAAGGGCAATCGCTCCCTCTATCTCCTCGCGTGTGATGGGGCGCTCAAGGTCTTTCTGGCTAATGGGATCGAGGCCGGGGAGGGGGGGCCACCCTCGACTTCCATCATACCAGCGAGTGAAAGGGATGGGGATCTGGCCATGTATAGTTGCTGATAGTAGGAAGCAAAGGCACGGGCCATCCCGTCTGGGGACCGGCACCACGAGCCATCCTGCACCATGACCTCTGGAATTATGCGATTTGCCCTAGGGTATGTGGCAAGGCGATGGAGGAGCGAACCGTTCTTGTCGCCCCAACCATACACCCTGGCCACGGATGAACGCCAAAGGAGTTTGGCCGCCTCCAGCGACAACTGCTTGATTTCTGACCGGAGCCGGGCAAGGAGTCTGGCTTCAGGGGCGTCTGGAGACTGAGCAGAGGCCTGCTCGAGGCGTAAGGCTTGCGCCTCACGACTGGTAATTTGTTCTGCCTGGGCCTGTCGCTGACGTTTGAGCTGGCCCTTAGCGAACCCCTAATCGTGGCCTTGCCCGCCTCCCACAGAACACCCGGGGAGGAGACGGATCCGTCGTTGGAGAGGAAATATTGCTTAAGTTCCTGACCCACCGCCTTCCGGAACTCCCTGTCTTGGAGAAACCAGGCATTAAATCTCCATGTCTGCCGCATGAAGGCGGGAGGAGGGCCCGTGCGAATCACCACCGGGGAGTGGTCCGAGATACCACGTGGGAGGATGGCGGCGTCCTGGACCGTGAGGCAATCTGTTGATGGAACGAAAATGGCATCAATACGTGCTTGCGTGTGGTGCGCTGCCGAAGTGTGTGTGAACTGCTTAGAATGCGGGTGCCATGTACGCCAAGCATCACATAAGCCCAGGGACTCAGACCAGGTCCTCAATTGCTTTGCCTGAGCAATTCTACTGGAGGAAGGGGGACCAGACGTATCAAGGTCAGGTGAGGAGACCGCGTTGAAATCCCTCCCAAGATAAGTGGGGCCCAATGGTAAGGACGCCAGGAGATCTGTGGATTTAGCTAATGTCGCCGCCAGCATTGAAGGAGGAGAATAGAGCGATTCAAGGTTGATGGGGCTCCCGTGTAACTTACCGCTGATGGCCACAAATGTACCCTGGGCATCAAGGGTTGTCTGCACAATGACAAGGGGGAGAGAGCGCTTCACCAGGATCGCCACCCCTCGGGATCCCCGAGTGAACCCCGAGTGCCACGCCCTATCATATCTATAGCGCGCTAGGAAGGGGCAATGGTTACCCAGCAAATGCGTCTCTTGCAATAGTAATATGTCCGCCCCTAGGCGGTGCGCGTAGCGCAGGGCAGCTATCCGCTTGAAACGGTCCAGTAGGCCATTAACGTTCCAAGACAAGATGCTTAGAGAAGTGCTCAATAGGGGTATATCTGGCATGGTGGCATAGTGGGATGGCATGGCAATTGGGTCCCAGAAGGGGGGCCCACATCAAAAAGGAGCGCGTGAGGGTGTAGTGCAGTGTCCAAAGGGAAGTCTATGCATGCCGCCGGATGCAAGTCCGGGTACGATATGAGTATTGGTGAAATGCAGAGAAGTGCCCCGCAGGGGTGTGTCAGGCGTAGTGGTGTATATAGCAGTGTGATTGTGGGTTCCGCGGGGGATAAGGCTTCCCAGCTGGATATCAGCAGGTCCATCAAGGTGTCTGAAAGGAGGTCTGCGTGTCTCTCGAGATGCAAATTAGGGTGTCGTGTGAAAACTGGTGCAGCGAAACTAAAAATGAAAAAAAGCAAAAGTAAAATCGAAACATGGGACAACGGTCCCACCCCCCCAACCCCTCTCCCACCCCCCACCCTACACTTCGAGAACGGAAGCATCTGTCGCCCTAACAATAAACCAATGAGTAAACAACCAAACTAAAACGCTTGGGAATGGGGAAGCGTGGCGGTCCCCTCCTCATGTCCGGATGTGTGTTTATGAGTCCATCGGGAAAGAAAGAAATGTTCGGAGCTAAAGCACCGTCTCCGGCCGCGGAGCCAGGCCCGGCGGGCAGAGACCAGTTCAAGCAGGGTCTTTCAGAAGTATTGGGCTACGGGAGAGGTCCGATTCTGGGAGGTCAATCGCCGAGGGCCCGGGCGAAGCACCACCACCATCCAGACGGCCGGAGGAGCCAGAGCGCCTCCCGGTCAAGGGTTCCTCGGAGAGCGACATTGGCTGTCGTGAGTGGCCCGGTGGGGAATCCGAGCGGGCCCTCCTCCGCCCACGGCGCCTGCGGGAGCGGTTACGCTGAGGTTGAGGAGCGAAGGGAGCGAGGCGGCCAGGTCCGCTCTCCGCTCCCTCCAAGCCCAGGGTCCGGTCGTCGGCCCGCAGAGGGCGCCCCTCCGCTGCCCAGGCCCAGGCCTCTGTCGGGTTGTCGAAGAACAGCGTCTTGTTTGCGAACACTACTCGTAGGCGAGCCGGGAAGAGGAGCCGATACTGAATGTTAAGTGCCCTCAGCTTTTGCTTGACCTCCCCAAAGGAGCGGCGCTGGCCCTGGACCTCGCGGGTGTAATCTGGGAAGATCATGATTGCACCGTTTTCGTAGCGTAGCCGCTGTTGTTTGCGAGCTTCAGACAGGATGACGTCACGGTCTTTGAAGTTGAGGACCCGCATTATGAATGGTCGAGGAGGCGCACCCGGTGCCGGCCTGGGGGCCAAAGACCGGTGGGCCCGCTCAATCGCGAACCAGGGAGAGAGAGAGCCCTCCGGGATCCACGACCGCAGCCACCTCTCCAGGAAGTCCACCGCGCGGCCCTGCTCCCTCCGGAAAGCCCACCAGGCGGAGGTTATTGCGTCGGGATCTGTTTTCGGCATCCTCCGCCCGACGGTGCAACTCCTGAGTGTGCGACTGAAGACGGGCCACCTGCCCCTTAAGTTGCTGGACGTCATCCTCCACAGTGGAGATACGGGTCTCAGTCTCTTTAATCCGAACAGTGGCGTTTCGGAGGTCCTGTCGAATGAGAGTCATGTCTACTCGCACTTCTGCGATCTTGCCCTCCACCGAGGTCTGTGAGGCATGGATAGCCTGGAGGATGGTGGTCAAATCCGCAGCCGGAGGAGCCTCCTGTTCAGTCACACCCCCGGTTGCCCCCGCCTCCAAGGTGGTGAAGCGGTCCATTTTCGTCTGGGTGGCAGGGGTCCTCGCCGACCGGTCCGTTCTGCCCATGGCGACCCGAGGAAATCACGGGCTCAAAGTCCCACAAATAGACCCCACAGTGGGAAGTTGACAAGCTAACACAGGCGGCCAGGGGTCAGCGGGGGCAAGCAGCAGACGTTAAGACTCGGCGCGGATCAAACTGCTGCTGCCCGAAATGTGCGGCCGAAGTAGAGGGAGAAGCAAGGAGCAGGGCCACGTACAAGTCCCCCCACCCCAGGGCCACAAGGCACTCTGCCGGGGCGGCAACACAGAGTATCTATAGAGGTGTCAGTGCGGGTCCAGGGCTGAAGGGCCGGCGCGGGCCGGTGATCCCAGGAATGCAATAGTGACCAATGACCCAGGACAAGCCCAGGGAGAGGATTAGGAGGCCACACAAGCGCCGCCACACGAAGCTATGGCCGGGGCCCCCAGGGAGCCATCAGACCACCATGCTCCGTTCAGGGACGCCCTATAGGGGGTCACCGCCGCCCGAAGTGGCGGCCGAGCAATTCCGTCCACACCCCAGGCCCAGAGAGGGGAGGCCCAGCAGGCCGCGCCGCCGCAACCACCTCACGGGATGGGTTCACCTCCGTCGCAAGTCACAGGGGGCACGTCAGGAGTGGGGGGGGGGAGGAGGGGGAGGAGGAGCCGTGCTGTTTATGTTTGTATTTTAAGGCTATAGAGCGTCTTCCTCAAAATTCCCTCTGATATTCTCTTCAAAAATGGAACAGGGACAAGTGTTCGCAGTGATGAGAATAAAGGAGGTATTTCCACTCAGAAAAATACCAAACAACTATTTCTTCAGTTAGAAAACTCCTGAAAAAAGAGATTTCAAAGAGCTGGGAAGTTATTACATTGGAAAAGCACATTGAGCTTGAGCGTATTCCCAGGGGTCTGCGAATCTTTACACTGCCCAATCATCCGGACACCAGGCCTGAAATGCTCGAGGAATGGGCAAAGAACAGCATGTAGTGCTCAAAAAACATGCTTTTGATAATAATTAAATATGCAAAAAGAGATATAGAAGAACTACACAAAGAAATAAGAGCTTTGGAAACACAAATCTCTGCTCTAAATCAAGAAGAGGAATGCAATGCACTGAGAAAGGAAATGGAAAAAAGTCTAGACAAATATGAAGAAGAGGTAGAGTTACGAAAACAACGTAAATTCAAACGTGACGAATTTGACTATAAATCAGGGGCAATGTTAACCTTTGCGAAGAGATTTGACGTACTCAAAAAACAACTACAAACTGGGAAGCTATCATTGGCAGAGTCAGCAAAAACAATAGTCAGTAAATCAGAGTCTGACCTCAGTGAGGAAGAGCGTACAGTTCAAGTTGGTGGACGCACAACTTTTTTAGAAGAGATGAAACTGATCTACATAGATCAGAGAACACCGAGGCAAAGAGGAAGAGGACGAGGCCGGGGAAGAGGAAGAGGGAAAAAGCAGACGACCAGCCCAAGCAAAGAAGAAAGACACGAAGGGGAACCGGAAAGAACAAGGGGCTACCTTCTCCGCAACAGAATAAATAAATAAATAAAAGTGGAACAACTACACAATCAAATAATCTGATTATAAATCTATCAGATTACACGTTAGATACAAATTAAAAGAACATTTTAAATAAGGGCATCACCTTCTGCCCCGAACAACATTATGATCATGTAGAGACCAGAATCGATCTCTACAGATACATCAGAAAATTAAAATTAGCAAAATTCTTCACAAAAACAGGAATTGCAGGAAGATCGAGTGCAACCAACCAACAAGAAAACACCAATCTAAATATCGAGGATGTACCCAATTTGAAAACATCATATGATCTAATGCTGAACCTGACTGAAAGTGAAATGACTGAAACTCAAATCCTGGAAGATCTAAATATCGTTACGGACAAACGCATAAGTTCTGGATTTAAACCGAAATCAAAATTCTGTCCTTTATTAAGCCCTGGCAATAAAATCGACCTATTCCACGAGTTAGTCATTGCAGACCTCAAATGCATGGACAATGTAACATCTGGAAAAAAAGAAAATTTGAGTAAAAATGAGCTAACTGCATTCGAAAGACTTATGAAAAATGACAAAATAACAATCAAACCGGCCGAAAAGGGCGGAAATGTAGTGATACTCAATACTGAGGACTACATAACAGAAGCTATGAAACAACTTAGCGATGAGAAGAATTACATGAAATTGTCATCAAATTCAATTAATTCATTAACTTTGGATTTGGAAATGAATATCAGAGCATGGAAAAACGAAGGACTCCTCAATGATGAGGAAGCTCGGTTCTTATTCAATTCGAATTGGCGGCCGCTCCTTCCAGGTGCAAGCAGCGCAACTTTGGAATAGTCTCCCGTTGGCCCTCAGACTGACTCAGGACCTCCTCATCTTTAGGAAGTCACTGAAAACATGGTTATTCCAGCAATAGCTCACTATTTAGTGAGTTAAGAGCCTACAGTCTGTCACGCTTAGGTTGTTTAAGCGCCGGGACACTCAAATGAGTAGCCGTGTGCCCTACAAATTCCGAGTAACATAACATAACATAACAATGACAGCCCGGTGATGCCGACCATATACTTTCTGCCGAAAGTTCATAAGACCGTAATTAATCCACCAGGAAGACCCATCGTATCGAGCTGCAACTCTCTCTATGAGAACATTTCAATATACGTAGATCATTTTCTTGCACCCATGGTAATGAACCTTAGTTCTTACATCAAGGATACTGGGGACTTTTTGAGAACATTAACCAACATGGGATGGCAAAAAGGCTTCCTGTTGGTAACCATCGACGTAGTGTCATTATACACTTCCATTGATCATGAGGTTGGGCTAAATGCTGTTGGATATTTTTTACGCCAAAGGAACCTTCAGGAATTAAAACATACTGAAATGTTAATGGAGATGATCAAGCTATGTTTGAGGAATAACATCTTTCTCTTTAACCACCAAGTGTACACCCAAAAGTGCAGAACTGCTATGGGGGTTTCATTTTCACCCAGCTACGCCAACCTTACTATGGGTTGGTGGGAGAAGTTTGTAGCATGGAATGAGGAAAATGAAAGATACACATCCAAGATCGAGCTATGGTTAAGATACATAGACGATCTTTTCCTTATCTGGAATGGAAGTATGGAGGAATTAAAAAAATACTTCGAAATCCTAAATAATAACAACGTGGGACTCAAATTTACGTACAGCATGAGTGAGAAACAAGTCCAATTTCTGGATGTATCAGTGTAAATAGACAAAGATCAAATCCATACTAAGGTATATCGGAAGCCGACAGCCACGAACAGTATACTTCACGGTGCAAGCTTTCATCCGGCACTATTGAAGAGGAGTATCCCATATGGGGAATTTATCAGGATGAAAAGAAACTGCTCGGACAATGAAATAGCGGAGAAAAATGTAAAAGAAACAGAACAGAGATTCATAACGAGAGGTTACAAGTATAGGGATGTGAAAGAAAACTTGGAAAGGGCAAAGAAAATCCCTAGAGCTAAGACACTTGGGAACAGAGATAGAGGAATGGCAACCGATGAATCAGAAGATGTAACAAGACTGGTTCTAACATACAGCAAACAAAGTTACAAAATTGTAAACATTCTCAGGAAATATTGGAATGTTCCAGCGAAAGATCCTGACATTGGGAAGAAAATTGGAATGAGACCAATGGTAACATACCGAAAAGTGCCATCCTAAGGGATAAACTTGTAAGAAGTAATTTCTACACTAAAAAACAAACAACATGGCTAATGGAGAAACAGAAAGGCTTTACTCATTGCAACAAATGCAAAGCGTGCAAGATAGGTAAGAGTACCAAAATGATCAGAGACTTCAGAGGAAGAACATTTCTAATTAATGAAAAAATAACCTGTGAGACAACATATGTTGTATACATGATCGAATGCACATGCGGCCTACGCTACATAGGCAGCACAATCTGTCCTCTGCGAAAACGGATCCTAGAACATCTGAGAGCGATCCAGAATGTGGATATGAATTATGCAATATCAAAACATCTGCATACCCAACACAAGACGAACTGGCAAGATATAAGATACTTTGGAATTGCAACTGTTCCTGTTAATGAAAGAGGGGAAATCGAACGCTAAAGCTGAGAAGATTAGAGTCGCGTCTGATCATCAGATTCAAGACCAAGACTCCGTATGGTTTGAACAGAGACGAGGAGCTACACATTCATTTATAACAGAAATAAGAGTATCAAATTGTTCTGCAGAAATAAGAAATTACATCATGGTAAAGAAGTGGAAAAGGCATGAGGAAGAGGGTACTAACCCCAATGTGACCACTGAGGAATCACTAACAGGCAAATAAAGAGGTGAAATTATTTTCTAGCCAAAGATCGGAGACTCCATAGGTTACTCACCCGAACTGCACCACTGAGGGAATAATAACAATAAAAAATTATATAACTAGGAGGTGAATTCACCTGCTGGCCAGGGACCAGTAGAATTTAAAAACATAAAAAATTTGAACGTCTGTACATATTTGATGTAATACTGGAGGAATCTGCAACACAGTGAGACTAACTCACTAAGAACATGAAGAACTCTGATACGATACAATAGCCTTAACTGTAGCAAGAAAAGAACATAATAAAGAGATGATCATTACTATGAAAGACAATCGTGATCGTAATGGAAATACAAGTCCCATAATGCCTCATAATGGGCTAATATGGCTGAACTATAAATAAGGGAAAGTGCGGATGGACTCATGTAAACAGTGAAAAAGACCATTTCTTGGTCGAAACGTCGGTGATGGTAGTGGTGGCAATTGTGCTTTAATAAAAGTACAAAAAAGTTATACGTGATTCCTGGAGTGCGGTGCATTTGTTTGTTTGAAAAATATTGCGAGGTTTGGTCCGACCTCGACATCTAGCACCTGCTGTGCAATAGAGCGCATCGAATGTGGACTGTTTGGTGAAACGATATATATACCACTTAACATGCAGAACTGAGTTTGCAGTTTACATCCTTGAATGCAAATGTGGTTTGCGTTACATCGGAAGTACCAAACTGCAGGTACACTTACGCATACTACAACATCTGAGAGCCAATGTGAATAGTGACCCCACTTACCCTGTAGCCAGGCATTTTAAGGAGGTGCATAACAATAATCTGGATCACCTCCAATACTCGGTAATTGACTGCATACCCATACTCAGACGGGGAGGGAATCGTGAGAAACTGCTGCGACAACTGGAAAGTAAATACATCTTGCAATTCAACACCAAGGCACCTTCAGGCCTCAACACAAGTGAGGATTTACATAACTTTTTGTAAATTGAGTAACACACATTCCATCTGTGATTTCTGTATGTTGCATCATTTTTAGTAATCATGTAGCCATATAGCGATGTACTGTATATAAACCTGAGCACACAATCCCACTGATCTATTAGTTGGACGTTATACACGCACCATGAACGGCATTTGTGCATTCTGCATTATTTATTGTCTGAATATATCATATGATCTCTATATTAACTATGTATGGTTCGACTATATGACTTAATCTTTATGTCACATCGCATTGGGTAATGAGGCTCATCTAGGATTTATCCAAGCATTTCTTTATGCATTTTATATGCACCACCACTGGCACAGATATGAGGAGATTATATCTTATGACGCTTTCACAACTACTATTTATGTGCACCTAACACGCACTTCTCCTCACATCTTCCTTAGGCACTCCCTGTATCCCTTTCACTTGTTTTTCATTTAAGCACCTTATTATAGTAGTACTCAGCATTTGTGCCCCTGTATAATTCTTTAGGTTACCGCGTACGCTGGATTGCATAGTCAGTCACTCCTTGCATTACTATTACTATCACGATTTTAGATCACTGACTCTACAGCATTAGTGTTCACAGTCTATTCACTTGAGATATCCATCACAGATCCCATTAACATCATCTGGTATCTGTCGATTTCCACCGTCATCCCATAGCCAATTAGGCACTTAGTTGCGCGGGCGGGTTGGCAGTATCTTTGTATTTGATCACTAACTCATTTACTTTTAAACTGAATGTTGCATCGCTTTTATTCTCAGTCACAGTACGGGCATATTCACATCCACTGTTGCAACATTCATTTATTGAATTTAGACTGTGAGCATTGTTATCCATCGAGTCTGTCCTTATGTGAATAGTCTGTTTATCATGTCATTTGGTTTGAACAGTTTCATGGAGATGTCGCTTTTCTTTCAGCAGTAAAGCAGCGCCTATGTAAAAGCCTACTTAGTGTGGTAAAATGCCTACTCATTGTAGTAAACATAGTAAAAACACCACTACTATCACTTGTATATAATGCACCCATGTATCTGTAAGCGCGCTATGTGATCAAGGCCGCATGTCTGGCGGCTGAAACGCGTCATTTGGACGATGATGTTTGAATAAACACCATTTATCTGCATCCTTGCTCTTGGAGTCTGTGCCCCGTTGTTGCGCTGTTCCGGCAGTAAATACTTTGGTATTTTGTGTGTATATATATATATATATATATATATATATATATATATATATATATATACTTTTTTTTATGTCTATATATCTGCTGAGCAGTGTTTTCTCAGTTTATGCAATTTTAGTCTCACGTTGGAGTGGGCTGAGTTCTACTCTATGTGTACTGTCAGTTCTCAGCAGTATGATATCATGTATCTGTGTACTTTGGTACCCCTTGTTAGATACTTTTGAATTTGTACCCCATTGGAGTCAAATATGATAAAGTGTCTTTTATGTCATTGTATTTTAAGGCTATAGAGCGTCTTCCCCAAAATTCCCTTTGATATTCTCAGGAGGGAGCTGGTAGCCCACATTATTATTTATGTGGCTTCGACTTTTACCCTAGTGCTTGCTTACATTCATGTGATAGATGAGGTTCTCTATGTCTGCTAGTTGTAGAACATTTTTTAACCAAACGCTTACCTTGTTGAGCTTTATGACATTATATTGCTATTCAGGTTCTGTCTTATGGCCAGTGCTATTGAGCATGTTCATGTTCTCACAGCATTATTAATTGCTTACTTTCCTGGTATTATAGGTCTTCAGGCAGATATGGTTTATTAAGCGATTCTGTTTCTTCTGTTGGAAAAGGTTATTTAATGTGTTGCCTTTTTCTGGATTGTCATAATGCTGTGCATTATTGCTAAAGATTTTCTTTGTTTCTGAAGAATATTTCCCTCTAATGGTGTACCATTTCTTCTCTTTGCAGAATTAATATACGTTGTTCCTTGAGGGGTAGAGGTGTGAACCTCATAGTTTCTACCTTTTGTAGAGGACTTATATTCCTGGCATTCAGGATCATTGCTCTCTTAGAGTACAATTTCTTTCAATAGCTGCCTGTCTATGGTTGCTGGTATACAACTCTTTTCCTTATGTCCTGCCTCTAGGGGCTGTAAATTGGGTTCACACATTGCGAAATGTGGTTCCTAGAGGGTTAGACAAATTAATGTTCGTCTTTTTCAGTGGTCGGATCATTTACCAGACCATCGGTAGATAGTCTTTATTCATAAAGCAAGGCCTTGTGCAGACCTTGCTTTTAGTTAGTCTATCAAGATTTCTTTTTGTTCTTTATATCTTATTTGATTATCTTATTTGATTTTATACCAGCATTTTTTAATGGTCGTCTTTTAGGCAGCTTGCATTACTCTGACGGGTTGGGCGCTATGGCTTTTCTAAGGGTATAATTCTGCTAGAGTCACATACTATTATGTCACTATTGCCTGCAGAATATTTGTCTCTAATATCTATCCTTTAATATAAATTTTCTTCTGTTGATACAATAGTTCTTTTATTTTACTCCTCTCTCTCTATATATATATATATGTGTGTGTGCGTGTGTGTGTGTGTGTGTGTGTGTGTGTGCGCGTGTATGTGTGTGTGCGTGTATGTGTGTGTATTTTTGTATATATGGGATATTCTATATATGTGTGTGTATTTTTGTATATATGGGAAATTCTAAAGGTACTTGTGTATCTCTAGTTCTTTTTCCTATGGGAGGACTGCTTCTATGTCGTTAGGGGATAATGTTGTCTTTGACTTCTTTTTTATATGAACATTTGTTTTATCCATGGGGGATGGATTTTCTCTGTGTAGTTTACAGAGCAGTCCTGACCTTATATAGTTTACAGGTGTTGTTCAGTGGCATGGCCAGCTGTTCTGAGTTTCACAGGTTTGAACATGTTGTTCGGACTTGAGTATATACCCAAGTGGTATAAATAAGGTCTAATTGTCATGGGTAATATCTTCCCCATGCTTTTATTGTCTTATAATTTTTGTTACTGTGGTTCTGACCACAGTTGTTGTGAGGTGAGAACTTCTAAAGCATTTTTGTCTTTCGGACATGAGTATGTGCAGATGGTATGGCTTTGGCATTTCATTCTAAAGTAAGGAATCTGCGGCTAGATGTCTCTATCAGATGGACAACTTACTTACCTTCGGTAACGCATTATCTGGTAGACGAGATTTAGCTGCAGATTCCTAAACGACCCTCCCTTCCTCCCCTTTTGGGTCTCAATTAGTTTGTTTTGGTCTTTCACATTGTGAAAGAAAAAGAGGGAGAATCCAATGATTATTGGATACATGAATTCTCTTTCATCTCAAGGTTTTTGTTAGGATATTCATATACTGAATTTTGGTTAGGAATTCAGTAATTATTTTGCACTTGAGTGTCTTTTGTGATAGCACACTGTTCAATAGACAGTTTCTATATGTTTCTCCATGTTTCGAGCGCAGAAAATAGTCAAGGAAGAAACTGACGTCAGAGCGTTGGCGAGGGAGTTATATGGACTCCATCGACGTCACATCTGGTGGACGATGTCAATATGGAGTCATGCAATGCCCTCTTCTGGCGCAGGGAAGTGCTGTGGGAACAAATTTCCAGATCCAGTCACGCCCCTGAGGAGGATTCTAAAATAAGGAATCTGCGGCTAGATTCTGTCTCTACCAGATAATGCATTAACAAAGGTAAGTAACTTGTTCTCTAGAAATACACTGACTCAGTGAGATCCCTGGGCTTAGGTCTTGATGCCTGATGGCATTTTTCCTTACCTCTCAAGCATGACATGTGGATCAATGCAAAGGTCATCAAACCACATTTGTATTTGGGGCTCTGTAGAATATGTTTCTGATAGATACTTCTAACCACAGACTCCTCACCTTTTGAGTATTCCCCAGGCATCAGGCTAGATCTGGAAACTTTTGAATAGTACCTCTGCACGCCGGTAGGTGGCACTATGTGTCACCACACTGACACCGTTCCACTCTGGAAATGACATGTAACCTTTTGAAGCACATATCACTGAGGCTGACATCCAGATGTGAACCTCTAGTCACTTCCCTGGCCTGTGTTTGGGCCTATTAAGATTGGAGACTGTCCTGCTAAGATAGACTGCTCTCAGGAGGAAGAACCCATTCCTTTATTGACAAGCTCAGCATGTCAACAAAAAGTGGCCTTTGAAGTGCCCACTCTTTTGTTGGCATGCACAAAGGAGTGGGCACTTCAAAGTGAATAACCCCCAGAACATAAACTTCAAATACAGAGACACCAAATCATAAGTGTGTCTGGAAATGGACTATAAAAAGGGGAGCTTGAGACTTTAAAATTGTCATACTATAGCTGTGTATCACTGTGGAGAAACTCATCACGAGTTCTGCCTTTTGTGACCAGGAGTGGGGACTAAGGGTCTGCCAGTCTCCCAGCATGGGCATCACCCAGGAGGATCAAGAACACTCACCTGAAGCCTATAGCTCCAACTTTTGCCTGACCCAAGACCAGTGGGCCTTGTGAAGTGAAGGAGATCTCTTCAATGGAGTTGGCATTGGCATCAAAGCTTTGGGACCAGCTTGGAGCGTGGTGCCAGAGGTGGAATGGGAGCTGGAAAAAGCTCAGCAGGATTCAGAGGCAGCCACTGGCGCCAAGGGCAAACCCACCAGCAGTACCTCAGATAGAGGGCCTCTCCACTCCTTGGGGCCCAAAAGGACACCAGAGAGAGTCAGGTAAGGATTCAAAGTGTTGGAGCATGGCCTTGCGGAAATCTGCCTCAATGTCACAAAAGGCCCTAGAAACTCGGGTTGTGGCAGGACAAGTTGCTGGATGGGCTGCGACATCCGATGGCTTTCAGGAGCGAGATCGAGAGGCATGGTGACACCTTTGCGCCTTTTCAGGAGTATATGAGTGTTTGGAAGAGGCCGAGATCCGCTTGTATTTTTTATGTTTTTTCTTTGACTTACCCAAAGACCTGGAGTGCGACAATGACTGACCTCAGGAACGACTCCTGCGACTTCTGGATCGGGACCGGCCATTCGACTTTGACCGGTCACGTCGCAGAGTCTTCCGGTGGTTGGCGACATAGATTTTCACTGCACGATCTCATATGGCCATTGGGTTCATTGACGCACAGTCACTACAGGCAAACCAAATGAGAATCTGCCACAGACACTTGTTTGCAACAGTCTTTATAGGGTTTAAAAACTATTGTTTTGGGAAGTGACGTTTCCATTCCAAACTGTACATTTTGGATGAAAAGTGAATAGAGGTGGCACTGGAATTGCGTGAGTCAGTAAGAAAAGAACTGATGACAGCACACGTGAGTGATGTCTTTATAGGCCCCGCATGTCAACAAAGAAGTGAGCACTTCCTCCAGACAGCTATCTCAGCAGAACACTCTCCAATCCTAATTGCCCCAAACATAGGCCAGGGGAGTGATTAGAGTTTCACGTATGGAAGTCAGCTTCAAAAGGTTACCAAAGTGCCGCAGCCCTACTCTTTATGATTCTCTTATCAGCCCCATCTCCTTCCTCAGATGTGCCCAGGCCCCTATGACCAGTGAGCTCCTTTCAGAATCAAAGCGCTCCTATTGAAGTGCACTGAAGAGCCTGGCTCTTCCTTCCTTCCTCCAATGTGTGTGTCCCCCAGCTCTCAGGAATGCAGCAGTCCACAAATTTGTCTGGGGCAAACCTCCACATCTCTCTGCTCCTCCAGCAAACCCTTGGTCTCACAAAATGGAACCCAGTGTCTTCCTTGTATAGTGCTCTTCACAAGCGCACACATACCTCTGGGTACACAAGCAGTCATATGTGCAGTCTCCAATGTACTGTACCTCTGCCCAGGCACACATACACCTTAGTGCAACATCTCTCGCTATCTCCGATGTGTTGTACCTTCGTGCAGTTATGTGCACATCCTAGTGCGAACACACAGCTTCTCACGCTATTTCTCCCCCACTGTACCAACTCTGAAGCCCATGTACATCCTCGCACTCACACACAACTGCTTGTGCTATTTTTCCTTCATTGTACCGTCTCTCAGGTACACATTCATCCTCTCACACACACACACAAGTGCTTGCTTTATTTCTCTTCCACTGTACTATCTCTCAGGCACACGTAAATCCTCGCGTACACACAAGTGCTTGCATTACTTCTCCTGCACTGTACCATCTCTCAAGCACATGTACTTCCTCGCACTGCACACAACCCAATGCAGGCCAAAGGTTGAGTTAAGCACACAGCAGTGTAACTTAATTAGGGTGGGCCACGAGGCACCATTCCAGTGACACAGGTAAAACAGACTTGTTCACTCTACTGAAATCTAAAAACGCTGTATGCTGCTCCACAATGCTCATGCTACTTAACTCTAGGTGAAGACAATAGGTTTACACCTCCTGAGGGTGTAATGATTTGTGTGCCCCTCTTGGTTTAAGCAGACTGCAATCCTTGAGACAGGCCAAGGTCACAGCGCACAGGCATGAACTGTGTTTAGAGGTATTCTCCTTTATAGGCCGCCTGGCCCTAGGAGCCTTTTCATAACATCCTTGGGAAGTCTGTTAGAAAATGGGTTGTGTGCTAGCTCCTATACCATACAGGGAGACTTTAATTTCCATCTGGAAGCACACTCAGATCCCGATACAGCAATCCTGAGTGATTTAATGAATAATGTCGACCTAAAGCAGCCTGTTAGTAGAGCTACTCACTCGGCAGGGCACACGTTGGATGGGATTTTTTCCAACAACTCATACCTGCTGTTTACAGGCCTGCTACCCTTAGTCTGGTCAGACCATTTGGCAGTCCTATTTGAGTTAGCAACACCTGATTATCATGCTTTTAGAAAGCCAGCCAAGACACAGAGGGAGTTTAGGGCGTGAAACAAAGTAGATGCCAAGGATTTAAATGAAGTTCTGACCTCCACGTTATATCAATTACCCACTGATATAGATGAGGCCACTATGCTGTATACTGAGTGGCTGGAGGCTGCTGGCAATAAGCTAGCCCCAAGGAAAGTTCTCCATTCTAATGGGGCACGACCCTCCGCTCCATGGTACTCGGAGGAACTCAGAGACCAAAAACTGATCTGTAAACGCATGGAGAGGAATTGGAGGAAGGAGTACAAGGGATCGGAAAAGAAGGTGTACAAACAAAGCCTTGGGCTTTATAAACAGCTACTTTTAAAGGCGAAACAAGAGTTCTTTGCCAAGCGAATTAACTGCTGAAAACTCGGCCAAAGAGCTGTTTAAAACAGTAACTAACTTGGTACAACCATGCACACCCAGTATTCCTGCTAGTCAGGGGCTATGTGAGGAAATAGCCAGGTTTTTCTTTGATAAAGTTGAGGCCATTTTCTCTAAGTTTAAAGGTCCATCAACTGACTGGACTTTGGACCTATTAGGAGGACATAAATCAGTTGTAAGCCCCCGCTCCACATTTGATGAGTTCACGCCGATGTCCATTATGGACACACACAAGCTTTTGATGTCCGCTAAATCAGGCTCCCCCTATGATCCGTGCCCAGTGGCGATGTTAAAATTGGCCCCGGAACCTATTGCCCTGACACTTACCTCTCTTATGAATGCAATGTTCACAGAGGGATACTTCCCTAAAGCTTGGAAAATGGCATCTATATTACCCCTGCTTAAAAAGCCAAGTTTGGACCCTAAGGATCCAAATGGTTTTAGACCCATCTCTCGGCTTCCTCTTCCACCTAAACATGTAGAGAAAAGTATGAATGCACAACTTAGTAGGTATCTTCAAGAAGCTCAAGTGCTGGATCCCATGCAATATGGTTTCAGAGAGGGGCACAGCACGGAGTCCGCTCTCCTAAAATCCACGGAAGAGATTAGGGCAGTTTTAGACCGGGGAGGCAAGGCCGTTATGATTATGCTTGACCTCTCTGCGGCCTTCGATACGGTCCATCATGTGCTGTTGATGGACCGATTGCGAGAAAGCGGAGTCCAGGGTAAAGCCTGGGAACTTCTTAAGTCCTTCCTCTCTGATAGAGTGAAAACCGTCTCACTCGGCGAATTCTGTGCCAAACCCTATGCATTGCCATGTGGAGTCCCACAGGGGTCATCCATGAGCCCCACACTTTTTAATGTTTATGTGTCATCTTTGGCCCCTCTTATTGAATCTTTTGGCCTATGCTTGACGTCGTATGCTGATGACACTCAAATTGTCGTGTCATTGCTACCTGGGCAAGAACCGGGGACAGCAACCCGGTTCCATGACTTCATGGTAGCTGTGGGTAACTGGATGTCCCAAAATTGTTTAAAATTTAACTCCGATAAAACGGAGGTAGTCCTGTTCGGGAATAATCCTAACTTCTGGGCCCCAAGCTGGTGGCCTGATATGTTGGGTCCTCTCCCGACCCCCATCAGGAAAGTGAAAAATCTGGGAGTTTACATTGATGATAAACTCAATTTTGGAGACCAAGTGAATTCAGTCGCCTCAGCTACGTCGTTTGTTCTCAGATCGTGCAAGAAAATACTTCATTTTTTGCCAAAGGACAGCCAGCAAACTATAATCACTGCATTAACAATGTCCAGGTTGGACTATTGTAATAGTCTTTACCTGAACATTCAGGATCGACTCATGCATAGACTCCAACTCTTACAGAACGCAGCTGCCAGATTGCTTACTGGTACACCTAAATTTGCTTCCATTTCTGGGGAGATCAGAAAACTTCACTGGTTACCCGTCAAGAAACGGGTGCAGTTTAAATCACTCTGCATTGTTTACAAAGTCCTTCAAGGCATTGGCCCGGACCACCTGAAGCGGCAATTTCAGTGGTATGTGCCAAAAAGACCACTTCGCTCCCTTGGAGCAAAACTGGTGACAGTTCCCCCTATAAATAAAGCCAGTTGGGGTGGCAGAAGCTTTGTAGTTTGTGCAGCAAAGGCCTGGAATGGCCTCCCTCTCCATTTAAGAAGTATGACTGACCTATTGGCTTTTAGGAAGGCCTTAAAAACATGCAGGCACATGCATCAACCATTTTTGCGAGCGCAAACGGTGCGATTCGCAAAAATCGGCCGTTTGCGCCCGCAAAAAAGGGCATTTGCGATGCATCAAGGTTCAAGGCACTACGCAATTTGAGAATTCGCAATTATTTGCGATTTCTCAAATTGCGATGCATTTAAGGAATCGCAATTTGCAATTCCTTAAATGCAATGCAAGAACCACTTTAGAATAGCGATTTCGCTATAGGGGCGCAAATTACCATGAAGTTGAACTTGATGGTAATTTGCAAAAGCTTTGAAAAATGCACTTTAGTGCATTTTTCAAAGTTTCATGTTCGCACACACATGCCCTTGGGGCATGTGTGTGCGCAACATGGGTGCACATCACTATTTCAGGGGTGCAACAGGGTGTCATTTTGACACCCTTGCACCTGAAATTGCATGCGCAATTTGCGAGTACCTATTGGTACTCGCAAATTGCGCATGCAATCTCCCATTCATTCCTATGGGCCTGTAGGCCCATAGGAATGAATGGAGAGCCATTCCTTAATTGCGACTCGCAATTTGCGAGTCGCAATTAAGGAATTTGTAGGAATCGCTATTTTCTCAGTGATTCCTACATGCATAGGCATTTGCGCTTCCTTATTAGCAAATCCTTATTTTTCGCTAATAAGGAATCGCAAATGGCATGTTTGATGCATGTGCCTGATGGCTTTTTAAGATCTTGGTTCATTTCTTTTTGTCATCCGGAGGACTGTAACTAGCACCAGGACGCCTTTGGGTAACAGTTGCGCTTTACAAATATCTTTAACATAACATAACATAACATGACCAAAAATCATTAAAAGAATCCAGATATCACTGCAACTGGGGCACTCAGGGCAAGGGTATATGCCCGTCACCTTGTGAGGGACTTTTCCCTGTAAACAGTGCAGTTACAAGCTTTTCCTCCACCTCAGTGAGTCCTTGACATTCAGGCTATGATCCCATGTTTCAACCTTTGGTCAGCGTCTCAATGAAAATGGTTCTGAGACTTTTTGGCCTCCATCATCCTGCTAGTAGACTGTGCCAGGTGACATAAGCTGGCTCTGCACTGGGACCCGAAGTCTGAATGAGCTCAGCACCAAACAAACCTGTCGGATTCCATCCATGGTGCAGAGGACACTGCAAAAGATCTGCAGTGGTGTTTGCTTCCCCACAACTGGACCAGTGGCAGAAACCAGAGTTGACGGTTGTGATGGATGCATCATTGCTGGCTTGTCAGGAGTTGTCAGGGCATTTATCTAGTCGTACACTACATGGGAGACTCTTTAAACGTGAGGTTGGACAAACTCGGTTGACATTGCCTAGTGGATCACGAATGGCGATTACATTCAAAGGTGATGCAGGATGCCCTCCAGCTACGGGGAGAACCCTGGCTCGATCTTTTCTCCACTGCTGAGCAGTTCCCAACCTTTTGCATGTTCGAGTTCCCAAAGCAGGACTCCTGCATGCTTTTCTTGCCTCTACCTCTCCTGCTCAAAGTTCTGAAAAAGCTCAGGAATGAACGGGCCCAAGTCATCTTAGTGGCTCTTGACTGGAGAGTGTGGGAGCTGAAGCTTCTGGCCATAAGCATCTGTGATCCGTCCAGCTGCTGATCCAGGAGGATCTTCTGTCGCAGTAACAGGGCAGAGTCCTGCATCTGGGCCTGCGCAATCTACAATTGCATGCATGGAAATTGAGTGGTGATAGTTGACTGCTTTTGATCATTCTGCTGATGTAGTAGATTTCATTTTGACAGCTAGGCATCTGTCAGGGGGGACACTTTACCCCTTCAGTCTCTGGTCTGAGCCATTCCACAGACCCACCACCTGGGAGAGCACTCCTTTGCTATCTATTCACAAGGTAAGGAATCTGCAGTTAGAAGTATCCATTAGAAGAACAATTTACTTACCTTTGATAACGCTTTTTCTGGTGGATACTCGGTCTAACAGTAGAAACTTCACCTACCCACTCATCTCCCAGTTCTATGGAATGGATTCTTTTTTCCACCTAATAAAATTCCAGTTAAGAGGTCTGTTAACGCTGATCTGTATTGGCTAAGTGTCCGATGGTGCAGACAGAGTCGAGAAGGAAACTGACTTCAGCGCGCAGGGGTGATGGTTATATGTGGCTCCAATATCATTTATGGGATGGTACAGAGTCGACGTGGAGCCACATGATGCCACCTATTGGCACAGGAAGTAATTTCAGAGAAAAATCTCCAGTTCCAGTCTGGTGCCTAGGTATATTCACAAAGTGAGGAATCTGCAGTTAGATTATCCACCAAAAAGAGCGTTACCGAAGAAAAGTAACTTGTTCCTCTATAAAGTTGACGGGCTGCCAAGACACTTCCTTTGCCTTACCCTTAAGCACTCAGATTTAAATAAAAATGTGGGACTTTCCCCACAGAAGAATTTTACCTTTTGACCAGGGGTGGGCGGAACTCGCGGAGTTGAACTATGCGGAATTCCGTGCAGTTGCATAAAAACTCAGTAGAATTCCGCGGAGTTCCGCTCTGCCCTACCCAACTTTTCACCTGGATTGGAAAGTCGTCTTGCTTACCATTTTGCAGTGGTAGGTGATCCTTGAACGGAGTAGGTTGGATGTTAAGGAAGGTGGCTGTCCTCACTTACCCTGAAGAACAGACTCATTTCATTTTCGGACCAGTGGATTTGTTAGACTTGGCAGAAGCCAGCTTCAGCTACCAGGAGCATATGGGTCCGATCGTCCTTTTTCACCAGCTTATGTTTGATACTTTGCTCCCTCCTGTGGCTCGAAGTAAATGGATTTAGGGGTGGAGGCTTCGTGGGCTTTACCCTTTGGAATTACATTGTTGATATCTGTCCCAGTGAAGCCTCAGCCCCCCAACGCCCCAACACATCTCTGGCAATAGTGCTCAGAACTACCAACATGTGCTTGCATATCCAGCCCTTCCCCTCTTACCTTGTTGTTGCTGCCGCTGCTCACAACTCTCACGAGTCCTGCGACCCGCCCCCAAGTAAATAGTACGCAATGCCCAGCCAGCCCAGCAGCCAGAGCAGGGAAAAGCAGAGTAGGGCACGGGTGACGGCCGGCCGGCATATTTGTTTCTCCTTCGTGGTGCGGGCTACGGAGTGAATCCTCTACTCGGAACTGCCTCGTCCAGGCCGCGCCCGCGAGGAGGAGCAGGAAGTGAGCGAGGCACAGGGCAAAGGGAAGCCAACAGCCTGCACCAATTACAGCCTGGAGGCGGAGCCTGCGCCTCCATGGCGACCACACGTCAGCCAACCCTTCTGTCTTCCTGAAAGGGAAGCATATCTCATTCCTGTGCTCGCCGGTAAGCGGTAAACTCCGCTCTGCTGGTGATAGACAGAGTTTTGCTGAACTCCGTGCTTCAAGCGGAGCGAGGAATGGTCAAAACTCCGTGAACTCCACTGGCCGAGCGGAGCTCACCCTTACTTTTGACATAGAATTCCTTATGGATGTCAATAATCTTGACTGGGACTAACCAGGTGGCTGAATACCATTTGAGTTCCACAAGGCCAGAAAGTGTCAATGTTTGTTCTTGATTAACCACAAAATGTTTGCCAAAAAAACTCTGACCAGGCCATACCTAAAAGCTGCTGCTGGGTTTGGTTCCAGGACCGCAGTTCAATTGCATTGCTACTATCAAGTATTTACAGGTCTAAATTCAAGCCACTTTTTACATCAAATTAGGCAGCTTGACTTTCTGTGTTTCTCCAGATTCATACATGAGGCGTTCAGATTTCAAAATGAAAAACTGTGGTGTTTCTTTTTGCTAGCTTTTCCCAGAGCTTCTGGACATATTATTTTTACTCTTGTACAGTTACAAAAGAGGTATGGGGTAGAACAGGAAACATGAACCTTGTTCACTTACAAATTGCCGTTTTCCACGGGTTACATACAGCCGCTCTCAGGATTCCCTCTCTCATATAACATGATATCCAGCACAGGCCACTGGTACCCTCTGGATACACAAAAGCTTCTTCAAATCACAGCTTCCAGGTGCACAGAGTGTCTTTCAGCAGGGGAACAACATTCCCAGCGGAATTAAATCTGTCTCTCTCGTCTGGGTCTGTTTCCAGCAAGAGAATTCCTATTATTACCTAGTGCTTCCTGCAAAAGCGTTCATTGTTCCTTATCATTGTCTACTGAACAGTCAACAAGTGGTGTATGGGAACCCTTCAATACAAATTCCACTGTGCTATTAGATAAAGGTTAATTATCCAACTTTAAATAAATTCCTAGCTAAAACACGCATCCTTTTTCATCTGATAAAGTGGTGTGATACAGGGCATTGGAAATATACTTTTAGGCTTTCCAAATCTCACAGAGGACTTGTGGGTAAAACAATATGGATTAATGCTTCATTAAATGAAAATCGGATCTCCCAACCCACAGGAACAAAAGGTTTCTCCACCAACACATTCCACTTGATTTCATGAAAGGTTGTAGGCTGACGTCCTGTTGTGATTCCTTTGAGACAAGAAGTCCCATACTTGCCAGTTAAATTAAAAGAGATCACCATAGAGGTTGTTACACCTTTCTGCAAGAGGAGTTCATTTCTTTCTTCTTTATCACTCCCCCTTTCCGTGACTTTTGATAAGCTTTTGTCACTGCTTGCTAAATTCTTCATTGGCACTTCAGCATAAGGAGAAATGGCGTTTGTAAGAAATCAGGTTATTGGTTTAGGGGGGCTGAAGCCCCACTCAGGAAATAACTGAAATCCTTGTCAGGGTGAATCACAAAAGTCACTAAAATAACCTGTGCTTAACCCTCTGATAGCTTGGCATAAAAGCAGTCAGTCTTACCTTGGAGGCTATGTGTAAAGTATTTACACAGCACACAAACAGTAATAAAGTGAAAACACAACACAAGTACATTTTAATAAATAAAATGATACCAGAACAAAAAACATCCATTCGATAGAATCAGAGATAGCCAATTTTAAAGTTTTAAGTAGATGTAGCGCCCAAAAGCACAAAGCGCCACTTGTGGCCATCTGGTCGTTCTAGACCGGAAGAAAGTTACAAGTTCAGGCTGACCGCCATGGAGTGTGGGCTGGATACAAGGACCAGGTTAGTCCCGCTGACAAAGTTACCTTCTCAAAGTCTGGCATGAAGAGTTTCGTTCATGGTGGATGAGGCCACGAGGAGCATGGAGAACATCGTGGATGGTGGTCGCTGTAGCGTGAAGCGCAGGCTGGACTGAGGAGGCTGTTGTCACTGTAGTGCGAACAGCCAATCGGGGGTGCGGATGGCCGTTGCTGGAGCTTTGCATTGGCGGTCACAGCAGGCTGACGTTGCTGTAGCATGAAGTGCAGATCTTGCATTGCCGGTCATCGCTGGTGATCGATGTAGCGCAAAGAGTCTGGTTCGGAGCTTCGCGTTGACGGTAGACACAGGTGGCAGAGTCTCAGTGCGAATGGGCCCGTTCATGGTTGAGAAGAGCCTAAACATTTAAGATTTCCCCTTTCTTCACAGGAAGAGCTCAACCGATGCTAGTCAAGGGTTCAGGACCTTGGGGAGGCACCTCTTGGGAATCAGGAACTCACTCCCGCAGAGGCCAGCACGGCATATGCAGATCCAGTGCAGCAGGTCAGCTGGGCAGTTGCAGGGAGCCTCTGGATCTTATATCCCTGTAGCTCAGACAGGATGTCAGTCAACTGACCCTTGGAGTCACTCAAGTTAGTCTGGGATGAAGCAAGCAGATCCAGTCTTCTTTCTCAAAGAGCAGGGCAGTCTTCAAGTAGCAGGGCAGTCATCTGGAGAATGTGGCAGGCCTCAAACATCAGGGCAGTCCTCTGGGGAGCAGGACAGTCCTTCTTCTGTAAATGTCCGCAGGTTAAGGAGTGTATTGAAGAGTGTCTCTGGATATACCTGGTGCCACCCTTTGAAGTGGGGGATTCCCTATACTGCCCCCCACATCTGGTTTTAATAATATCTTCCCTTGTCCTGTCAAGGCTCCAAGACGTCTGGGGTGACAGAAAATGAGTTTCAGGTTTCTTTGTGTGGGCAAACTCTTTGAAGTGTAAGTGGGGTAAGGCACAGCTCCGCCCCATCCATCCTGGCAGTATGGCTCATCCTGCCTACACCTAGTCCCCATTTGTTTCACTGTCTGGAAGCAAAACACAAACCCCAACAGCAGAGCGATTTACAGTCGTGTGACCCAGGATTCTGGCGAAAGGCGCAAACATTTAGGATAAGAAAATGCATACTTTCTAACTGTGGCATTTTCGTAATTGTGACTTAAATTTTGACTTTACCATTAAAGAAGATTTTAAATTGCAATTAATTTGAGTGTAAACACCATAACTATATCTGGTCCCAATCAACCATTATCACTTCTTAAATGTAATAATGTTAACCCAGTGTTAGTCAATGGAAGAGGCCTTACAACAGCGAAAAATGACTTTAGGAGTTTTTCACTGCTAGGACATGCAGAACTTAGACCCACATGTCCTACTTTTTAAATACAGTGCACCCTGCCCTTTGAGCGTTTAGGGCCTACTTTAGGTGGAACTTATATGTATTAAAAAGGGTGTTTTAGGCCTGGAAAAAGGTTTATTTTGCCAGGTCAGAATGGCAGATTAAATCTGCACTACAGGCTGCACTGGCAGGCCTGAGACCTGTTTTAAAAGGCTACTTTATTGGATGGCACAATGAGTGCTGCAGGTCCAATGGTAGCATTTAATTTCCTGACCCTGGGTACATGTAGTACCATTTACGAGGCACGTATTAGTAAATTAAATGTGCCAGTTAGGTGTAAGCCAATTTTACAGTATTTGAAGAAGAGAGCACAAGCACTTTAGTATTGGTTAGCAGTTATAAGGGGCACAGAGTCCTAATGACAAAACAAATTCAGTAAAACAGGAGGAGTGTAGGCAATAGGTTTGCGGGAATTCCACACCAAGGATGTCAGGTCTAACGTGCCCCCCACCCCCAGTTGACAGCAGGAAGAACTACCCACCCTCCTGGGAGTTCTCATTGGTAAGGCGGAAGAACCAGGAAAGACCATCCGGATTGGCGTCAGTTCCAGGGCAATGTTCCACAGTATAATCAATTCCCTGTAGGGAGAGGGACCACCTCAACAGTTTGGGATTCTCACCCCTCATCTGCATCAACCATCTGAGGGGTCTGTGGTCTCTCTGAATACAGAAGTGCGTCCCAGACAAGTATGGTCTAAACTTCTTCTGTGCTCAGGCCACTGTAAAGGCTTTCTTTTCAATTCCACTCCCCCTCTGTTCCCTGGGAAGTAACCTCCTGTTGATGCAGACTCCAGGTTGGTCTAGGCCCTCTTCATTTAACTGTGAGAGCACAGCCCTTATACCAGACTCTGAGGTATCTGTCTGAACAATTAATTCCTTGGAGAAGTGAGGGGCCTTGAGCCCTGGTGCTGTACACTTGGCCTCCTTCACAGTGTCAAAAGCATTCTGGCACACTTCTGTCCAGATCACCTTTCTGGGTTGCTTCTTGGAAGTTAGCTCAGTCAAGGGGGGGAACAATGGTGGCATACCCCTTGACAGATCTCCTGTAGTATCTGGTAAGGCCCAAGAAGGCTGTCACCTCAGACTGAGTCCTGGGGGGGTTCCATAGCCAAGATCGCTGCAATTTTGGTTTGAGGGGCTGCTCCTAGCCCCCACCAACTTGATGTCCCAAGTAGATCACCGATCCCTGCACAATTTGGCACTGGCTGCCCTTGATAGTCAGGCCTGCCCGTTACGGAGCCTGAACCATTTCCTGGAGGTGAAATGGGTGGTCCTCCCAACTAGATCTGAAGACCGTAATGTTGCCAGGTAGGAAGCACTGAAAGTCTCCATACCAGCTGTTACTCTAATGACTAACCTCTGGAAGGTGACAGGGGTATTCTTTAACCCAAAGGGCATCACCTTAAACTGAAATTAGCCCTCTGGGGTGCAGAATGCAGACCTCTCCTTAGCCCCCTCTGTTAAGGTAATGTACCAGTACTCAGACTTCAAATCAAACGTGTCAGCAACTTGGCAGGTCCCAGCTGCGCTATGAGCTCATGAGCTTGGGGTATGGAGTGTGCATCGGGCTTGGTGACTGAGTTGAGCCCTTTATCATCCACAGAGAACCTGAATTCTGATGTGGCACCCTGTGAGGCAGCCTTGGTACCAGCACCAATGGGCTGGACCAAGGACTGTTGGAGGACTCAATCACCCCTAGTTCTAGCATCTTGGATACTTCCTCTTTGGTGTTGGTTCTCACCTTATCAGAAAGTCTGTAGATCTTTTTCTTAACAGGCATGCTTTCTCCTTTATCAGTGTCATGGGTACAGAGATAGGGTACCCCAGGAGTAAGTGAAGACAAGGAGACAAACTGCCCCAACAAGTGGCGGCAGTCCCTCTGTTGCTCTGGGGTCAGGGTAGGGAAGTGTTTGACAACTTTCACTAACTCATCTTGTTCGTTGAAAGACAGGAGGTCGGGAAGAGGTTCACTCTTCTCCTCCACTCCATCATCTGTCATTAGAAGCATGATGACTTTCGATCTCTTTTTGTTTAAATCTGTTTATTGTCATTTTTGCTTATTTTACAGAAATATTGCCATTTGATATGACAAGTATATTCATTACATTTCCATTATATGCTTCAGTGCGTAACCAATAATACGATGCATGTTATCAGAGAAACAAAAATACTGTTCTTGCAAGCAAAGAGTTTCTCACTGAGTCCTTCCATGGCATATACATTTCATGTTAGGCATGACTTCACGCAAAACTTGCATGTTCTCTGTTCGTGTTGCCTTGCAAACCTGAACTGTGGAGGCGGGTACTAACCTAATGAGGACAAAGCAATATGAAGGAGGGAAAGGGGACAACTTTAAGTGAAACGCTGCTAGACTCTTCCCATCCCACATCCGCTCGATTACGCTTATCATGCTCAACATGGCTCTGATGCGTGTTGATCAGCCCCCAGGAGCGACCTTCATTGGGGTGTAATCAGGATGGCCCATCCTCCCGCAACCCTGCCTCTGTGGTGTTGTCTCTCCCTGGCGAGGAACCCCCTATTGATTCCTATGTCTGCAGCAGCTCTGATAGGATGGTCTCCCATTCCGTGGCCAGGGGGAACCTGCGGAGTCCCAACAGATCTTCCCTGCGCTGGGCAACGCTCTCCGCCTTGGCCCAGTTGAGCAGGGATCGGCCCCACGCCGCTGCCTGTGGGGCCTCAGACGCTTTCCAGTGTTTAGTGATTAGGCGCTGGGCGTTGGCTAGGCCCAAGTCTAGGAAGCGGGAAGGGGCTCTATGATTCCTCCCCCTCCCAAACAGGTGAAGGATGTAGGCCTCCCAGCTGGAAGGTATCTCTCGCCCTGTGCAATGCGATAGGGTATTTGCTACCACGCTCCAGTATGTGGCCAGTTTCGAACACTGTATAGCATGTGCAAAATGTCTACATCAGCTGTGTGACACCTGGGGCAAGCTGAGTCAGTGCGGCGGAAGTATCTATTGATTTTGGCCGGGGTGAGGTATGCCCGGTGAAGTATGAAGAACTGTTTTTATCGGAAACGCTGGTTACGAGGTACGCGGGAGGGGCCCTCCAGGACAGCTGTCCATTCTGATTCGGTAAAGGCACGCCCCAGGTCCTCCCCCCAGTGCACCTGTAGCGGGTCTAGAGAGATTGCAGTATGTTGGCGAAGCGATGCTGCGAACCATCTGACCAGGTGGCTCCCATCTCCCATGATACGTAGATATTGGATCGTATGATGCACAGGAGGCTCTGTGGCTAGCTCACCCCACTTGGAAGATAGTGAAACGATAAGCGAGCGGTGTAGGAGGAAACTCCCGGGATGAAGGCCCTCCCCTTCTACCAGCTTGGCATGGGGGATCAGAGTTCCGTCTCGGAACAAGTCTCCGATGTCCTGAATGCCGACTGTGTCCCAGCCTCGCAGCTCCGCAGCCGTTGTAAAACGCGGGCCCCTGGGGGTTCCTTGTAGGGGTATAGAGGGGGCATAGGGCTTTGTGGCGTGGGTAATGAACAGACACCTGCGAAAGCACCTGTGAGCTACCAAAAGCAGCAGGGAGTCCATGTGTTTGGGTCGCGCACACGGATGGAACAGGTGCAGAAGGGTGGGGCGCGACAAGGGAGGGAGAGTAGTGGCCATGTCCCAGAGATAATGAGAGGCCAACCATTTGGCAATCCACTGCACCTGTGCAGCTAAATAATAGTGCTCAAGATTGGGGGCAGCAAGGCCGCCCTGCCCGACAGGTAAGTAGAGTTTCCTAATGGAGACCCTATGTCTGGATGCCCCCCAAATGAAGTCTCTAACTACTTTTTCCAACTCACCAAAAAAGGCAGGAGATAGATAAAGGGGCAAATTCATAAAATAATAAAGGAGCCGAGGCAAGATCACCATCTTAGCAAGTGCAATTCTGCCTGAGATGGACAGCGGCAGAGTCCTCCAGAAGGAGATCTGGGATCGGATGGCAGTCACCGCCCTGGTAATGTTGCCATCGAGTAGGTCTGCTTTATTGCGGTAGATGAGTACCCCTAGGTAACGGAAAGTGCCAACACACCAAGTTACCTGTTCGCCGCTTAGCGAGGAGCTCGAGTTCGGGGTGTTTACTGCAAAAGGGAACAATATCGACTTCAAAGCATTCACGGCCAGGCCCGACACTACGGCGAATTCTGGCAATGTCAGATCCTACGAGGGGGGGATAGCGTTTAGGTCTCTGACATACAGCAGTATGTCATCTGCATACAAGGATATTGTATGCGTGCCATCCCCCAAAGGAATCCCCGTGTCCACCCGGGCCCGAACGGTCGCGCCAAATGCTCCACCACTAAAGAAAAGAGCTGGGGAGACAGCGGGCATCCCTGCCTTGTCCCGCGTCCCACCACTATGGCCTTCGAAATGTAGGGGCCTGTTTTGACTCGGACAGTTGGGCGTCTATATAACAGCTGGACTAGCCCTATGAAGAAAGGTCCTATGCCAAATTTAGCTAAGGCAGCAAACAAATAGGCCCATTCAAGAGAATCGAATGCCCGCTCAAGGTCCAATACTAGGCAGCCTGAGCGTGGCCAATCGGATGGGGCATACTCAGCTACTCGAAAGTAGCGCCGGAGGTTAAGGGAGGTACTGCGAGCCGGTACGAATCCGTTCTGATCCGTATGGACCAATGTAGGTGTGTAGGGTGCCAGCCTGTCTGCCAGGATTTTTGCCAATATTTTATAATCAGTATTTAAGATTGCTAGGGGTCTGTAGGAACTCAGGGATGTGGGCTCCTTCCCCGGCTTCAGCAGAGAGACCAGATTTGCGTTATATAGAGAAGGCGGGAGCGCGGAGCCCTCGATCACTAAGGTAAAGAGCGCATGCAGACGGGGCACAAGAGTGTCCGCATATGTCTTAAAGAACTCGGCGGAGAGCCCGTCTGGCCCCAGCATCTTCCCAGACGCCAGAGATGACAGCGCGTCCCGTACCCCGTCCAGCGTGATGGGGGAGTCCAATGCCAGGCGATGATCAAGGGCCATCGTGGGTATATTGATCGCATCCAAGAAGGCACTGATTTGCTGGGGAGTCCCTTGGGCCCGGAATGCATAGGGGAAGGCATAGTCCTGGCTGGATAAACTTCTAATTGTGTGTTTCACATGAGCCCTAAGTCGTCTCGAATGGCGTGTATTGGACTACGGGTGTGCTCCTGACGAATAAGGTAAGCCCTGTCTGCTGTGGCATGCATACGCGTGGAATGAGCTAAAAAATTGTGGCATCTTAGTTTTTCCAGTAACGTAAGCCGCTCGGTATGCATAACTTCGAGCTTAGCTTTAGCTCTAGGTTGGGTAACCGAGAGGGACTCCTGCTGGAGGAGATTCCTCTCGAGGGTATTCAGGGTGGCATCCAGCTGCCTACGCACGCTCCACGTCAGGCCCAGGCAGTGCCCTCGGGTCACCACCTTGAAAGCTTCCCATTCTGTGGATGGGGAGTTTGTGGTGCCCGTGTTGCTCTCAAAATAGTCCAGCAGGGATGCCCCCAACGAGGCCCGGAATGCCGGGTCCTCCAATGTGGCGGGCTGCAGCCTCCAGCTGGGGATCGGAGGGGGTCTCTTCTCCCAACTGATTGACAAGTACTGGGGGTTGTAGTCTGAATGCGTGTGTCCCAGATACTCAGCGTCTTGGATCAAGGGAAGCAGTGCAGGCGAGGAGAGAATACGATCTCGACGTACAAGCAGGTCGTGGACTGGCGAATAGAACGAATATATGCGAGAGTCGGGGTTATGCGCTCGCCAAATATCAGACCGGGACCAGTGTTCTAGCCATTTACACAGAGCCTGCGCGTTGGACGATGCTGCCGTGCGTTCAAGGGGCGGGAAGGAACGATCTAATGAGGTGTCGAGCACTGCATTGAAGTTGCCTCCTAGGAGCCATGGGACATCGCTCCAGCGGGATAGGACCCCAGACAAATCACACAAGAAAGCACTTTGGTCTACATTTGGGGCGTATATAGAGCCCAGCACAACAGGTTGCCCGTTCAATCTGCCCCTAAGAAGCACATACCGCCCATCTGCACCTGTCGCCACCTCCTCCTCCTCCCAGGGGACCCCCGCCCTCACCCATATCAGCACACCCCGTGCCATGAACAAGAAGTCAGTACTGTACACTCGACCCCGCCATCTATGACGCAATCTGGCTGCTTCCAGAGCAACCAGATGGGTCTCTTGTAACAGGGCGATACAGGTATCTCTCCGACGCAGATATGCGTGGATGGAATACCTAGGCAAAGGCAAGTGTATCCCTCGCACGTTCCATGTGACAATGTTAACTCGCGTCATCTGAGCGGTCTTTGACTGTATTTCTGCAGGCTTGTAAATGTTGCGGTGTGTAGAGGGGTGGGAGGCAGCAGCATCTCACGGATAGCCACCAAACCTGAACAGGGGAGAAACAAAAGGTAGCAACTATACCATGGAACTGCATAAGAGCGAACCCCTAACTGAGGTTGACCCAAACTGGCACGCCAAAAATACGGCAACTAACGTGTAGCTAATTTAAATAGCTAACGAGGGTGGGGTGTACAATAGCATCCTGCCCGGCCCATCCCTCATCCTGACTGTATTAAACAACGGAAAAACAAAATAGCCATCTCATCAGTGTGCTAGATCAGATTGTGTGTAATCTCATTTAAATGTGGACGCTGTAGCTGTTGGATGAAACCACAAACAAGCATGTGATATAAGTGCGCATAAAGTTCGGCTGGCCCAGGCGTGTTAAATTATAGTGTCAGAGTTTTGTGGGGTTATGTCGGGGGCGAGGCGACCCCAGGTCTCCGGACCAGGCTGGCATGGAGTCTGCATCTCCACAGGATCTGGATGGTGACATCGTGGAGGGGGTAGAGGAGTCAGCGACCTGAAGGGCAGCTGCCACCTGAAGCGCAGCTGCCACCTGAAGCGCCTCCTGCCACTCCGTCTGGATCTGCGCTGGGTCTGGTGCCTTCACCGATGAAGTATGGCTCCTTGCTCTTCCTCTTCGTGTTCTCCGCCGGTTGCGCCTAGTTTGCACCGATGACAATTCCGTCTCCTCCAGCCAGTCCCAAGCATCTGATGGCGCGTCAAAGAATCGGGTGGCTCCATCTTTTACCACCCTTAGCCAAGCCGGGAAGAGCAGGGAATATCGCAGATCAAGTTACTGCAGCTGCTGCTTCACTGCTCCAAAGGAGGCTCTCCGTTTTTGGACTCGGGCCGTGTAGTCCGGGAAGAAGAGTACTGTTGCATTTTGCACTTTGGCCCCAGAAGACTTCCGTATCTCCCTTAATATTGTGTCCCTGTCTCTGAAGTTCAGAACTTTGAACAGGAATGGCCGGGGATTGGAGCCAGATGGTGGACGGCGGGCCGGCATTCTATGAGCCCGCTCCACCACAAATTGAGGGGAGAGGACCTCATGCGGGAGCAGGTCCCTCAGCCACTTCTCCATGTAGTCTACTGGATCTCTTCCCTCTGCTCCCTCCAGAAGGCCAATGTCGATCCTGGTCTCAAGGGACGTACGCGTCTGCGTCAGCGTTGTGCCAATCTGTTCCACCGCTGCCAGCACTGTGTCAATCTTAGCTGAATGGTCTGGCTGATGCAAATCTGCGGATCTCGCTGCTCTTGAGGATGCCTCCCCCCCTGGCTTCCTGGGAGGCACCCCCCCTGGGGAGCGACTGAGCAAAGTCGGCCCATGGCCAGGTGCTGCGCGTTAGGCATCAAGGGAGCGGGAGCCACAGAGCTTCTGGTCACTCCTATGTGGAGTAGTCCAGCTCCGGTCCCGCTGCCAACTCCTGTTTTATATTGCCGGTGAGGACGTCGGTTTTCCAGTGACCCCCAATACTTCTCACATCTCTTATCAGGGTGTACGGCAATTATCGCTGCCCAGCAACCCGCTAAGCCCCATCAACATGCAACTCTGCACCCTCGAATTAGGCCGGTTCACAAGTGTCAACAGGGTGCTCCTTGCCCAAATCTATGCTGCATATCTGTTTTTGTGGCCCAGAAGTGGGGGTGCGCATACGGTGCACAAGGCGATGAATCTGTGGCCCAATGGTCGGGTGCCATGCTCCCTCTTCCTTTAATATCTTCCAGGTCTGCCCAGGTAGGTGAGATCCAGCGGGGCTCCCAGTCCAGACCGCACATGTGGCCCCCCCCCCGGGAGGCTCAACACTTACCACCACTTATAACAGGGATGTGAGGGAGGCTCTCGCAGTGTGGATAGGGGGCCCCTTTTAGTTATTACTGTATTGAGGGCCGGGTGTGATTCTGAGTAGGCGTTGCTATAGGGGCTCCATAGGCACCCCTCTCCAGCCAATTCAGTGCTCAGTCTTGGCTGCCTCCGTGCCGAGCCTGGATGTGCCCAGTGTCACCCAGCACGGCGCCTACCACTTCACCTGTCAGACAAGATCGGGCCGTCAAGGGTTAATTAAGCAGGGGCGAAATGATGCACCATCACCGGCTCGCTGCCATCCGTTCCCCCACCAAACACCCCCTGCACCTGCGGCCACGGTAGGTTATAGCACGCAGGCCCGGGCGCTCCTCAGGCCCCTGGGAGACGGAAAGAAGAGAGGGGCAGCCTAGGCCCGAGCCGACCCCGTGCCGCCCCTCCCGTGCAACCGCAGCGGCGTGCAATCTTGAGACCAGACTCAGGAAGTATAGCGCTGCTCACAGGACCGCTACGGTATTCTGCGCTGCTCCACCCCGCTGCCATCGCCGAGGGGGGCCTGGGCCCGACTGACCCCCGGGCTCACCCCCTTGCGCTGCGTGCCTGTGGCCACTCAGCCCTTGCCGCTAGCTTACCTTGTTTTTAGGGCCGCACCGGTCTCGAGCCGCCGCACTCATTGGGCTCCGAGCGCCCGAGCCTGGGTTCCCGGTGCTCAGTTTGCAGCCGAAAGTGCAGCGTTAGCTCGGGCCTCTACCGGAAACACGACCAGGCCCCCGAAGCACAGCCGCTCCGGCCCCCGGGTCTCCTGCACAGGTCTCTCCTTTCTGTGGGTCAGGGCCTTCTGGGCTGGGGCGCCTCCTTGTCAAATCCTGTTCACGGCGCCCCTACACACAGTGCAGGGCTCTTCTGTAGGATGCTCTCGCCTCCGGGGCCGCGCCGACCAGGCAACGCGCTCCGCTCCCCAGCGGGCCACACTCCGCAAAACCTAGGCGTCAAGGCACCCCCAGTACCGTACAAAGCATCTCGGCAGTCCACGGGGTTAATCAGGGCTCACCACACCTCTCTGCGCTGCCTTGTTGGAGGCATTGCGGAGAGGATGGCTGGGATAACTGAGGGATAGGGTGCGGAGAGGTTTCAAAACACGGCCGTCATCTTCGGCGGTTAGCCGCCCCCCGCACCCTCCCATGGTGACTTTCGATCTCTTATAGTATGGTTTGGGGCAATTGACACGTAGGAACCTCAGGGTCTTGATGGCCACTAGGTAAGTGACCTCTTCCTTGCACTCCTTAACATCATAGGACCTTCACCTCCGGGCCTGCAAGGCTCGGTCTCCACTGGCTGTATCACCCACACTTTTTGACCAGGCTGAAATTCAATCAGAATGGCCTCCTGGTCATACTAGAGTTTCATAACCCCCTGGCTGGCTTCCAGGTTCTCAGTAGCCTTCTTCCAGAAGCGCTTCATCTAAGTCCAGAGAGTCAACACGTAGCTGATTACGTCCTCAGGTGGTTTACTGTGAGCTTGTTCCCACCCCTCCTGCACAAGGCTGAGAGACTCTCTGACAGGGTGGCCATGAAGGAGATCAAAGGGACTGAACTCAACTCCCTTCTGTGGCCTCTCCCTTTAGGCAACAACAGGCATGATAAGACAACGTTCCACTTCTGCCTCAATGACTCTCATATTTTTTTATTTTTTTTATTTTACGGAGTTTTATATAGCGCGAACTTGACCCGAAGGTATCGGGTATCAGAGCGCTTTACATAGCACCAGTTGCGTTACATGAGGACACATTCATTTTTTTTTGTTAGGCACGGGGAGATTAAGTGATTTGCCCAGAATCACAGGATGTTCAGGGTCATTGCCGAGACTCGAACCCAGTTCCCCAGATTCGAGGTCGACCGCCCTAGCCGTTAGGCCACATAATTATGCCTTTAAGAGTCTTGCTGAATCTCTCAGCAAGCCAGTTGGTCTGGGGATGATAAGATGTGGAGAGCTTATAGGTTACTCCATATTCGTCCCACATGGACTTCATGTATGCCGACATGAAGTTGGTACCCCAGTCAGATACTATCTCCTTGGGGAAACCCACTAAGGTAAATATCCCTTTCAGTGCCCTGGCCATTGCTGATGCAGTCACTACACGCAGGGGTATAGCCATTGTGTACCAGGTGGCGTGGTCCACCAAGACCATAATAAACCTGTTACCTATGCCAGTTTTGGGGCCAGGGTTCCAACAATGTCGATGCCCACCCTTTCAAAGGGGGTGCCAACAAAAGGGAGGGGAACCAGGGGAGCCTTCCTTTTTCCCTCACCTTATCCCTCGCCTGGCAGGTTGGAAAAGACCTGCAGAATGCATCTGAGGTCACTCTCATCTGGGGCCAGTAAAAGTGGGTGACAAGCCTGGCAAAGTTTTATCTTGCCCTAGATGCCCTGCCGGGGATATGTCGTAAGCTGGACCCAGTAGGAAGTCCCTGTTGCATAGGGGTACCACCAAAGCCAAGGTTGCACCAAGCTCTGGAACCTCAGTCTGACTACAGGATAATATTCTCCCAGTCTCACCAGAGTTGTCACCAGCTGCCTGGGCTTCGGCAAGTGGCCATAGGCCCTCAAGAGTAGGGCCCACTTTCTGAGCACAGCAGAATTCCACCCTGGTGGGCCCCCCTTCTACTTGCCAGCCAGCTCAGTTAGGCCCCCCAGGGAGGCAATGTCCACCCCGATAGGCTCTGGGCCATCACCCTCCGGATTAGCCTCCTTCCAGACCATGGGAGTTTCAGGAACGAGTTTCAGTGCCCCTGCCCTTCCTCTTTTTGACAGGTACCTGGGCCATTCTTCCATGCTTAAGGCACTTTTCACTACCCTGGTAGGCTGCCATAGACTGTGTGGTCAGGCACACCCACTCCAGCATTCCTAATAGTTCCAGGTGGAACCAGAGCTTCGCCTTCTTCAAGATGGTGTGCTCCATGTTGTTACCAAGCAGACAGTCCACAGGCATGGCTGTACTCACAGTTACCCAAGGAACCTGAGACCTTCCCCATTGAAACGTAACCATAGCCACGGGATAGTGACTCTCACGGTTGTCTGCTACTACAATGTGGTGCAATACATCAGAGATTACATGCTCAGAGGGCATCAGATGACACCTAACAATAGTCAAACTGGCTCCTGTGTCTCTCGGAGCCTCCTCTCAATGCCCATTGATGGTGACCTCCCTGCACCATGAGGAGCAGGGAGAACGTTGTGGATGGTCATCGCTGTACCTCAAAGAGCAGGCCGGGTGTCGCGGGATGTCGTCACTGTAGTGGGAAGAGCTGGTCCTGCGTCGCTGACGGTCATTACTGGAGCTTCGCTTTGGCTGTCATGGCAGGCTGTCATTGCTTTAGTGCAAGGTGCAGATCTTGCATTGACGGTCGGCACCAGAAGACACTGTAGCGTGAAGAGTCTGGTTCACAAGAGCTTCAAGCTGGCAGTCGTCGCGGGCGGCAGAGTCTCTGCATGAACGGGCCCATTCATGTTCGCGAAGAGCTCAAAACCTTAGAATTTCACCTTTCTTCACAGGAGTGTAGTGGTGAGCCTCAACAAGGCCTACCAGTGCTTAGGGGTTCTCCCTTCCTTGCACAGAGTCCTCAGACCAATAGGAAGAAGTTGGCACAGAAACTGGAATAGAAAAGACAGAGTTTATTAAACCTCATGAGGTGGAGCTACATTCACACAGCACCCTTCGGTAATGCATGAAGTAGCACACTGAATGGAAGGACCTTGGTCCTTTTATACCCACACAGGGGCTCAAATGAAGGCGGTACAAACACAAATGCTGGTTTTAGGTACATATAAGGTCATACAAGAAATGCACAGTCGACAAGTGGGTGGAGCTAACAGTTTTTACTTCTAGTAGACACATCCTGACATTTATAAACTCGGAACAGCTGCATGGACAGCTGCGAGCTCAACTGAGCATGTGCAAAGCAAAAAGGCTAAATATAACTCGTCTCTAGGCAGATTTCAAGAGCAGTTAACAGGAAGGTAGGACAGAGCACATGGCGAGCACATGGCAGCACATGGCAACCAAAATGGCTGCCAGAAATACAAAATGGATTCCACAAAGCAGACAATTTAGCCTCTGAATACAGGATGTCTTCGGCTAATGCTTAACTTAAGTGCTGCCAAATTACAACAGACGACCCTTTCAGCATTAGCTGAAGACATTCGTTTATCTGGGGTAATCTAAATATTCATCCCGTACATCTATTAACATTATTTCGGCCACCTCTTTATTCAACATTTGTTGGGCCTTTGTTTCAGCAACGTTCCTTTTGGCAGGTATACAAGCAGAGATGCAAATGGAACAAAGCATTGGACCACATTGGATACATACACAGCATGTAAAAAGTATCATAATCATTACACACAGGATAGTCAGTAGCTTCCAGCCCCAAGCAGAAACAAGAGTCTAAAACCATCCAGTAAAAGTCCAAGTACCAGTCTCTGGATGAATTTCTGCAGCAATCTTATGCAGTTCTGATATTGCGCCATATACTGAAGGTGAGTGATCCGGTATGAATACGCAACAGCTGCTACCGATGATGCGACATGCACCACCTCGATCAGCCAAAATCACGTTTAGCACCATCCTATTCTGGAGTGCTACAATCCTTGCAATCTGTAGTTCCTCTGTAATGTTCCCAAGTGCCATAGCTGTCTGATTGGTAACAGCTTCCACAACACGAGTTAATCGCCTGATCTTTCTGCTGTTTAATGCAGCACCCACAAAGAAAAATAAGCCCAAGTTGAAATCAACATATTGTTGTAGGGTAGTGTCGGTTTGGTCAACTTCGTCCATACTTATTGTCCTCTTATTTCTGTTTTTGAAAATATCATTGTACAGTTTAAAATCACGGTGATATAATGCAGGTGCCAGAAACACAGGGGGCAACAGAAAAGATACATAGCAGATTCCTGACCACCCAACAGGTAATTGATAATATCCGTTATTTCCACACAAAAAAAATACGTACTATGCGAGGTTGTGAAAGTGCTGTTATTGGCACCTTCAGTGGTCAGGATTACAGTACACTCGCTCCTCCCCACTGGAATTCTTCCAACGCTACAAATACACAAATCTGCTTTAGCTTTTGTCACAGAAATCACAAAAGGTCCAATGTTCTTCTTTATTCTCACATTTGTGAAGACATATGGTGTTGAAATATTGTCCGGTTGATACTCTTCCCATTCCCATTTAGTCCCTTTGGCTTGTGGATAACCTTCTTTATTTTGATAACACACTTTATTAAGTTGAAAAATAATCCCACCTACTGAAGGCTTTCTAGATGCAAACAAAAGCACATACCAAGCTTGACAAGAACCATTGTGAGAAAATGGAAGAGGAATAAAAGGTGTTCCTCCTTTCTTTTGATGTGCAGGTATCATCCCACACACCCAACAGTTGGTAGTATTTGTAACATTGTGAGTATGGTGCAACATCTGGATAAAGGTATTGTTTAGATAGGATTGTCGATGCTTCTGCTCATGGTAGGGAAGAGTAAAGTAGTGGTGTTCCACTGGTACTGGCGTAGTGGCAACAAAAAGCTGTCGAACAGGAGCCACCTTCTCGATGTACCACGTAATTGCTGCCATAGCCACCATAGCAACAACAAACCCTACAGCACAAATGATTCTTTTGTTATTCATTTCAGCAACAGTAATGATTGATCTTTCTAAAAACTTGTTGAAAACAATCGTTGGAGCTCTTCTCCCTGGGCAGCCGTTGATTTCTTCACCATGGGCCAAGGCGGGTGTCACTACACTAATGCAGGGCTGATCCCCTCAAAAATGGGACGATCAAAGGGGTACATTACTAACAAAAAAAAGAGTCCTTGGGAAATTGTAGCCGCTGTACAACCATCCAGAGGGGAGTCTTCTCCCTGTGTCCGTTTGAGCCTCACAGGCAGGCTCTTGTTGTTCCCACGGTGGAGCTGCACAACTCGCAACTCAAGAATCACGGCCCAGTTTGAGAAGAAAAAGTCTTTCAACGATCCTGTCCAGTGTCTCAGGCAGTGCATCAGTTTTCTTCACTTTAATCTAACAGGCACCAAGGGCACAGCACCTGTACCCTAAACTCAAGTGCTTCCTTAACTCCTGTATTGCTCCGCTGGCGCACTGCTCTTTTGTTGGGGCCACAGAGTGTAGCCAGTATGCTCAGGCATCCCTTGATCAACAAACAGAGGCGCAGACTTGCATTCACTTTGGGACCAGGACTCAAGGCCTGAAGCAACCCTTGTTTCAAAGGGGGTCACCTCAAGCAAAAGCCTCCTTGCCGTCCTTATCGGTCTGTGACTCTCTCAGCTGGGCATCAAAAACTGGATCCACAGAAAGATTTCTTCATCCTGATTTGTGACCCCGTCTTTCGCCCAAGACAGTGGCAGGGGTACACACTTCACGTCCCAGTGCTTCCGGCCTTCACTGAGGTCCTAGTTGCCAGCAACGCCTGTTCTGGTTCCCTTTATCTTGACTCCAAGCTGGACTGGTGCTGACTCCCAGGCTGGATCTGATGTCCGGGCCCCTCTGGCAATGGTTGTAGGGCAGCAAATATCTATTGGTGGGCAGAACAAAAGGTCTTTAGACAAGGCACAAAAATAATCTATCAACAGAGAGGATAGTCTCAGAATACTTCCTTAGTCTTGGGATGCCCCATTCATTAGCAAGGCACCCAAGAACCATTAATCTATCTGAGAATAAAAAAAAAAACACCCTAGGCCTATTGGCAAGTATAAAAGGAACTTTTTGGTGAACTGACAAGAGTAATACGTCACCCAATCCCAAGCAACCAAGGAAGTCTGTGTTCATTTACTAAATTCTGAGGAAAAAGAAAAACAATACAGACATACTCCAAATCCTTACATTTGTGCATTCCTATATTATTCATCTGAAGAACCTCAAGAAAAAGGAACTTTTCCTACACTTCTACTTATGAACCTTGCATTACTTGTACAGGACTGCAGACACTTCTAAAATACTTTCTCTTACATAAAGACACCTACATTTTATGCTTAGGACCATGCTTTCATGTTATAGGCGCAGCAGAAAAATCTAAAACTGCTAATTTAACAGGGATTCTTATTTCATAAATAACTTTTTTTTAAACTCAAGATAGTGGGTACATAAATTTCTCCAGCAGAACATGTTGTGACAAACAAACTCCTATAAAACAATATTTTCCTTCAAAATGTTTGCTAAGGATCACATGGGTGACTTTCCTGCATTCTACTTTTCACGATCCGGACTATGCAACATCAGCTCTAACAAGGGCTGTCAGCTTATTTACACAGACTAGCTAATAAAGGACTAGCAATGCCCTTGCAAAACTGTATATAACATGAGAATAACATAAACAATAATGGTGTTGTCACCTGAGATTTTTGAACAGAAACCCCCACTATACAGTTCCCTTTAAAGGTCAAATAAGGGAACATCAATCTGTTCTACTCATTCTTTCATACAGGATGGGCAGTAACATAGTATATTTTTCATCATTTTATTAATTCTAACAATTTTAAAACAGTATTACTGAATAGCCAATTAAATGTCTCATGGCCATTTCCTAGACAGCTTAGACAGACTCATGAGAGAGTGAGAAAAAGAAGAGAGAAAACCATAAATTTGCCTACCCTTAATTTGCCCAGGAGCTAACCTCCTTCCCCATTTTGACAGTAGGAAAACCTGAAAACAGGTTTACCTTCTGGCAACACTATCTACCCCTATTTGTGGCAACTGGGCACAAACAAACTTGTAGGAGATATCTTAGAAAGTGGCTATTTTCTGATTCAGCCTAACACAAGCACATTGAGTTAACTTTAGAAAGCGTTAATAACCAATTACCAATTCTTTCAGCAATGGTGCTAGATTAACATGAGGGTGCATGAATGCAAACTAAAATCCATTGCCTCCTTATCTCAGCCCTTGCACAGTAATCTTTAAACTAAAACCATTATTTTTATATACATGGCAGAGCTATGCTCTACTCAGGGCCCACATACGTCACTGCTTTTCCTTCTGTTCATATAACTGCGCAAAACTCGCTTTTGCCAAAAATAGTAAGCAAAGCTTCTCTTCCTCTCTGCGCTGTCATCTCTTCTTTCAAAACTTTTCGGAGGTCGAAGTGTCAAAGCAAACCTTACTTTTAGCCCTGCTAGGTTGCTAAATGCAGACCTCCGCCCTTTGACCCTTATCAGCTGTCCCATTTTGTGCAAGGCTTTCCATGCGGTCTTTCCAATTCAAAGCAACTCTGGAGAATCACAGCTGAAAGGCAGTCCTGTCCCTTACCTGTTTGCCAATAATTTAAAGGTAGGATAATAACTTCTGCTGTGTTTTTGTTCAATACTTGTCTCTATCTGTGTGCAGTGTATGGTGTGCATTCTAGCAGGTTAGAGGTCAGCTATTTGTGTTATACTTAAATGTGTGCATTTACTAAAGCCTAAGAGCAGTGTGAAAGCTGCTCTGCTTGGCAAAACTACTTTTAAATAGTGAATTTTTCCCAATTTCGACTTTGGTGGTAGGGGCACTTAAAAATGAATAACCTACAATGTTTTGGCATATTAGGGATCCCCAGGGTGTCCTCTAGATATCCCAGAGATGGGGGATCAGAAATGTATAAGGTACACCCTTAAAAAATAAGTTTTTATATGCCTGGATAAAGTGAAATTTCACATTGCACTCCCCACATCATGGTAAAGTGCTACTTAAATCCAACTTTGATGCTAGGAGCTATATATTATTCACAGTATGATTATCAGACATTACAAAAGATCAAAAACAATTTTAGGGCAATTATTTTTAAGAAACATTTTTTTTTCATATAATCAAAATTCCTTTTTTTTTTCTTTAATAAGGATTACCAACCCTTTTGATGGTTCCACATATGAAAAGCAAGCCTCATTCCTTTCCTATCACCTTTAAATGTATTTATTTATAATACAAAGCACAAAAGCCTTACTGAAACATGAAAAGTCTGCGTCACTTTTAAAGGACAGTAATCATTTAACATCAGAACCACAGATGTGCTTGTTAAAAAGGCATTAAGAAAGGAAATCCCTTTTAATCTTTTCTCTGGTATCCAAAATAATGAAACTGTCTTTTCTGACTTATAAAATCAGCAGTTTTTTAATGCACGTTTTCAAACCATGTTTACACTAACTTAAAATCTAGTTGACTCGGCAGTTTCCTTATGGCTTGGGACCAAGAATAGCCATGTGTTGTTGACACAGCTGTGTTCTGACCAGCAGGCGTCAACATCTCACGCCTTTCAAGCCAGCACAAATCTATCGTTCTGTAATGTGGTGTTTATTTCAGCAACAACCAATTCACTCAGATGATGTGAATGCTTTTCAATATTAATATATAAGGATAATACTGTAACATTTTTCATTTTAGTCCTAATTGTGTGAAAGCACACAAATTCGTTTTTTCCTACCTTTCTATGAGGCCTATTTTATTCCTATTGAATGTAAATTCTGATTTATCTGTACCAGTGTGGCAATTTGCACATATCTATAGTTTCTTACTTTATCAATTTTAATGGTAGTGTGCAGCTATTTAGCATATGTTACATTATTCATTCCCTGAATTTAAAAAAATGTAGTTTTTTAAATGACATTTGCATAACAGAATGACAACAAAAACCAAATTTAGCTCATTCCAGACATTTTCAGAAAGGGGTCATACACTCATAACACACAATACAGCGCGCTTAAGGCTAGCCATTCTTACACAAAAAACATAGTCTACTTTACTGAAACAAGTACTTTCAAGCATGTCAGTCCAGAACCACATACAACAAAAAAACAATTAACCCACAAATCAACACTTAGGGCAAAAACAAGAGACAGCCTACAGACTGTACGCAAAACCAAACTATTTGTAAATACTAATTGTAAGTCATATTTACAAGAAGAGCTCTCAAAAGTAGTCCAAAAGACTGCACCAAAACAGCCCAAAAGACTGCTCCATGTTATCAGGATCCGTTTTATGTACATATTTAGTTCCATGGGGTACTTAGTCACCAAGAAAGAAATATCTTTTTACTATACCTAAACCTATTTAGGTATCCCCTCTGAGGGAGTCAGCTGAGTACTTACTAAATCCATATTGGTTCCTCCAAAACAGCAACACTTTCTACGAAGTGTGCTAGAAGCAGGCATGCCAAAAATATTATAGCATATATAATATTATACTCCAAGTGACACTTAACACAATGTGTGCCGTTCAAGTTTTCAAAGTTAGAGAAAAATCTCCTCATTACCTGCCTATATGTATTGCAATACATATATAATTACAAAACGGATTCCAAAATTGGCCAATCATACAAACAAAGCCACAGTAAGTGTTACTAAACTACCTTACCAATCAAAGGCATCAAACCAACAGCAAGTGCCGCAAAACGGCTCTTACCAATCAAATGGTGTCCAGGTTCCAACTGCCAAGTTCTCAAATCGACCAAATGGTCACTGCCCGGCGAATCAACAGAAGAGATCTCAGTCGAGGACCGGCGCCGCCGGGATGGTCAGATCAGAAAGAAAGGAAAAACGCCATGGGTGCCAAGACTCTGGTCTCCTCAGGCAGCGATCGCGTCCAAAAGCGAGATTCCAATCCTTTGTCTCGACCAGTCCTTCGGGCATCCGAGTCGCCGATGAGCCCCACGTTGGAAGCGCCAATTTGTAGTGGTGAGCCTCAACAAGGCCTACCAGTGCTTAGGGGTTCTCCCTTCCTTGCACAGAGTCCTCAGACCAATAGGAAGAAGTTGGCACAGAAACTGGAATAGAAAAGACAGAGTTTATTAAACCTCATGAGGTGGAGCTACATTCACACAGCACCCTTCGGTAATGCATGAAGTAGCACACTGAATGAAAGGACCTTGGTCCTTTTATACCCACACAGGGGCTCAAATGAAGGCGGTACAAACACAAATGCTGGTTTTAGGTACATATAAGGTCATACAAGAAATGCACAGTCGACAAGTGGGTGGAGCTAACAGTTTCTACTTCTAGTAGACACATCCTGACATTTATAAACTCGGAACAGCTGCGAGCTCAACTGAGCATGTGCAAAGCAAAAAGGCTAAATATAACTCGTCTCTAGGCAGATTTCAAGAGCAGTTAACAGGAAGGTAGGACAGAGCACATGGCGAGCACATGGCAGCACATGGCAACCAAAATGGCTGCCAGAAATACAAAATGGATTCCACAAAGCGGACAATTTAGCCTCTGAATACAGGATGTCTTCGGCTAATGCTTAACTTCTGCCAAATTACAACAGGAGGAGCTCAACTCATGACAGCCAAGGGTCCAGGACCTGGGGAGGCACCTCTTGGGTTTCAGGAACTCACTCTAGCAGAGGCCAACAGGGCTCAGGCAGGTGCAGTGCAGTGCAGCAGAGCAGCTGGGCAGTAACAGCTTGTTGTGTTCTTGTAGCTCAGACAGAAGGTCATCCAACTGACTTTTGGAATCACTCAGGTTAGCTTTGGATGAAGGGAGCATGTTCAGTCTTCCTTCTGAGAGTGCAGGGCAATGCTCAGGCAGCTGGATAACTCTCTTGGGTCAGGGCAGTTCTCAAGCAGCAGGGCTCTCCTCTGGTAACAGCAGGGCAGTCCTCTGGAAAGCAAAGGAGGCCTTGAGCAGAAGTACAGTCCTCTTGGGAGTAAGGAAGTCATCCTTCTGTAATGTCCACACGCCCAGGAGTGTAGTGAAGAGTTTCTCCGGAGGTCCAGTATTTATACCTGGTGCCGGCCTTATACTACACCCCGCACCTGTTTCTGGAAAGTTCTTCCCTTCCCCTGTCAAGGCTCCAGAAGTCTGGGGTGACAGAAGACAATTGTCAATATCTAATGTGTGTGCTGAAGGCAAGCCCTTTGAAGTGCTAGTGGGGCAAGGCATAGCTCCGGTCCCAGCAATCAAGGCAGGATGGCTCATCCTGCCCACAGCTCATCCCCTTTTGTCTCACTTTCTGAAAAGAATACACAAACTCCAACAGCAGAGCCGTTCGCAGTCACTGGCAGAAGGCACAAATGGGTAGGACTTGAAAATGCAAACTTTCTAAATGTGTTATTTTCAGAATTGTGACTTAAAATCCGACATACCATTAAAGAGGATTTTAAATTACAATTGATTTGAGTGTGAACACCATATCTCTATCTGCTCCCAATGAACGGTTATCTCTTAGCAAATGTAATAAGTAACCCAGTATTAGTTAATTGAAGCGACAGTCCTTACAACAATGAAAAACGAATTTAGGAGTTTTTCACTGCTAGGACATGCAGAACTTAGACCCACATGTCTTACTTTTTAAATACAGTGCATCCTGCCCAATGAGCCTTTGAGGCATACTTTATGGGGGACTTGTATGTATTGAAAGGGAACGTTTAGGCCTGCCAAAAGGCTTATTTTGCCAGCACGAAGTGGCAGTTTAAAACTGCACTACAGGCTGCAGTGGCTTGTTTTCGAAGGCTACTTTACTGGGTGGCACAATGAGTGCCTCAGGTCCATTAGTAGCATTTAATTTACTGGCCCTGGGTACATGTACCATTTACTAGGGTCTTACATGTAAATTATATGAGCCAGTTAGGTTTAAGTAAATTTTACCATGTTTGAAGGATTGAGCACTTTAGCACCGGTTAGCAGTAGTAAAGTGCACAGAGTCCTAATGTCAACAAAACATAATTCAGTAAAACAAGAGGAGGGAAGCAAAAGATTTGGGGGAGTACCACACCAAGGATGTCAGGGCTAGCAGTGTTCTTGCCAGACCATCAAAGTATTCTGTTGAATTCAATCTGGACTGGAAAATGCCTAAGACTGACATTTTTCTAAGCTTCTTAATCAAAATAGATTTTAAATGTGTTTGCTACATAATAATTTTCAATCCAGTCTAAACATATACAGTCATTCTTATCTCATTTACCACTATAAGACCCAAATGAGCAATTATCTTAAATTCATATTTCCATGATTATCTGTCTGAAGGTGAAAATGACCTGACACCTTCGGCCCAGATCTCTGTACTGGGGTGAATGAATGACATTGTTCAGCATTCTGTCCATCAACTGTTCTTTTTACATTTGTCACCCCGGGTGGGACGGGTATGCCCAGACGTGGGTCCCGTGCTCTCCATGCCACTGGAGACAAGCTAGCCTGTCTGATGAGGGGTAAAACCCCGAAACCGGTCCTAGGATGCTTGTTTCCAGTCCAGGGAGTACCTGGCTAGGCAGTTCGGTCTGGACTGTTCTCACGGAACACAGGGTAAAGACTGATTTGCATATGGCTGGGTCTAAACTGGAATTGCATGAGAAGCAAAAAAAAGATGGATTTAGGCCCAGATCTCTGTACTGGGGTGAATGTATGACATTGTTCAGCATTATGTCCATCAATTGTTCTTTTTGCATTTGTCACCCCGAGTGGGACAGGTATGCCCAGACGTGGGTCCCGTGCTCTCCATGCCACTGGAGACAAGCTAGCCTGGCTGATGAGGGGTGAAACCCCGAAACCGGTCCTAGGATGCTTGTTTCCAGTCCAGGCAGGACCTGGCTTGGCAGTTCGGGGTGGACTGTTCCCATGGGGAGCAGGGTCAAGACTGATTTGCATATGGCTGGGTCTAAACTGGAATTGCATGGGGAGCAAAAAAACGATGGATTTAGGCCCAGATCTCTGTACTGGGGTGAATGTATGACATTGTTCAGCATTCTGTCCATCAATTGTTCTTTATACACCTTGGCTTCCTAGGCCACATATACACAATTCTGCTTTGTCGTCTTCTGTCTGGCCATACGTATAACTTGGCAGGCCATATATACCGTAGACATATTTACACACCTATAAGTGCCAGCCAAATCACCCAGGGCATCACCTTCTTCTTCAGGATTCATATTGCTATTAAGGCCAAGACAGCATAGTGTAAACTGTGCTTTTGAAGAAATAAAAATCTACCTTCCCAAAACCAATGACTGCCCAAGCCCTAGTTATCTCCCAGCTGCATGGTGACAACTTCCTCCTCACTAGTGTCCCTACCACTACCAGTGCCAGCACCCTTGTCACTAAAGAACATCCTACACGTTAAGACTAGCTCATTTAAGGACATAAGAAATACAACTGCATCACCCTTACCTGTAAGGAACGTCACTGACTGTCTCTCCAAGCTAGATTCAGCTTCATGGTCAGCTGCATTATCTAAAGAAGCAAGAAGTGGGATTTATATTTCGGCGGATGGGATATCCTTTACCGTTGTGACAGAGTAACCCGTCTGGCAAGATCTAAATCAGGTTCCTAAATCTCTTCAGGAAACATCTTATCAACCCTCTTTGACTACTTTCATAGTTCTGCCAGACTCTGGCAATATTACTGAATTTATTTGCTGTTTCTTATTATTGTACATATTGCAAATCTTTTCCCCAGTCCCCCAAATTCCTGGGTCTGTCTTGGGTCCACGTTTGTATGGTACTTCATAGCTTCTTAAGCAAATTCTTGCTTAAGAAATAGCCATACATATCTATGTGCCTTCATGTACATTTTTAATCTGCTTTTTCCAGATCTACTTTTGTCCTTGACTAGTCTCCTCCGTCAGCAAGCACTCATCACTTTGGTTTGTACACTTTTCCTCAGACTCTTTCATCTCCCCCTCCATTTCCCCAGTCACCTTCCTATTGCACTCTCAGACGGGCTGGGTAGTTGAACGAGTACAAGTACTTCCACACTACTTGCAAAAGTTAATCTCTCCACTTTTGGTTCTCCACAATAGGATCAGGAAAAGGCAAAGTTCGCTGACACTGCACCTGGAAATTGTCCTTCTAGATTGCATGGTTTTTTCAGCATTGTTTCACTGAGAACCAGATGATACCCATTGAAGGTGTCCTCACTTCTTAAAGTAGAGGCACCATGTGTTCTTGTCACTAAGAGGTACGTCTTTCTCTCCAGGTCCACAAAATTACAGTCCTCTGGTTTCAGCACCTCTTAAAACAAGCATTGGCAATGCAATAGGTCTCGCCTTCACGCGAGTTTGAGCTATTGGCATTGTAAATGACAATTACTTTTATTTATGTTTTGGGTTTTAAAACATAAATAAAAGGCAATGTCCTTTACAATACTAATAGCTTAAACTCTCGCAAATGCGAGACCTATTGCATTGCAATAAAGGACCTTCTCAACCGCTTGTTAGATTGTAAATATCAGAGGATGAGACCGGCCTGCGACGTCTTCAAAGTAGTGATAAATAGTGCAGTGAAGAAGATGTTTAAGTGTTGTAAATTACACAAACACAAAGTATGAAGTGAGAGTTAAATATGATCCGAGCTATAAACACTAACAAAGCGCTCCTTCACCTTTCGCTCTGTGATTAGACAGTCACTGCTCCGGAGGAAGAGCGGGGGCTATTTCCTGCCCTCTCTGTAATTTGAGTGTGCAGTGTGGCAATGCGTAATGTCATTGCTATCTTTGGCCTAATGAAAAACACTCCAGCTGTAGTAGGGCACTGGCTTCACCTCCTGGTGCAGGGCGAATGGTGATTTATGGCAGGCATGGAGGGAGGGAGGGATGGTCCCAGCTGCAGCTCCGTCCTCATACAGTGCCCCTCCTATTACTAGTGAGCGAGAGCCGCTGAGGTGGTGGTATTGGTATTGGTGGTGGTGGTATTGGTGGTGGTGGTATTGGTATTGGTATTGGTGGTGGTGGTATTGGTGGCGGTGGTGGAATTGGTGGTATTGGTGGCGGTATTGGTGGTGGTATTGGTATTGGTGGTGGTGGTACTGGTATTGGTGGTGGTATTGGTGGTATTGTTGGTATTGGTGGTGGGGTATTGGTGGTATTGGTGGTGGTATTGGTATTGGTGGTGGTGGTGGTATTGGTGGCGGTATTGGTATTGGTGGTGGTGGTATTGGTGGTGGTGGTGGTATATTGGTGGTATTGGTATTGGTGTTGGTGGTGGTATTGGTGGTGGTATTGGTGATCGTAGTGGTGGTGGTATTGGTGGTGGTGGTATTGGTGGTGGTATTAGTGGTGGTGGTGGCATTGGTGGTGGTATTGGTGGTGGTATTGATGGTGGTATTATTGGTGGTGGTGGTATTGGTGGTTGTATTGGTGGTGGTATTGGATTGGTGGTGGTGGTATTGGTGGTGGTATTGGTGGTGGTGGTGGTATTGGTGGTGGTGGTGGCATTGGTGGTGATGGTGGTATTGGTGGGGGTGGTGGTAGTGGGGGTGGTGATATTGGTGGTGTGGGTGTTATTTAAGGGTGGGCGTAGTTCGCGAAGTAATGCTTCGCGAAGCTACGCAAAGTGCAGTTCGCGCTACGCAAGCTTCGCGTAGCACTACGCGAACTGCGTAGCGCACTGTTCGCAATGATTGCACAGTGCCGGATGCTTGTCCGCACTGTGCAATCATTGAAAACGGCAACTTGCACAGTGCGAGCTGTCTTTTACTGCCGCTCGAGTAGATTTTTACTCGAGCGGCAGCTTTCTCAACGCGGACTGGTAGTTTCTCATCGCGAGCGGTCGCAAGCATACGCGACCACTCGCAATGAGAAACCTGACCTCCCCGCGTTGAGAATCTCGCCGGGAGGTTTATTTTCCACGCTCGCGATCGGCAACTTGATGTTGCTGATCGCGAACGAGGAAAAAGTCTCGCCGGGATAGTCATTTTGCTTGCTCGCGGTCGCCAACTTGACGTTGAGGACCGCGAGCAAGCAAAAAATGACCGCGGCACTACGCTACGCTCACGCTACGCGTGTTCGCACTGTGCTACGTGCAATTCGCGTTGTGCGAAGTAGCGCAAACTTCGCAAACTACGCGAGCGTAGCGTAGCACTTCGCCCAGGGTTAGTGTTATTGGTGGAGGTGGTGGTATTGATGGTGGTGGTGGTAGTATTGGTGGTGGTGTTGTTAATAAAACAAGGCTTTTGAAAACAACCCGTCAGGTGGCTTAGTGCAGATGACATGTAACACAGATGTGCTGTTGTCAGCTTCAGCCCATTAGCACACGATTATGTGCTACCTGAAATTCACATGACTTAATTCGCTAATCATTTCTAAATCCATTTTACTTGGGGGGGTTGAAACAGACACAAGATAATGCTGGGGGAAAGTGAATGAAAGCGGGCGCCCGAGTTACCGGAGCAGCCGTGCTGCTTAAAAAACCACAAGCGGTTTCAGCTGAAGCAGCGCATGTCCGGCCTGCAGTAAGAGAAACTCAATAAAGTAATTAGTGCTTACAGACTAAATAACAGGTCCCGTGTAACAACTGAAGTAAAGGGGCCAGTAGCCATGGGAGGTTACAAATGAAGACAAGGCCGTACTAAGGAGGGACTAACAAGCCTATTAACGAATCCGAAGGCAGCATTTACAAAAGACAATGACACAAGCCAATGAAAAATATGGTCGTAGAGTGGGTGCGGCTTCTCTCCCATACTCTACTACAGCAGTCTCACAGAGCAAGCAGCGCATGCACGCTTCCGCCAGGCTCGACTTAAAAAGGATTGGATGGCCACTCATACTGGTTCTCCTGGGGAATGCCTGGATACCCCAGACGTTTGATGTTCGCTACTCTACATGTATTTTCAAACAACTCCTCCATCTACCAACAGTAGTTTTCCCTCCTGTTTATATTGAGAGGCTACACGTTCTTTCATACCCATATCCAAAGGTCAACGTGGCATCCCAGTTCCTGTACCTGTTGACATCCACCTCGGTTGCAGTTGAGAATCTCTCCACTCTTTTCCATTTCTGAACACCTCCAACATTGTTTTTATTTTCCTCTGGCTTCCCATTATTTCTCTTCCAACCAGCATCCCCTTATCACCCTCCTTTAATACACTTCTCCTCCATGTATGTGGTTGGAACAATTCACATTCTTCACGCTTGGTTTTTTTGCCATACAAGGCGTTGCAAAACTTCTGCAGAACCTCCTCGCACTGCATCAGGGCCTCCATCTGCAGGAAAATATTGCATCCTTCAAAAAGTATTTTCCAACAGTCCTCCCTACCTGTCAGCAGAGGCATAGTAGCTTACAATTTTTGTGCTGGTCCTGGTTAAAGTAGTGCCTTCACTCTTCACCCTGGGGCTCTACACCACTCCGGGTCTCCCAATAGGCCCTCCTGACCAGTAGCGCCCTCCTCTCTAACAGGTCAAGCCACGCCAGCACTGCTATCTTGGCAGTGCATATCCCAGAGGGTAGCCTATGCTTCTCTGGATGTCGGTATGGCTGGGTGCCCAATCCCACCAGAGAATATAACCCTTGCCGTACTTTCCTCTTTCCATCTCGCATAGCCAGTATTAAAAGCCTCAAGCTTACTTGTTGTGGGCTTAGTGTTCCCTCTTCACTTGACTCATTTGCTAAGGTGAGTGAGATTTGAGATTGCATCGTACTGTAGGTGCATGTATTGTGGCTGGGACTCAGCAGCAAAATATGGTTAAGTGGTTAAGGTTATTGAAATTCTTGCACTGATTTATTTAGGCTAGGCAGGGACCCCGGTAAGAGTAAGAATGTAGGATTGGTGGTGTGATCATTGGGCCAGTTGCTGCTCCTGGGGACAACTGCTGAGATGTATCATTTGAGATGAGGCATGTAGCCTGCTGTTGAAATTAGATATCGTTGGTGGTGACTTACTGTTTGGCCGATGTTGTGAAAGGACCTTGCAAAGGGATGCTGGAGATAAGTGCGGACCTTGCAAAGGTATGCTGGGAGAAGTGTGGAATCTGTTGGTGTTAGAAGGCTGTCACTGTTGGATTCAGATAGCTGTCTAAAGTGGGCTTTGTAGTACTCCATGGGTCCGTGATATGCATCGGTTGGCCTGTTGGCTTGTGTATCTAGTGATGGTATGTAAGATGCTGTTGTAGTTTGGTCTTAATAACTTATTCTGAGGCCATACTGCGCCATTCTCTCATTTCCATTTTGGCACTGCCTGATGTGTGCCTTTTTAGATCAGCTTTGTGGTGGCATTTGTAAACTTTGCCTGTAAGATACTTATTGACTTCATAAGTTCTGGCTGTGTCCCTCAGGGTCTTTATTTTGCTCTCTGGTTATCGTACGGGTGCTGTTGGAGTTGGTCCTGGTAGGCTGATCCTGAAAAGGGTGGAGGGTGAGAGGCTGGCTGGACGGAGCTTTGGACTATGGTGAGCCTGGTTGCTGTAAATGTATCAAGAGCTGGAAGTTTCAGCGTTAAACAGTACAAGGGGGCATTGTGAGGATGGTTTACTAGTCATAGCAACCTCTTCCTGCTTGTGCTTCTGGACCTTTTGGCTGGCAACCACCATTCCCTGATTAATATCCTGAAAGAAAGGCTGACAATCGAGGGTGCAGTCCTGAATTGGTTAGATTTTGTTTAACCAATTGCAAATAGTTAAAATAGGAAGCTCTGTGTCCAGCAGAACTGACCTATGACAAAGGGTTCCAATGAACTGATTCTATCCCCAACCTTGTTTAATCTGTATCTGGAAACACTTGGAGAGATTCTGAATATCACTTCATCATCAATATGCAGGTGATACCCAGCAGTATCTACAGATTTCTTACCCAAATGATATCATCCAGCTTTCCTACACCATTGACAGGATTCAAAAGTGGATGAGTAATCACCATCTGAAACTCAAAAAAAATAGAATTTCTTCTAATCTCCCCTAAAAAAATCCAACCTCCCTGCACAAGAGCGTCTTGGTTCCTTCTCTCCTCTCACTGTAAACTTGCTATCGTAGATAGGGCTACATCGATGGTTTTATCCTTGATAATTGCCTTAATCTTCAAAAGCAAATTCCGTCCATGCCCAAGAGCTCATGCCACCAAATTAAACTGCTGTCGAACATCACGATATTCATTCCTCTGCAAGACCTGAAAACTGTTGTCCAGATGCTGGTACTCTCCAGACTGAACTATGAGCCCCCCAAAGCACATCTGGCACCCCTGAGAGCAGTGCTTCATGCACTTGCCCGCTTTGTGACAGGTCAAAAAAATTATGACATTTCTCCTTTTATCCGCAACCTACAGTGAGTTCACATTGAAGCAAGAGTCAAATTTAAGACTGCATGCATCACTAACAGCGCTACACCCTGGTGCTTGGGTGTAAAACTGAAGCTTAATGGGTATCAAGAAGTGCTGATGCGCTTCTGCTGGAACCTCTAATATTCAGCAAAGAAGTCTTCATATATATTATGCGTCCTCCTCCTAGAGTAAACAAAAAAAATATGCAAGATTTAAGTAGAAATGGAGACATTTTCCAGCCATGTATAAAAGTATAAGCTGTAAGATGGACGAGCAGTACACCAAAATTAAGTATTCAGTTAAGACAGTCATACTCATTCAATGTCATTGGGTGTCTTGATTCTTGACCTTTCCTCTCTTGTAGTACCAGTTAAAAGGCTAGGTGCACTTACATTAATTTTACTATCCCGACTTGCATTATTAGTAAAGGACCAGCCACACTGACTCACTTAAATCAGTATTACTCAGGAAATCTTTCACTTCATGACAGATGAAGAAATTGGTGGCATCTACGGGTGTAAGCAGAAGGAACCAGCGCTTCGTGGGCTATCATTTCACCCTGATAATCCATAAAACCATCTCCCAACCACCAGACACCCTCCACCAAATGCATCCACACGTTCAAATCCCACATTCTCTTGGAGGAACGCTGGGAATGATACTTCCTAATGAGGTGGAACAAGTGGTTGAAGTGGGCAGAATCCATTGGTAATGATTTTCCCAATCTTTTTTAATTTTACAAAAATAGTTAATTTACTTTTTGTTAAAAAACAACCGTCCCTGAACCGTTGATGACAACCTTCAGGTGCCTCTGACCATAGAGAAACCAGTCAGATCACTGTTGCAGTCAAGACAGACATTATACATCACCTTACACCAAGCATAATAACCAATACTCACTGTCATTCTTGCGTTAGAGAACATAACATTCTCAGGCCGTACTTATTACACTCCATAAGCAGAACAGAACAACCATTTTCATATTAATTTACAGTATGTATATATTTGAGAATCATCACATGGACACATCTAATACATTAAATTTCCTACCACATTCTCAAAGGATTCCTGGTTGACCACCCCTCAGGTCCCTTGTGGCATCGACTAATGCAAATAGCCTTGGGCCCGGAGGAACGCTGTCGGTCCCTACATAAGTTGTCCTTTACAAGGTGAACTCAGGATAGAGGGAGCTTGCTCCATTGTAAAAGCTGGTCCCCCAAACTACAATTCCAGAGCAATCCGGAACAATCAACTAAAGGGAAACCCTCTGGCACCGCTTAGGAGATGGGTCTGGGCAAACAGGCCATATCCAGGTCTCATGGCACAGCCAGCCTACATCCCCCAGAATCTCCAGGGCTGTGTAATGGAGTACATGGGAAGGCTATGCACACTTACTGTAGCTGGCATCACCAGCCTTTCACTAAGGTCTGTAATACCATAGGCCTGGCTTAAGCTAAAAGCTTAACCAGTTCCATCTTGAATTTGCCTGCATTTGTCGTCTCGCCCACGAAAATTCTAACAATGCAGCCACCACTGGCAGCTGTCCTTGACTGGTCTGATCTGTTCCCACACCTGTCTCTGGGGCCTGCAATGTTGTGATCTCTTGCCCAGAAGGAAGTAGGGGTATCCTGTACTATGAATTTAAGAACGAGGCAGGCCGTGAAATAAGAAGCAACCTTCTCCCCGTGGTGCCTTTACCTTAAAGAAATGTGAATGTGTGGAATTAGTTAATCCGCAGCCCTAAAGACTGCTTGAAGGCCAATATACAGATTTAATTGATAGGCATTGGAGGCTTCATGGTTTAAAAGACTTGGGGTCTGATATAAAGTTCGGGGAATGGGTTACTCTACAGGAGTGGCCCGTTCAGGTAAGAGCGGTGGAGCGGGGTGAGGGGGAAATCGACAGACCAAGATGAGAGGAAATTAAATAAATAATTAAACACCCCACCGCTCTTACCTGCACGGGCCGCTCCAGTTACTCTGTTGCAAACGTGATGGATATCTTGACCGCTGTTTTACAAGTGCCATTGGAAATAATGCACTTGTAATACGGCGAATGGGATATCAGTCACGTTTGTGACAAAGTAACCTGTCCGCCTAACTTTAAATCAGGTCCTGAGTCTTTTTGAGAGGTAACTTAAGGGTGTTACCAGCAGAGTCTATAGTAGTAATGGAAAAATAAAAAAAGATTTGTTTTATCTTAAACACTAAATGGCTTTTTACATTTTGCAGCAGCCTATTTTATACGGTGTGCAATGACATTTTAAAATAATGCCTTGCACATTCAGACTGCTTTCAGTCACAAGAACTTTTATTACATATGTGACTGTTCCTCACCACTTGTCTGACTGTCTTGTTACACACACACATGCATCTGCAGTGATTGCATCAACCTAAGAGTGCCTTTTCCATCGATTACTTTAAACTGCATTTATTTTTCATTTATAGTATGTGCTTTACATTTGTTATGCATTTACCTGAAGGTGAAAGGCCAATAAAATGGTTGCAGAATATTTTTTTAATTATTTTTTTAGCTCCACTTCTCACTGACTGACCCTGGCCCGTTTTTTTGTAGTTTTTAGGTCTCGCCTACGCAGCGCGCATGCGCTGCTTAGGAAAAAGACCTTTAGTAATCGGCACAGCTTTGCCGGCAAAAACGTGCACGCGTTGCATTGCTTTGAATGGCAACGCGTGCACGTTTGGCGATTCCCTTGCGGGAGCGAGCTTTCAAACCATATGTTTGTAATTAACTAGCTCGCTCCCGCAAGGGAAACAGGCCCAGGCTCCCTCCTCTATCCCCTCCCCCTGCAGCTTTTTACTTTCAGCGCGAGGCGCGCACTGATGTTTCAAATGCATTTGTACCGTGTACCGTGTGAGCCACCCAAAAAAAGCACACACGTACTTAAAATCTGGTACGTTTTATAGGATACGAAGTCATATTTCTTCTTTTCCGCTCAGATCGCTCGTGTCTGGCCTGAGCATTTCCATGGACAGCGATGCCACCTAGTGTTCTAACAGCAGATATGTAATCGTGTTGAAGAGAAGTTTTACTTTGACAAAGCAAAATTAAACCGTGTTGTCCACCTGCGGGAAAGTGGTGCATGTATTTTTCCACCCACCCCACGTAACTGGAATGAAAGCATTACAGACCTAAAGTAGTTCACATTATTGTTGTAGGTTTTTTAGTGTCATAAGGCCTGTTTTACTGCCAACCCTTTAGGTTATCTTCCGAGTCAATACGTCTAAGTGTGAAAGAATTCCCAGTATCCAGGCCTTTTTGGCTGTCCTTATCTGCCATACAGACCAAAAATAGGCCACTCGAAAACAAATTGTGTGGGCGCTTATGAGAAACCCCGGCCTGACTCACAGATCTTGTTGAAGGGGCAGATGACTGTTTGTACTATTCTCTTAGTCATTCTCCATGAGCCGATTTTACAATCGTCGTTTATCTAACTCCTAGCACCTTATTGGTGACCGGTGTACACCAAACTCTGTAGTAGCATTCTATCGATCCTAGGGTTCCTTATCAAATTTGGATCCCCAAAGTATTGTGTAATTTTGCTTATATTGGGTAAAAGCATTGCTACCCCCCAAAAAAAAGAAATTAAAATGTGTCATTCATTCCAGGACACCCAAGTTTAATTCCGCCTGTTCGTGATGGCAACATTAAAGGCTTTATATTCATCACTTTTTAGACTCTGTCATGGATTTATCATACTCAAGACATCTAGTTTCTGGGACCATTCTGCAATATTGTCTCGCACATTCGTCAAGACCCACATTTCTTTCTATTTGGATAACACGTAAAAAGCTGCCAGGATGTTCTTAAGGTACTCCCTCCTCTCCCCTCCACCCACCCCCCCCCGCCAGCTAATCCTTTCTATGCCAACCGGCAGGGAAATAGAAAAATTGGATTCTCCGTACAAAAGATATTTCCTCTAACAGTGACTTTGGTCTTCAAAGGACGCTGCGTTAGCCATAATGTTTTAGTAATAAAATGTGGGTACATTAAAAAAACAGATTTTTTTGTTTAAATTTTTTAGTTTGTGAAGTAGAAATGATCCTGTACACATACTAGCTGGTTCTCTATTGAAAATGTTAAGAAGAGTTTTTCATGAAACATGGTATATTATTTGTGCACAATTTTCTAATTGTTTTAGTCGTGAATTAATGTTCTCGGGAATTCTAAAACATACATTGCTGGCGATGAGGTGAGCGCAACACCCCACAGTGGTGTCAATGTCTTTTTTTCACTAAGCACAAACGGCAAAATAAAGATGTGAGTACCTGGATAGGTCTTGAACTTTGAGCTGGAATTAAAATAAAACTACAAACAAACGGTGCATCAATCTACATTTTAAGCACACTCCCACCTCAAGGAGACCAGGGCACACTCCAGATAGGTGGAAAATGGCATTTTCACCAGTAAAAAATGTCAACTTAAAGAGATCTGCCATTTGAGTACCAGACAATGCTTCCTAAAGAAACAAGCATTGGCATAGCCAATAGGTCTCGCCTTTTGGACCTTATAAGTATTTAATTATGCAGCACAATATCCTTGGTGCATCAACTGTTGCATGGCTAAACACTTATAATGTCCCAAAGGCGAGACCTATTGGCTATGCCAATGCTTGTTTTGTATAGTGTGAACCTGGCCCAAAGGCATTAGAGCGCTTTACATGAGCACAAAATTGCATTACACAAGGCCAGATTATTATTTTTTGAGCCCCGAGGGTTAAGTGCTTTTCCTAGAATCACATGATGTTGAACCCGTACTTTTTATAATGTACTTCAAACCGCTGGGCGAAACACAGTATGGAACATGCAAAGCAATTACTAAACAAACACCACAGTCACATGCAAAGCAATTACTAAACATACACCACAGTCACATGCAAAGCAATTACTAAACATACACCACAGTCAACTTGCCAAAGTGCTGCGCAGACGTTCGGATTTGCCCACTGTTCTGCGGCCAGAGGTATCAGCTGCTCCCATGGTGATTCCCTGTATCCTTTCCTAGAAGTCTCAGATGCCGAGGGCAAGCTGCGTCCCCAGGAGGCGCCCCGCATTATCAGCGCCTTATTCTTTGCCCTGTTAAGGGCCCGTTGGGTGCTCGTTAAGAATTTCATTATCTCCCGTGCACACGAGGCCAGTCTGGCTTCCTGCAGCCACAGTGAGAACCCCCAGTAGACACTGAAATAATGAATAATGGAATTAGATTGGGCCAGAATCAGTAATTAATCACCACTTGAATTAATTTTAGACAATGCTTCAGAACCAAAAAAAATGAGAAATTCTACCCTGATGCATTTCTTTTTAGGTTCTTGGGTTCGCGAACAGAGCGGTATAAAGGTCAAAGCTGTGTGAAAGAGAATATGAGGTGCAGAGATTGTGTCTGAGGTATAACTAGAGGAGGTGAAGATAGACTAGAGATCCTGCGACCGCCTGAGCAAGCACGAGAGAGGGAGGCAGAGTGGGAATATGTGGCGAATAGAAAGAGAAGAAGGAAGGAAAGAACATGTGTGTGAGAGCGATATTGTAAAGATGAGAGAGGTGGACATGTCTGCAGATTCATGAGACTTGAGCCATATTTTAAGAAGGTGGTGTGGTTTGACCCTACCAGTCAAAATACCAGCCAAAGCCATCACAACGATTAACATTTAAATAAAATGCCTATTTCTTAATGTTTACAGGTGTTTTACTTTAGTAGGCTACTTTAGTAAAGTACTTAAAATTATTAAAATCAATTTCTCAAAATTATTACATTTAATAATTTCTCAACATAAACTAACGCCAAAGATCACACGATTTGGTCCAGTGAAGCAGCCAGAACCCGAGCCCTGGTTTCCCGTCACACAGTCTGCAGTTAAGCCATTGAGTAAATGTCATTCCAGTTCTGTACAAAACACCACTTTGCGCTTAGCGTTTTACATTCTAAATCATACTATTTAAGAAATCTTTCTAGGTACATGTTGGTAAACTGACTGTAGTACTTGACAACTCACCCTCATTTGGCCGGTGTCACCATCTTTTTCCTTATGTTCAGCCTCCTGACAAACAAAACGCTTTCACAGACTTCACTGCAGTCATCCTCTTTTCAAACCTTTACTGCCATCCAACAAGCATTGGCAAAGCCAATAGGTCTCAGTAATGCCCGCGCTATTGACCTTGTCAATGTGAATGTCTTTTAAAGCGCTCCAAAACCTTCGGGTGGTGTTGGCGTTATATAAAACTGCACAAAAAAGGTACCTGGCGCAAATGTAAAGTGCTCCAATACCTTTGGGTGGTGCTGGTACAATATAAATCTGCACACAAAAAAAAATGGTGCTAATGTAAAGCGCTCCATTGTCTATGGATGGTGTTGGCACTATATAAAACTGCACAAAAAAGTAACTGGTGCTTATGTAAAGCGCTCTAATACCTTCGAGTGGTGTTGGCGCTAAATAAAACGGCAGCAAAAAAATGTAAACAACAGAGTCGGTGGAGAAGGGGCTCTGTGCAACGGAGTTCAACTGGGGCAAGCAGTGACGGGGGTGAGGTGGACAGGCAACCAGCAAATGCAGGCAGCCACAGGAGATTCAGTGATTTGCCCGTAATCACAAAATATGGAACTAAGGCCGCGGCTAGGGAGATGATGTTTGAGTTTCGGTGTCGGCTTAACATCCTGGATTCTGGGCAAATCCCTTAATCTCCCCATGCCTACAAAAATGAATGCATCCTTGTGTAAAGTAACTGGTGCGAATGTAAAGCTCTCCTATACCTTCGGGTGGTATTTGGAGCTATATAAAAACTGCACAAAAAAGTAATTGGTGCTTATGTAATGCGCTCCAATAGTTTTGGGTGGTGTTGGCGCTACATAAAACTGCACAAAAAACAAATGAAAAAAGCATAATCGGGGAGTAGGGGATCTGGGGGAAGAGGGAATCTGTGCAAAGAGAGTTCAGTGTGGGCAAGCAGTGATGGGAGGGAGGTTGACAGGCAACCAACAGCAAATGTGGGCTGCCACGGGGCGATTAAGTGATTTGACTAAGTTTACGGTGTCTTTGTTAAAAGTAACTGGTGTCAATGTAAAGCTCTCCAATACCTTTGGGTGGTGTTGGTGCTATATAAAACTGCACAAAACAAATGTGAAAAGCTGAGTCGAGGGAGGACGGCATCTGTGCAATGTAGTTCAGCGGGGCCAGCAGCAATCCGCGGGAGGTGGACGTGCAACCAACAGCAAATGCGGGCTGCCACAGGGAGATTATGTGATTTGGCCATAATCACAAAATGTGGAACTGAGGCCGAGGCTAAAGGGATGATGTGGCGTCCTCTTGGGAGAGGATGTGCTGTAAGGGCCACAGCTGCCGACTATGGATCTGGGAAGCTGGGTTTGAGTTTTGGCGTAGGCTTAACATCCTTGATTCTGGGCAAATCACAAAATCTGCCGTGCCAAAAAATGAATGTGTCCTTGTGTAAAGGAATTGATGCTAATGTAAAGCGCTCCAATACCTTTGGGTGGTGTTGGCGGTATATAAAACTGCACAAAAAACCCAGAAAGAATCAGTGTTAGGATGGCTTACAGTAGTGAACATAAGGAAATACATATTGCATCGGCAACCACATTAAAAGCAATACTTTTGACATGGACACAAAGGGGCAGGCAAACTTGATGACATCAAGACTCAGCCTGGCTCCTTTGAAGCAAATTCAAGGTAAGCAACAATGGTTCATGGAAACACTTCACTGGTGAATGCGGAAAAAGTAAGAAAGTGTCCCAACAGGAGAAATTTGAAGAAATAGAGTCCTACCCTATAAATGAGAAGCAACAAGGTGAGACACGAACAGTTCAATCATTTTGCACAGGAGAAACATGCCTATTCAATAACAGCCAAAGACACAGGTACTTTAGAAGCTCTGACATGCCCTGTGATAATGCATACCTGATTCACTTGAGGTCTGATTTTCCAGCTATAAACCCCATTGCTGAGTAACCACATATTGTGTAAACACGCACACACCTAGTACTCACACGTGTGGAAAATAAACAGAGACTACATGTGTGCCAAGTAATAGCAGTCGTGCACACATGCTCATCAGCAGGTCAGTTATACACTAACAGAACACCAGTACTCACTAGAACGAAACAGACTACAATGGAGGTTTAAAGCAGTGACGAGGTCGGGGTGATTTGTGGACTGGGCAAGTGCCAGGAGATGCGAGGGAGCAAGCAGAGACAGAAGGGAGGAGGTGGGGGAAACATAAAGCAGCAACAAAGGGAAAAGCAGTGACAGTGGGATCTGTGGAGGGTACATGAGGGCAGGTGGGAGGAGATAGAGCTGGTAAAAGAGCAAATGGGAAGACTGTGGACGGGCTGAAGCCCAAAGATTAAACACAACATGTCTCTTCGAGACCGCGAATGCGCTGTCTAGCTGAGACCTTAAAACGGGTAGTTAGATTGACTTTAATATTATCACCCTATTAAACAACTGACTTCACTCTCATTAGACAGTCGACAGGTTGTAAGGTATGGACTGTGATTCAGTCTCAAAATGAGGGCACAGAAAAGCGATCTTTCCTGCAAATTACTCAGATTATAAACTCATCTGTTTTGTTGTCTATGATGCAAAGTTAAGGGTAGCTAATACAAAGGTTGAGGTAAGATGGGTTAAGATATCAGTGGCCTCTCCAGTGTACTGTTTATGAAAAATTCACCCCACACCAGTGACAGTTAGTCACAGACCCTGCTAGTGCAACCTCACCACAAGAGGAAGGCCAAATCTGCAGAGTATGTGAAAGTCTGTGTAAATATTCTCAGATTCCTGCGAAAAAAAAGGATATAAAATCTGCGGGAATAAAAATAAAAAACAATATTAATGTTTTTTTAGAATAAAGCCAAAGTGAATAGTAAATGTCCATCAAATAGCACTCACACAATTTTTTTTCTTTCCTTCATGTTTATAAAATATATATGGTGTCTCTCTCAACAGCTAAAATCTGTGAGTGAGTGTTAATGTTAAGATCTCCATCTCCGTCACACATTTCCCCCCTGCGCACATCTCTCAGCACCCTTTGTTCTGAGACCAGGTCAGCGGCACCCTCACATACCTTAACTTGGTTCAACGTTTGCCTGTCTGTGGACTGCTCCTGACAGTGCTCACATACTTACTACATTCATGAATAAGGGACAGTTGTCACTGGGGCCGAGTGCTACCCTGTAAAGACTTGCTATTCAGGTTCCAACTGTGGAAACCAGGCTGCAACTTGGCTGAACTGATACTAATGTTAACAAGTACGTCAGTGAGTGTCTGCAGTGTTGTAAGTCTGTTATTAGTTGCCACTGTGGTCCACCTAATTGGTCTGAGACATTCCTTCTTTCTTTCTGATGTTTTCACATGTTTTACTTCAGTCTGGAAATTCTGGCAGAAATAGAAAATGTGGATGTAGTTCCCCAAAATTTCAGAAAAAAATCAGGAAATTTGCAAAATGTCAAAAGACTCTGAAATCTGCTGGTGACTAACAAATCTGCTTTTTCCAAATCAAAATCTGTGCTCAGAATTGGACTGTGCCTACTCATCATCCCACAAAGTTTGATAAAGACAGCACAAGTGTACTTACTCAATGCAGGAAAAGCTGTAATGGCTGCAAACAAGCACTAAAAATTCAACAAAGAATTTGCTAAGCTTTTGCTTAATTTACCTCGTGTGTTGTGGTGTGTTGCGACCTTTTGTTATGGATATGGATGTAACATTAACAAGACGGCAGTGATGCTAGTCAGTTAGAGTACGCCACCACAGATATTTACTTGCGTATCGCTTGGGTTCCTGAGCTACACTGTCTGACGACAAATCAGCCTGGAAAATCAGCCTGGAAAAACAACTGTGCAGAATCTAGGATTTCGAGTCAATTCTTTGTCCCGTTACAAATGTAGACATTTGTAAGCCTTTTCACTGAGTTTCTTTTTTATGTCTCGGCTCTAGACAGCATATGCTAATTTTTAGGCTTCCCATTTGCTGGCTCCATCGTCCCTCTTCTTTTCTTTATCCCCATTTGTCCATGGCATGCATGCCTCTTCCTGTGTTTAGTCCTCCCCGAGAAAAGGAACCAATAACTAATATCCATACACAGCAGCCATTTTAGGAAATGTTTCTCTAAACAGGCCTGCAAATCTTCTTTCTTTGGTTAAAAGTGCTTTTCACAAACACTTATGTTTACATTTGCTCCGAGCAATTCTCTAAACAGACCTGTAAATCTTGTTCTTATTTCTTCACATTGCTGTGCATTCTGATGTTGCTTGCCCATTGCCCAACCCCCTCCCAATATGCAGCTTGACCCGTCCCCCCACCGCTGCTTGCTTTGTGCACGAGCACTCGTGACAAAGGTTTCCCAGCTTTCATTTACCAGAACATATAATGGGCAATGGAAAAGCTAGTCAATTGGAATACATTATTTAATAAATGGTTTAATGAACGTGGCACCCATATCTCGACGGCTGACATGCTCCCCGCGCACACCTTCATTTACTTCACAGAAATGGCATCTGTGAAGGAAGCACCCCACAAATGAAAAAGCTGTGTATCAAAATGACTAATATTCAGGAACGTATGGACTGATCTCTTTTCTAAGCCTTGTGAATTACGCAAAACAGTAAACAAAGAGAATGCTAATGGGTTCGGATGGTGGGATGCATGCAGGATTAGTGCGCGGTCGCTAATTTGCAACTCGTGGGACACTTGCTGTGCCTGCTATATAACAAACTCCTCTGGTGCTAGGGATGTTCATGCAGCGGGTGCATTAGAACTATTCCTGCAATGCAAAAGTGAATCACTCCAGGTCTACTGTTAAATTAGCTGGGTCATGCACATGGAAGAAAGACTCCAAGGCAGGTTTGTGAAAACAACTAGAGTGCTGACTTTATACCAATAACACTGACGAACACTATGCACCGGATGGTGGTGACATAACGGCCAACACCAGCTACGGAACTGTTCTTCAGCTGAGAACCTGTATATCAATAAAGCTAGCCCCAGTGCTGTACACAAAGGCATTAACAATGCCAACGCCTATAGCTCTCGGATTGCTAAGACCTATTGGCTTTGCCAATGCTTGTTTGAATTCTGTCTTCATTTGGAAAATTCAAAGATGCCATTTGGTTCTGTTCTGCTACTTCTGTGGGCCATTTGTGCATCCACCTCCTGCTTCCATGTTTTCCTGCTTGCTGTGTCTTCCACAGTTAGTGCACATCCAGGAGGTTCCCAGGTGTTCCACACTATTGTATCATAGCAAGGGATATTTACATCAGATACGTTTGAGTCTTTCTTTGCATTTCTTTGAATGGTTTCTTTGTGTGGTACTGTTCAGTGAGAAACATATGAGGGAAGAGAACTTATTCAGGATTCAAAGTTGTGTCTGGATTACTTACCAGTAACCTTCATTACTCTGATTCTCTCTTCCTCATCCCACTACAACATGGGGTTTACTTCATGCTTCATCTCGTTTCTCACCATTTCCCAAGCTGTTTTTTATTTTCATTCCAAACAGACACCCTACGCCAAACCTTATAAGACCCCACCTCTCCCTAAACACTTCCTGAGCACCCCCAAAGGTCAAAATACTTTTTTGACAAGGCTCAAGTGAAGGGAGGGAGTGTGGGATATAAGTACTGGGACGAGGAGAGAATTTGAGTAACGAAGATTACCACTAAGTAATCCAGTCATTACCTCCTTATCTTCATCCCTGCCCCATTCCTTACAATATGAGGATATATGCCCAAGCAGGAGAAAGGACTTATTGTCAATCATTTAAAAACAATAACACTAAAAAAGTGTGCAGACAAATATTTAATGATATATTCTCAGTATCACAGAACATCAAATCTCAGTACAACAGGCATTATATTAAATTGTGAGAAGCTGCTTTACGATTAACACTGGAGCCAAATCGACCCAACCTCCCCCTAAACACTTCCTGAGCACCCCCAAAGGTCAAAATACTTTTTTGACAAGGCTCAAGTGACGGGAGGGAGTGTGGGATATAAGTACTGGGACGAGGAGAGAATTTGAGTAATGAAGATTACCACTAAGTAATCCAGTCATTACCTCCTTATCTTCATCCCTGCCCCATTCCTTACAATATGAGGATATATGCCCAAGCAGGACAAAAGGACTTATTGTCAATCATTTAAAAACAATAACACTAAAAAAGTGTGCAGAAAAATATTTAATGATATATTCTCAGTATCACAGAACATCAAATCTCAGTACAACAGACATTATATTAAATTGTAAGAAACTGCTTTACAATTAACACTGGAACCAAATCGAGGCTCATTTGGTTGTGCTAAATTAAGCCTGTAATGAAATGAATGTTGACGGAGAAGCCCATGTCACAGCAGCACAAATGTCCAAACTAGAAACCCCAGCCCACTCTGCCCAAGATGCGACCATGCCCATAGTGGAATGAGCTAGAATCACATTTGGAAAATCTTTACCTGCCTTTTTATAGGCCAAAGAAATCACACATTTAATTTGGCTTACTAGAGTGGCTTTATAGGACTCAAGTACCCTTCTTGCAGAACCATAATTAACAAATACGTTATCTGACTGACAAAAATCAGCTGTCTGTTTCAGATAAACTGACAGAGCTCTTACCATTATCTCCTGCTCCCTGCAAAAAAAGGAGTTAATTTTAGGGAGAACATTTTGACCCAAGGACAGAACTTCTCTATCCTCAAAAACATTCAAATGAGGATTACGCACTGAAGAGAACCTAATTCATATAGTCTCCTTGCAGAGATGATAGCAATGAGAAAATAACTTTGAGTCAAAAACATATCTGGTGCTGTATCTAAACGATTAGAAGGGGGACCTTGCAAAAAAGACAGAACCGAAGGAAGATTCCATGGAGGGATACATTCCTTAACCATAGGTCTAATTTAATCAAATTCCTTGAAAAGTCTAGAGACAAATCTCTCAGTCGTGGAAACACTAACCCAAAGAGATCAAAAAGCCTTAATGGCTGACCACTGTACTTTCAATGTTGAGAGACACTTTTTTCTCAAAGCCTTCCTAAACAGATTCAAGAATTTGTTCTTGTGAGCAATGTAAAGGAGAAACTTCCTTTGAGGTACACCACTTATAAAAAAAAAAAAGGCCCAATGGTGATTATACAACTTTTTAGTGGAATCTCTTCCAGAAGCCAGTATAGAAAGGGACACCGGCAAGAAAAGACCCTTCTTCAAGAAGCCATCCCTTTCACGCTGACAGCTGAAGACGAGCTAGGGATAATGGAGACAGCACTGGACGGGCTAGAGGAGAAGACAACGGGAAAACAAACTCCTTGCCTCGCACTCAAGACCTGAGAAGAGGGAGCCAGGTTTACCTTAGCCAAAACTGGACTATTCGAATTGTCTACCTCCTCCCTCTGAACTTTGAGATGAACCCTCCAAATTAATGGAACTGGGGGAAAGCCAGGGCTGAATAAGAGCATTGATCCCAAAGCTTGTCTGCTAGGAAACCTCAAGAAGAACAGAGGGACCTGAATATTTGAGTGATCCACAATTAAACCCCCCTTTGCTGTTCCCCATCTGCGACATAGAGCCTGAAAGAGAGAGTGATTGAGAACATAATCTTGGAAGCTGGGAAATAGACTTCCCAATCTATCTGTTGGGATAGTAGGAGCTCCCTGGATATGAACTACTGAAATAGCGTCAAGATTCTTTTTTGCCTTCAAGATTATCTCCAGAGCTATCTGATTCAAGGACTGGCACCATGTTTCAGACTGACAATTAATGAATGCCTTTTTTATCGGTTTGTCCATTTGGGCCACTAGCGCTGACCCCTGATTCTGAGGGAGAAAGAAATCCAGATCTCTCTGGACCACAGTCAACTCCAATTGGACGAATGGAGTGACTTGTGGTGAGACCAAAGGTTTTGAGGAGACACGTCCCCCAGAACTGCCCCCTTATCCCCAACTGCTGGCAAACTGTAGTCAGGATTGTAGCAGCCAGGAGAACAAAGAGAAACAATAATTGAGTCTCTGTCCTCACGGCCAGTTGATTCCAGATTACTGAGGTCACTGGGATCCCTACTTCGTACTCTTCTGACATTGGAGTCCAATTGTGGATAATGTGGAGAACCACCTGCCCCAGATGAAGACGAGCCCAAGGAATGATAAAGACTTTAGCTGCCTATAAAGAAGGAAGCAAATGAAATAAAATGACAAACTTTCTTTACTCACCACATGAGTCTAAAATATAAAAAGGAGGAAAAAGGAAGAAGATTTATAGTGACCCTATCTCTTTGGATCCTGAGCCATTCTCTCACTAGAGATTTCTGCTTGCTCAGAATATTCCTCAGATGGGAGAGCAACTTCCTTCTCCTTGCAACTGCAAGAAACACTTTCCCCAGGTCTGTCCTGAAGTTGGCCTCAATAAAATCCAGAATCTGGGAAGGGAAGAGATTGGATTTCTTCTGGTTGATCAGAAATCCCAAGTCCTGCAGCGTTCAACAGACATCCTCTGTGAGTCTGAGATAGAGGAAGAGAACATGCCTGGTTCAAGAGGTCATCAAGGTAAGGATAGATCTTTATTCCCTTGTTGCGTATTATAGCCATTACCAGAGCTAAGATCTTTGTAAAAACTCTTAGGGAGGATTTGAGACCCAAAGGAAGACCACAAACTGCCAGTGATCTGTTTCCACACAGAATCTAAGAAACCTTCGGAATGACAGAGCCACTGAAATGTGCAGGTAAGCGTCTTGTAAATCTATTTTTGTTCAAAAGTCTCCCTGAGATATTAAGGGAATTATCTGTTCCAGAGAACTCATCTTGAAATGAGACGTGAGGATAAACTTGTTGAAGTCCTTCAGATCTATGATCATGGGGGAATCCCCTGAAACATTCTGTACAAGGAAAACTCTGGAATACCAACACATGCCCCACTGCTCCTGAGCAACCTGTACAATGGTGTTCTTTTGAATTAAAGACACAATACTGTCCAGCAGTGCTTCCCTCTTGATCTGATTGGAGAGTGAGAAGAAACCTGTACCTTGGAGAAGAACTGGAGATACCAAAAGTCACAATCTGTAGGACCCATTTGTTTGAAACTGCTGAAGTCCAGAAATCTCAAAAATATTTCACGAACCCCTCCCCCCCCCCCAACAGGGATCAAGCCAGCTGGATCCCCAGCATAGTCAGGACCGTTGTTTTGGATTCTCTTTTCCTCCTGAGGACTGACGAGAAGGATCATTAGCCTGATGTCTAGGTTGAAAACAAGATCCATTAAATGAGAAAATGGATCTCTTGCTCCTGTGTTTATCAAAACTGAATTTACTGTTATCAAAGCTCCTATGTGTGAATTTGAAGGGCTGGGTATGCTTTTGATTTTTGAAAGATTTATGTTATACGTCCTCCAGTTCCTCTATACATAACTTAGCACCGGACAAGGGCATTCGGAGAAGACAAATCTTCTGTGAAGAATCCACATTCCAGCCTCTCAAATGAATGTGTCATCTAGCATCAATAACTTCTGCAGAAACTATAAATGAGGCTGTGAGGCTATCAAACACCGCATCCAAAATGAACTTAACCTCCATGCGCACCAGCAGCTGTGAGCAATCCTCCCCCTCTCGGATTGCTGAAGAAAGAGATTGAAAGTCTTTAACCAAAGACTGAGAAGCATAAACAGAATAGATTTCCAATCTCATAGCCAGGCTCAGCCCAGCATAAGCCCTGTAAGAGCATCCTCAGCCCTTTATCCACAGGCTCAGAAACCATAGCATCCTCAGTCAAGCGAGAAGGCTGGCCTTACAAAATGAGTCCAAAGTGGATCAATGGACAAAGTCTGAGGAAGGCCCAAGGGACCCTGGGCCAACAGCTAGAGTCTTACCTATAACACGTGGAACCCTAACTCTGTCCAGATCCTTCCATTACCTCTGAAAAAGACCCCAAATGGGCAAAATTATAGGAGATTTAGAAATCAAAGGTCTCTAGAACTGTCAAAACTAATCGCAGCTTGAAGACGGTTGCTTAGAAGCCATATGAAGCTGCAGGTTGAAAGACAGGTAAGCGATAATGGGCAACATCTCTTCTTTTTGAATAGATGTACCCCCTTGGAGCAGTCAAATTGTCAGGAAAGCTCAGTTCTTCTTCCTCATATTCAGGAGAGGCCCAAGAAGACACAGAGGAGGGAGAAGAAATCAAAATCTGAGATGAAACTAAAGAAGTCCGGTGAGGAGAAACTAATCTTCCCCCTATATTGTTTATGAGATTCAGAGAGCATTCTAACCGTCTGCCTTATTTCCAAGAGAAGGAGAAAGATGATGTTTCTTTTGTGAGTGCTTGCACATCTTAACACTAAAAGCACATAAACACAAAAGAAAGGACTCAAGATAAACCATTGTATACCCCCATCGGTCTTTCACATAGGAAATAAAACCAATGCCTGACTCAATATGGAGAAAACAATGGAACTAATAAGATACAGAATACAAAAATAATATATTATAATATGCAGTCCATCAGAACTGATCCAGTGCATATATAATAATTTCAGGCAATGAGGAGACCATCTCAAGAGATGTTGAGATCAGTTACTTCATGCCAGCAAAGGAAGCAGAGAGCCTAACGGAATAAAGGGCCACTGCACCATAAACAATAAGGATAAAGATACATGCTAAATAATAGGTAAGTCAGTCAGCAACAGTAACATATTAAAATAAAAACATATCTGCACTGCAGTCCAAGCGCTATTCTCCCGTGCTCGCTCTGTCATGAAAATATGGCGAGCCCCAACCCCGTACTAGGCCTGAAGTGATCTCCAAGAAAAACAGCAGGCCAACGCACCGCAACATAAGAAGCCTGCCAATACGACCCCTGAATGTAAGCAGGACACCACCGGAGATGAATGTAAGCTTCAGGAGATTTAAATAATTATATGTCAGGACCGGAGGCTCTGATTATGCTTTTTTATCTTTACTGCATACATTTGACAGCAGCCAATTACAGTTAAGAAAACTCAAAAACTACATTTCCCATGAACATTATGACACAGTAACCATATCTACAATATCACAGGGCGGGACGGAGGGCCTTGGTAGGTCCAGCATACAGGCCCCAACCAGTAGCTAAACACAAAGTGTATGCTGTTCCTAGGGATGGGGGGGGGGAGGGAGGCAAGGTGTCAGACCACGTCAGTTATCGGTAGGTGCTTGGAAGGGCAAGAAAGTTAGTGCTCGTCCAGGGATAGCTCCAATAAGGAGCAAGGGCCCTCACACACCCCGAGGGGTGTCATGCTTCATCATAGGGCAGCTCCTCGTTGGGCTGGCGCTGCAGTGCCCAACGGGCCCCGCAGGGGGGCTCATTGCCGGAGGTCTTCTAGGTTTTGCCGTCGTGAAGCTAGAAGGTTTATGTGAGGGCAACCTATGTGAAGTGAGTAGAGGTGGGATTATGTGAAAGTGATTTAAAAATGGCTACTGGATTCTCCAAGAAAAATTTATTAGAGGAGTACCTGGGCCATGGATAAAAACAGACTAAAAAAAGTCATGAACTGAGTAGGGAAAATTAGACCCGTATCAGTTCTGATGAGTTGTGCAGGGGGTCAACATGTTTCTTGCCTTTAGTAAAGTCCAACAAGATCTCAGCAATTCTTCAGGACCTGTAATCCTCTTCTACTCTAAAGGGGGCGGCTAATGCGTGAAGAAAAGAGAAAAAAGTCACACACCCTTATATCAGAATTCTATAATAGTCCTAAGTGTGTGAAAACAACAGATGTGTGTGAGGTAAAGAATCTATACCTTCCGGAAACTATTGGCACCGGACGTTTAAGGTAAATGGGACCTACCCTAGGCCGGCTGTCGCAAGGACCAGTGACAGCCGACCTAGGGTAGGTCCCATACCGGGCTCCTCGAGAACCGCATTTGGTTCCCCTCGCAATTTTAGCGAGTACAACGGCCTGTCCCTGTTGGGGCTCATTTACCTTAAAGGTCCGGTGCCAATAGTGAAGCATGACACCCCTCGGGGTGTGTGAGGGCCCTAGCTCATTTTTGGAGCTATCCCTGGACAAGCACTAACTTTCTTGCCCTTCCAAGCACCTACGTGGTCTGACACCTTGCCTCCCCCCATCCCTAGGAACAGCATACTCTCTGTGTTTAACAGTAACCATATCAACATCACAGGCTCCAATCACCATGAAGCTAGCCTTATAAGAGTAAACACCACCATTTTGTATCCTCTTTCTTTGCTGCTGCGCAGCCAGTTAAGTACCTCTTTTCACTGATGTTGCCATTTGTGACAATTGATGCTTTATTTGTGTTCATGCTTTGACTGAGTAGAACCTTATTGTGGGGACCCTTCCTACTTCCCACTCTATCAGAGGTGTTTTTATGGCGATAGCCCTATTTCGGAAATTGCGCTTGCCATGCATGCTTGTATTTAGTCATTCTGCGTATTTTTTAATTAACCCACTGTTTCTTTCACAGGGGAAGCTCGGTCCTCCTCCCAGACGGCAGCGACTCTCTGCGCTGCCATCTTTTATTGATGGAGCGGAAGCAGGAAGTAGGACATGCCCATACCTGAAATGGGCGTAGTCCCTTTTCGATGGTCATGGGCCTGTTGCACGCAAGTGTTCATTGTAAGACTGGACACAATAAAACAAAACGCACACAATGAGTGTGAGGAATTCCCAATCCGTAATCTTTAGTGCCAGTATCAGGGCTTTTAGTTCTGCCAGCTGTGCGTGCAATCTGCTAGAGACTGCTCTTGTGTGTTGCTATGACGGAACTTGCAGTCCCACATACGTCCCTTCACAATCACACATGCTGCGCTGTATTGCTGTTTACTTCCTACGGCAGGCTGGGCAGACCCATCAGTATAAATGATGTATTCGTACTGGTCTAGGGCATTATTTCATTCGGGAGAGGATATTCTTGTTTGTACTGCAGGAATGCTTGTGGTTTTAATGTAAAATCAAATTTATAGTCTACATCTGTGCAGTGTGAGAATTAGCCCATTGTATCCAACGGGGATGCAGTGCTTTTGCGTTTGGAACGCTTGCTTTGGTAACAGCCTCTAAGGTTAGTACTGGAGTCATGAGAATTATTCGTTTCCCCTATGCTAGTGCTTTTTCTCTCACTACCGCAGTTTGTACTGCTGTCAGTATATTTTATGTGGATGCAAAACGCATTTCAGCGTTTGTGTACAAATGAGATTTGTATGCTATGGGTACGTTTCGCCTTCATTGAAGGTACCCTGATTGACCCGCAACTACACGGATCAACAAATTTGTAGTGTTTACACGTGTGTGTAAGTGTTTGGAAGTTATCATGTCAGCTTGTACGGAACGGAGAATTTCCAATGTTGAACTGAAAAACCAGGTATGATTAGGTCGCATAAAAGTTTAACCCTTTCTGCGTAATCCAAAATGTGTGTTCTGCCAAAATTTAGGAATCCTAAAATGGACTGTAACGTTTTCAGAGTCTTTGGAGGTTGGAGCAGCGCACATTTTCCCCAAACATTAGCTGCCAGGCTTTTTTCTTCACTTGATAGCTCATATCCCAAAAATAGGACATTGAGGTGGGCAATTTTTGATTTTTTAAAGTTAAATTTGTAGCCCATAGTTGCGAACCCCAGAATTATGTTGTTCACCCTGTTCAAATGATCCAATAATTCGTCTGTCAGATAAATATCATCTACGTAGGACAATGCCTCCTCATCACAATTTTGAAGTAACTCTGATACTCTTGCTGAAAAAAACCATTCTTATACCCTTGGGGCAGTCTACAAAATTAGCGTTGAAAGCCGAGCACTGAAAATGCTGTCAAATATCTGCTTTCAGGTGCTATATTTTGGCAAAAGAATCCAATTGAGATATCTAGTGTTGTTTTGTATTTTTTCGGCACAATGTTGTTCATTAATGTGGCACTGTGTGCATTTTGTACTGCAAATGATCGTGTGCATGTGTTTAAATGCCTGTAGTCTAAAACTAGGCGGTATCAATTGTCGGGTTTCATAATGGGAAACAATGAATTATTCATGGATGAGGTGCAATTTCAATCATACCTTGGTATTCAAGTTGATCTAGGATCTCCCTGACTTGTTTCTTTGCGTCATGTTTTATTGGGTACTGCCTCTGTGGAGTAGAAGTAGATTTTAATGGGATTTCATGGTGAGGTGACTTAACATCATATGATTGAGGTATAATGACAGAGCTAGTGCTAACGCCCACTCCTGCGTGTATGAATGTTTTAGTGATTCTGGAACGCGGTCAGAGAAGGCTGGTAATATTACTCCTTCCCCTTTAGGGCAGTCCATAGCGAACTCAGGCGCCCAATCTTTTTCAGCCAAAAGGATGTCCTATCCATTTGTCAGTTTCTCCCAAAAGAGACCTTTCACTTTCCTGGGTATATCCCTCTCCATTTGGAGCGTAATCTTGTGTAAACGATGTGGGACACTTACCCTTGTATCAAGTGTTTCCACCTTGATATGTTCAATCAACGCTACTGTCACCAGAAATTCCATCAGGTTCTGGCGGGCTATTGTTACCTCTGCTGCGCTGTCTAGCATCGTCAGAGCCCATTCCCCGTTCAGTTCTAGAGTCTTCAGTAGCCTGGGCGTTTCTTATTTTAAGGTCAGCGACCTTCTTCTTTTTAAATTGAGTTTTAGTTTTGGGTTTATTTTCTTGTTTTATAATGTAGTCTGAAGTGCGATGTGTGTCTTTTGGCTTGACTCGCTCTTCTGACCGTCCTTCCCTCTCCGAGTGCTTTGATGAACCCTGAAAGGAACGAGAAGAATGTGTACCAGTATGCTGATACCCGCCAGGTGTTTTAATATTATCACGGTTCCTAGGATTGTATTTTCTATCAGACGGCTCATGTTGAGGAGACCCACCCCATGATCGTGATGCATTGTGCTTATTATTTTTTGTTTGTTTGTTACCTCATTTCTTTTTAGAAGAATTTGGTGCTTGCTTGGAGTTATCCTTTTCAGGATTACTCGTTATTTGTGGTTTCACAGGTCTAGCTCCCAAGTTCTCTACCCAGCGAAGCATAGGTTTCTTCGATAATCTTAGGTAATTCTCGCTTCTGTTGTTCAGGAGTGAATTCACTCAGGCTTTGGCATATAGCCACCGCTGCTGCCTCCCCTTTTATGTTACCTAGCATAATTGCTGATCCCTGGGCAAAATTGCCCATCAGTTTCATCCCCAAGTCCAGGGCAGGTTCTGCCCCATACTCATTCTGTATTTGTTTCAATACATCTGGAATAACTGCTATTGTGGGGGTACCATGAGCTCTGGTATGAATGGCAGTGAAAACTGTACCACATGTGGTACAATCCTCTATTGGGGGAACTATCCCCATTGGCAAGCAAATTGTTAGTATTCTGTGTATTTCCTGCAGGCCTGTATGGGGAAATACTGCTTCAAGCTGTGCTATTTTCTGTGCTATCCAGAAAGGCATTTGCTCACGTTTAGTGGGCATTCTTCCCATAATCGCGTTCAGCGTTTGTGGGCTGATATTTGTTATAGTAATTTGAGGTTGACCAGCTTGAGTAATCCTCGCAGGTTGAATTGTAAGTGTTCGCATTACAAACTGTGTAAGGTTTCTGTATAGTTTTACTACATCTCTGTATAGTGTACATAATTCCGCTGCTGGCAATGTATCTATCACTGGATGCGGTGTGTAAGCAGCTAGGACCGGCCAAGTCGCTCCTTCTCTGCTGAACGGACAGTCTCACATTTTTTGTTGTGTGGGGGAGGGCCCCTATAAACCAATTAATATGTTCTTGGTAAGTTAACGGGACTTCTAAGTCCACGTATGGAAAGTATTCTTCAGGTGTCTCATCTGCAATGTAAATACGAAACAAATGTGTGCGTGCATCTGCAGGCGGGAATTTGACTCAAGAATAGAATACCTCTGTCCTGAATGCCTTGTGTGCCTCAATCATGCAGATAACATTTCTACCCATTGCTGGGGGGCCGTGCTCTACTAATTTCATAGTAACTGCATGTCTGCAATTTTCTGTAATGTTAAGAGCACCTCCTTCCCTCCGCATTCGCAACGCTGCCCTCTTGGACAGACCTTGTGAGAGGAAGTATTAACTATAATCCTTCAAGCTTGAACAAACCTACAGCCAATACATAGGGTTTACCTACTCAGCTGCGGAGGATTTCCCTTCCCACTCCAGAATTTCTCAGGTTAAATGTGAGTAGGGATCTCTGAGACAGCACGACTGAACTACTCAGATTTGACCATTAAATAAGAACCAAACCAACGTTGGCGGCGCCATGCCGTGTAGTTCCTACAAATACATAGAATCTGCTCGTTTGGACAACATAAACTAAGGGATTGGTGTCTAGACTGATTCCGGACACCCCCGCAGGATATGTCAGGCTTTAGACCAACTAGCTCACAGTGCCACCATAAGCCCCCTAACCTTACTAAGGAGCGAATAGTTTCTGGCAACCATCGAACATGACAACCCCTGACCCTTCAGGGATTGTGGAAACAGTACAGTACTTTTCGCTCAGTCAATCGGGCGCACTTAGTCTCAGGGAGATACACAGAAAATAAGCTTTGAAGACGTTTTCATTAAGCATTTATTGAACCAGCGTCATTCTAGTATAAAACATGTTTGCTGCGACAATCAATAGACAGGAGCTAATGTAAGAGATTACAAGCACCAACAGAGTAAATAGAAGGTAGAATTCTACCATGGTGCTAAAACAGTAAATATATGCAGGCATATAATGGTGACAGTAATCAAGCATACTCCTATGATGCAGACCCTACCTAAGTGTACCTAGCATGTACGTGGGTGTAAAGCCAAGAATCCCCTAGGAAAAAGCCAACCCCATTACCTGATGAGAGAGAATGAAGGAACCCGTCTTGGTGTAGAGTTGGACACCCCGCAAGGGATGTCAGACCGCTGCCTGTTGAAGCTTCTGAAGGCTGGGACCTCAGTGTCTGTGTCAGCATGGAGGTGTCTCCTCTCCTTCACTAGTGAAGGTGCACTTCTTTTATACAGAAAAGGTAGCCTCAGGGGTTCTACCACAATCGATATGTTATGAATATGATTATGTAAATCAATAAATGTAATTTATGCAAAGCAGCCTGATCGCCCTAGGATGAAAGATAGCAATGAGTTTTTCACAGAGTATGTTAATCCTGTTATGTACGTCATGTGCAGGGGATTTTACTAAGAATCCTCATGCATAATAAATGAGGCTAGTTTCAAGGAAACGAATCGACATTTATTCAGCACATAACTAGGTAAAAGGCCATTGCTAGAACCGTTATGCAGAGCAAGGTAGGACGAATGTAGGTGAAAAGTCGCTTTGCTACTTAGGCCTAGATTGGGGGACATTACAATCCGATAGCTCTGAAGAGTGCGGATCACAGTTGTTTTAGACGCGTTAGTGGCTCACGTTTCTCCCCATACTCAATTGGCCCTCATTGCTCCTCTGAGACACCCTGCTGCAACAGAGTTTGCTCAGGGTTGTAAAATCTTATCAGGATGTGTCTAGAGTGTATTTGGCAGGCGGCTCCCTCCACGATCTAATTTATTTTTGCCTGCCTGGGGGTCCTAAGCATCCCCTGATTTTAAAGAGAGTTTTTCTTTCTCTGGTTATTGAACTTGGATTGGTCTTGCTGATTAGCACATGGCACAACACGCTCCCTTTGAAGCAGAGGACTCTTATCAGGGTGAGCCTGAAGACTCCGTAGAACAAGACCCTGTGGAGGCTCTGAACTCAAGCATCCAACATTCTGTGAATAGAGCGCTAGCTAGGCATTTGGGTCCTTTTACACAACAATTCCGAGACTACGCCCATCAACAGGGCTGAGTCCCTGCACTTTCACATGCTGAGGATATCCTTCCCTCCCCCCAGAAGCCCAGCAAGGGCAAAGCAAAGTCCTCGAGATGGCCCCAACTCTGCAGCTTCCGAGAAGCTGTCTGGCTCTCTAGTGGGTGATCATGGCTACAGCGCTCCTCCATTGGGGATCCCTCCAGCCTTCTCATCCAAAATGACTCCTCATCGGACTCTGACCTGAACTTGTCACAGTCCACTGACGGCGCCCAAGAAGATGTGCCCGGGCCAAGCAAGAAGAAACGTTCTGAGCGTTTCAGTGAGCCTCCTAAGACCCGGATGGTATTAGACTTTGAAACCAGGGACATTGGTCGCCCCGATCGTCTAGTTGGATTCCTCCTCAAGAAGTGTCAGATTACGTTCAGGTTCACATTCGACAAGGCTCCAAAGAGGAGGTCAGAGCCCGCCTCTGTGCTGAGTGCCCTATACCAGACCCAAAAAAGGGTGGACAGGACTTGGCGTAACCGCCAAAATAAACTGCTTGATATATCGTACCCCCGACAAAGATTCTCAAACTAGTTGATCAAGCCAAAAGATTCTTAGACTCCATAGATCCTGATGTCCTCGTGGGTTGGACCCAACTGGCCATTTGTCAATTGGGGAACGTTAACAGTGTGATTTCTACAGAACACAGATGGTCAATCCTGGTGCAGTAGTGCAGGGTCTCCTCTTTGGATGGCCCTTCATGAAGGATTTAGACAAGTTCATGTCCACCAACAGCTCTTTGGACAAGGCACAACTGTCCCTTAAATAGGTCTTTAAACAAACTCTTTTTGGCAGGACTGGGCAATTCAGGGGGCGTTTGACAGGCTGTCAATTCTACCAAGGCTTCAGTTGGAGCATTTTACGTGGGCGAGGAGGATGGTACGACCCCACCTCAGGCACCACGTTCTTCCCCTCTCGGTTCCGTGGAGACAGAAATCATTTCTGCAGAGGGCATCACAGAGGATGACAAGGACCCAATCAAGACTCTGGATCTAAAGGTGAGAATTATTCCACTTGCAGGAGTGATTTTCATGGGCAGAATTTGCTTATTTTTACAAAATTGGCATATGGTTGCACAGGACCTGTGGGTCCTCGAGTCTGTGCAGTGGTACAGGCTGGAATTCTATGAAACCCCTCACCAGAACTGCCACCCCAGGAAATGTATTTTTCCCAAAACGAACAGATTCATCTCCTCAGAAATTAAAGTACTCCTTCAAAAGGACGCAATTTATATTGCCAATCTGCATCCCGACGGGTTTCTTAGTACTCTTCACAACTTGCCTTACATTTGAGGAACTTCAAGACCTGGATTATTTACTGTCATTTCAAAATGGAAGGAATTCACCTCCTACAAGACATTCTTCAATATGGCGACTGGATGGTCCCTCTGGATCTGAAAGATGCTTACTTTTCTGAAAGACGCTTACTTATCTCCACCCCCCCTCACAGACAGTTCCTTAAGTTTGTGTGGAAGCCCTTGTGCTCAGCCTGTCATCAGCCCCTTGGTGTTTCACCAAAGTGATGAGGCCGATAGTGGAATACTTGCGTGGGAAAGGTGTTCGCCTGATAATTTATCTCAATGACCTCATTCTAATGGCTCAAGACCGTCAAACTCTGATGCGTCATCTCTAATGGACTACTCGGCTCCTACAGGTCCTGGGTTTCATCATAAATGCTCAAAAATCAGTTCTTTCCTCTCAACGTGTGGAATTTTTGGGCTTCCTGATAGATTCTGTTCTATTCCAGTTAGTCCTTCCACCGCAGAAGATTCGAATGATAAAGAAAGAATTGAGATCTGCTATGAGCATTTTGATGATTTCCTGTGGTCAGGATTGTGGCTCTTCTAGCCTCCTCGATTCAGGCCATCTTCCCGGGTCCCCTTCATTACAGGGCCCTTCAGAGACTCAAGATTCTACACCCTACGCAAGGGTCTGACATATTCAGATCAGGTCTGCTTCTCGGGCAAAGCCAGGATGGGGATGGTATGGTGGCTCGATCACATGGAGTCCTGGAAGAGCAAGGCAATCTTCGGTTCCTCCCCGGAGATCACTGTAGAATCGGTTGTTAGCCGATGGGGCTGGGGGGCAAGATGCGGCCCGATCTCCATGGGGGCCATTGGTCAGAGTTGGAACTTCACCTCCATATCAACTTTCTGGAGGTTCTTATGGGCTCTTTTGCTATCAGGAGTCTCTCCCTCTTGAAGACGGACTGTTGCATTCTGCTGAAGATGGACAAAAACGCAGCAGTGCGGTATTTCAACAAGCTAGGCGGGATGAAATCTCGGCTCCCAGCAGAGATAGCTTAGGACTTTTGGCACTTTTGACTCCACATCGGATATCAGTCATGGCAGAATATCTTCCAGGTCAGAAGAATGCAATAATAGATTGCCACTCTCGCTATTTCACGGATTACAACGTTTGGAGGCTTCACCTGAAGTTATTTTATTCGCTCCATCGTCTGAGGGGGCCATGCCAGGTGGATTTGATTGCATCCTGCCTCAATTATCAGATTCCAAGGTCTTCAGCTAGCGTCTAGAGTCTGACTGACTGACTGTTGTATTTATAAAGCGCTCGATTGCCGAGGTGCGTTGGCGCTAAGATAGGTCCATACTACTCCGGATGTTTACTTATTCAAGAGCGCTTAGGAAACAGCCAGGTCTTAACCTGTTTCCTGAAGATAGTCCTGTTGGATTGCAGTCTCAGCTGTGGGGGGAGGGAATTCCACAGCTTTGCGGCTAGATGAGAAAAGCTCTTACCACCCCATCTAGCCTTTTTTATTCTGGGTACGAGTACCAACCATGTGTTCGCGGATCTCAGGCTTCGCAGAGGATTGTACCAAAAGAATAGCTTTCGGATGTCAATGGCACCACCTCCGTATAGCGCCTTGTGCACTAGGCAGAGGGCTTTGAATTTTACTCTTTCAGGGATGGTAAGCCAGTGGAGCTGTCTGATACTGGTAGACGTGGGATGGTATTTGGGAAGAGCGAGCAGCACACGGGCCGCCGCATTCTGCAGGGATTGTAATTTTGCAATTTGACCTTTGTCTATACCTAGGTATAGCGCATTCCCATAGTCGATTCGAGAAAGTACCAGGCTCCAATTACCGTTTTCCTTAGAGTGAATGGGATGAAAGGCAGGACTTTGCGCAGAACTTTCAAGGTGAAAAAGCAGGCAGAGGTTACTTGGTTGATTTGCTTCCCGAGCTTTAATTCGCTGTCAAATGTGAAGCCTAGATTCTTAGCCTTCATTACCGGAGTTGGACAGCGCCCAGCCTCCGCAGGCCACCAAAGTTGATTCCAGATTGGGGGGCCCTTCCCAAACTGAATAACCTCGGTCTTATCAGTATTAAGTTTAAGGAAGTTTGTGTTCATCCAGGCCATGACTGCAGTAAGACAGCGACGGAACTGGGCCGCTGTGATGTCCACCCTCTGCGAGACCGACACCACTTTCTGGGTGTCGTCAGCATATGACACCACATTAAATCCATGCTGCTTTATTAATCTGGCAAGAGGGGTGACATAGATGTTAAAAAGTGTTGGCGACAGAGCTGACCCCTGTGGGACTCCACAAGGAAGGCACAGGTTTGCAGACTTCAAACCTTCCCAGTGGATCAATTGTTCCCTAGAAGCCAAAAAGGATGACAGGAGTGCTAGAGCCGTCCCTCTAATACCTGCTGTCTTCAGCCGCTGCACCAACACCGTGTGATTCACGGTGTCGAATGCTGCCGATAGGTCTAGCAGGACGAGGACGGCTCTTCCCCCCTCATCCACCACTTTGCGAATTTCATCTGTCGCCATTATCAAGGCCGATTCGGTGGAATGTCTTGCTCTAAAGCCATGTTGGGAGGAATCAAGAAGTAAGCTATCATCCAGGTAATTCATAAGTTCTAAGTTGATGGCCTTTTCTAGAATTTTAGATGGTAAAGGGAGACAAGATATCAGGCGGTAATTCTTTACCTCAGCAGGATCCAGTGTGGCTTTCTAAATAATCGGCCTGATGCAGGCCTTTTTCCATAGCTGAGGGTAGACACCGGTGCTAATTACCTCATTCAAGAGAGGGGTAATGTGTGTGCTGATTTGGTCAGAAACCAGGTACAGAATTGATGGAGGACATGGGTCCAAAGGCGATCCAGATTTTGTGGAGAGTAGTAAGTCGTTGACTTTCTCTGCTGCTAAAACAGAGAATTCTAACAGACTACTCTGAGAAAGATTATCCGACAGGGGATCGTCATTGTTATCGCTTGCCATTGGCACAGTCTTCTGTAATTCATCATATACAGCCTGTACTTTATTTTGAAAATAGGAGGTGATTTTGTCTACAAAGTTTTGGTCCGGTTTGAAAAGACTATCCTGTGGACGTTTAGCTAGGGCTGCGACTGTTTTAAAAAGCTCCTTCGAGGAGTTTTTAGCGTCGGATATTTTGGTTGTATAATAGGTCGCTTTGGCATGTTTGATGGCTTCCTTATATTCCTCTAGTGCCAAGTTATAGACTGTTTTGTGTTTCCCACTATAGTCCGTCCTCCAAAGCCGTTCAAGGCGCCTGCATTTGGCTTTTATGTGTCTGAGCTCAGCCCCGTACCACGGTGCTGTTGCTCGTTTTTTTTGGGGCTGTTTGGTTATTTCAGGGACAAGTTGGTCTATTGATGACCTAATCCAGTGATCGTAGTTGTTTGCCGCAGCATCAGGATCAAGCCTAGAGTTAGGAGGATTAACTGCCAGCGTGGCTGCCAGTTGTTTTTTTTGGATATCTTTCCAACGGCGGAACTTCACCAAAGGCGGTCTGTTCCTCTGATCTTTACTGATGCTAGGGTTTGCAATGTTAAAAAGTATTACATGATGGTCTGACCAAGGTATGGGTAATACACTTGACAGAGCTAAATCCTGGTTATTCGTGAAAATTCCATCTAAGGTATGGCCAGCTGAGTGTGTGGGCCCCAGTACTATCTGTTTCAGCCCATATCCTGCGAGATTGTCCATCAGCGTATCTGTTTCCGCATCGTTATTGGCTTCCAAATGGAAGTTAAAGTCCCCTAAAATTGTGAACGTCGGGGTATCAAAGCATGACTCGAGAAAAGTCTGAAGTACCAAGCTGAACGGGGGCCGCGCCCCAGGGGGTCTGTAAATAAGGAGCCCTGGAAAAAACAGTGTGTTATTCCTTTTGATGTTAAAGGTCATTACCTCCGCTTCAACTACAGTCACCAGCTCTGTCCTCACTATGAACTGGGACCTGTATATTATAGCAATGCCCCCCCCCCCTTTTTTTTCCTGACCCTATCTGCACAGGCTACCTGATAGCCAGTGGGTATAGCAACGTTCCAATCTGGTTCAGAGGCGTTATTGGCCCAGGTTTCTGTTAAAAAGATCAAGTCAGGTTTCAAGAGTTGTATCATATCTTCGATTTCATATTTATGTTTCCCCATTGATCTTGTATTCAGTAAAATGCACTTTATACTGTCGTTAGTTACGGCCAGCGGTCTCGTAAGTCCCGCCTGTATCTGCCGAGGGACGTTGTCCGCAGAAGGTCCTTGGAATCCCCCCCTCTCGCCGGCACTACACTGGTCAGTTTCCGGTAGGGGTTGAAGGATATTATCCCCAGTTTCCCTGGCACTTATATATTTACTCTTCTGACACTGGGCAACTAGACCACATGAGTCACATCTCAGTTTACAGTTAGAGTTTCCCTCAACCAGTAACTCGGGATTTGGGCACTCACCCTTATTTAGGCCGATCAGTTCCTCCCGTGCATACATTTTTGGGGTGAATCATGCAAGGGTTCTAGCGCTGGGCGGGGTCCAGACGTGGACGGGCACAGATGGGCTTGCCTTCTGCGCTGCGGCGGCGGGCCCGCTGCACGGCCGCGCTGCGGACGTGATTTTATTTCCCCCACGGCCCAGCTTCTGGCTCGGAGCCCCGCTCCTGTGCCCCTGAGCACTTCCTAACATACGGAAGTGCAACAGAGAGATCTATCCCCAATTGCCGACCTTAGGAGATGTAAATGCGGGTGACTGAGGTAGGATTTTCTAGTCTATTTAAGATTTAGAATAGGCTCGGTAAAAAATAGCAGCAGACACCAAATTATGGTTTAACGCGATATTATTAAAGTGGTTTAAAAATGTGGTTGTGGCGGGCAATTTAAACGCATCTACAGTTTAAAACAGTTTAAAAGCATCTAAGAACACTGAAAATTCATATTCAAATTCATACGGTACAGAAATGCAATGAAAGACAACTGGATATCAAAAATAAAAGCGCTAAGGCGAACGTGATGTGCAAAGAGTCTTGCAGTATTAGCTATCACTGAGGCCGCGCTGCGGCCGTGCTTTTATTTCCCCCACGGCCCAGCATCCGGCTCGGAGCCCCGCCCCTGTGCCCCTGAGCACTTCCTTACATACGGAAGTGCAACAGAGAGATCTGTCCCCAATTGCCGACCTTAGGAGATGTAAATGCGGGTGACAGAGGTAGGATTTTCTAGTCTATTTAAGATTTAGAATAGGCTCGGTAAAAAATAGCAGCAGACACCAAATTATGGTTTAACGCGATATTATTAAAGTGGTTTAAAAATGCGGTCGGGCGGGCAATTTAAACGCATCTACAGAGTCGGAGGCTCAGGCATTTCTCGAGGATTGGGCTCAATTTCTGGGTTATGCATTCCCTCCGTTCCTGATGATCCCCAGGGCTCGCTCTCAGGTTCATCGTCAGTTAGCAGAGATCCTTCTAGTGACTCCATTAAGGAACGCTCAACCATGGTTCCTGGTAGCTCTGGAGCTGGCTTGTGCTCCCCAGTGCAGATTCAATTCCATCAGAACCTGTTACTTGACCCAGCAGGTCGACCTTATCTGATGATCTTGTTGGAGCATCTCTCACTCATGGAATGGAAGGTTTGAGGGATAGATGGAGTTTGCCAGGCCTTTAGCAGCACTCTACCTTGTACATTCAATAGGCCTGGTCTATGAACACCCACAAATGTGAGGCTTCAGCATGGAGACGATGGTGTACTTTGTGTAATGAACGAAGTGCTGATACCGTGGGGGCAGAGGGTTGCATGGTGATCAATGTCTTATCTTCTCTAGCTCCCTCACAGTTGGCGTACATATTAATTCATGGTTAATGGTAAGCCTGTCGACGAGCACCCTTTGGTGTGCAAACTCATGCGAGACATTAGGATGTCAAAACCTCCACAACCATGGTATCCTGTGTTGTGGGATGTGAACGTGGTACTCAATTTTCTAGACAAATGGTCAGATAATAAATATCTTTCTTGCAAGCAGGTTTCTGCTATGCTCACAATGCTACTCTGCTTGATTTCATGCAAGAGAGTTGTGGATGTCCAAGCTCTTGATCTTTCTGGTAGAGTTTTTTTCTCCAGAGGGGTTTTCCTTTCCCGTTACTGGACGTAGTAAGTCAAATTCCAGATTCGTTGCATATCCAGCTTTTCCAAATAATGCGAAAGTATGTATTGCTCAGTGTCTCAAAGCATATGAGGCATGTACTAACAAATTTCGATTGGATCCTAGGGGCCAACTGTTGATTGCTTTACAGAAATCTTTTTGAACTGTGGCTACCTTGGCCGGGAAACAGCGTTTACAACGCTGCCATCACATTGCGTTACTGTTACAACGCGATCGTTACAACAACCGCGTTGTTGGAACGCAATACCTTTACATCGCAAGTCATTAGATCGACTTGCTGTAGGGGGCGCTCTAACATAAGGAATAGTATAATTTACTATTCCAACACCTTCCCTACTGTTTCCTAGGCTGGAGTTGGAATAGTAAATTATACTATTCCTAAGACCAGCGCGCCCCCTATAGCAAGTCGATCTAATGACTTGCGATGCAAAGGTATTGCGTTCTAACAACGCAGTCGTTGTGTCGACCGCATTGTAATTGAACGCGATGTGATGGCATGCGTTGTAACATGCTATATTCCCTTGGCCAGATGGATGTGCTGGCTTTTGACTGAGGCAGGTGTGGATACTTCAATTTTTGGTGCTCATTCAGCTAGAGGAGCGATGGCGTCCAAGTCGTTCGCTTTGGGTTCCCGTCTGGATGATTTCATGAGGGCGGCCAATTGGTCTTCTGAATCCACGTACAAGACCTTTTATCAGTAGCCTATTGTGGATATTGTGTTAGTAGTGGTAGCACAGCTTTAAACAAGCATAATCAGAGCCTCGGATCCTGACATAGAATTAAAAAAATTCTAGCTTACCTGAAAAGAATATTCAATTCTATTAAGGACACGGAGGCGAGGATTATCCTACCTGGACAGATTTTATGTGTATATATTATGACTGTATTTATACAGGCTTTATGTATATATTAAGTGATTGCACTGATATAATTACCCACCCTTTTTTATTACATGTGGTGTGGGTATTATTGTGCAAATAGACTTTATGGCGTGCTCTTATTTATTGACAGGAAATGAACAAAAGCCTACCTGAAGAAAGGCTGGTCCTGGCACCTGCTGATTAATGATGATGGACTGAGGCGAAGTCTTCTTTTTTGCAAAGTGACGTTACCTGTTCTGGAGGCAACCTGTTTGGCCACGGATTCCGTAGAATTTGGATTTTTTCACTGTTGGAGATTGGTTAACCCTCCTGTTGGTTTTTTTGGACTGAACTTTATTCTCTACAGTATGGATGATGTTCTGAAAAGTTGTAGATCCATTATGTTGGCAAAGAAAGAGGTACAAAATGGTGGTGATGACTCTTATAAGGCTAGCTTTATGGTGATTGGAGCATGTGATGTTGATATGGTTACTGTTTCATAATGTTCAGGGGCAATGTAGTTTTTGAGTTTTCTTAACTTAAATTGACTGCTGTCAAATGTATGCAGTAAAGATAGATAAGCATAATTCTCACCTCCGTGTCTTTAATAGAATTGAATATTCATATTGCATATGATAGAATCTTTTTTATTAACTCCCAAAGACACAGGTTAGGATACATGTTAGAAATGGGGGTCTCTAGTTGGCCTCGTTAGGTACCTTTGTCCAAATAGGGACCCTTGCTTCTAGTCAGGGTAAGGTGAATACACACTCTAGATAACCCCTGCTCACCCCTTTGGTAGCTTGACACGAGCAGACAGGCTTATCCCAAAGGCAATGTGTAAAGTATTTGTACCAACACTCACAGTAACACAATGATAACACCACAAATGGACACCACACCAGTTTAGAAAAAAATAAAGTATCTTTATCTAAACTTAACAAGACCAAAACGACAAAAATCCAACATACAGTATTAAGGAAAATGACTTTCAAAAGGTTTTAGCAACTGAGTCCATAGAAAACTATGGATGCAGGATTTCTTGTAAAGTACCTGTCGTTGTGCCAAAATTCACCAAGCCAAACAGCTGCAGCGATGGGAAGCATCGAAAAACAAAGATGCGTCGGTTCCTGAGACCCTCGTGGATGTGATGCAACAGTTCCGCTGTACACAGGGGAGCGATGCGTCGGGTCCGTGCTGTAGGGGGAAGCGATGCGTCGATTTTGGGACGACTCCGATCCTCGGGTGATGCGTCGGGGAAAACCTGCCGCACAGGGACGATGCATGGAAATCTGGGATGCGGCGGTGAACGATGCGGCGGCGCTGCATCGACCTTTTCCCTCGATGCGTCGATTCATGCCGCTGCAACAGGCACTCCGTCAGTTTCAGCACCGGCGCAGCGATGCGGGGAGACTTCTCGCACCATGGGGTTGCGTCGGAAAACTGTCGCAAGAAGAGCGATGCGTCGATTTCCTTGTCGTTGCGTTGCTTTTCCAGCTACCAACAGCAGAAACAACCTCCAGAGGCCCAGCACAGTTACAGGCACCTCTTGGGAGGTCAGAACTCCCAGCAAGGAAGTCCAGGGGAGCTGGGGGTGAAGTGTTTGTGTTCCTGAGACTTTAAAACAGGAGGCAAGCTCTACTCAAGCCCTCAGAGACTTTCCTCAAGCAGGGGACACAGCACACAGCAAAGTCCTTCTCCTTTCTTTGGCAGAAACAGCAACTGCAGGCCAACCCCAGACACACAGCAAGGGCAGTATTTCTCCTCAGTTTCTCCAGTTCTTCTCCTCAGCAAAGGTTCCTCTTGATTCCAGAAGTTGTCTAAAGTTCAGGGGTTTTACGTCTAATACTTATACACCAAATTGTCTTTGTTCTCTTTGTGCAAGGGTCTCTGAGCCCCGTCCAAACCAGTTCTGTCCTCTCTGGTGCAGCTGCCTGGCAGGAGGTGGAGACAGCATTGTGTAAGGCAGACAGGCCCTATTCATGTGCAAGGGAAATCTCCTCCCACCACTCTAAAAGCAGACATATTCAGATCAGGTCTGCTTCTCGGCAAAGCCAGGACGGGGATGGTATGGTGGCTCGATCACATGGAGTCCTGGAAGGGCAAGGCAATCTTTGGTTCCTCCCCGAAGATTACTGTAGAATCGGATGCTAGCCGATGGGGCTGGGGGGCAAGATGCGGCCTGATCTCCATGGGGGCCATTGGTCAGAGTTGGAACTTCAGGTGCTAGTGAGAACTCCTCCCGCTATACTGAATGCAGCCCAGGTCTATTCAGCCCAGCCCTGACTCTTTCAGGAAACACATCAACTCCCCCGGTGGCTGTCTGGGCAAATGCACCTCCCCAGCCCCAGTCACTCCAAAACCAGACAGTCAATACACAAACAGGCAGAGGCACACAGAATGGTTAAACAAGAAAATGCTAACTTTCTAAAAGTGGGATTTTCAAACACGCAATTTAAAAACCATCTTTAGTAAAAGATGTGTTATTAAATTCTGAGTTCAGAGAGCCTAAACTTTATTTTTCTATCTTATCCCTATGGGAAGATATGCTTGTAAAATGTTACAATGCATTCTCCATTCTGTCCTATAGGGCAAGATAGCCTTTCAATAGTGAAATACGAAATTGGCAGTATTTCACTATCAGGACATGTTACACACATCAGTACATGTCCTACTTTCACATACACTGCACCCTGCCCAGGGGGGTAACTTGGGCCTACCATAGGGGTGTCCTATATGCAAGAAAAGGGAAGGTTAGGGCCTGGCAAGTGGGTGCACTTGCCAAGTCGACATGGCAGTTAACAACCTCGCACAGACAATGCAGCGGCAGTTCTGAGTTACCGTTTCAGAACTACTCATGTGGGTGGCACAATCAGTGCTGCAGGCCCAGTAGTAGTATTTGATTTACCAGCCCCGGCATACTCAGTGCACTTTACTAGGGACTGACCAGTAAATCAAATATGCCAATCATGGAGAACCAATCATAATAACAATTTACACAAAGAGCATACGCACTTTAGCACTGATTAGCAGTGGTAAAGTGCCCAGAGTCCTAAAACCAACAAACACAGGCCAGGAAAAAATAGGAGGAAGAAGCAAAAAATTTGGGGATAACCCTGCAAAAAGGGCCAAGTCCAACAATAAATTTTTTAGGAGCTTGGCCATTGCACATGCTTCCCCTGTGCACAAGTTCCAAGAAAACAACAGTGTCCAGTCAACTCCTGGAGTCCGAGAAATGAACAAAAAACGGTCTTGCACAAAGTAAAAAACAGGAAGTGTTTCGGAAGAGGTGGGGTTTTATAGGAATTGGCTGAAAGGAAAGGGTAAGTCATTTTAAATAAGGACATTGGGTCTGCGTCAAATAAGAGGATACAAAATCCAGTGGCAGAGCACTAAGGGTCTGATTTAGAGTTTGGCTGACAGGTACTCTGTCACATTTGTGACAGGGTACCCTTCGCCATACTCTAAATCAGGCCCTAAGTCTAACAATCCTGCTTTCAGTTAGGAAAAAGAATTTGATCATTGCCCATACACCCTCTGCTGAGCTGTATCCTTGATCAAGATGGGATCATTAGTCCCGTACATGGCTTTCTAATACTGTTGCATCCAAAGTGTACCTCCAGTTCAAGTGTAGGTGGCTGCAGGACAAGGTGACTGCTGGTTGGGCAATGATGGCCCAGAGCTGCAGGTGTTTTTTTCCAGTTGACTGCCTTCTCCCACTCTCAATTCAACGTCCATCCGTTCTACAGTAACCAGTGTCTTTTGCTTGCCCTCGTGTATTTGATGTGTGTGTTATGTTTGCATTTCACTTTTTGTCATGGATACTAAGTGTCCATGAAGAAACTGTGTCCATGGCTAAAAAAGATTGTGGATTTCATGGCAGGCAGTCCTTTATACATTATTGACCTGATATCGTCTACATGCTTGCTCTGGAATTCCCAACTGAAGCTGGAGCTGCATAGGGAGTCAGTAAGCTTTCTCCATCATTTCCACTGTGTAGTGTGGATTTCTCCTGCTAAGTGAATCGCTCCCTCTCTTTTTCTATTTTGCTGGCATTCACCTAGTTATGTGAGTTGTGTGGCTGCACCTTTTTGAGTCAAACACACTGCCAGAACGTCGCCAGTTCAGACTGGCCTTAACTGTGGCCACCTGAAAGGGACCTGCAGAAACATGGCCAAAGGGACAAGATGTACTTTCTATTGATAGGAGGAAGATTAGCTTGGTTGTCTCAGGCTTTCCTTCCCAGTCTGACATCAGATAAATACTGTCCCCCTAAAGCCAATAACACGATCTTTGTCTGGAAAGAACCTTTGCTGGTGGTTGTCCTCCTTTAAAGATGGTAATACTCTTCGGACTGTGTTAATGGCCAGAAGAAATCCAGCATAAAGAGAAGCCGACCACTGGATGTGAAGAAGACCTTCACAGGGCCCACCTAAAGTGCATGGATGTTGCCTCAGCTGTCTGAGCTGCCCATGAGGCATGAGATGCTTTCAGCTCTGCTGGCTACAGTCATATACGCCACTTAAGTTCATCGCCTGCAGGAACGTTGCCTGCCTTGATGTTGGATGAGCTTCCAATACCCTCAGCCAGGCTGCCCTTATATTGTCCTTTCTAGGAACATTAGGGTCTTTTCTTCACACCACTGCGGTAATGGTTGTATTCGGTTAGCAGCTGTCAATCATCCTGACTTTGGAACCATGTGAAAGATCCTTATAGCCCTTAACATTTCTAGAGATATCACAAATTAAAGTCATTATTTGACTTTAGCCATATAGCCCAGGTCCCAGTTTGGATGGGTTAAGTATTGAGGCCCAGTGGGAGCCATTTGATGCACAATGTGCTTTTGGATCGGGAAGCCAGTCTTCCTTAGCTTCTTAAGGTCTAAACGTTACCCCCTTTTCAGGACTCAGCACTCCAGATGTTCATTAGTGAGACTCGTAGCAGAGGTCATACTGTCAGCATTAGAAGGGGGATGAGAGCAAGAACGCTTTAGGGACCTCATCAATGATGTTCCTTTCTGGTCCTTTTCTGAGGCTACTCTCCTGATTTTGGTCCAGCCTTTCCCACCTGACTCACCTCTTCCGAGGCTACAAAGGTGCATTTCTAGCTCTAGGATTTTGATTTTAGCGCAAACAGGATGATTTCTGTTCCTATGCACGCTCTATGAACATTATCCTTGAGTCCAGGCAAAAGGCCAAATCAATCTCCATTTTAAGAATAAAATTCTAATCGTTCTAGTCTTGACAGGAACCTTATTACCTTATTCCAAGTGTGTTGGGAAATTGTTTCAGACTAGTTTAAACACTAGCAGTGGACATCACTGTAAGAAAGTTGCTGGCAGGCTGATGAAGAGAGGGCTGCTGAATTGATTTATATTATGTGAATCAAGTCTCACACAACTTGGGGAAGAGAACAACCATACAGGCAAGCACACTTTTAAGGATATTCTTTTTCTCACTTATTGGTAACTTGACCACCAACAAAAACTACTCTTTCAGAGATACGCAAGGGGTGTGCAAGTTTACAGTACTCAAATGATAAGACAATTAAGGATAAAGATCTTAAAGGTTGTAATTTGTATTTATATATCGCTTACTACCCCTGACGAGGTGTTGAAACTCTTTTCAGTGCGTAGCACGCTACTCCGAAACCCAAACTAGATTATTGGTGGATTAGAATAGGGAAATACAAGTTGTTAATTCGAGCAGTGGACATGTTAGTCTGTTAGCTGATTGATTAGGATAAGGAGGGATAGATGAGGGAAGAGTCTAGAAAGTGTTATTTTGGGAGATAGTAGTAAATTGAGGTTTGGGATGAGTCAAAGAAGGGATATAGGAGGGAAGAGTCTAGAAAGGGTAATTTGTGAGACTGTAGTAGAAAAATAAGGTTTGAGAAGAGTCAAAGGAGAGATAGAGAGTGGAAGAGCCTAGAAAGGGTTATTTGCAAGATGATAGTAGTAAAATGAGATTTGGGATGAGATAAAGGAGGGATAGAAGAGTGAAAAGTCTTGAAAGGGTCATTAGGGAGATTATATTAGTACAATGAGGTTTGGGAGTGGAGGTAGAGGATATATTGAAAGAGGTATGGGATGAGACAAAGTAGTGAATTGGAGAGCGTTGGAGGTTTTTTTGAAGGTAGGAGTAAAGTAATATATGGATACATAACTACATAGAAAGGTATACATGTGTATGGAAAATAATAAAGAGATATAAAGTTGCATTATATAAAGTCCCACATGTACATGTATGTATAAATAGTTACAAACTCAAACTTTCAAGTGTTGTTGTACATAAAGCTGATTTATATATGTATTGTAATTATTCTGTTTCTTTTGTTATTTATTTTCTTTTACTTTTATTTGTTTATTTTTATTTGATATTTTCTCCAATATTTCAATAGTGAAACACTATTGTAATTTTCATATTTACACATTGTGATAGATAAAATAGAGACCCATAAGCATATATTCAAATAACTTATATGTAAACTATGCAGTGACTTATATATATTTAAGCATAATATATACCATAAGTAATACATACATTTGTTGAGCAGACCTATAAGAATAACTATATATTTTAAAACTATAAGTAGTATATATATTTGTCCAAGGGCTGCACATATCTAAATACATACATATAATCAAAGTATACATGTTTACATGCACAGGCATATGCTGTAAATTTTTGATTTGAGTATGGTGGTCATGTAGTAGAGAGGCAACTCTTGAGTAGTTTTCTGAAGATAAGATAGTTATCCGTGGATCTTATGTTTGGGGGTAATGATTTCCATAGTTTGGCTGCTTGAACAGAGAAAGATTTAACACCCATGGTTTTTTAGATCAAGCCTAGGCAGTGCATGCGCTGGTTCTTCCAGACATGTTGTTTTCACTCAATGGGCTTACAGCCCACCTATTTCCGTTTTATTCGTCCCTTCGATTGTCAGTCAAAAAGGCTTGCTTGCTAGTGCTTAATCTGTCTTCTTTGTTTCTCCTTTTTGTGTTTCATTTTCTCCCACACACCAATGCCCAATTACTGTTAACATTACGCTTCTGTGTTTGTGTTCATTTGGGGGACTGATTTTTTATTTGATTCCTGCTCGTTTCAGTGTCTGCCCGTCTTCGGTGGTTTCATCTTCTGCGCCACTCACTTAATCTCCCCGTCCCGTTCAAATACGTAGATGAAATGTCAGACACTACAGATGCTGTTTTCAAGGGCGCTTCTTTAATTTTCTCTGACTTCAAAAGTGCGAGGATTTCCCCCAAAACCCTCCCGCTTCGCTGCTTGTTGCTTTAGCGAGCCTCAGTCACCTGACCTTCAGCAGCCCAACCTTGCAACACAGTTAAGGGCAAGGCTTGGGCAACTCCCATCACATTTTCTCTGAGGCTTGTTTGTATAATGTGGACTAGAGCGACCCAAAGGTGTTGGAGCGCTAGTTATATTACACAAGGTCAGATGCATTTTTTGGGGTGTTTTTTAGAGCGCAAACTCATGTGACCCAAAGGTATTGGAGCGCTTTATAAAAGCACCAATTACATTACACAAGGTCAGGTTAATTTATTTGTTTTTAGTTGTGCGGAGATTAAGTGATGCCAACGTCATCCCTGTTTATTCATTATTTTCCCTCTATCAGGGATTTTTTTGTTGTTGTTGCTATGTCCAGTGTTCCTATACCTAGGGGGTGTGACTGAGGGCGGGGCCATTGGCTTGCTGGTAAAGAGATGGTGCGAGCAGTGTTTTGAATGAAAAACTCTGAAGAAGGGTGCTTGCTGAATAGAGGCTTGGGGGAGGAGGGATGTGGCGCCTCTGACATTGGAAAGTACTTCACAGCTTTTTTTGCATAGGCTGTTCAATACTCTAGTGATGCAGTCCCACACAGAATGTTATAGTGCTGTTCACTTGCATCACAGCACTTTTCTTTCTGTCTGTGCGTCAAAAAGCCTTGGAATGTGTCCATAAATGTTTCCTGAGGCAAGTATTTATAACTGAATCAAACTGCATGACCCAGTGTGTAGTAATTGTATAGCTATTCAGTTCCTGGCGACACAGCACCCAGGATAATGTGCTGCATGGCTAAACACATATGGTCCGAAAGGCAAGACCTATTGGCTATGCCAATGCTTGTTTCTTGTATGCTGGGGTTTTGAGTCGAGGTGCCAATCTGAAGCAGAGGTTCCTTTGTTGTATGTATTTGGTGATTTTATTCCTGATGAAAAATGGTCCTGTTCCATGTATTGCTTTGTGGGTGATACAAAGCTGCTTGAAGGTGAATCTTCTGGCAACCATTAACCAATGTAAGGCTCTCAAGGCAGAGGAGATGTGGGCTTGTGGCTTTACATGTAGGAGTAGTCTGGCAGCAGGATTCTGAAGTTGTTTTAGACTTTTAATAGTTGATAAAGATGCTTCGTCGTAGAGGCCATTGGCGTACGTTTGGACAGTACAATAGAGATGGTGTCTTGGACTTTGTGTGGAAATCCTAGGTGGGGGAAGATGCGTTGCACAATTTTCATAGTAAAAAAGCTTGATCTTGCTAACTTATACACTTGGGCATTCACTGATAGCCTAGAGTCCATAATAATTCCAAGGTTTCTTACTTCCTTGGATACTTTACGAGTTGGTCCCAGATCGTCATGCCAGGATCAGAGTGGGTCATAATTTTTTCAGTCGCCACATGTGAGTATTTCAGTATCTGAAAGAAACAGTTATAGATTCCTTACCTTAGAATCTCCCCCTGGCGTCAGACTGGATCCAGAAAGTTTTTCGTCAGCAGTACCCCTGCGCGTTTGAAGGTGGCGTCGGTCGACTCCGCGTCTGTCGTCGGCGTCGTGGTCGCCGGGATGACGTCGCGGAAGTTACTTAGACGCCGCCCTTGCGCGCTGACGTCAGTTCTTTCTTTTTCCGCGCCACAAAGCGCAGATCCGGGAAGAGCGGTACCCCCAGTCACTTTTTGACTGAGTTTTTTTAGCAACTTTTGTCGACTTCGTTTTAGAGTCTTACTACAACTCCTGGTGCACGAGGGATGCCCGGTTTCAAGGCCTGCAGGTCCTGTTCCCGAATGATGTCGGTGATGGATCCGCACCGCGTGTGCCTCTTCTGCCTGGAGCGCGACCATGACCCCAAGTCGTGCTCCGACTGTCGAACCATGGCGCCGAAGTCTTTGCGGGAGCGGTCCCGAAAGCTCCTCGAGGCCCAGCAGTCGGCTCCGCGTCGCGCAAGGTCCCGGTCGCTTGGGAGGTCGAGGGACCGATCGCGGAGTCATCATCACTCCTCTTCTAAGTCTTCGCACTCGGGGTCAAGTAAGTCGAAGCACAAGAAGAAGTCGAAGAAGCATCGTCGCTCTTCGACTTCCCCTCGTCCGTCTGCCGACGCGACGCAGGGTGCGGGTGGTGCCACTTCCGTGGCTCCGCGTGCGGAGTCTTCAGGGTCGACTCCAGCCTTCCCGGGACCGGGAGCGACCCCTGCCCAGCTTCGTCAATTTTACGAAGCGATGCACGCCATCTTTGGGCAGTCTGACTCCGCCGGCACGCCTTTGGGCCCCGCTGACTCGGTTGGGGGCCCTAGGCCTTCGATACCGACGGCTTCGGCCTCGGCACCGCAGGGCCCCCTTGGATCCAGGCCTGATCCGGATCGGCGCAGGTCGACCTCATTACACCTCCATCGGCGCTGACTCCACCGGCACCACGTCCGCAGCCGACACCAGCTGGACCCCCAGCCGGCATCGACCCCGGCTCCCACCTCGACGTGGACACGGAGTCGGACCGGCGTTGGCTGACGCCGGATCCAACGCCGATGGGTACTTTTGTTCCTGTGTTCCACCCTGGCTATTTCCAACCAGATTGGCAGCCAGAAGAGGGTGAGGAAGACTGGGAGGGGTCTGGTGACCCTTTGACTGACCAGTTAGAATACAATCCGGACTGGAGAGAGGAACTGGGGGAGGCCAGTGGTCTGGATACCTCCCCAGACCTAGGCATGTTGTCTCCTCCTACCGTGGCTACGGAGGAGGGAGCGTCATACGCAGTGGTGTTGCGTAGGGCGGCTGAGGCTCTCAACCTCGAGCTTCCTATGGTGGCAGTCAGGACTAACCTCCTGACAGAGGTGCTTCAGCCAGCAGCGAGCTCTTCGGAGCCCCTGCTCCCGTTTAATGAAGCCCTTACGGACATCCTTTTGGGTACTTGGTCCAGGCCCAACACAGGAGCTTCTGTAGACAGGATGATTGCCCGACGCAACCGCCCGGCCCCGCGCGACCCCACTTTCCTCTCCCAACACCCCACCCCTGAGAGCTTGGTAGTCCAATCCTCCACGTCCAAGGGCGCCTTCCCTACCGCACCTCCGGAAAGGGAATCCAAAAAGCTGGACCACCTTGGAAAGAAAATGTTTTCTTCCGCCAGCTTGGGACTGCGGTCGGTAAACACTGCATGTCTGTTGTGCCGTTATACCCACTCTGTGTGGGATACGGTGGTGCAGGTACTGCCTCAGTGCCCGGAGGAGGCCCGGGCCATGCTCTCCCGTGCCGTTGCCGAGGGGAGAGACGCAGCAAAGTTTACCATCCACTGTGGGCTGGTACCGCCGACGCACTTGGCAGGACGATTTCAACGTCAGTAGCCCTTCGACGCTACGCCTGGTTGCGTTCGACTGGTTTTCCCTGGGATATCCAGTCCACCCTTATGGACATGCCCTTTGATGGACGTCACCTTTTCGGCGACAAGGCAGACAATGCGCTGGAGCGCTTTAAGGACTCACAGGCTACGGCCAGGTCCTTGGGCCTCTCCACCACCCGTCCTGCGCAGTCTGCTTTTCGCCCCTTTCGTGGCTATGGAAGGGGTGCCCCACTACGTCCCGCCCAGAGCCACAGGCCGGCAGAAGCTGTACAGTCTCAGCGCGGCTGGGGACGTGGGAACCACCGGTGTGGTTCTGGGGGCCAGCGAGTGGGCCAGTCCACCACTGCCCCCTCTGCAGCATCCTCCAAACCTTCCTAGTCCAACATTTCAGGGCCACCAAATGCCAGTGGGCGGCAGGATCCGCTATCACCTCCCCCACTGGCGCAACATCACGTCGGACAGGTGGGTTTTGCAAATAGTCCGAAGGGGCTACTCCCTCCCCTTCAAGACTACCCCTCCCTCCATGCCACCTCAGTACCATCGCATGTCGGAGGATCACCTGGCCCTTCTCCAACAGGAAGTTTCGGCACTCTTGGCCAAGGGTGCCATTGAGCGCGTGCCTGTCCCAGAAGTAGGTCGTAGTTGCTATTCCCACTACTTTCTGGTGCCCAAGAAGGACAAAGGCCTGCGTCCTATCTTGGATCTCAGGAACGTCAACCGCTTCCTCCGGAAGGAGAAGTTCAAAATGTTGACGCTCGCTCAGGTCTTGTCTGCCATCGACCCTGGAGACTGGATGGTAGTGTTGGACTTGCAGGACGCTTACTTTCACATCCCCGTCCTGCCGGCCCACCGGTTTACGGTAGAGCCACGAGCACTTTCAGTTTACCGTGCTCCCCTTTCGCCTTACCAGCGCCCCTCGGGTGTTCACGAAAGTGATGGCGGTGGTTGCAGCTCATCTGCACAGATCAGGGGTTCCAGTCTTCCCCTATCTCGACGACTGGCTGTTGAAGGCCAGCTCGCCCCAGGCTGTCGTCTCTCACCTCCAGACTACGGCCGACCTTCTGCATTCGCTGGGGTTCTCCATCAACGTGCCGAAGTCACACCTGATTCCCTCTCAGAAGCTCCTCTTCATCGGAACGGTTCTAGACACGATGCGGTTTCGGGTTTATCCTCCCGAACAGCGAGTCCGGGATATTCGGGCTATGATTCCGATCTTTCAGCCCCTATCCCGGGTTTCGGTCCGGATGACCCTGAGGCTGCTGGGCCTCATGGCCTCCTGCATCCTGCTGGTTGACCATGCCAGGTGGCATAGGCGGGCTTTGCAGTGGGAACTGATGTTCCAGTGTGCGCAGCATCAGGGGAATCTGTCCGATTACGTCCAGATCTCGGAGGGCACTGCACGACAATTGCAGTGGTGGCTCACAAACCAGGATTGGGTCAAAGACAGATCCCTCTCCCTTCCCCAACCAGATCATACAGTGGTGACAGACGCATCCCTTCTGGGATGGGGCGGCCACATGGGAGAGGCGGAGATCAGAGGCCTCTGGTCTCCGGCGGAGTCCGGGCTCCACATCAACCTTCTGGAGCTTCGGGTGATCCGTCTTGCACTCAAGGCATTCCTTCCCTCTGTACGGGGAAGAGTAGTGCAGGTGTTCACGGACCACACCGCCGCCATGTGGTACTGCAACAAACAAGGCAGGGTGGGGTCGTGGCGGCCACATGGGAGAGGCGGAGATCAGGAGCCTCTGGTCTCTGGCGGAGTCTGGGCTCTACATCAACCTTCTGGAGCTTCGGGCGATCCGTCTTGCAATAAAAGCATTCGTTCCCTCTGTCCGAGGAAGAGTAGTGCAGGTTTTCACGGACAACAGCACCGCCATGTGGTACTGCAACATACAGGGCAGGGTGGGGTCGTGGACCCTATGTCAAGAGGCTCTCCGTCTCTGGACATGGCTGGAACATCAGGGCATATTTCTGGTGGTTCAACACCTGGCAGGTTCACTGAACACCAGGGCGGACGAACTTAGCCGCAGGTGCATTATGGATCACAAATGTCGTCTTCACTCGGAGGTGGTGCAAGGTCTCTTTCAGCAGTGGGGAGAGCTATGGTTAGATCTATTTGACACCGAAGAGAACACGCAATGTCAGCAGTTGTGCGCGTTGGAATTTCAAAGGCGGCACTCGGTAGGCGACGCTTTTCGTCGCGAGTGGAGTTGCGGTCTTCTATACGCTTTTCCGCCTATACCATTTCTGCCCAGAGTGCTGAAGAAGATCAAGCACGACCGTGCCCAAGTCATTCTTGTGGCTCCGGATTGGGCACGAAGAGTCTGGTATCCCGAGATGCTCAACATGGCCATCGATCCTCCGATCAGACTGCCTCTTCGGGAGGATCTTCTGTCGCAGCAGCAGGGGACGGTCCTCCACCCGAACCTGTCCAGCTTCCACCTCCTTGCGTGGAGATTGAGCAGCGGCAGTTGACGTTGTTTGACCTGCCTCCTGAAGTCTGTGATGTAATCTTGGCAGCCAGGCGTCCCTCCACTAAGACGGTATACGCCTGCAGATGGGATAAATTTGTGGCATGGTGCACAGCAAAGGCTGTGGATCCCCTTTCTGCCCCTCTTTATGAGGTTCACTTGTTCCTCCTCTCTTTAGCCCAGCAGGGCTCTGCTTTGGGCACTATTAAGGGCTACCTCTCGGCCATTTCAGCCTTTCTTAGGCTTCCTGATCAGCCTTCTCTTTTCAAGTCCCCTCTTGTAAATAGATTTCTTAAGGGCATTACTCATCTTTTTCCTCCTGTTCCCTTTGTAATGCCCCAGTGGGACTTGAACTTGGTTCTTACATTTCTTATGTGCGCTCCCTTTGAGCCGCTTCATAATTGCCCTCTCAGGCTTTTAACTCTGAAAACTGCCTTTCTGGTGGCCATCACCTCTGCTCGCAGGGTGAGTGAGCTCCAAGCTCTTTCTTCTAAGCCTCCCTTTATGGCTATCCATCCGGACAAGGTCGTCCTGAAAACTAGACCTTTCTTCCTTCCCAAGGTGGTTACTTCTTTCCACATTGGCCAAACGATCACTTTGCCCACCTTCTTTCCGCCTCCGCATCCTTCAAAAGAGGAAGAGAGGCTCCACCGTCTGGATCCAAAACGTGCGCTTTCTTTCTACTTGGATCGCACAAAACAATTTCGGGTGGATGACCAGCTCTTTGTTGGGTACGTGGGCGCTAAGAAAGGTCGGGCCATGCACAAACGGACCATCTCCAGGTGGGTTGTTCTGTGCATCAAAGCCTGCTATTCTTTGGCTAAGAAGGAGCCTTCAGTGGGGCTGCGCGCCCAATCCACCAGGGCGACGGCAGCTACTACTGCTTTGGGATGAGGAGTCCTCCTGAATGACATCTGTCAGGCAGCTACGTGGGCGTCGTTGCACACGTTTACGAGACACTACTGCCTGGACAATCCAGTCCGGAGAGACGGCTTCTTTGGCCATTCTGTTCTCCAGAACTTTCTGGTGTGAACTTGGTTCGCAGACCCACCTCCAGGGTTGGTATTGCTGGGGTATCTATTCTAAGGTACGGAATCTATAACTAACTGTTTCTTTCAGATGAACAAGTTACTTACCTTGATAACGATATATCTGTAAGAAACATAGGTTAGTTATAGATTCCTTACCGCCCACCCATCCTCCCGTTCTGCGAACTGACTTCTAGGGTTAAGGACATCCTTTCAGGGCCCTAGTTTTGTGCACCAGTGGTCAGTGTCTTGCATGGCTCTGCGCTTCTGGCGTGGAAAGTCGTGTACAGAACTGACGTCAGCGCGCGAGGGTGGCATCTAAGTAACTTCTGCGACGTCATCCTGGCGACCACGACGCCGATGACGGACGCAGAGTCGACCGACGCCACCGTCAGACGCGCAGGGGTACTGCTGACGAAAAACTTTCCGGATCCAGTCTGACGCCTGGGGGAGATTCTAAGGTAAGGAATCTATAACTAACCTATGTTTCTTACAGATATATCGTTACCGAAGGTAAGTAACTTGTTCTTTAGACGCGTTCAGTTTGAGATGGCTCCATGTCATGCACTGATCAATGGCTCGGTTCAAACCAAGCTCTGATGAAAAGTATGAACTATTTTTAGCTAGGTGTTAGAAGGCCTGACTAAGTAAGGTGGGTCATGATGTATCTTGATTGATAGGGAAGATGCGCAGAGGAGTTAGTTTGACAGGCAAGACGAAGTATGAACACCACACTCCCATTAAAATGACACTTGCAACTGTATCTCTAAAATCATTATAAAGTGTCAACGTGATGTAGAAATGTTCTGTGATGTAGAGGTCATCCCACAAAATTTCAGACACTACACCCCCCAACAAAAATTATCAACGACAATGAAATTAAAACAAATAAAAGACATTTATGTGAATTATGTCATGGAAACCATGTTACCACAATACGTAGGTATACCCACGAAAAATGTTCTTGAAACAGTTGAAAACATAGTTCAGGTCACTGCGATGTGAGGACAGATCCAATTATGTGTGAGGGATACCCTTAATCTTTCACTGTAACGAGGTTTCTGAACATGGCCGCCACCTCTAGAAAAAAACACTTGATTATTCACTTCATCGATTCTTAAACATAATTCTTCAGGAGCTTCAGCCATTCTTCCCATGTGCCAGCATTGTGCACCACATGTACCACCCTTTCAGTGTTCCACTTAATTTCAGAAATGTATACAGAATCACAAAACCTTGTTCGATCTTTTCTTTGTAAAAGAGGTTCTTTGATCTTCTTAACCCAATCACCCACTGCAAATCTTGGAGACATATTTTCACACGCAAACTAGTCAGAAATAGACTTAGCCAGAGCCCAATTCTTAGTCATTGATGAGTTATTCTTTGGGCCGTCTGTGAACATCCATTTGGGGAGTCGCTCAGATCCTGCTTTTCTTCTCCTCATCCTTTCCAAAGGGGATTTACTCAGGGAGACATTGGGTGTGGTTCTGTAGGCCCAGTGCATACCCTACATGGCCTCGCCTGCATTTTGTTTGTACCATTACACACTGTGGACACACTCCATCAAGACTCGATTAAACCTTCAAACCATTCTGGAGAAGGTACAATTACGTTTTCTGATGTTTCCCACAACACCCATCCAAAAACTGACAAAGAACTTAGGAGGTAAAATGGACACCATTATCAGTGGGAACACTCTCTGGGTAATCGTCTTTCACAAACAAATAACGTAAAACACACACAGCACTCTGCAGTCGGTTCACATAGAAATTTAACCTCAACTCATCTTGAAAGATGGTAAATATAAACAATCATGTGCCGAAATTATATGGGTAAGATGGTGGGAGGTACCAAGAAATCCAATCCAACCTTTTGCCACACTCTGTCTGACACCAAAAATGATTCCTCCGGAACAGATGTTGGAGTCAACGGCTTATTGCTCCCAGCAGATTGTACACACTTGTCAATGTATCCCTCCTCGTCACCATCCATGTGTGGCCACCAGTAATCCTCCCTGATTCTCCTTTTAGTGAGGGTACAACCTAAGTGTCCACAATGTGCAATCTCAGTTGTCTTGCTATGCAACCTTGAGGGTAGAGCTAATCTGTCACCAAGTAATAGTAATCGATCCACTTCTGATAACTCCTAGGCTACTTTTCAGAAAGCCTGCTACCCTGCAACTGCATTGTTTCTTTGTGCCATACTTTGAACACAAACTTCAGGATCTCCTGCAAAACACTATTGCAGGCCAAATTCACTTTCTACTTACTCTCGCTACCACATCCAGTTGATTGAAGTTTACTCTTCATTGGCCTCCATATTTCCCTGGTCATCCCCTGTAACAGGTAATGTGGGACAATCGGCCTGAACATATGTTCAATCTTAAAGTTATATTCTTAAGGTTTTGTTGCTAATCTTGTTTGCCTTGTGTTGGAATTTTCGACTTTGCACCTTAAGTTATGTCAAACATGGGTTTGTGATCAGACTTAGTTACAATCAAAACTTTTGCATACCTCAGATACCCGCCAGTATATCCTTTTCTATATCTGAGTACCTCCTTTCAACAGGCCATAACTTCCTGGTGGAAGACCCTTCTGTGTATACTCTGCCACCTTCTACATGTGATAAGATTTACTACGATGTGATTCATTATTAATTCCAAAAAAGATTGCAAGGCAGAACATCCTGAGATTAACTTTTTAATCTTAATAAAATCCATACCTTTTTTTTAACAATATCCTGAAACTCTTGGTTAGATTGGCAAACCCTTTAAAAAACTATGAGTAAAATTAGGTTAATCCCAAGTAAAAACCTGAGCTGCTCTTTGTCACTGAAGGGAATTCATTCAATGCAGGTTTGGGGTTGACTCCGTCACCTGTGACACATGTGTGGAGTTGCATGAAGGAAGAGACACAAGCAGGTACAATTAAGCAGGATGTGTTTTAATGGACCCCAGCCACCTACAATATAACAGTAATTGTCTTATCTAGAAATCTCACTGACCTGGGCAGTCATAGGATTCTAGAAGGCCAGCAGTAGGTAAGGTAGCACAAATGAGACAAGACACATTAGGATGAAACATATAATGTAAGATACTACACATGTGTTCCCTTCAACGCATACAATAACCAAAATCCCAAACACTGAAGATACCCAAAGAATCCCTGAACAAGAATTAAACTCTAAAATTTCAAACAATATTAATTTAATCCCCTTCTGAAGACAACAGCGTACAGTAGGATACATCCAATAAGACAAGTTATTACGCAAATCTAGTAAGGAGCAGCTGTGAAATAGAGTACCAACTTAAAATATCTAAAAAAAACATTTAAAAATGTAATATATATGGTAGCATAATGTTTCATTGGTGGGAGATAAAAATGAAAGTATAATATAACTTTCTTTGGGTTCATTAAAATGCTGAAAAGAGGGATTGAAATATTGTGCACAATACTGCCTAAGATAAGTTCATGGAAAGAGAATGTGATTCAAATTCTGTGGTCCATTATTAAAGAGTAGACATACACATTGTTCATAGAGGATGCCGCTCCAAGCCCTTGCTACTGCTATAATGGGTAGTCTGTCTGCTCTCAATAAAAACACAGTGCCTAATTATGATGAGGTGGCCCCTCGGTCCGACTGCCAAATTACAATACCGGCGGTTGGACCCACAGCGTTTTGGTGGAAGTAGGGTGACCAACTGGCATGGGTGCAAATTCAGGACAGTGAATGTAAAAATTCAGGACAAAGGGTCAAAATTCCGGACAAAAATTCAGGACAGGAGGTCGAAATTCAGGACAAAAGGTAAGTTTTACAGACACATCAGAGGAGGTTGCGCAATAGTATATAAGTAAGTAAATAGACAACCACTTAAGTACCAGTGAAAATAAGTTTATATTAGGTTGAGCCAATTGTGCACTTCATGGTTTTTCAGTATGCGCGCAGCTTTGAGCAAATGTGCAGGTCTTTTTGTGGTAACAAAACCGCCCCCACCCCACCTTTCCAGCCTCCCAGGAAATCGCCTCATGCCCGGTCCGGCCAGTCCGGCCTTGCAACCACCCTCCAATGGTGCCCCTCATCTTCACAAAGATCCTCTCTCATGTGTATTTAATTTCTTTTATAGAGCTACTCATCCCAAGTAAGTAGGACAGGGTGTCGGAGTGCGTTACATCACACACAAATTATATAGAGACAATGACTCATACAAAATGCAACAGTCAATGTATAGGAAATATTACTTAAGATAATGGGGGTTACAAGGTGTAATCATTCTTTCATCCATCATTCAATATTTCACCATTCATTCTGTCCTTCTATCTGTGTGCCAATCCATATCAATATTCAACCATTTGCAAACCTATCCATTATCTATCCTTCCATCCATCCATCATTCCACTCATCTATCCCTCCATCCACCCTTTCACTCATCCATCCCTCCATTCCTCCTTTCACCCTACGCATTCGTACACTCATCCATCCACTCTTCCACTCATCCATCCATTCACTCATCCATCCAGCCATTTAACCTTTCACCAATCCAGCCATCCTTTCACTTCTCATTCATCCACCTAGTCACTCATCCTTCCACCCATTCACTCTTTCAGTCATCCATCCATCCTCCCTTTCTCTCTCATCCCCCTTTAACTTAGTCATCCATCCACCCATCCATCTACTCATCCACTCATGAATCCATCCATTGACCCTATCACTCATCCATCCTTTCTTTCATCCATCCATCCTTTCTCTCATCCATCCACTCTTTCATTCCATCACTCATCCATCCATCCTTTCATCCATCCACCCTTTTACTCCTTCACTCATCTATCCACCCTTTTGTCCATTTCCCCTACCTTTCACTCACTCATCCAGCCGTACATCCACCCTTTCACTCATCCATCCATCCATTCATCCTTTCACTTATCAATTCACCAATCCTCCCATCAGTTCACTCACCCATCCACCCATTCACTCACCTATCATCCACCCTTTCACTCATCCATCCATCCTCTCATCCATCCATTTACCCGTCCATCTACCCTTCCACCCACACATCCATGTATTTACCTTCTCTCATCGATCCGTCCACTCACTCATTCGTCCATCCTTTCTCTCAATATCCATCCATTCGTCCTTTCATTCATCCATTCACCCTTTCACTAATCCATCCAGCCATCCACCCATCCCTTCACTTACTCACTTTTTCACATAAATTATGAGCTGAGCCTTTGTCTGCAGAGTTGCAGACAGAAGAGGCCCATCAAGGACTTCACCCCTGCTATAGTTCCTAAAGCAAGCGGTGGGGCGGGGGAGGAGCTCACTATGCCCCTGTACATAGGAAATGTGAAAAAGTGGAAGTCATGAGTCATGCATGAAGCACAGTGCCACTGTGACATGGTGTTGTTCCAGGGTTTAAGTGGGATGAAAAAAACTGGGGGGGTCTTTCCAAAGGGGGTGTTCGATGTAATTAAGGGCATAGCGTAAAACACCTAAGCTAAAAATCTGTGCTTAGCATAGTGTGCCGCCCGACTGGTAATTTGCTGCTTCTTTCATTGCATCCAGATATATAACACAACAAGTAGCGTTACATCTACAAGCCAGGACTATTGGCTTTGTCAATGGTTGTCAGTTGCATAAAATAAAAAAGCAGCAACCATGGCTTTGTTGAATATAACACTGAAAATGCGTCCGTTTTAAAATAATGAGACAGTGAAAGACCCATAACCCTTTTTTTTTTTTTAAACTTGTTTCACCGCCTTCTTTTCATGAACTGGATTCTCGTGTAGCAGCATTGGCGTTTTTGTGCATTTCACTGACTGAATGCCCTGCCCTAGACCGAGGCTGCAGGAGGCCCACCACATGCGCATTAAGAGTACAGACTGTCCCATTGTCATTCTGTATGTGGCAATCAACCCCATACAGAATGACAATGGGCGGATGGGGCTTGTCTTGCGCTCAGAGGCTGAGTGCGTGGCGGCCCCATCAGGGAGCTGACGCGTCTGGCAGGGGAACAGTGATGTTCCCCAATGCCTAAAATTACGGACAAAAGGCGTCCGTAAAAGGGATCGTCACGGACAATGGACACGAGGTCCAAATTACGGACGGTCCGTGAAATTTACGGACGGTTGGTCACCCTAGGTGGAAGACCACTGCCTCTGCCTGGATCAGTGATCTCGAAGGGGCAGCAGTCGGATTCGTAGTCCCAAATGGCGGCAGTGCCGAGACAGGCACTGCCATCTGGATTACGGTATCCCTTTCCGACAGCCTTTTCATGGCAGGAAGACCGCATGAAAAGGCAGTCGGAAACTGAATTTGGGGGCCACAAATGTAAAGTGGCCCTGGAGACACATGTAGTGCCCCCACGCGCCTCCATGCACCGTGTGCCATGCACCACATGGTGCATGGCACAAGATCCATGCACGTGCAGAAAGTGCTCATTTTCATGGCGGCTTGTGCTGCAGCCCTTTTCCTGAGCCACAGCACAAGCTGCCATGAAAAGGAGCACTTTGCGCCATGAAAAGGAGCACGACTGTCGCATTGTAAGCCGACAGTCGGACTGCTGCCTGTTTGTCGTAATCAGCCCCATAGTTCTTTTAATACAATGATCAGAGGCCATCATTAAATAGGATTTCATCTTTCCCAATATGACCGTAGATTGAATAATGTTACAGCTTTTCATAGAGTTATACAATGCAGTTTGTCCAATTAAGGCTGCTAGCTGATGGTGGGAATAAGTCTTTTTAGCACGAGCTTCACGTGGCTGTATTTCCAAGTCATTAGGTAATCAAAGGGAATTTCCAATGTGGCAGGTGCTTCAGTCAAGTTATCTTTAAAAACACTTATGTTGTTTTTATCTGTAATCAGTTCATCCTTTAAAATCCATATTAGAGAGCGTGCTCTAGAATTCAAAATGTTAAACCCACACTGTACAATAGCAGCACAAAACAAGACAGAAACACTCGGGATCACAAGCTCTATCTGCAAAGCATGAACTGGCGTGTTAGAGAAACATTAAAAAATGTGCAGAGCATTTTCCCCTCTGTGTTCTGGTGCAGTGACCAATATTTATAGGAGCTTATTCTATCCCATGGATCAAAGTTGGCAGTATTTTGGCCATATATATTTTTATCAGGTGTTGTATTAATAGTTCCACTATGTGCCAGGGCTTGTGAGCCATTATGTCCAATGTGTAATTTCGAATCTAAATTCTGCGACAAAACTCTACCAAGACAAGGATAAACTTTCTCAAGGACCACACACTTTTCTACGAATTTCCAACAAAAAGCTAAATATTTATTTATTTTCGAGAAAATAACTTTAGGTTTTGCACATTCATTTTTAACTAATGTTTCTCAGAATAATTGTGAAGTGCATTTAAAGTTCTTTATAAGCCAATGGGAGTCAAATCTAATACAATCAAATCATTGACAAGTGAGTGGCAACTAAAATTTCTCACCTTAGGAGGAAAGATATTAAAGTAACAAAAATAGTTAGCTAAATCACTTAAATACAAAGACAAAAGTAGAGCATCATTATATGCATCCTTCTTTTAGGCCATTTTCAATTGTAATAGTCTCCGTGAACCCACTGTCTCCCCCCAGCAACACTTTGCATAAGGTTGATGAATGTAACTAATCTTAATAGTCTAGCAGGTAAACCCATCTGAGCTACTTTTTCCCAAAGAGTGGGGCGATAAAACCGGTCGAATGCTGTGGAGAAATCGATGTAGGCAGCATAGATTGGATCATTTTTCGACTTTACATATTTATCCAGGATTATTTGAAGGACCGCTGTGTTGTCGAATATAGAGCAATATTTTCTGAAGCCAAATTATTTGCACGGCAGAAACTCTTCCTTTTCGGCCTTGTCAGAGATGTTCATGAATGCTTTTGGAAAAACTATTACCCACGGGACCAATAAAGCGATCTGCCTGTAATTTTGGGGATTGTTTTTGGCCCTTTTTATAATATAGAAGGATTACACTCCCAGTCCATGTTACCTGAGTAATAGCAGTAGGTAAATAAGGGTTTCAAAATATTTCCCCAATCTCTTGCATTAGATTTCAATATAGATATGGGATTTTATACGGGCTCATCGCTCCAGAGTACATTACAGTGCAAATATACTTTTCGATCTGATGTGGGAGGGAACAAGGGCCCATGATAATGTTTAGCATGTAGTAAGATAAACAAGGGTACCCCAATCCTTGAACCTGGGGTGATATAATGTTTTAGAAAACAACGGTTACTAAATGGTCAATGTGGTCCAAGGTAGACGCAAGAATTGCGCGAGAATTAGAACAGTATGTCTCAATCAGAATGGGCATTTAGTGCCAAAAGGAGTAGCAAGGAATTATGTTACCAGGGACACACTCCAATCAAATAACACATGTTATTTATTTTCAACAATATGCAAAAATAGTTCCGGTGCTCACATAAAAAAGTGTCAGCAAGCGTGATGTGGTGAGGGAGGGTGACTTTAAAATATATACATCACATTGACAACACAAGAGGGAGACTCCTAATTAACAACTTATAAACAATGCAAGCAGTTTCTATTGTAGGGGGTCGACGGCGTTTCGATCTCAATGACTTGAGATCATCTTCAGGACAGCGTATGTGAGCGAGAGGAATCTATAAAAAACATTACACAGTATGTTCAGTTATGGCCCCTGGATTCACTTATTATTATAGTCCATTATTTTAATCAAGTGATGTTGTGCTTCCAGTGAGAGATATTTAACACGTGGCTAAACAATTTGCTGAATGGTGACATTCAAGGTCTGACATTCAAAATCTGAATTTGGCAAAAATAGTTAATAAGGAGATTCTATTAGGCAAGGGAAACCTGTGCCAAGAATAGCATAGTAGTAGACACATCATAAGTAGTACAGACGCGTGCTAGAAGCGAATTGTGGTAGAGAAAAACAGGAAGATCCAAGTGAAAACGCGTAATTAATTGAGAAAAACCAAGTGGAAATGTGCAATTAATGGTACCAAGCGACTTACTAGAAGAAACGGGCGTGGCCGGTGTTTTCGGAAAAATCATTAAAGGTGGACGCAATGAAGGCGTCTGGCGGTAAGGAGATATTACTCGATAACAGGTGGACGCTTAGGTGGGCGTCTGAAAAAGGGCGCAGCACTGGTACAGGTGATTATAAAGAAGAAACACTAATGAGGGCTACGTGACTACCCGAATATTAACCGCTCGGCAAGGATTAAGAATAAGGAATTTACATGGAAAATAATCTGGGCGTGTGTTCGGAGAAGTGCTTGATTGCTGATTAATCCTGCATGGGAGCTCTCAATACGGCTCCAAACGGTCGTATTACTGGATCTGAAAAGACCGAGTGGAAATATGAGGCAGGCATTCTAGAGGGATTACAGGTGCGGGGGCGCGCAGAATCTGGGAATAATTTGTGCAAGCCACAAACAATCAAGGGCGAACTTACATATTATCTGGGCGGCCGATCAATTAGGTGCTAAAACACTGCGGTATTAATTCCAGCAGAGGAGAATTAGTCGACTCCTTTCAGGAGTATTACCTGAATCAGAAAGGAGTGAAGAGTAGGTAAGGGAGAGGGATGCGCACTGAAAGAAACGGGTGCAGGGGGGCAGAGCCCGGTAGTTACCCCACTTACTTAGTGCAAGACAGCATGAGTTAGTCTGTGCTCGCTGGACGGGCTGTAGCTCCTTCTTGGAATCCTGGCGCGCTGAATAAACAGGGCGTTAACAACGTGCTAGGTGCTGTTTAAATGAGTTGCCGGTGAGCGCGCATGGTGTGCAGCAGCTCGATTGGGACAGGGGTGTGTCTGTTAACCCTGTGGGTGCCAAGAAGGCACGCAGTGATGAAAGGCTGTAGAGCCTAATCAACCGGGTCAGGGATGTTAATCCCTAGGCGCACTAGATACATGATAGTGTTTAGAACAGCTCCTCTGTGGACCAAGAATTAATTGAAAATCTGACGAATTGCCCATGTATAAATAATTGGCCAAGATACTGCACCCATTCATCATAAGGAATGGCATTAGCTGAGGGTTTAGATCTTATTTGGCATTGAGTTGGTATAATTTGCCAGAATTTTCTTGAATTAGTTTCCTTTGCAGCCTTGGATATATCATGCAATAGCAGATCTGCCTGTGCTTGATCTTGTTTTGATCTTGTTTTTCTTTGTTGCTTTTTTAGTTATTGTTGCGTATTGTGTATTGTTGCATTTTTAGTTATTTAGCAAGACAGGGGCATAGAAATTGTTTACTAATCAAAGTGTTTAACTCCCTAGAAATGCTACGCTCCAGAGTATCCTCAAATCTTTTTAGCTTGCCATCGTGATTCAGTTTCCTTAAGCTACAAGTAGCAGAGGGTATCATTTGTATTCAGGCACTCAAAGGTTTCAATAATGAAATAGTTTGTTGATGGTGCAGTCTTGCTACAAAAACTGAGAAGCCAGTCTACAACCTGAGAGATGGCATTAGCAGTCCAAAATATCCTTCCAATTTTTGCAACTACCACCGAATTGTCACCAGGGTTCCAAATATCATTCTTTAATAGAGGTCAATGTAACTTTACTGTATGTATTGAATGGTCACTTAATACATTCGCAGTTACCTTCCCATCCACAAGCACATTAAACAGGGCATATTACACTCTAAAACAAAGATCACCTAAACACATCTAGCTAAGACTTACACTGCCTTTCTAATAACACCCCATAGTCTTTTAAATAGTTAGGTTGCCTATGAACTTTCTCCCGTCTGCTATAAGAATTGTCATGACAGTCTCCCTTCCGATCCACAGAACACATACCTTGGTGTACATGATCACACTCGCAGCAATCTAGTGCAGAGTCACATTCACCTCTCTGGTCACGTCTAGAGCAGCCTCATGTGAACCTGTTGCTTTCTTCATAACACATGTGAAGGTCATATGTTTTGCAAAAGAGACAGACTCTTCTTAGATTATATAGATAACCATTAATAGTATTGTTGAATAACTTTACCACCTCTCTAGGGGAGAATGAACTTGGACCATTCCCTGGCAGCCACCAGAGCACAGATTTTATCCAGGTCACTTCTAGGGTTCTCACACATTTCCTTTGATCATACCAATGTTTTTTTACACACGTGTTCCTCAACTCAGCAGTTCTTAAATTGTTGGGCACAGACACTCCTGGACAACCCTTTGTTTAGTTCATCTAGCCTCGTATCAATTTAGAATTCAGCCGTCTACCACGTAAGAGTTCAGATGGAGTCTTTCCAGTGGTAGAGTGCTGAGGTCATCTATATGCCACCAATCACTCTTGGAGCACCTTTTTCCAATACAGTCCGTTTACCTTTGCCAACTGGATGCTCTCTTTGGTACTCTGATTGAGTCGCTCAATCATTCCATTATTTTCAGGATGGTATAAGGAACATTTTCCATGTTTAATGCTACAACAACAAAAAAACTCTTCTAACTCCTTAGAGCAAGGTTGGACTTTATTATCCATCAGTATCATGCTGGAAAAACCTTCACAACAAAATAGACCTTCTAAGATGTTTACAACTGTGGTTGAATTTATATTGCTCATGGGTGAAATTTCCGGCTACCTTCAGAACATGTCCATGCCTAATAATCAAATACAGGATGGCCCCACTAACCCTTCAAAGTCCCACTATGTCATCTGAAATGTCTTCCCATGTCCACTGGGTATATCCCTACACACCAGGGGAGTTACTTGTGTATTGCACATTTTGTTGATGGTGTTCCATTCAGCATGCCACCTCACAATTCTTTGTACCTCCAAATCAAGACCAGGCTACCAAAAATCTTCATGGAAGTTGCGACACTTCATAAGGCAATCATCTCACAATCAAGACAAAATATCCGCCTCCAGCCCAGTATAACACAACCCAAAATCAATGAAATAAAGTCATCAGTCAAACGTTTGTGTTTGTAAATTGGTCAGTATACCCAATGAAGTAGTGAAATAATACAGAACAGTAGTCCTCACCACAAGAGTTGTGCCCCAAAACAAGTCAACAATGCTGAATATCACTAGAACACTTGTGTCACAGAGCAGAACATTCTTTTTGAAATGCATTTTTCACCACCTACTCCAGTCTGCACTTTAAGCTTTGTCCACTTTGTTAAGCAAAGCGTAGTCTGGACTTCACCATTTGCCACCTTTGAAGTACATCTGAGCAAAGCTTAATTTCTGCTTCACTTCATTGAGCAGACAAAAAGAACTTCAAAGATTCACCAGGTCGATCTGTGTCATCTGACGCACACTAAGCTTTGTTTATTTCCATTCATGCCTCAATTGCATTACACAGTGACATGTAAGCGAGTGCCACGCTAGGCCTGGAGTGCTGCATCTGAATTGAAGGATTGGCTGACCTCCTTCTAGCACATTCCAGTGACACCCTTGATGGGTCACACTGTGACATTAGCCTTTACATCTCTTAGCTTGGGAGGCAGTAATGAAACAGACCATGTTTCCAACATAAAATCTTTACCTCCCAAAAATCCTAAATATATTTTTCTCTAAAAATATAATGTTTCATAAGTGTTTAAATCAGTCATGTTGACATGATTGACTGCAACATTTCTCCTTGTAAGTTGTAAAAAACACCTTTTGTTTTGAAACCCTGCTGCTGTTGTGTCGAGGGCCAAACACATGCTCCACAGCTTGTTGCCAAATATGGGGTTGCATGAAGGAGGAGACACACTCGGGTAAAACAAAGCGAAGGCACTTTATTGGCCGTCAGCAACCAAAAGTGTTACAGCAATTGCCACATCTAGAACCCTTACAGCCTCGAACAGTCACAGGACTTCAGAAGACAATCAGTAGGGAAAGTAACACAGATGGGTTGCAAGGCAGGACCCTTGGAGATCAGCTTTTTAATCTTAGCAAACGATTGATTGCATGAAATCCACTCCTTTTTTTAAAAAAGTTACCTGAAACTCTTGGTTAGATTGGCGACCCTTTTTAAAGACTTTGAATATAATTCACATATACCAAGAAACAATCTGAGCTTGTCTTTGCCACTGAGGGCGAGGGATTGATGATACAGTCAACCAATCCTGGTTTGGAAATGACTCCATCACCTGTGAGCACATAAATTCTTCAACTCAGATATCCTGAAAATACTATTGCCTTTGCATAAAATTATCCTCTATCACAGAAAATCTCCCAAAACTTCTTGACTTCAGCCTCATGTTCCTGCAGTGTAACATCAAAAATCGAAAAATATCATCTTGGCAGTCTATTACATTGGGGACACATATTTAAGCATTACTGACATTATCTTCTGAAATGAAGAAGGACAGGAGGCCAGCTAGAAGGACTTTCATCAGTAATGAGTACCAGAGGGCGTATTGAAAGCAATATGATGTCTCTATTCGTGATGAAGAACTATTTGATGATATACTACTTTAACTTTCAGCTTCATGAATCATGTTGCCAGTCTCACACACGACAACAGATCCTCAATTTCAGGAAGGGGAAATGCCCCCCACCACAAAGCCTCATTCAGGCGTATCAGATGTAGACAAACACGCAGCTCTCTGGGCTTCTTTTAGGCCAAAGCAAGGAGTGACAGCCACTATGTGCCATCTATGGGTTGATTCACACCATCTTTTAACATCTCTTGAATGTGTTTCTGTTGAGCTTTACACACACTAAAAGGTACATTGTGTAACCTGTACTTGACTGGCACGCAATCACTCCTAACTTTATTGACATGCATATACCTCTCTCTTGTACCCAACTTGTTGCTGAAAATTGTGTGAAACTTTTCATACCACACCTGCACTTTATTGTTTTTTACCACAGAAACAGGCAAGCATTCACCTGCTGTCACCACCACCTGAAGTCTACCTGGTGCCACCATCCTATGACATTCTTCACAGCCTTTTGCAACTACTTTGAGATTCTTGAGAAAGGCATTGTATTGGTGGACCCAAAAGGTTTTCTTACCCTCAAATTACTTTCCAAGCTGTTTAGTCACCATTTGAAACTTATCAAGGTCAAGTCCAATTTGTGGAGTGTATGGATTAATGTTACCATATAATTGTTGGCCTTCACTGCCTAGATGGTATTACAGAAGTTTCTTCCCCAGTTTAGTCTAAATCTTTGACTATCAATGGCATCCAGAAAGGCGTTGAGGGGTGTTGGAATGGAGAAGTCCCTCGCATGGTGACGGACGTGTAGTCGTGCCCTGATTGCCCCAGCTGCAACCATGTCTGCATCCCTGGTGCTGATTTTTGTTGTCATTGCTGAACACGGATCAATCGTGTGCACCATGACATAGGTCTGTCTCACAGATTGCGTCTGTTTGAAATGGGGTTTCTGGTTGGCTGAGGTATGTACCCAAGCCAGGCAGAACCCACCACTCTAGTCATGGTAAATCAGATACACCACAAAGATAAGCTGGGCTCACCCTGTGGTAGCTAGCTTGGCATAGAGCAGGCTGGCTTATCAATAAAGGCAATGTGTGCAACACACACACACAGTAACACAGTGAAAACAAGACAAAAAACTCTGTACAGATTTATAAACATAGGAGATATTTATCTATTCTATTCTATTTAATTCTGGTAATCTTATATAGCTACGTCAAGGCCTCCCAGTGCTCTGTCAGTCAACATGCAGCTAACTTAGCCAGCTGAGCTACCTACCATAGAGCCAGGTCTTCAAAGCTTTACTGAAGGAAAGGTCATTAGACTGTTGGTAAAGTTCGAGGGGAAGGGTGTTCCAAAGTTTGGAATCCTAATAGAAAAAGAAGCGGCCACCCCACAAGATCTGTCAAACTTGGGGATCTGTAGCAGGTGAGCTGAGGACAATCTAAGTGACCTTCCAGGAACATAAGGAGTTGTCAGCGATCTCAATAGGGCAGGACCTTTCTTAGCGAGTGATCTGTGTAGAATACATAGGGTCTTGAATTGAACACATTTCTCCATGGGAAGCCAGTAAAGATCCCTCAGAGCAGTTTTAGCTGAAAGATGCCTGGGGAGATCCATCAGAAGCCGTGCAACGGCATTCTGAATAGTTTGTAGCCTTTTTGTCACATAGCGAGTTGATTCAAGCTACAGAACATTGCAATAATCGAGGCGGGAAATGACCAAGGTCTGAACAATTAGTCGTCTGGCTAAGAAAGGGAGTAGGTTTAATACCTTCCTTAGCAACCTCAATGCACCAAAGCAATTAGCCACCAGTTTTTTTGCTTGGTGATCCATGGTAAGACTAAAATCGAGCCACATTCCAAGGCTCTTTATCACCCCTTTGGGGCTCGGAAGTCCTTTCAAACAGTCAGGGACAAGAGTTGGACCTTTCACAATGAAGCTGTTGCCCAATAGCAGGACCTCCGCCTCGTCTTTGTTGAGCTTCATTTTAGAATTGGCCATCTCTTGAAGACCATCTGAATAAAATAAGACTAAAACGACAAAAATCCAATCAGTAGATCATGAGATATCAATTTTAAATGAATAAATGCAAGAGCAGTGTTTTAAAAGTCATTAATGACTTGGTTCAGGTTATCGGTACTTCCACAGCAGTTAAAACATGTTGCTGCTGTTTTGCATGCAAAGCTGGTCATTACACTGGGTTAATTAGGTAATTATAGCCGCATGTAAGATCGTGTGGGTCAGGAGCAAACACCCCGTGGGCCCCACCTTACTCAATATCTGTGGAAAATAGATGCCGGCGTCGAGTCCGCTTGGACGAAGGGAGAGCCGGCGTTGCTCTCGGACTCCTCGGGCCGGCGGCTGTTGAACGGCGCTGGCGTCGTCCTGTGTTACTGGGGCTGCGCTGAGGGATTTCCCTTAGTGCGGCAGTCACTTGAAAAGAGGAAGATGGTGCCTCACCCGGCACGGAGGCTACAGGGGATGGTCATTGCTTCTCCTTTTCCCGAGGGGGCTGCGCTGGGGGGGATTCCTCCTCGGCGTAGCAGTGATGGGCGCTAACCAGTCCCCGAGTTCCGGGCCCTCGCAGGGACGCTGGCTCTTTGGAGCACAGGCCTCTACAGTGGTGCAGTAAGAGCTGCAAACTGGAGTCTTGGCCAAAGTAATCACAGAGCGCTGAGCTGATCAAAGCGCTCAACCTTCAATAGCACCAGCTGGTGACCAAGCACGCTCCCACAAAGCGGTGCGCTTGTGTTTGCAGAACGACCTCTGCAGTCGTGAAGTAGACCAAAAAGCAGATAACAAGGTCTTTGATGTCCCTGAGACCTCGGGAGAGAACAGGGGGCAAGCTGGCAAGCCCTTGGAGTCACTCTGGGTTTAGTCCTTGGTCCTTTGGCAGGGCAAAGGTCAGCAGACAGCAAGGCAGCTTAGCAAAGCAGGGAAGCAGTTCTTCGGGACCGTCAGGCACAGCAGAGTGGCAATCTTTCAGCACAGCAACCCTTACTCAAGTAGAGTTCTATTTGGGTCCAGTAGTGTACCACATTGACAGGGCCAGACCCCTGGTACTTATACCGAAATCTGCCTTAGATGTAGGGAGTGACTTCAAAAGAGTTCTCCGAAGTTCCTCAGAACAGTCAGGCACAGCAGAGTGGCTGGCAATCCTTCAGGACAGCAACCCTTACTCCAGCAGAGTTCTATTCGGGTCCAGTAGTGTACCACTTTGATAGTCCTGGTACTTATACCCAAAAGTGCCTTTGATGTAGGGGGTGACTTCAAAAGAGTTCTCTGACATGCACAAGCATCCCTTTCAACCCAGCCTGGGCTCCAGACTACCAGTAGGGGGTAAATCAGCCCTTTGTGTGAGGGTAGGCCACAACATATTCAACTGTAAGTGTGAACCACCTCTTCCTCTCCCTGCCCATGAAGACTGTCAGTATGCAGATGTCTCCCCATCACACCCAGCCCGTCCTGTGTTGCGTCTGTCTAGAGAGTATGCACAAAGTTTAGCTATCACCAAGCCCAGACATGTATTGAAGGCAGGCTGCAGGCACACAAAGCAAAGTTAAGAGCAGAGAAATGTCCACTTTTACAAAAGGGGCATTTCTAAAATAGTAATATCAAATCCAACTTTACCATTAAAGAGGATGTATCACCACTATTCCAAAGATATTAAACATGAAGTAGCTACTCCTTTCCAATCAGGAATTACAACAAAAAAGTTATTTTAAGGAATCCCCAATGCTAGCCTATAGAAGGAGTATGCCTCACAGCAGTGAAAAACGAATGTAGCTGCTTGTCACTGCCAGGACATGTAAAACTTAAAAGTACATGGCCTGCTTTTTAGTTACACACCCCCTTGACCTTAGGGTCACTTAGCGCCTACCTTAGGGGTAGCTTAGATATAATAAAATGGGAGTGTGAGGTTTGGCAGGTGGTTTTAAATGCCAAGTCAAACTGGCAGTAAACTGTACACACAGGCCCTGCGATGGCAGGCATGAGACAGGTTTGAAAGGCTACCTGTGTGAGTTGCACAATCAGCGCTGCAGGCCCACTAGTAGCATTTAGATTACAGGCCCTGGGTATATATTATACCATTTTACAAGGGACTTGCAGGTAAACTAAGCACGCCAATCAGGTGCACACCAATGTCAACATGTTTAGGAGAGAAGAACATGCACTTTAGCACTGGTTAGCAGTGGTAAAGTGCTCGGAGTCCTAAAGCCAACAAAATTAGACATCAAAAAGTGGGAGGCAAAATGAAAAAAGTGGTGGAAAACCACCCTAAGGATGACAGGTCTAACAGCCCCCTCAGCCCCCCCCCCCCAGCACCCTGAGACCCTCACAGGTGAGTAGCAGCGCTTTACAAACCCTGATTGATTGATTGATTGATCCTTGTTGGACTGGAAGGGGTGCCTAAAGCGCTACCCTCATGGTAGTGAAAGGCTGCTGCATTTACTAAGATTTAAGTAGCCCAAGTGCAGTGGTGACAGCATACCATGTAGTGATCAGTAGCTGTGAGTGAGACCTACAGGCTCACTTATGTAAAGTGCTGCTGGGGTGTGCTTAACTAACCCTTAGCCTACATCCAGTTAGTATGTAGTGCTGTGCAGCACATTTGTGGGTGCATGTGTGTGTTATGTTTATGTGTACCTGTGAATTGTGGAATACATGGAAGACTCTGGGTTCCATTTTGAAAGACCCAGGGCTGACTGGAGGAGCATGTAGAGGTAGAGGAATCCCCTAGACAGATTTGTGTATTGTTGCGTTCCTGAGCGCTGAGCAGTGGTACATACACTGGAGGAAGGAGAGACAGTCTTTTTGGTACACTTCAAAGTGTGCTATTTGATTCTAAGTGCGGTCACTGGAAAGGGGCCTGGGCACATCTCAGGAAGGAGACGGGGCTGATAAGAGAATCATAAAGTTGGGCTGGGGCCCTGGAGTAACCTTTTGATGCACATATCACTGTGTGAATCTTTAGTCACTCCCATGGCCTCTGTTGTGGAGTTATCAGATTTGAAGTTGCTGCTTCTGTGACAGACTGGTTTCTGATGGAAAGGGAGGGGACTGTGGAGTGGGCACTTCAAAAGGAAGCTGACCCCATCACAAACTTAAAAATCTCAGGACCTAAATCACATTTGGAATCTAGAAATGGACTATAAGCAGGGGACTTCAAGGTCCCCAAAACTGTCAATTGTCAAGCAATAGGTCGGGCTGTATGTTGAGGAGGAGTAACTCTGCAAGACTACTGCCTATGACCAGGACTGAGGGTTAAGGCCTGCCAGTCTCCCAGCTGGGTGAGGGGACAGCATCCATGAAAATCCAATACCACCTGCCCCTGGAGACTGGAGCACCACTGCCTGCTTGCCAAGACTAGTGTGCTCTCTGAGGGATATTAAAGCCTTGGAGGGAGGGAGCGAGTTCCAGTGGGAGATCCTGGTGAGTGAATCTCTGTAGTGAGATGTGAGGAGACAGCTGCTGCTGCCCGTATGAAGATTCAAGTCAGCGACCCCTTATGCCAGAGGGGGCCGCCATGAAGTGGAGATTACTGCTGTGCCGATCAGGCCATCGAAGTGTGCGGAGTAAAGTTGGCAATCCTGCATGCGAAAGGGGACCGCCGTGAAGAGGAAATCACTGCTGGGCCAATCGGGCCATCGCCCGTGTCCGGAGTAAGGCCAGTGACACCATATGCCAGAGGGGCCACCGTGAAGGAAAAGGAACGTTTCCTGGTTCAGCCCTTGTTGAGAGGAGAGGACGCTGTGATAAACAGTTGAATAGTTTCAATAGATTGTGGAAGATCAATAGTGTGTAGTCTTGAACCCTACATTTTTACCTTTTGACTTATACGTAGGACACCACCTGCACACCAGAGATTGCCTATGGTGATTCTGGCTGGCTCCCTTCGGCTCACTTCTGAAACTTTCTACATGTGGCTGCAGTCAGCAGAGTAATTCTTCTTAGACCACACATGAAGACGTGTGCAATAATAGAAGCCTTACACTGCCAGCCTGGCCACCTACCCACCAGCAGAGTGGGCCCCAAAGGAATTCACAGGTGAGTTGCTGCTTGTAAAATGTTATAGCACTGTCATTTGTGCAGTGTGTGTTAAGTATGCACAGCTTCTATGCACCATTTAACAAGTTATTGCTTATAATTTAGGAATTGCTCAGGTGGTTGTGCAAGTTAAAGACCATGAGCCTCCAAAGCAGAGAAAGAGTGCAGCACAAACTAGCCACTGCACTTAGGGCCCCATTGTTTTTTTTCCAGTTGTCTTGATGGCTCATTGTTCTTTGTTTACCATGTCCTGGCAGCTGGTCCTTAATATCTCCCCTCTGGTGGGAAGGCTCATTTTTAGGTCTGGCGTGGCAGCACATCTGTCAGTGTGACCTGTACTTTACAATGCTTTAAAACATACATCATAGAGTGAGGGGGCTCTTGCTCTACTAAGAAGAATATTTTTCTTTCACACATACATTTGGCTATTTGTATCATTCAGCCTTCCAGGAAGTGCTTTCAATGGAATGCATAAGGGACTATTTCACATCAGAACTTTACGCTCAATCACATTACTGTTTGCGGAAGTGCAGTGCTTTCCAACCGTTTCAGAACCACAACCCAATTTTTAGAACAAACAAACTTTTGTGACCCACCTACCTTCAATGGACATTAGGTGGGCGATGTTTTAATGTTACTAAAGCATTATGTGGTAGCACACTGTCATTATGGACAGCATAATTTCCATTGAAATGGGTATTACATTTGCACAGACACACAGTTGTACTGAAAAATCTGTGATTCATACAAATAATGAGGTGTGGAAATTGGGTTTCAGTGAATATTTATAATTTGTTCCTCACCAAGTAAAGATCCTTGCTTTGTTTTTATCCTGTTAAAATCTTTGTTTCCATCAAACTTAAGAATTACTAAAACAATTTGCTTCACTTTTGCTTTCCTAACTGCTGAATATGTACAGTTAATTTACTGGTATATACATTTTGTAGTGTTTTTGAAATATGACTTCCTACAGCCTTTCCTTTCCTCTCTCTATACCCCAGCAAGATTGTCACATAATTTACTTTCCTTTCCTTTCTGTGATGGCACAGTGAGAGAAGTTTTTAAACCCCATCTCTATTTGAAGCGCTGCAAATGTGACACAATAAATACAGAACTTAAAGGCATCTTTTTCTATTGCTTGGACTTTCACGACCCAGCAAAAATTGTCATGCAACCCACAACCACAGTTTCTAGAAACACTCTGGTAATGCATTGTTTAGCTCCGTTTTTTTGCTTCCTTTTCCCACCAATAGGGGTGGCTTTCATGTGACAAACAGCATTTGTGCATCCAATATATGTAAGCAACATTTGTGAATGTCTGTGTTTACATGCATTGGTACATTCAATTTAAAGCCAGACCTATTTGCCTTTGCCAGTGATTGTTATGAATGTACAATATGATTATGGCTCTTAATAGGGCTTGTGAGAAGCTGTCCTGGTATATGATGTCCACTAATGTAAGTGGGCACCTTGCACCAGTCCAGACAACCCTTATGGTGATTTGAGAGGTCTCAGACAACCTTAGAAAGCTATCCAAGTGGTAGCTTTGGAGAGCAGCCTCCAGGCTTAGTCTTGAAGGAGTGTTAAGCAGATTGTTTTACCAGAATGTAATCTTATAGTATAGATTAAATGAAAAAGAACCACACACAGTATTTATAAAAATATGTATTTATTATATAACACTATCTAGTACATTACAGTAGCTCCCACACGGAGATAGACACAAAGCACACAATACTAAAGCAAAGAAATATCAGTGAATAGCACTAATACACATTGGGCCCCAGGGGGACCAAACCACATACTAAGAAAGTGGTATATGAACCACGACTCGAGTCAAGACAATGTCGAAAGGACGTAGAATTGCTGGGGACCCACAGAACCACCCAAGGTAAGTAGATAGGGACCCCACGGAGAGCGTATGCAGTGTGTGAACACGACCGGGTGCTCCGTACAAATCTATGTGCAAGTCGCGGTTGGAGTTTTAAAGATTAGGGACCCTTCCCAGTGGACCCTGAAGAAACCCTGTGGAAGACAGAAGGTTGGAGAGCCACCTCACCCGTGGATACGGTGGTACCCAAGTTACCTATCCCAGGGACGCCGGGTGCATAGGTGTGAAGTGGTGTCGGAAACCGCAGTTGAACCCAATGGAGGAGGACTTCAGGAAAGTGCCGCTGCTGGAAGAGGAGAAAGTGTCTGGAGGAATCCAAACGTGGATTCTTGGAGAGGAGTACCTGAAAGCAGAGGGGACAGTGTCTATGTCACTCAGGGGTGACCAGGAGACTTGGAAGACGGATGTCCTCCGATGTCGGGTGTTTCAGGTAAGATGACTGTGACCTTGACTCTGCAGCTGTGAGGACCAGGCGACGCTGAGGACGACCAGGACCCGGATACAAGCTGTCCCACGAAGGATGTCGAGTGCTGAGGGGTCGGTGTCCGGCGGGAGCACCAACAAGCCTTGGCAAATGCAACCCACGCAGGAAGTCAAGAAGGTGCACGGTTGGGACCAACAAGGTCCAGGAGACTCACCACAAGCAGGAGAGTCAGGGCAGGCCCTGAGCAATCAGGGGAGCCCAAGGAAAACAAAGGTGACCATCAAAGATGGCCGCCATGAAACGGCGAACAACCCCCCTATGACAAATAGATAAGAATCCACCACTCTAAGATGGCTGCCATGAAACAGATATTCCAATAGGGAAACACGCACGAGCCGAGTTAGTTAGGGACTGCCCAATAACAGCAGGTATGACACACTATAAAACAAGGGAAGCCGTAGACCGCCTCACCTCCCGGACCCGGTAGGAGTGGGTAGGTCGAGACGACACGTGATACTAGCACAACTGTGAGTACCTCTGCAGCGCGCGCCTCCCGCATTCCCCTGCCGGCGCTTTAGAATTATTGAGTTAATGGGGGGACGACTTGTAAAACTTTGTAAGAAGATGGGCCAAATATCGAGTGGCTAATCTCTTTAACATGGGGCACATTCATAACCGGAATCTCCACATGCGGAAATAGCCTGCTAATCTTTCAAAATTAACACCGGACTAGCCCGCTCACTTTTAAAAGGAATTATTGAGCCAGTATGGAAACGACCTGTGGAATGTTGTAGTAAGATAGGCTAAATAATGAGTGGCTTATCACTTAAACATGGGGCGCATTCATTTCCGGCATCTCCAACACGCCGAACACTCATAATCGATACCGGAACACTGAGAAAGATGCATGCGGCGACTATAACCGAGATAGCCCACGAGTGCTTGAAGTTTATACTGCACATAGTTATTGACATACCTTAACATATTTTTGATTGATGACAGTATCTCGAGTGAATGAATGTGGACTGTTAACACTTACTCTGAGCATTTTCCAGTTGCCTCTTTAATTATGAATGTTGTAAGAGCTACTAGAGAGACCGACAGTTGTGGTCTCCAATACAGTAAGATTGACCTGTGTACAGTGACTCACATTGGCACCCTCTGCTCTCTCCCACTTGATTGTGTCCAGTACATGAGGAACTCCTCGTGTTTTACCTACCGGATACTGCTGACGCCTGGTTAGTTTACAATTCTGGGTGAGTTCTCATTGAATTATACCTGCTGCTTCGTATATGTGCCACAAGGGCTGGAGTTCACATTAGCTCACTGTGGGCACTCACCGTGTAGCACTATTTTTAAACCTATTTTTAAACCTTTTATTGTTCCCGAAGCTTTTGCTTTCACTATTCACTGATAGTGATGCTAAGTCAGACTCACAAGGGAAATGATACTGTATAAAAATGTGTAACATACTAACATGATCGATGTCACACTTTTTCTCCCCACACAGGTAGCTCCAGGTCTGACAGGTACACTAATAGTTAGTTAAGTATCAGTTTGAACAACGGCGGACCACAGGTACCGCACCTCGTGCCAGTTCCAAAAAATAAAGTTTTGAAGCGCAAATCTGCCCCTACGCCAACCGTTGCGTGGCGTCACTGTGCTCCAGATCAGAAAATTAATCACTTTCAAAGGGCGTGCGCGTCACACAAAGTCCAATAGTCAATTGTGTTTTCAAAATTTATGATTTCTTTATTTTCATCAATATAAAAAAGTGTTGAACATTAATACTCCAGCCAACGCGTTTCATTCCCACACTGGGAACTTCATCAGGGCTGTACGCTTCGTGTTGGTTGCCGTTACACTCTTCACGTATTCAAGAGGAGGCGTGTCCGACGGACGGAAGGTCTTTCCACTTGTTGCTGGCTTCGTGTGTCGATTCGGATGGCAGGCGTTGTGATAGTTAGTTGTTTGGTTGATGTGAGTATGATTCCATGTCACCAACCCTAGAGTGTAGATAGTCTTCATACTATTGGTCCTGACGAATCGCATGTAGAATTTACATTGAGCGAGAAACATGACCTTTTTTCACCAATAGGGACGCTTAGACCTAAGACATAACACTTAGCCGAGCGCCTTATTGTTTGTTTTTACTTAGGGTAGGAGACCTATTGATTAAAGTTTGTTCTCACAGGCACTCCGAGCCCTATTTTAAATCACACTCCCAATCCATACATCTACACATTTCTGGCCCCTCACCCCCACTTCACCATACTGCTATTGGAAGAAGATCTCTGCTAAAGTGCCCCTACTACAGGGAGCCCGTTGGGTATTGCACCGCCGACCCAACGAGGAGCAGCCCAGATGATGAAGCATGACACCCAACAGGGTATGTGAGGGCATTACAATCCAATATATGGACTCCCAACTTTGAACCAAAGCGGTCAGGTAGGTGTCATTTTCCCTTGTCCTGACATTGATCACTGAGGAACAGCATAACCTCCTTTTTCAGATTTTCCCAGGGGCACATATGCTGGACCTCTTCCTCTATACAGATAGAGGAAAAAAGCACCATAGTCCCTTCTTTGTGTATAGATTTCAGCACGGCTAAACCCCGTGGGACCCTTATGGTGGGTAAGACTTGTTCTGTCCCCCTCTAGCACCATCTGACACCACTACATCCGAGTGGTTGTCCCCTACCGCTTTTATTCAACTCTCCCCCACGACTCTCTGCTGACCATAATATGGAAGGCCAGGGTTTAAGTTACGGGGAAGACCTAGCAGCAGAGATACTGAGGGCCCCATTGATTCTGGGAGCAGAAAGTGGTGGCGCTACGGGAAGCCAGTCAGAGGATTGGCAATCCCTGTCGACCATGAAGAGAGAATGGGTTAAGATCACCCTACATGGGGCCCTGATGACCGAATATCTGAGGGCCATTATTTCACCCAATGGTCTGATTGTCAAGAACTTCCCAAGAATCTTCTTGGAGGATGGCTTGTTTAAGACAGAATGGTCCCAGATCTCGTGGAAATGCACGAGGGACCTTCTCATAATGATAATCAGCACGGCAAAAAGACTAGCCGATGAATTACTGGTATGGATACAAATAGCTGAGAGCACCCTCAAGAGTGCCTTGCCAGGCCCCAGCTTTAAATCCAAACTGACAGAATTAAACAACGAGATTGCTGAACATAAGGAATACCTTATGAAGCAAAAGGTGGTCAAACTCCAAAAAGATATCCGGCGCTTTGACAAAGAGAGGGTGTATCTATACCTTAAACAGGACTTCGTACCACCGGGCACGAGTAACCTCCCAGATACCAGCCCCAACTCCACCAGACGGGGCTCGTCCAGCAACAGTGACTCCTGCGTAGAAAACTGGAATACCAATAAAATTAGAAGGGGTGCAGGCAAGGATACAATGGTTGCCAGCTACCACAGTACCAGGGACCAGCCTACTGGCAATACCCCATGTTCCCCCAAGGCCCACCTCCATTCAGCCCCCCTGGCATGAGCCAACCTTTTTTTAGGCAGAGGTTGGGGCAGAGGGCACGGGCGAAGAAGAGGAAACCAACAAGAGAAGAGGATACAGTGGGAGGAACCGCAACAACGGGTGATGGAAACCAGGAGTTACTCCAAAAAGAGGACTTGATAGTGAATCTGTCCCCAAGAGCACAGACTGAGTTGGAAGAGAAAGTCCTACAAAAGGGTCTGGGCTTTGTCCCTACACCCAAGGTGGACCAATTCCAACAACTATGTGAGTTGCGACAATTCTTCCGCAAAGTACGCCTTAGGGCCTTCTTTGATGACAAACCTTCCCAAAGGGAAAATGACTCGGGATTACACAATCCCTCAACTTTCACCCCCAACAGCGGCATGATACCTAATGAAGTGGAAACCTTTGAACAAGCTGTCCTGAAAGATGTGCAGGCAACTTCTGGCCCCAAACATTTTTGTAACTTCTCAAGGGGAGAGTTGATGGCCATCGAATCCCTGGCAAATGACCCTACAATCACTATAAAACAAGCCGACAAAGGGGGTGCTACGGTCATCATGGCTACCACTGATTATGAAACTGAGTGCCTAAGACAGCTGGGCAATAGAAAATACTACACCCCAATCTCCAGTAACCCACTGGAACGATTGACAAAGACAATTACAGCTCTGCTCTTTTCTGCGGAGAATCAAGGTTGGTTGAGCAAAAAGGAAGCCTTCTTCCTCATCAAGAAAGAACCTAGGACCCCTTACTTCTATGTACTACCTACGATCCATAAGGGGACCACCCCGGTACCAGGTCGGCCCATTGTCTCGGGTATCGACTCCATATTGGAACCTCTGTCACAATTTTGTGACCATTTCTTGCAACCACTGGTAAAACTGATTCCATCCTACATTCAGGACACCACTGATGTGCTTCGCCTACTAGACGAGTTTCAGCCCACTAATGATATTGACTTCCTCATCACGCTAGATGTAGAAGCGCTCTACACTAATATCCCACAGAGAGCAACCCTAGACGTGATAGAGGAGGAATTGAGTTCAGCAACATGGGAGTCTCCCACACCTCCGAGTTTCATCATGGAGTGTGCCACACTAGCCCTCACCGAAAACTTCTTCGAGTTCAAAGGCCAGCTTTATCATCAAACACAAGGTACTTCCATGGGAAGTACCTTCGCTCCCAGTGTAGCCTGTCTATACATGGCGGCCTTTGAGGGACAACTTATCTTCCATGAATCAAACCCATACCGGTCGCACATACGGATGTGGAAGAGATTCATAGACGATATTCTCATCTTCTGGACAGGGGACTCACAGTCCTATTCAGATTTTTTCAGTTGGATCAATGACCTGAATCCATACCTCAAATTTACCAGCACGGTCTTACCCAACCAGATTGCATTCCTGGATCTAACAATCAAACTTGAGCAAGGTGGGCTAACAACAACTATGCACAGGAAAAGCACAGACCGCAACAGCCTACTGCTGTTTAGTAGCCACCACCCACGAGCCTTAAAGGAAAACCTCCCCTTTGGGCAATTTCTGAGGGTGAGGAAAAACTGCAGCACATTAGAGGAATTCAGGTCCGAGTCGGAAATTCTTGCAAAAAATCTGGCTGCACGCGATTACCCACCACGCAGTATAGCCCTTTCCAGGAAAAGAGCAAGAAATAACAACCGTGAGGGGTTGTTAGAACCTAGACAAAGGACCCCTACTGAAACCCTTACCTGTGTAACCACCTTCACACCAGCTTCCAACCAATTGACTAAAGTCATAAAGAAACATTGGAACATACTTAATACTGGCTCCATGACCTTGGAGCCACCATGCTTTGCTTTCAAACGCTCCAGAAATCTCAAAGATATGTTGATACACACAAGACCTAAAGTATCCACAGGGGGCCAACAGAGAACATTGTGGCAATTACCACCTGTAAAAGGCCACTATCCCTGTGGCGCATGCACTGCATGTGCTTTTACTTCAATACAGAAAACCATCACTTTCAGTAATACCTTTATATGGGAAATGAGGTCGCACACTAACTGCAATACACCCAATTGCATATACTTGATCACATGTCCCTGTGAATTGTATTACGTAGGGATGACCACCCGGCCAATCAAGCTACGCATATCAGAACATCGAAGCAATTTCCGTTGCCACAAAAGCAACACGAAAATGTGCACGCACTACCTAGAAAAACACCACACACCAGAAGCACTGAAATGGATCATTTTGGAGGCATTTCCCTAAATTTCAAAGAATGCTCTCTTTGTTAAAGAACAGAGGTGGATACACAGATTATCCTCACAAATCACAGGATTAAATGAGGAAATACCTTGGAGTTCACTGAGAGTCTAATATGAACAGATGCACCGTATGTCATGGGCATCTTGGGACACAAGGAGTTGATTGGGATAACACAACCTACAGCACAACAGTGAGATAAGACGACAACACTGATAAGTTACCTTAATCCCCCTTATGAGCTTAACCCCTCCATGAGATTATCATATTAAGCAGTTACCAACTGCACATTAATTGAGAAGTGTCACATATAAAAAAACGAATTTGAAGAGGTCTCTTGAGGCCTCCCATATCCATTCAACCATTAATACCACATATATCAATTGACTACCAGATAGCCACCATTCTGACTACTTATACTATGTAGGCACCACAACATAAGATGTGACACTTTGACCCATGAACAGAGACAACTGAATACCACCAGGGATCAACAATCCCCCTGTGACAAATATAACTAAAAGAATCCACCACTCTAAGATGGCCGCCATGAAACGGCGAACAATCCCCCTATGACAAATAGATAAGAATCCACCACTCTAAGATGGCTGCCATGAAACGGATATTCCAAAAGCGAAACACACACGAGCCGAGTTAGTTAGGGACCGCCCAATAACAGCAGGTATGACACACTATAAAACAAGGGAAGCCGTAGACCGCCTCACCTCCTGGACCCGGTAGGAGTGGGTAGGTCGAGATGACACGTGATACTAGCACAACTGTGAGTACCTCTGCAGCGCGAGCCTCCCGCATTCCCCTGCCGGCGCTTTAGAATTATTGAGTTAATGGGGGGGGGGACATGTAAAACTTTGTAAGAAGATGGGCCAAATATCGAGTGGCTAATCTCTTTAACATGGGTCACATTCATAACCGGAATCTCCACATGCTGAAATAGCCTGCTAATCTTTCAAAATTAACACCGGACTAGCCCGCTCACTTTTGAAATGAATTATTGAGCCAGTATGGAAACGACCTGTGGAATGTTGTAGTAAGATAGGCTAAATAATGAGTGGCTTATCGCTTTAACATGGGGCGCATTCATTTCCGGCATCTCCAACAAGCCGAACACTCATAATCGATACCGGGACACTGAGAAAGATGCATGCTGCGACTATAACCGAGATAGCCCACGAGTGCTTGAAGTTAATACTGCACATAGTTATTGACATACGTTACCATATTTTTGATTGATGACAGTATCTCGAGTGAATGATTGTGGACTGTCAACACTTACTCTGAGCATTTTCCAGTTGCCTCTTTAATTATGAATGTTGTAAGAGCTACTAGAGAGACCGACAGTTGTGGTCTCCAATACAGTAAGATTGACCTGTGTACAGTGACTCACATTGGCACCCTCTGTTCTCTCCCACTTGATTGTGTCCAGTACATGAGGAACTCCTCGTGTTTTACCTACCGGGTACTGCTGTCGCCTGGTTAGTTTACAATTCTGGGTGAGTTCTCATTGAATTATACCTGCTGCTTCGTATATGTGCCACAAGGGCTGGAGTTCACATTAGCTCACTGTGGGCACTCACCGTGTGGCACTATTTTTAAACCTATTTTTAAACCTTTTATTGTTCCCGAAGCTTTTGCTTTCACTATTCACTGATAATGATGCTAAGTCAGACTCACAAGGGAAATGATACTGTATAAAAATGTGTACCATACTAACATGATCGATGTCACACTTTTTCTCCCCACACAGGTAGCTCCAGGTCTGACAGGTACACTAATAGTTAGTTGTTTGGTTGATGTGAGTATGATTCCATGTCACCAACCCTAGAGTGTAGATAGTCTTCATACTATTGGTCCTGACGAATCGCATGTAGAATTTACATTGAGCGAGAAACATGTTGACCTTTTTTCACCAATAGGGACGCTTAGACCTAAGACATAACACGTAGCCGAGCGCCTTATTGTTTGTTTTTACTTGGGGTAGGAGACCTATTGATTAAAGTTTGTTCTCACAGGCACTCCGAGCCCTATTTTAAATCACACTCCCAATCCATACATCTACAAATTTCTGGCCCCTCACCCCCACTTCACCATACGGCTATTGGAAGAAGATCTCCGCTAAAGTGCCCCTACTACAGGGAGCCCATTGGGTATTTCACCGCTGACCGAACGAGGAGCAGCCCAGATGATGAAGCATGACACCCAACAGGGTGTGTGAGGGCATTACAATCCAATATATGGACTCCCAACTTTGAACCAAAGCGGTCAGGTTGGTGTCATTTTCCCTTGTCCTGACATTGATCACTGAGGAACAGCATAACCTCCTTTTTCAGACCATCAAATGGACCCACAGGCCGGTGGTACAGGAGTCGCGAGAGGACCTCAAACAGCTCATCAAAAGATGCAGGCCACGACGCACACGATGTGGTGTGGCCAAAGATTCTGGTCACTGGTGGTGCTCGAGGTTTGGGCTAATTGGAGCCCGAAGATCTTCTTGCAAAGATGTCAACAAGCCTTTGCAACTGCAAAGGGGACGCAGTACTCAGGGGTTCGGTTATTGCAACCCCCACGAAGACTACTGGCCTCAAACTTGGTGAGAGGGTAGAGCAGGCCTCGGGAGCTGGGGAAAACCACCATCTGTGTTGCAGAGCCCACGGAGTCCGAAGGAGCTCCGGATCTGCAGACCGGTCGACTTAGTTGCAGTGCCTGTGAATGCAGGGAAGTGACTCCTTCACTCCAAGGGAGATTACTTCAGTAGTCCCTGATGCTTCACAGGCCTTGGAAGGTTCCTGTATGATACACAGGCTCAGACGATGCAGCAGACTGGAGGGGAGACGAAGTCAGGCCCAAACGAAGTCTAGCGAAGTCCTGAATGCCCAAACGGTAGAAGTGCAGTGGTTTCAATTCTGAATCTTATCCCACGACGAATCGAGGGACCTACACCCAGGTAAGCCCTTAAGTACCCTAGGGAAAGGGTTAGGAAGAACCAGGGGAGGGTATGGACAAAGGAGAGGTTACTCCCATGTCCTTTGTCCAGTTTCACGCCAGAGCGGGAGCCAGCGGTTCCCAGGACTGGTTTAAACTGGAGTATGCACAGGTACACCAAATGTGACCCTCATGAAGACTTTCAGGCGCTGGCAAGCGTACCCACCCAGCCCTAATACACTAAATCCTATCTGGGAGGTGGTCACACCTCCCTGTGACAGGATGCCTATTGTTCTACCTTCCCCTGCTCGAGCTTGGCTCAGCAGCAGGAGGGCAGAAATGTGTCTCCGGTCGGCAGCAACCATTTTGTGCTGTCCGGGATTAGAAGGCTGGTACCGGGAACACTGAGAGCCTAACGGAGGGCTCTTCCAGTGCTTCGAATCATACCTCCCACACCTTTTACGGTGTGGGGCTATGATTCCAACATGTTTGATACCAAACATGATAGGATTCGTTGCAGCCGTTTTCGAGATGGCCATCTCACGATTACGCGGTACCCTTCTATATAGTATATGGCTGCTTCACTGACAACCCGGGAGAATGGACTCCGTAGGCTGCAGGGGTGTCCTGCTCATGCAGGGGCACCCTCTCACTTAGAACCAAGCACCCTGCCCTCAGCATTGTAAAGGCCTGCTATAGGGGTAACTTATAGGTTTTAAGTGCAGTGACCCTTAGATATAGTAAACCTATATCTTTAGTAAGTGGTGCATGCACCAACTTACACAGGCTGCAATGGCAGGCCTGTAGTTCTATTTTGAATGGTCTCTCAGGAGTGGCATAATACATGCTCCAGCCCATGGGAGACCTCTGGGGTACCTATGCCCTGGGTACATGGGCACCATATACTAGGGACTGACCAGTGTACCCCAGTATCCAATGTTGGGTGTACCCAAGTACATAACACAACAGTTTAAGGAGAAAGCAGATAGACTGGGGTCCTGATTAGCAGGATCCCAGTTAGTCTAGTCGAAAACAGCATCACATCAAGCAAAAAGTGGGGGTAACCATAAGAAGCAGATCCTACTTTCCTACAGGGCACCTAATATGAGATTAGCATTTTTTGTATTCCTAGTGAGTGTATAACGAACTGAATTTACCTAAATCCATACTTTCACTATTACGCTATGCGTGCATTTAATTTCCCATTTGAACGTTTTATTCTGATCCATATCATTTTCAGAATGAAGTGTATACACGTCCGCCTTTCATTAATAGGAATACGGATTGTGAAAGATTTTGCTGTGTTCATATTGGCCTAACAAGTTAATCACTTGCTGTGAAGATACTCGTCGGCAATTGTTAGTTGGAATTAATTTAGCAAAAAGCGTGAAACTATATTAGCCATATTTCCCATGCCTTATAACACAACGTTTTACGCCTCCAAGAGTCAGCCATGAGCACTTAGTACCAGGCCAGTTTCATGTTGGAGGGGAAGAATACACCAGTTTCAATGAGCATTTATTTAGAGTCTGAAGCCTGTTTGGCAGGCCTCAAGCCGTAGCTGAGGTGCAAATCCAGGAATTTATAAAGCAAAGCATAAGTAAAGGCTATTTCTCCACAAAGGTTTTGGGATTTGAGAGGCTATCTGTGGGGCAAGCTGTGGCAGACATAATATGTGAAGCTCAGGCTGCAGGAGATGGAATTAGTGAAAGTTAGGGCCCAGGAAACATATCTTACGCACACTTGTTGTGTGTTGTTGGGTTTTCAGGAACTAGCTATGAAAAATATGATATTTGCTGAGCAAGTTGTGAGATACAATCACCCAACTGGCTATCTGAAGGAGTTGTGGCAGAAAGGCTGGCTGCGCCCCTTCACATTATGCATACTAAGAAGGCTATTGCATACTAAGGCTGTCGGTATGAGACATACCTACCAACCCTTAACAGGAATCATGTTCCCCAAATATTCATACCCGCCAAGAGAACGATGACATGCCCAGCTCTCTGGCGGACGAGGAGGTCCTGTCATGCACTCGTCTAAGGAGGTCACTTCCGGTTAAGGTCGCTGTGTAGCATAGCGGAGAAATGCGTCTGTGAGTCCCAGTCCCGTTCCCCTTGGCTTCTTGCACTGTAGTGGGAACTTCGGCCGCTGGGTCCAATCTACTTGGTTTCAAGTATGGGAGGACACAGGAGTCGCCATGTCCCCACTGTGGCTTCTTGCTAAGAGGCTCGGAGCTGCAGGGAGACATGTGGGCGGCGAGAAAAATGCCGAAAGAGAGTCCGAATCAGGTGCTGTGGAGAGGAAGCCATGAGTCACCAAGCAGAAAGACCACGCACTGGAAACTGTACACTGAAAATCCAACCACCACATAACAGACGGTAGGAGGGGGTTAAGGGAGAAGTTAGTAAGGGAAGGCATCAGGCATGGGGTGTAGTGCTCGGGTGGTAGCGGAGGCGGCCTTCCCAGGTGCAGGTTCGGTTTGCTACCGTCTGGCCTACCCCACCCCCGACAACCACAGGACATGCAAAAGAAGAGAAAGGCATTAAAGCCTGTAGCCTCCAGGATAAAGCGCGCTCCCTCAATAAGGCGATCTTTAACCTTTTCCAGATGAAGCGCCATTACGGCACGAGAGGGGGCAGGAAAGTCCCACACTCCGGCAAAAGGTCTCCAGAACTGCCAAGATGGCCAGAGCTCGTAAAAAACAGACTGGGCAAAGTGGTTTTGAAATACGAGGGGAAGATATTGAGGGAAGCAGTTCAAGCACGAATCTGAGTGAAATTCAAGATGGTTCACCGGATTCGGAGAGAAGCTTTTTCTCTATGAGAGGCAAATGAGACTCCAAAACCAAATCAACCGACGCTCTTACATAAAAATCCAGCAGAACAGGGTGAACTTCCTCCTCCAGATCTAGAGCTGTCGTAACTGCCAGAAGATCACATGCTAAACAAATCACAAGAAGCCACATCAGGAGCACTAAAAAGCAGTCACCCTGGGCTAAAACCCTAATACCCACTGTTTGGGCTTAAAGTAGCGAGGACAACAGGGGAAGATGGCCAGAATCCATCAGAGAAGAAACTTGATCCACGGTATGGGGCGCAAACGGCATCAGGGATATTAGCATCTTTGGAGAATATTGATCCTGCTTCAGAACCAGCAATGATGAATTTGCTTAAACTTAAAGGGGTGATGGAATCTCAAATTGTCCACAGCGATGCAAATCTTCAATTCCAAACAGCTATTCAAATTGTGCCAAGGGCAGACATGAGGGAAGTTGCAGCCCATAATTCCCAGTCGGGAGACATTCTGCAAGAAATCCTGGTGGAAATCAGGGAGTTAAAAAACGTCCAAGAAAAAGCCCACAGGGATGTGAAGAGTCAGCTCAATATTATCAACTACATCTTGCAATTAAATCGGAGACTAACCCATACAGAGCACCGCATATCAGAACTCGAAAATGCCCCAAAGCAACTTTGAGTTATTTCAAGCAAAGTATGGCCAGGAGATGGATGAAACTCAGATGAAGCTTGACGAGTTCAAGAATCGGTCAAGACTGTCAAATTTACGCTTTCTAGGTATCCTGGAAGGGCAGGAAAGGGTTGAAGATCCCATCAAATTCATTTGGGACCTTATCCAGAATTATGTCTTCGTGGGTGATGTGCCTACCAAAGACTGCCACTCGATCATGAGGGCCCATCAAGTCCCAATCCATCAACAGACCAATGCAAAATACCCACGTACATTCCTTGTCAACTTTGGCGACTTTCGAATAAAGGAATCCTTTATAACAGCAGCCATTAAGTCAAAGGGCTTTCAGACATCCAATAAGTTTCGATTTAACATTTTTCGGATATGTCAGACATGGCTGCAAGACATCGTCGAGAGTTTGTCAATGCTGGATAAATTCAAGAGCCAAGGAACACACACGGCCATAGTGCAACAATCCAAACTGAAAGTCCATGTAAAAGGACACTTCCACATTCTACACTCAATCCAGCAGGCGAAAGAGATTTTGCAGCAGTCGAATCATGATAAGTAAACTGTAGTGAAGCAGGATGCATTAGTTAGTCCATATAGAAACCCGGACAAAAAAGGGATTACTTTTCGAAGGAAGGTGCTCAGAGTTTGAAGGTTTCTTTCTCTCTTTTTTACTGCAGCCAACACCGGAGCGGAGACCTTTAGTTCCACACCAAGGCACCAAAAGAGTAACAATGATTGGGAAGGGGGTCAGGCACGCTCTCCCTTTCCCGATGGGGGTTTTCCAAGGGGGCACCAGGGTTTCCGAGAGAGGGTGGTAGGGCGGAGAGAGGAACACCTTTGCAAAAAGAAAAAAAGAGCAGATTTATGAAGAACAGCAATTAGAACTTGAAAAAATAAGCTCAGATTGTAGAGGTATGGTGCAAAGAGTGATTCGAAAAGTTCTCACGTGATGTCACCCCTTGAAAAACGGAAGGTAAGGATTCTCTCATGTAATGTTAACTGTTTAGCCAACAAAAGTAAATATGGTAGCTTACTGGGGTGGCTATCCTCTTTTTCACCAGAGGTTATTGTCTTACAAGAGACCCACCTCAACAGCAATACCCCAAAGTTGTCAAGTCCTCGTCAGTACTCTTATGATTTTTGCATCTGCACAGGCTTTAGATCATGGCATTGAATTGGAGGTCCGACAGGTGATCTGGGATCCACAAGGCAGATGGTTATGGATCAAAGTAGCAATCAACTACTATGGCCCCATAAATGACAATATTGACTCTCACCCAGATCCACAATATTGCCTTGGGGGCAGTAGGTCTTTTGATTTCTGGAGGAGATTTTAACTTTATTCAAGACTTTAAAGGTTAAAGATACATCAAATAGGAATAAAAACAGTTAAAACCTAAGACCAAATGAATAATAGAAGCTTTTAAGTCTAGTTATCAGTTGATAGATCTTTGGAGAGAAGACAATCCAGATGGCAAACACTACACTTGTTTTTCATAGAGATTTAAAACCGCCTCACAAATAGATTTTTCCTTAGTCTCCAAATCATTGAGTAGGGAGCAGACCGATATCTGGGCTAATGCTTTTTCGGATCATTCACTGGTTTCTGTAGTATTGGATATGGGCCCAAATAATAGGGACAAACCGAGATGGCAGCTGCTCTCTAGTTCCCGGTGGGTTGCAGAAACGAAGGAGTTCATCCCGGAGCTTTTCTCCATTAATAGTAAAATGGCTTCTTTGATTACAATATGGGAGGCTTTTAAGGCAACTCTAAGGGGAAGGATTATTGCTTATAAAACAAATCAATCTAAAGAACGTACCTAGTGGATAACTAGTCTGCAGGCAGCACTAGATAATGCCATAGAAGCAAGAGAGCGAAATTTCGGAATTGTGCCAGATACAGGCTTATTAGTGACAGCAAAACAAAACCTCAGACATTTTTACATCTAGGAAGAGATAAATAAGTCTAATACCTATCAACAAAAAATATATGAAGAAAACCAGCATATTGACAAGTTTCTGGCCTGGTCTACGAGAATTAAAAGCAAAAAGGCGACAATAAAATCTCTAGAGAATCCCATCACTGGAAAACTGGTAACAGACCAGGAAGAAGTCGCCCAAGTGTTTTTTCAACGTAATTGTGACATTTATCAGACTCAGTATACGGCATCAACGACTAGCATAGAACACTATTATGCTTTTATTCGACTTCCCAGTTTATCAAACTTTTTTCCCCACATATTGCTGAAGCCTATAACGACCACTGAAATTCAGGAGGCACTTAAGAAAATGTCAAATGCCAAAGCATGTGGGAATGATGGGTTTCCCACAGAGTTTTTAAAGATATTCTCCAGGGAACTTGTGCCACTTTATTGGAACTCTTAAACTATATTAAAGAAGGGGGAGAGATCCCTCCAACCTTCCAAGAATCTTAAAGAAAGATAAGAACCCGAAAGCGGTCCACTCATACAGACCGATCAGTATGCTTAATACTGGCTGTAAACTGTTGATGAAAATATGGGTGTCCCGCATAATGACTGCAGCATAACAGTTAATTCATGAAGATCAGTGTGGCTTTGTGGTGGGCCGATTAATGCCACAAATGCCCAGTTTTTAATTCAGGCAATAGACTACTTTTTTGTGAATCATACAAAGGCACTAGTTATGAAGATCGGTGTAGAAAAGACATTCGATCTTGTGAACTAGGATGACTTGTTTTACAGCCTTCAAAAATTCGGTTTACCTTCCCAGTTTATTGTAATGCTCTCAGACCTATACAATGGGGTGCAGGCTAAGGTGCTGGTGAATTCCAAGATGGCTGGTTCAATTACAATTAAAAGGGGTACAGAGCAAGGATGCCCCCTTTCTCCAATATTGTTTACATGTTTCATTGAACCCCTTGCGGAACAACTCTGCAAAGTTAATATACGGGGCACCATAGAAGGGATGACTAGACTTAAATTATTTGCAGATGATATTATTTTATATTTACAGCCTGATAAGGAGAATATCAGGAGAGCTATGCAGACAATAACAGATTTTACTAAAATAGTAGGATATAAGATAAATCAAGGTGAAACATAACTGTTGCTTTTTAATGTAACAGCTGCTGAACTCCCAGCGTCATTACAGCCTCAAGCAAGGGTGCAGTCTTCAATAAGATATTTGGGGATATTAGTGACAAACAATTTTTCCTGCCTATTCCACCTGAACTACAAAAAAGTTTTACAAAAAATAAAAAGATTGCTTGAGAGGAGGTCACTGCTCCCTTTGACAATAATAGGGCGCATCTCCATGATCAAAATGTCGGTGCTACCACTGATGATATTTATTTTCTCCAATGTTCCAATAAAAATCCTTAACAGTTTTTTTCAGGAACTAGATTCAATATTATGGAGTTTTATTTAGAATAAGAAATCATCTAGGGTATAGTTGGAGGTTCTACTACTCCAGAAATCACAAGGTGGGTTGGCGCTTCCCAATTGCACAGTTACTATTAGGCTGCTTTAAAGGATGTTTTATCTAGGTATTTAAATGAATGTAGAACATTAGATATATATTTTTTTAAACAAGATGATTCAGGAATCAGAAATTATCTTACTACATTTATTAAAACAGCAAACTACAAAAAAGACCAGATCTAAGTTTCTACAGGATACTATCGGGCGGATGAGTGCCACAAGCAAACTCTATAAGTCACCTTTTGATGGATTTTCAGTATTGTTGCAGGAGGGTAGGTACTTGAGGCTTTTTTTAGCAGATTGTGAGGTTAGATTTTGGATATCCATAGGTTTTAAAATCTTTGGTGACTTTATTATGCAGGGAAAATCTATCACGTGGGAAGAACTAATAGCTAGGAATGGTCCACAATGCAAGAAACATTTTTTAAGCTTCAGACAGATTAAGTATTTTTTGCTGATCAATAGTAAAAGTGAGAATCAGGAGCCCCACCCGATTAGTAGGGTTCTGGTTAAGAGCAGATTGTTAGGAATAGGGAATTGGTACAGACTGCTGAATGATCTTTCCTCACAGGTCGATCTAACTAGTTTTCTTTCCAGGGTATTAGAGAAAACACAATGTCATCTGTCAGAGAGCGATTGGCATCTCTTCGGGCTGCCAACTTTAAAAGAATGTCATTCCTGTCCAGATGGATGGCATATTATACCCCAGAAACTCTTCATAAAATATATGCAGCAGTATCAAATAATTGATTCCGGTGTCATAACAAGGCAAAGGAGGTTGGCTCCACATGTTTTATTCATGCCCGCATCTTTTTAATTTCTGGCAGGAATTGTTTGAGGCAATTGGTCAGGCTATCGAGTGTTCAGTAATTCCAGAAACTAGTCTCATACTATTCGGTGTTTCAAAAAGGAGCCAATAATTTGGAAAGGGTAAAGAGTACTTTATATCTATTGCTTTGACAATTGCACAGTCTTTCATCCTTCAGAACCTTCAGAACTGGAGGACTGATAAGATTCAGACAGTCCAGGGCTGGAAGAGTAAACTTTTTCGTACCATGAATTTTGAGGAGGCAAACACTAAGGGGCCGATTCCGATTTCGGCCGGAAGGGCACCGAACGATGGTCGGAGCCCTTCCGACCGAATCGGAACGTGCCGGCCGGATTCCTTTCCGACCGAGCCATTCCGATGGGCTCGGTCGGAAAGGAATCCGACTGGGATTTTCGGATGGCTTACGACGGGCTCGTACTTGCAGGGCCGTAACCGACGACAGCAGGTCGGTCGGTTACGGCTCCTGGACGATGTCGGACTGACCTGAGTCCGTCCGACATCGGAATCGGCCCCTAAGTGTGCGGGGGGACTTAGAAGGTTTAATGCTGTTTGGCAATACTTGAAATAAGGTGAAAGGTTATTTAAAGCTTTGCACCTCACTATAAAGGGATGTTTTGTCGCTTCAATATATTATAATTTGGCTCTTAGCTCATACCATTAATGAAAAATCAAGTATTACCGTCACACTTTAAATCGCTTACTGCACATGTTTTAGATATTGGTCTATGGCTCGGAAAAAGATCAGATGGAGCTGAGCTACTGAAAAGATGTCTCAAATCTGGTTTTATTGAATATATTGAACTTGATTTTTCATTACTGATGCACTAATGCACTTTTTCTTTAAGGCACTTCAATGAATGTGGAATGTGTGTGGACATTTAAAAATACGGTTGGGAATCAAGAATAACTGTTGCACTTTAAATTGCCTAAATTAATATTGCCTATTTTTCGCTCATATTATAGTCAAGGATCAAGATTAGACTGGTGCTATTTTTTTATGTCTATTATCTTATAATGTTCTGCTCTATTCCTAAAAACTACTGTATGTATTCATTCTTCTGCTTGACAAAAATAAAAATAGGAATTCAAAAAAATGCCAAGCTCTCTCTCACAGAGTTTATCTCCACCAGAGAGTGATGCCAATTCCAATCTGCTTGCCACTGAACATACCATTCCACGTGCAGTGTTTGATGCCATCCATAGGTGCTCCCTCATTTACATTCAGTGCTTAATTTGTAAAAAAAATAAAACAAGTAAGTGCCAGGGGCCTTCTCGGGAGGCCACTACAACCTGCATCACTCATTGCCCCTGCAAGCTCTGCCAATGAAAGTACCAGCGTAACTACTCTCACACTCCTACAAGTGTGACAATTCAGACTATTTCAGGCCTCCAAAGCTATGAGAATGGCATGGGCAGCAGGTATTATTATTCACTTTTAATGTACATTAACTTATTAAACACTGTTGTTGTGCTCATCTCAAAATTAGACAGACAGTGCCACCTTGTGGTGTAATGCCACTAGAGCCAGTGCTGACAATTAAATGCATGTGCTGAGCATCAGAAATCATTGGCTCAAATTAAGCACTGTTTACATGTCCACAGCCTCAGAATTTGATGCCATGTACAGGTTGTCTTTCTCTTCTACATTCTTGTCCATCCCTCCACAAATTGTTGCTTTATCCAGAATCTCTCTTCTAAATCTCTCTTCTACATGCCTACCCACACCGTTACAGGCTGATGCAGGTCCGTTTCCCCCAAATGCGTGTTCTCTTTTTAGGTTGACGCCTACCAGGCAGTGCACCTGTCTGGTTTGCTAACGACTTCTTGTGGGCATTCTGAAAGCTTCCCTGGGATTGCATTCCGCCATTTGCTTACCATTAGTTTTGTGGTTTGTAACTCACATTTACTACTTTCTGTTTTCTGGATTTATTTGTTTTAGGCTGTCCAGCTTGAGTTCGTCCCTACGTGGAGCATTTCTCGTTTACTAAATCCTTCTTGCTCTCTGTAAACAGGCCTTTAAATCTTCTTCTTATCTTGTTACATTTGCTGTGCATTCAAAGACAGAGGTCACATGTCAGGCTCTGTCTTTTGAGGGAACTTGGTGTGTACTTTTCTTTCTCTGGCTTCAAAGTGAGAGAATTTATGTGACAATATTGCGGTGAAACAAAAGGCTTTTTTTCTAACACACAACAAAAATTACTGTGCTGATACTTCAGAATATATCAAAATGAGGAAAGTACAAATTACGCATATTTTTTGGTAATTCCAAAGTGTTGTGGAAACAAATATTTGAATTCAATCAAAACACATCTATACACTAGGTGATGACTTTCCACACATTATCGTTTGTGCGCAGTAAAACAATATGTCTGACAAATGTAACGGTCATTTCAATTGAAAATGTGTTGTCTGTAATGGCAGTGCGCTACCACACCATGCATACTCCACACTGCACCACTCCATTCTACACCACTCCACTCTACAACACACTACCCTAGTCTACCCCACTCCACTCTACCCCACTGCACTCCAATCTACCCACTCCACTCAATCTATCCCACTCCATGCCAATCTATCCCACTCCACTCAATCTACCCCACTCCACACCTCTCCACTCCAATCTACCACAATCTACCCCACTCCAATCTACCATATTCCGCTACAATCTATCCCAATCTGCCCCACTCCAATCTACCCCAGTCCACCCCAATCTAACCCACTCCAATTTACCCCACTCAACTTAAATGTACCTGACTCCACTCCATTGTACCCCAGTGTACCCCACTCCACTTCAATTTACCCCAATATACCCGACTATACTCTATTCTACCCTGCTCCACTCCAATCTATCCCACTCCATTCCAGTCTACCCTTCAATTTACCTCAATCTACCCCACTCAATCTACCACAATATACCCAACTTCACTCAATCTACTTGGCTCCACTCTATCACAATTTACCCCTCTCCACTCCACCCCAATCTACCCCACTCCACTCTATCACAGTCTACTCCACCCCAGTCTACCACACTCTAATCTAGCCCACTCTACCCCAATCTACCCCACTCCACCTCACTCCAGTCCACCCACCCCAATCTACCCACTCCAATCAACCCCAATCTACCATACTCCACTTCACTCAAATCTACCCAACTCCACTTTACCCCACTCCACTCAAATCGACCCCACTCCAGCCTGCCCCAATCTATCCACTTCAATCTACCCAACTCCAATTTACCCCACTCCATTCTAGCCTACTCCACTCTACCCTAAACCACGCCACTCCAATCTACCATCATCTACCCCACGTCACTCCAGTCTATCCTACTGCAATATATCACACTCCTCTTTAGCCCAATATACCCCACTCCACTCTCCACAATCTACCCCACGCCACCGCAATCGACTCCACTCCAATATACCCAACTCCAGTCACCCACTCCACTCCAATCTACCCCAATCCACGCCACTCCAGCCCACCCCAGTGTACTCCAATCTACCCCACTCCAGTCTACTCCACTCTGCCCCACTCTACCCCACTCCACTCCAATCTACACCAATCCACTCTACCCCAGTCCACTCCACTCTGATCAAATATACCCCAGTCACTAAAATCTACCCCACGCCACTCCGACATACCCCAATTTACCCCACTCCAACCCACCCCAATCTACTCCAGTCTGTGCCACACCAATCTACCCCATTGAAATCACGGAGGCAATCAGAGAGTGTTTGGAGGCTGGCGGCAGAGCGGCCCTGATTTTATTAGACCTCTCTGCGGCCTTTGATACCGTTCCTCACTCTTTGCTTTTGGCCCGTCTGTCAGACATCGGGGATACAGGATCTGTCTGGAACTGGTTTAGATCATTTCTGGAAGAAAGATCGCAGCAGGTTTGGATGCCCTCGTCTTCTTCTGCTCCACAATCTGTGTCCACTGGCGTACCGCAGGGCTCTACCTTGAGTCCCCTCCTTTTTAATATATATATGACCCCACTGATTTATTTGGCGGAGGAGCTGGGCGCCAAGATCATCGCCTACGCCGATGAAACCCAGCTCCTCTTCGCTTGGAGCAAAAATTACTCATCCTTCGGCGGTTTTTCAATGGCTCCTTTCTGCACAGCTCAAGTGCAATGAAGATAAGTCCGAAATCCTCTTGTACGGGACCTTTCCCTCTCAGTTTAAGGAATCACTCTGGCCGGCCGAATATCCTCTACCCAATTCTGAAGGCCAGCCAGTGAAAAATGTAGGGATTTGGTTCAATGAAGATCTTAGGTTCACCACCCAGATCAAAAAGCTAGCAGGACAATGCTTCGGCACCCTGAGATCACTTAGGAAATTTCTTCCTTTTCTGCCTAGGGCTGCCAAAGAAATGGTCACCCGCGCTCTGATACTGTCGCGGATTGATTACGCGAACGCCCTTTATATTGGCCTACCTGGGTATCAGTTGAGGAAACTGCAGGTAATACAGAACACTGCGGCAAGGTCTCTACTGAGCATCCCAGGAAGATCAAGCATAAAGCAACATCTGCATGATCTTCACTGGCTGCCGGTGGCTGAAAGGGTTAGGTTCAAGACCCTTACCCTGGCCCACGCAGCCTTGCACCATTCGGGCCCAGTATATCTCAGTAACCGGTTTAAGATGTATGTGCCCCCAAGACAACTGCGCTCTGCGGCACAGTTTCTGGCGGTGATTCCGCGTTTTCGCCTCGTGAGAATGGGCTGTAGCTCCCTGGCCTATAAGGCAGCAGTGGCCTGGAATGCACTCCCCTTTGAACTTCGCTGCATACAAGATGCAAAGCTTTTCAGGAAACGCCTGAAAACGCTGCTTTTCGTATAATCTCCTTAGTTGACCCTCAGCTCACTTACAAGGTACCGCGCCGGGACACTCCTGAGTAGCCGTGCGCGATATAAATGGATATAACATAACATAACATTCTACTCCACTCCATATACTCCACTCCAACCTACCCCTCTCTGCCCAATCTAACCTACTTTACCCCACTCCGCTCCAAACTTCCCCATTCCACTCTACTTCAGTCCAACCCACTCCTATCTACCCCAGTCTACTCCAGTCCACTCCAATCTACTCCACACCAATCTACCCGAATCTACATCACTCCAATCCACCCGACTCAGTCTACCACAATCTACTCCGCTGCACTCTACTACAAGCTACCCCACTCCATTCTACCCTAATCTCCCCCACTCCACTTTACCACAGTCTAATCCACTTTACCCCACTCCACTCTTATCTGACCCAGTTCACCCCAATCTACCCACCTCACTCCAATCTACCCCAGCCCACCCCAGTCTACCCACTCCAAATTATGTCAATCCACTCCAGTCTACCCTAATCTACCATACTCCACTCTACTCCAATCTACCCCACGCCACTCTACCCCAGTCTACTCCACTCAAATATATCCCCAGTCTACCCCCTACAATGTACCCCACTCTACTTCAATGTACCCCACTTCAATCTAGCTCACCCTACCCCATCTCATTCCAGTCTACCCCACTCCACCCCAATCCACACCACTTCAGTCTACCATAGTTTACCCCACTCTAGTCCACCCCACTCCACTCTATCCCATTACAATGCACCTAGTCTACTCTACTCCACTCTAGCACAATCTACCCCACTCCACTCTACCCCAATCTACCTCACTCCACCCTATCCTGATCTACTCCACCCACTCTACCACAATCTACCCCACTCCAATCAACCCTACTTCAATCCACTCCACACCACCCCAATCTACCCCACTCCACTCTACCACACTCTAATCTACCCCAGTCTACCCCATTCCACTCCAATCTGTCCCAATCTACCCCGCTCCAATCTGCCTCACTCCATTCTACCTCACTCCAATCTACACCAATCCACCCCACTCCAATCTACCACTCCTACCTGACTCCAATCAATCCCACCCCACTCCAATCTATCCCATTCCACTCTACCCCAATCCACTCCACTCTGATCAATCCTACCCCACTTCACTCCACTCCAATCTACCCCACCCCAGTCCGATCTACTCAATCTACCCCACTCCACCCCAGTCTACTCCACACCACTCCAATCTACCCCACTCAACTCAGTCCACTACAGTCTGCCCCACTCTAGTCAATATAACCCACTCTACCCCACTTCACTCTATCCCATTCCACCTCAAACCACCCCACTCCAATCTACCCCAGTCTACACCAATGCACTCCAGTCTACCTCACTCCACTCTACCCCACTTAACGCCAAACTACCTCACCCCAATCCACTCCACCCCAGCCCACTAACTTTAAGCCTCGCTGAACAGCAGCCACACTGGTGTACAACATGGCTAAAACACATTGCCAAAGGCGAGACCCATTGGGTTTGCTAATACTTATTTTCTTAGAGGCTGATGGCATTCTCAGACTCCCCACCGAAGGCTTGCCATTCCCCCACGTCATATTACATGCCAAGGCACTCTGTCACCTCTACGGGCCAGCCCCCGTCCTATAGGCTTATGTCGTGTCCTGAGACGTGCTCCACCTCTAACAGTGTAGGACTGTCAGCAGTCCCAGATTACCTATCATTTTTCACTCTCAGATCGCCTCCTGGGTTCACGTTGAGAGGCAGATCCCTAGGATAGTTTGGCAGAGTTTACTGGCTTGGAGCGAGATTGTGACACACGCTCAACACAGTCTATGCATTTAAAACTATTTCTTTGTGCTTGAGAGATACACCCTCAATCCTCCCGGGGCTGTAGAAACGGTAAAGTGCGCACCACTCACTGTGCAGTAATCAGCAGCATTAATATTCAATGTCTTTACTATATTAGTCTTTGAGCTCAGTTTTATCCTGACACCATATTTGGAGATTCTGATCTTGGCACGGATGCCGTATTAATAATCCCAGAGCGTTGAGGTAATTGTATTTAAATGTCCTTGTGTTTACACTGCCATAAGGACTCAACGGTACATGGTGTGCCTTCCGTGCTATTGTCAGAAACCAAAGGCCAAATGATTTCGCTTCATGCAATGTTATTGGATGTGATCTCCCTTCCCGTGAAGTCATCATAGACATTGGGCCTGTATTGTCAGGCCCTGCGTTTTTGTCTTTGTCAAAGGACATGTTATGATGCATGTTGTGATTTTATCGCGGTTAAATTTTGGGTGATGTCCTTTAGCTGTCACTTGCTGGTGTGTCGTCAGTGGAGCAGGATTCCATTGATGTATGATGTCACTAATTCCACCCCTACGAATTTGGTGAAGTGGCAGCTCTAGCATTGGGGAACTGCCCTTCAGGCACCCTTATTGGTAGTTATTAAGCATGATGCGGTGAGAATGTGGCGTCCTCAGACAGTTCTTGGATTTTGGAGTGTCTTTGGTGTTATCCTTTCTTGCTTGGAGAGATGTCTGTTGCTGAAATTCCTCTGGTGAGGTCACTAATGTTCGGAGCATTAAGGTGGCGTTTAGGAAGGGTGTTTGTAGATATCTCAGTGAAGGGGGCGCCAGGCCAGATCTGCAGTGTTGCAGATCTCCTGGGACTGTAATTGCGGTTATCTTTCTGGTGACGTCAGAGGAGCCCAGTGTGTGAAGCTGGCCTCCTAGAGTGGTGCGATTGAATACCTCTATAGTAGGCACAGACTTTGAAAGTGACCTTTCGGGCCGTTCCAATGATAGCAGGAGAATGTGTCAGGATTCTTGCAGTCAAACATAGAGCCATGGTTTGTGTCCGAATATGCTCCTTCTGTACACCGTCAACACGTTTTCACCCAACAACAGATAATCAAGGGGCTCCAGTGACACTGTGGCTTGGAACAGATACCAGGATGAAAAACGTTCCTTACATGTGATTGCAGCTCCCTTCTCCGAATAGAGCCTGCTACTGGAACTTGGAAATATCACGAATTGAAGATGCCTTCAACCACTAAATCCTGCGAGGCCCAAAATTATTTTTGCAGCCCTCACTATCCCACTTTTGCCCATCTTCTTTTCCGGCTTTTCTTCGTCCTTTCGATCTTTAACAGCCTCCTTCTTCATGTTTCCTCTTCTGCTAATATCACACTGTACAGCCGGATGTAGTGCCCCAGCCTCGAGTCTAAACTTTAGGAAACGAAAAAGAAATAGGAGCCGAACAGTTGTCATGCTAGCTTCTGCTTTGTCATTAAATAAGTAGAGCACAGTTGTTGGAAATCTGCTCTTTCTGCAGGGTCACCCCAGATTTGTTCCTTCTGTTGCTGAACTCGTTTTTTTGTTGGCCCAGTACTCTGTGTACATTACCCTGCTAACCAGCGGTAAAGTACTTGTGCATTCCCTTTTAAACCTAGTAAAATTGGCATTTACCTAAATGGCACATTTCATTTACTTGTACGTCCCTGGTATATGGTATTACATGCATCCAGGGCTTACTAGTGGACTGCAGAACTCATTGTGCCACCTGCTAAACTAGCACTGTAAAGCATCCCTCCAGACCTGCTGTAGAGATGAGGCTTCAGCCGGTGAGTACAAATAAAGATTTATTAGAGATGAGGCACAGCACATCAAGCATTGAACAACGCTGAGCAGTAACTGCCTCAACGAGCTCTGGAACATGGAACGTAAATTGTACAGCGCAGGTACGGCGTTCCATGTTCCAGGCAGGGAAAGGCAGGAAACGGGATACAGTGAAGAAATGCCACCAGGGAATGTAACACCTGCTCCTACTTCCTGAGTGTACTTTTTGAAACTGTCTTTTCGACCAAGCAAAACAAACCTTTTGCCAGGCCTAAACCTTCCTTTTTACTACCTATAAGTCACCACTAAGGTGGACCACAAAACTCCACAGGGCAGGGTGCATGGTATTTAAAAAACAGGACATGTGTATTTAATGTTTTACATGTCCTGGCAGTGAACCTCCCCTCTCCCCCGACCCGCCTCCAAGTTCTTTTTTACTGTGGCAGGGCTGGCTCTCCCACAGGCTAACACTGGTTTACATTTAATAGGTGCTAAATTCAGTTAGTGAGCAGCTAGAAAAATGGTTTAACTACTCATTTTAATAATACCTTAAAATCCAACTTAATGGTCAAGTCAGATTTTATATTGCTATTTTGGAAATTACACTTTTAGATAGTTGTTATTTTCTTGCCTAAAACCAAAAGGCTTTCCTGCCAGTGTCCAGTTGTCTCCTGACCCCAGATGGCTTCCCAGTGGTGAGATGTGTATTGCTCCCAGACAGTGGACAAAGCGCTTTGGGTGTAGGTGGGTGACTCCACCTTTGATAGGATGGCTGAAGTGCTGTGCCTGGCCCCTTCTTGAGCTTCACAGGATGCTTACATTGTCACTGGAAGATGAAGTTCTCACCCAGGCCTTCCTCCCCTTTGCCTCTCCGTTCAGGCTGGCACTAATCCCAGTGGGGGTAGCAAAACTGACCAGGGAGTGGACAAAAGCTTGCCCTCCACTCTCAGGCTGGCACTGGCATAAAAGTGGACCCTGCAGATCTCTCCTCAGAACTCTTCTCAAATTGTGGCGATTCAGAAGCAGGGCTGCCCTACTGTCTGAAGAACCCGAAGGAGGACCTGCTTACCTTGAACACACAACCCCAGAAGTGACCCAAGAGTCTGTTGGCTGACCTCATGTTTGAACTACAGGGACACAACAAGCTTCCAGAGGCCTCCCTTCCTGCAACTGCCCAGCTGACCAGTTTCAACTGTACCGGCCCTGGACCCTGTTGCTGGCTTCTGTTGTAGTGCAACCTAACCTAATACCCAAGTAGTGCCACCAAGGTCTGGACTCTTGGCTGTTGTTAAAGTGTACTTTTGCAGTCCAAGCTGCAAAAGTTGGGACTTAAAAACATTTTGCCAACTTTTACGCCTGGAGAAGCATTGGAGATCTGTATCGCCGTCAAAGCTGCAGCCGTTGAATCGCCAGTAGGCCTCCCCTTGCTAGTTTGCCCCTCTGAAGGAGATGTGACTTGCAGAAAAGTTTCAAAGTCCGAACGTAGAGATCTTCCACAAGACAGACATCAAGGCCTTCCTGGGCACAGACTTTGGACTTTGCCTGACTTGAGCTCTGACCGACCTACTGCACCAGGACCCCACTTTTCAGCAACCGACCACCTTTGAGCCCCGCTTTGGATCCAGCTTGCAGCTTGCCCCGCCAACAAATCATCAACAACCAAATTTTTGCTATAAAAATGTCTACGTCCAAAGGTATTTCCAGACGTGGGTCCCTTGCTCTCTCTGCCACTGGAACCAAGCTACACCCGACTGAAGAGCCCCAATCAGGGCGAAACCGGTGTGGACTGTGCTGAGATGGCTATTTTCCTTGGGACCATGAGGGCACCTGCCACTCTCCTTTCTATATCGTCCCCAGGTTATTCTCCCATTCACACCTTAGCTGCATCCTCATGCTCCCTTGCGATGTATTCCTTGAAATTATGGCAACATAACTTTTCAATTACTCTTGTGTCACATTCCCTGGGTTCCCCCAACCTGGTCTTTGCCATGGGATAATGAGGCGCCTTCAACTCCAGACCATGTATAGATGTATCCAGGGCTTTTTTGATGACAGATGACTAGAATGATCAAACATAAACACATTTTACAAATATTTAAATTTTACTCATCACGGTTCTAATTTTGAGTGCAGATTACATACATTGTAGGCAGCCCACTTTTCTTAATAGTAATCTTTATTTGCTTTTATACAAATTTACTTAATGGAAATGCAATGTCCATCAAAGCAGTCACACATATGTTGAATAATGAGAATACCAACAGGAAGTATGACATAATGACTCACCATGCTCAATATATTAAGAACATTGAAGTATTCTTTATATCAGTTATGCCATCTCCATGGTAATCTTGTCAATTAGCCCTTATCCTTTCATTCATCAGAGGGCAACCATGATCTTCATAAACTTCAGAAACTTGCCGCTCAGGTATTCTGCCTCTCTCAAGGCCCGACTTTCATTTATTGAAACACAGTGCATTAGAAACTCTGCAGGTTTGAGCTATGTCCCTTTTAGCAATCACCAGTATGAGTCCAAGAAAAAGTTTGATGTTTTTTATTTGCCTGTAGTTCAACTATAATATTCAATATACGTGATACAGACTTTTAAATTGTATAAGTGCGGACTGTGCTGAGATGACCATTTCGCTTGGGACCAAGAGGGCTCCTGCCACTCTCCTTTCTAAATGCACCCCGGTCATTCTCCCATTCATACCTTAACTATGAGGCTGTGGTGGGCGTATGAATTGTGAGCATTTTGTAAATTTGGGATGTTTTATTCGTGAGCAATGGGGCACCCATAATTTTGGCTCCGAAGGGACTAAGCTCTGGAATATCTTCTATTGCGTTTAGGCTTGGCATGAGTGCATGTCGAAGTTGGCGATAACGAAAGAACTATGATCTTGATAGGCCAAATATTTCACAGCTTTATTGTAGATTACATTTCTCGGAGTTGATCCTCCAGTGTAGTCTGTGAATTCCCTGAGAATTGAGCAGACCTATAATTTCATCTGTGCTGTTAGCGTCTTAAGCCAGTCCATTTCACAGCTGTTTTTTTTCCAAATAGTGAGCACAGTCCTTGTTTCCGGAGAAAAACCATGCTCCATGTTCTCTAATGGCGTGAACAAGTAATGAGAGAGTTGTATACCTTCTCCAGAAGAGAGCCACCAGACTCATTAGTTTGGGCGCATGAGCAATGATATTAAAAAAGTTTAAAATATTGTGTGTAGTTGACCTGTTTTGCATAAAACCACTTTGGTTAAGATGACCAAGTAGCAAGATCACTGTTGCCAGAGGATTAGCCAGGACTTTTACCAGTATCTTGGTCTCCGCGTTCAGAAGAGAAATGGGACATTGTGTCACATTTCTAAAGCAGTCTATCACTCTTGGGGTTGGATATGTCTATTGCATCTTCTGACATGCAACCAGGTCCCTTTGATGCACACAACGTTTCTAATAAGTGCGGGCCTGACTGGAGGTGTTAGCCTTGTAATGCTCAGTTAATATACCATTTGTCCCTGGAGTCTTGCCGGATTGTAGGAGTCCTATTGCCTCTGTGATCTGCGCCACAGTAATATCTTGATTAGGCTCTCATTTTTTGTCTTGGAACATACTGACTGGTGCTATTTGGAGGTATGCGATTAATGTAATTCCTCTACCCCTGATCACCGGGTTGATAACCTCTCGTAAGCCTATGTAGTGTCAGCAGAGCCTTAGTTGAGCAGAAAATATTCTGTAGTTTCAGTTCTAGGATTTCTCTCAGCTCAGCAGTTTAACCACCACAATCCCAACTTTCTAATTGTTTCCATACACAAGAACCTACTAATTGGGGCATGATCAGAGAGGCCAGGTACATGAATATCAGTTTTGATCAGAATGTGCGCTTCGGGTTTGTGGGACAAAGAAATAATCTATACGCGAGAAGTAGTTAAACATTCCTGAGAAGAGTGTGCCACTATTTTGGTCAGTGTGTTGCCCCTGCCATATGTCACATAAGGGGTAGGCAATGTAACTGAAGCCAGGTGGGCCAGTCCTGACACACTGGCATCTAACTGAGGGTGCATGTAAAAAGCTCGGTTCATACCAACATTGAAGACCCCTCCTGTGATCATTATTCCTTGGGGGTCCTCTGCCAGTAATTTGCTGTGTGTATTAAGTAAATCTGTTGACGACGACGGTAGTGGTGCATAAACATTCAAGCAGGTTATTGGTTTTCCTTCTACTGTGCATGATACCATTATATAGCGTCCCATCCTGTGTATCCCATCATGATTTATAGTAATTGAGAATTGGTTTTTAAATAGCATTGCATCATCCATTAAACATGTAAATTCTGCATGTTGCACTCAACCAAGTGTGTGTCTATCAAGGAACTCGCAATTGTTTCCTGTCAAGTGTGTTTCCTGCATCATTAATATATCTGGACCACGTTGTTTGGCCAAATGAAGAATTGTTGTGATCTTGGTCTTATTGAGCAACTCGTTCATATTCCAGGACACACAATGGATTTCCTCTGATTTATTTTGTTGCCTGGCCTGAGTCGATCGGTCTTACTGTTAACTACATCTTTTCATGTCAAAATTCAAGTAATCTCCAGAGTATCAGAATGTAGTACTGCTCTTTTTGTGTTGAACCATTTAAAACCAAAAAGAACAACCCTATTCCCGGCTAGGGATGTGTGACAGTACAAGTATTCAGCTCCATAAATAACACATAGAGGTTGCAGGGTTACGAAAACGAGGGTGCTTTATTCCAAAGGAGATCCCATCCATCCTTCCACCAGTCTCCCTGGTGTAACTGTCTCTGATCCCTTAAACCATAACACATTCTGTCACCTGGTTGTGACATACCAAACTTTTCACAAGTATCTTTATTCTCTTACAGCTTCACCCACGACATGGAGCGACTGCCTGGACAGAAGGTCGAACCACAACTGCCTTTACTAATCGAACCTTCCTTCCAGCGTTCACTCCATGCACATGAATACATTTAAGTCATTACGACCAAAGAACATACAATCATTGTGACACAAGAACATTCTAAACCATACCCATACTACAATCATAATATTCCATACTCATGCAGATAAGACAGCCACCCTGTTGGCCATCTACCACAGAATGACAGCAGGGAATTACATTGGCATCTGTTTGGCCACATCATCTTCTTTCCTCGATCTGTTAAGTCCCTGTTTTCTCCAATCCCTCTTTCAGGATTGGAGAACACAGAAGCACAGTGGTGTCACTCACTTTACGAAATCTTCTTTGAAAGAAAAGTCCAGTAGTTGTCATAAAGTGCTGCACTAGCCTCTATGCTGGGCAGTGTCCCCTACAATGCAGACTCAGAGGTGCACTTAGTGTTATGTATTTGGCGATTGATCAGGTGTGAATGGAGATACTTAGCCATTTCTCCTTGACAAATACCCTGGGTGCTTGACACTATCTCATGGTCACTCTGGCCCTGTTTTACAGAATCAGAGCTCCCTGTATGTTTGTTTTAGAGGGGGGACTGCTACAGATGGTTCCCCATCTTCTCTTCTGATGTATTGAATTTTTCATCAAATTCTTCTGCCTCAAACCAAATATTAGGTCAGGAATTCTATAAAGATGCTGCAGATCACTGCAGAATGTTGTCTTGGCTCTGAGAAAGATATTTTGGTCACTTTTGCTAGAAAATTCCTGTACTGTAGAAGTCCTCTGGCTTACTCCTTGGAGATCTTGGAATGGTTTTTAGACAAACTCGTCGCTCCACTCGGTAAGAAATTAGTCCAATTATCATTAAGAAAGTCGTTTTCTGTCATGGAGACTTTGTCTACAGATAAAAGTTACGGCCATATCTGGTTATCTTGTTTGAATTGTTTTGATGAGAGGTGGAAACTCAATTCAACAACGACTTGGTCAGATATATAAACAACACTTTCTGATTTTGGCATAGAGCAGCAGAAGTCTTATTGATGTAATTCGATGAATACTTAGAACTCAGATGTATTGCTGCTCAGCTAGCCTTTTTGGACTTGGTAAACTTTGAGGTAAATGAATAAATATAGACCACACTGTATAAGAAAGATCCAGATCAGAATGCATTACTCCAATCTGAAAGAGACACGTTAGTGACAGATTCCTTACCTTAGAATATCCCCAGGCGTCAGGCTGGATCCGGAAAGTTTTGCGTAGCAGTACCCTTGCGCGTCGGTAGGCGGCGTCGTGCGGCTCCGCGTCCGTCGTCGGCGTCGTGATCGCCGGGATGACGTCGCGGGCAGTATTTAGGTGCCGCCCCTGCGCGCTGACGTCAGTTCTTCTCTTTCCGCGCCAGCAAGCGCAGATCCGGGAAGAGCAGTGCCCTGGTCACTTTTTGACCATACTTTTTGGTGAATTTTTTCACTGTTTTTTCCATACTTCAAGGTGTCGTAGGGATGCCCGGCTTCAAGCGATGCGGCGCCTGTGCGCGGATGATGTCCGTCACCGACCCGCATTGGGAGTGTCTCTTCTGCCTCGGCCGAGGCCACGACACCGAGTCTTGTCCCGAATGCCAGGCCCTCAACCCGAAAGCTTTGCGAGAGCGGTCTCGAAAGCTCCTCGAGGCCCGGCATTCGGCTCCACGGAGGCCCCGGTCGCGTGAGAGGTCCAGGGGTCGCTCGCGGAGTGCACACCGGTCGTCGGCGTCGAAGTCTTCTTCGTCCGGTAAGTCAAAGCACAAGAAGTCCAAAAAGCATCATCGCTCTAGGACTTCGCCTCGCCGGTCTCGCGACTCGGCTGAGGCCCCTCCCGGCACCGTCCCCGCGGCCCCGGACTTGCCTGTGGAGTCGCCCCCGCCTTACCTGCCCTTCCCGGGTTCGGGGGCGGATCCGGCCAAGGTACAGGAATTCCTGTCGGCCATGGCCCGCCTCTTCGGGCCTTCAGGCCCCTCCGGTGCGCCTTCGGGCCCCGCGGGCCCTGATGGGGTTGCTCCGGCGTCGCCGACGGCTCCGGCCCCGGCGTCGCCCGTGCCTCCAGCCTCGATCCCGGCTCCGGCTTCGGCCCCGGCCTCGATCCCGGCTCCACAACCCCCATCGACGCCGGTCGACCTCACGACACCTCCGCCGGCGCCGATGTCTCCGGTGCCGCTCTCGACGCCGCCCTGGGCTCCGGGCGGCGTCGCTCCCCAGTTCCTTCCGGCTCCGGACATGGACCCGGAGCGGCGTCGCTCGACGCCGGCTCCGGCGCCGATGGGACCTGGGTCCCAACTGTCCCTCCTCCTCCTTATTTTGAACCAGAGGAGGACCAGTTGGACTGGGAGGGGTCTGATGACCCTCTGACGCGACACTGTCAGTATGATGAGGACTGGACGGAGAGTCTAGGGGAGGCCAGTGGTCTGGATACTTCCCCTGACACTGGCATGCTGTCTCCTCCCGTGGCTACGGAGGAGGGAGCCAATTTTGGTACGGTGTTGCGTAGGGCAGCTGGGGCCTTACGTCTCCAACTCCCTACTTTGACGGTCAAGCCTAACATCTTGACAGAGGTGCTTCAGCCGGCAGCCTCCTCTGCGGAGACTGTGCTGCCGTTTAACGACGCCCTCACTGACGTTCTTTGGGCGCCTGGTCCAAGCCCAACACAGTGGCTCCTGTGGATCGGAACGTGTCACGACGCCATCGCCCAGTTCCGGGCGACCCCCTGTTTCTCTCTGTCCACCCCACTCCTGAGAGCTTGGTTGTCCAAGCCTCCGCTTCCCAAACCGCCTTCCCTACCGCTCCTCCGGATAGGGAATCCAAACGCCTGGATCAGTTTGGGAAGAAAGGTTTTTCTTCCTCCAGTGCTGGCTTGCGGTCCGTTAACACCGCTTGTCTTTTGAGCCGATATACCCACTCCCTGTGGGATTCGGTGGCGGATGTTTTGCCCCAGTGTCCTGAGGAGGTCCAGGCACTGCTTTCCCGCGCCATTGCGGAAGGAAGGGATGCGGCCAAATACACTATCCGTTGTGGCCTTGACACCGCCGACTCGCTGGGCAGGTCTATTGCAACGACGGTGGCGCTCCGACGCCACGCCTGGCTGAGAACCACTGGTTTTTCAGGGGATGTCCAGAATACTCTCATGGACATGCCCTTTGATGGAGTCGGTCTTTTTGGGTCCAAAGCAGACCATGCGTTGGAGCGCTTTAAGGACTCACGGGCTACTGCCAAGTCCCTGGGCCTTTCTGCTACACGCCCTCCGCTGACTTCTGCTTTTCGCCCCTATCGTGGCCACGGTAGGGGCGCCCTTCACGTCAGCAGCCCAGCCACCGGCCCGCGCAGCAGGCGCCTTCGCGTGGCCGAGGACGTGGATTCCGCCGTGGCGGATCGGGCAACCAGCGTGCGGGTCAGGCCACCACCTCCAACCCGTCCGCGGCCTCCAAGCCCTCCTAGTCCCTCCTTTCAGGTGCACGGCACGCCAGTAGGGGGCAGGGTCCGCCATCACCTTCCCCACTGGCGCACCATCACCTCGGACAGGTGGGTCTTGGACATTGTCCGAAGGGGCTACTCCCTCCCCTTCGAGACCACCCCCCCAGCCATGCCACCTCAATTCCGCCGCATGTCAGGGGATCACTTGGTGCTTCTACAGAAGGAAGTCACGGCCCTCTTGACCAAGAGGGCCATCGAGCATGTTCCGACCCCAGAGGTAGGGCGTGGTTGCTACTCCCACTACTTTCTGGTGCCCAAAAAGGACAGGGAGGACATGCGTCCTATCTTGGACCTCCGGAACGTCAATCGCTTCCTCCGGAAGGAGAAGTTCAAGATGCTCACCCTAGCTCAGGTCCTGACTGCCCTCGACCCTGGAGACTGGTTGGTAGCGTTGGACTTGCAGGACGCGTATTTCCACATCCCCGTCCTGCCGGCCCACCGGCGTTACCTTCGGTTCACGGTAGGCCCCGAGCATTTTCAGTTCACCGTGCTCCCCTTTGGCCTTACCAGTGCCCCTCGGGTGTTCACGAAAGTGATTGCGGTGGTCGCAGCTCATCTGCGCCGGGCAGGGGTTTCAGTCTTCCCCTACCTCGACGACTGGCTGCTGAAGGCGGGCTCGTCCCAGGCAGTCGTCTCCCACCTCCAGACTACGGCCGAACTCCTGCACTCGCTGGGGTTCTCCATCAATGTGCCGAAGTCGCATCTGATTCCTTCTCCACAGCTCCTTTTCATCGGAGCAGTTCTGGACACGACGCAGTTTCGGGCCTATCCTCCCAAACGGCGAGTCCGGGATATTCAGGCTATGATTCCGATCTTTCGGCCTTTATCCTGGGTTTCGGTACGGATGACCCTGAGGCTGCTGGGCCTCATGGCCTCCTGCATCCTGCTGGTCAATCATGCCAGGTGGCATATGCGGGCTCTGCAGTGGGACCTGAAGTTCCAGTGGGCGCAGCACCAGGGCAACCTGTCCGATCACGTCCAGATCTCGGAGGGGACTGGAAGACAGTTGCAGTGGTGGCTCTCGAACCGGCAATGGGTCATGGGCAGATCCCTCTCCCTTCCCCAGCCAGAGCATACAGTTGTGACGGACGCGTCCCTTCTGGGATGGGGCGGTCACATGGGAGAGGCGGAGATCAGAGGCCTCTGGTCTCCGGCGGAGTCCCGGCTCCATATCAACCTTCTGGAGCTCCGGGCGATCCGACTTGCACTCAAGGCATTCCTTCCCTCTGTCAAAGGGAAGGTAGTGCAGGTGTTCACAGACAACACCACCGCCATGTGGTACTGCAACAAACAGGGCGGGGTGGGGTCTTGGACCCTTTGTCAGGAGGCTCTGCGCCTCTGGACATGGCTGGAACATCAGGGCATGTTCCTGATGGTTCAACACCTGGCAGGTTCCCTGAACGCCAGGGCGGACGAACTCAGCCGCAGGTGCATGATGGATCACGAATGGCGTCTTCACTCGGAAGTGGCGCAAGGACTCTTTCTACAGTGGGGAGAGCCTTGGTTAGATCTATTCGCCACCGAAGAGAACGCGCAATGTCATCAGTTCTGCGCGTTGGAATTTCCAAGGCGGCACTCGCTCGGCGACGCTTTCGTCGCGAGTGGAGTTGCGGTCTATTGTACGCCTTTCCGCCTATACCACTTCTACCCAGAGTGTTGAAGAAGATTCGGCACGACCGGGCCCAAGTCATTCTTGTGGCTCCGGACTGGGCTCGAAGAGTTTGGTATCCCGAGCTACTCAATATGAGCATAGATCCCCCGATCCGTCTGCCTCTTCGGGAGGATCTTCTGTCGCAGCAGCAGGGGACGGTCCTCCACCCGAACCTGTCCAGTCTACACCTGCTTGCGTGGAGATTGAGCGGCGGCAGTTGATTCCTTTCGACTTGCCTCCCGAAGTTTGTGATGTGATTCTGGCAGCCAGGCGTCCCTCCACTAAGGTGGTATACGCCTGCAGGTGGAACAAATTTGTGGCATGGTGCACAGCAAAGGCTGTAATCCCCTTTCTGCCCCTCTTTCTGAGGTCCTTCTGTTCCTTCTCTCTCTGGCCCAACAGGGTTCTGCCCTGGGTACCATCAAGGGTTATCTTTGTGCTATCTCGGCCTTCCTCAGGCTCCCTGATCAGCCCTCCCTTTTCAAGTCCCCTGTTGTTAACAGGTTCTTAAAAGGCATTACTCACCTCTTCCCTCCTGTTCCGTTTGTGATGCCTCAGTGGGACTTGAACTTGGTTCTTACATTTTTAATGTGCGCTCCCTTTGAGCCTCTGCATAACTGTCCTCTTCGTCTTCTGACTCTGAAGACAGCCTTTCTGGTGGCCATCACCTCCGCTCGGCGGGTGAGTGAGCTCCAGGCTCTATCTTGCAAACCTCCCTTTCTGTCTGTTCATCCAGACAAGGTTGTTCTTCGGACGCGTCCGTCCTTCTTGCCAAAGGTGGTTACTGCTTTCCACATTGGGCAGACCATCACTTTGCCCACCTTCTTTCCGCCTCCGCATCCTTCTAGAGAGGAAGAGAGGCTCCACCGTCTGGACCCAAAACGTGCGCTCTCCTTCTATATCGACCGCACAAAACACTTCCGGGTGGATGTCCAGCTCTTTGTTGGCTACGTGGGCCCCAAAAAAGGTCGGGCGGTGCACAAGAGGACCATCTCCCGCTGGGTTACCTTGTGCATCAAGACCTGCTATTCTTTGGCTAAAAAGGAACCTCCTGTTGGGCTGCGTGCCCATTCCACCAGGGCAACGGCTGCTACCACGGCCTTGGGCCGCGGTGTTCCGCTGCCGGTTATCTGTCAGGCAGCTACGTGGGCCTCGCTGCACACTTTTACAAAGCATTACTGCCTTGACAGTCAGGTCCGGAGGGACGGCTTCTTTGGCCGTTCTGTCCTCCAGGACTTCCTTGTCTGATCTTTGTTCGCAGACCCACCACCGGGGTTGGTATTGCTGGGGTATCTATTCTAAGGTAAGGAATCTGTCACTAACGTGTCTCTTTCAGATGCACAAGTTACTAACTTGTGTAACGATATATCTGTAAGAGACAGTAGTTAGTGACAGATTCCTTACCGCCCCACCCATCCTCCCCGTTCTGCGAACTGATTTCTAGGGTTAAGGACATCCCTTTCAAGGCCCTAGTATTTTTCAGACACCTATGTCAGCTTCTTGCATGGCTCTGCGTTCCTGGCGCAGAAAGTCGTGTACAGAACGTACGTCAGCGCGCAGGGGCGGCGCCTAAGTACTGCCCGCGACGTCATCCCGGCGATCACGACGCCGACGACGGACGCGGAGCCGCACGACGCCGCCTACCGACGCGCAAGGGTACTGCTACGCAAAACTTTCCGGATCCAGCCTGACGCCTGGGGATATTCTAAGGTAAGGAATCTGTCACTAACTACTGTCTCTTACAGATATATCGTTACACAAGTTAGTAACTTGTGCCTTTAGCAGCCAACATCTAGGGCGTCTTTGAGGAAACCTTGCTTTTGGTCAGTTCGTGAGGATACACAAGAACGTTTACAAAAAAATAGATTATTATTAGGCACTCTGAAACTATGTGGAATACGGTGATAAAAAGAGGTTATACTTGCAAACTGGTGCGGAAATCCAGGAAAGGGGCACGATACATTCCCCGTGAGTCTTTATTTCTGAAAAAGAGCATGACCAGTGGTGTATGTTAGCACATCTGGGCCTAAGTCGAACCAGAACAGAAAACTAGTTAAACAGAAGTGGCACATCCCTGGCAACTTGAAACATCCATTTAGTGAAGCCTTCACCTTAGACATAGCGTTGTCTGCAAATTCAGGCCTAAGAAAATAAATGCTGCCGCCAATCACGCTACTTGGAGCCTGATTGTCCTCTAAGGAGACCTTTGATGTGCTATTGTCAAGCAAGCCAACTCACTAAAAATAATAGAGTTTTCTTATGCTAAGCATAACATTAAACAAACTGTTTTTACGAACTTGAGAAATGGCACTCTCTGGAAAAGATATACTGAACCGTTTTGTATAAAGTGCAGTTAGACTTGAGAGGAAGAAGTTTGGGATAGATACTCGAGAACGAAGGTACCTGTTATACTGGACAACTTAATGTGGCCGGATATGGCCTCAAAGAACAATAGGAGCCATACACACATTAAATGAATATGCATGGTTTAGACTGTACAAATACACACCCTTCTACATGTGCTCATTGATTGTTGATATTAATTTACTATAAACACTACTGCTGTACATAGAGAGCTACATCATTAATTGGCATGCATTTTGTATGTTTGCAGTTCATTGTTTTAGTGTCGAATTTATTGTCATGGTATTGTTCAGTTGTAGTGCCACATCCTTTAAATGTTACACTTATTCAAGACTCGCATCAGATTGCATAAATACACACATAAGGAAACAAGTTTGCCAGATCTGAGCACTGATGTCACATATTAGCTGAGCACTTGCATGTGTGTCCTTTCTTTAATATGGTAAACTACACAGCCAATGGGAGTAAATGTCCGTCTTTGTTTTATTCGCCCTGAGGTGGCCATTGTCCAAATTACAGGTAGGCACCTAGTGAATACTGATGGATAATGATGGCTGGAGATGGCCTCCTTACTCGGCTCCCTCCAGTCTGAGACACCTAGGGCCTACTTATGTTGAGGTACTGCTGGTTGCGCCCTAAAGCTCCATGAGCATTGCACTGGTGAGGTGCTGTTGATGAGGGAAAAGCTGAGGCAGCTAGTGTCAGACAGTGCAATGGCAGATGCTTAAGGAGGGCCGGTCTCCAAAATGTGCAGGCACTACCTCTCTGCCAGGTGGCCCTGCTGGCAAGAACTACCAAACAGGAGAGAGTATCACAAAGTCAGACAGACCGGGAAAAACAGACCATGTGGATGAAATAATACAGGGAAAAATATCTGCACTGGCGATTAAGCAACATAGCTGAATCAGGATCAACTGCATCATTACAGTTAATACAGCCATAATGTTCCATAGAGCTCTGGGAATAATTGCAATATTGGCAATGTTACCACAAGTACCTGCTATCCTTTGCTGAAAACCCAACTTTCCTTTAACCAGAGCCCATGGTGGCAGTAGAATGGAAAAGAAAGTGAAGAGGAGCAGTCTTGCAATCCTTTAGTTCACTCAAGTTTCCTACAGGGACCATTTGGGGACACCGAAAAGGCTAATTTTGGGTCCTGGCAATATAGTCTCATCCATGAGAAGGTCCTTATTGGTGAGTGTGAATTAATGGAAAACGAAAACCGAGAAACCACATTGGAGGAATCCAAATCATGAAAAAACAATTTTAAGGAAAGACAATTTTTAAGGAAATACAAAAAAATCGAAAATGAAAGAAAACATTTTAAAGGAAAGAGAAGTTTAAGGAAAAATCATGAAAAAACAATTTTAAGGAAAGACAATGTTTAAGGAAATAAAAAAAATCGAAAAGGAAAGGAAACATTTTGAAGGAAAGATAAGTTTAAGGACAAAGCTAACATTACATTAAACTTGGGTGGAGTTTAGGACTACTGTGGGGTTTTGGGGTTCAGGGATGGGTAATGTTTAGGATGCTGAGTGGTTTTTAGGTGTCATTAATAATTGGAGTTTGGGCATAGAAAGGGGTTTTTAGGGTTCAGAGATGGGTGGAATGTAGGGGTGGTGAGGGTTTTTTAGGGTTCACTGATGAGTGAGGAGTGTTTAGATTTTAGGGATGGGGAAGTGTATGAGTGTTGAGGGGTTTTAGGTTTCATGGATGGGCAGAGGTAAGGGTTGGTGAGGGTTTTTACGGTTCAATTATGGGTAGCGGCCAGGGTGGTGGAGAGTTTTTAGGGTTCAGGGACAGGTGGAGTTTAGGGTGGTGAGTGGTTTTAAGGATTCAAGCATGAGTGGAGTTTAGCTGTAGAAAGGGGTTTTAGGGATTGGGCATGAGTGGTTTACAGTGATGCAGAGTTCTCATCGGTCATGGATGCTGGGGTTTAAGGGCGGTGATGGTTTTTTACGGTTTGTGATGGGTGGAGATTGGGTGTGCTGAGTTGTTTTAAGGGGTATGGGATGAGTGGTGATTAGGCATAGAAAGGGGTTTTAGGGTTCATAAATGGGTGGATTTAGGGAAAGTGAGTGATTTTATGGTTCAGGGATGGTGGATTTTTGGGGTAGAAAAGGCTTTTCGGCTTCAGGGATGAGTGTAGTTTAGGTGTGGTGATGGTTGTTAGGGGGCGAGGATTAATGGTGTTTAGGGGTTTAGATGGGTCAGCAATGGATGGTGTTTACGGGTGGTGATGGGTCAGCGAATTAAAAGCATCCGTAATTGTTTGACAATGTAAAAGATATAGATATGAAATAATGTCCCCTGTAGTAAAGCATTGAAATAAATATCTTCAACAAAACAGTTTCTGAAAGTAAGACCTCTCACCATTTCATTCACACTTAAAAAATAAACATTCTAAAGCCAATTTCAACCAAAAAAACATTCTATGAATTGGTTTCTACGAAAATCTGAAAAAACACTGATGCAGGAGAGTCTCTAATTTATTTCTCACCACAAAGAGAACTACATGGCAAAGACTTACCCGGTATTAGATATTTGTGGCCTTCATTACCCTCTAAACATATAATCCTGCAGATGTTGCAGAGGACTAAGAAAACCAAAGCCAAGACTGATTCTAAACTGGGGGAAATTAATAAGGTTACCACGAAACTGGAGACATGAAAGAGGGTGACACCCAGCAACTCCTGCACATAACCACCCTAGAAATGACGTTGGAGATAGAAGAAATGAAAATGCTGAATAATGCTCTTGTGAGGAAGAAAGACATGCTTGTGACCTGTACAGAACCACATTTGAGGAGCTGCCTGTAATTTATTGCCTTACCATATAGAAATAAAGGATCGAAATTCAAATATTTCTTTAATGCCTGAACGGAAAAGGAGTATGACCTAACACAGGATTTCCCACTCACCTTAAATTGTAGAGCGACACCTGATCAGATGAAAGAGTGTCATTGCACGGGGGGCGAGGAGGGCACACATTCATCATTTGTCTTTGTGATTAATTCCCAGGTCAGGTTTTGAGTAAGGTTAGGAAGAAAAGGAGAGTGTTCCTTGGGGACTCATGATTTCAATTTTACATATATGAGCAGCTCCATGGAAAAGAGGAAGAATGATTTGGAGACAATATTCAAAATGGTTCTGGACAGGCGAGGGCAGAATACTGTTCCTGAGTAACTTAGAAATAGTAAATGATGACAAACAATATATTTTGAGACCGAGCACAGACTAAAGCCTTGCTGAGAGTGTAACAGAAAGGTTAGAAGCCAACAGTGAAAGTGCACAGAGTGGAATGTGTATGTATCTCCTTTGGCATGTATTAAAACAGTATTCCTTTTGTGCTCAGCTGAGTCTGCGTAGCTTAAACTGGGGTATCCATGGTGATATATCCATATAAGGTTTGTGGCCCCTATAGGGTTGTGGTACGGTACCAGAATATCAAGGTCTAAATATTGTTTTGATTTTGTTGAAATACAAAGCAGAAAAGCATCTAGTACGAACAGTATTGTTGCCACCATGAGTATGCCTAGGACAATCGCCCAATACACAATATGTTGTTCACTTGCCTGTCAATAATACTCCCACAATCGCCCCCATACCTTACAGTGTTTGCAAGGGTAGCCTCTAGCTTTATAGATCCGTTCCTCTTGCTTCGCACACCATTCCATTGCTGTACGCAAATACGACAGTGTCGGAGAGTCTGGAGACTTCCAGTTCCATGCAATATCTCTTTTCACAATTATTCTGGCCATTCCTATTAGGGCCTGTTCCCCTCGGCTGCCTCCCAGGTCATCCAGTATCCCCAAAAGTGCTACTCTTGGTGATATTTCTAATGGCGTCTCTAGCACCCGAGTCAACAATCTTCCTATCTGTAGTCAGTATTTTGCAATTTTAGGACATTTCCAGACCACGTAGAAAAGATCAGTATTTTGATGCGTTCAGCGGAAACAGGATAGGGTAAAGAGCCTATTCACATGCCACAAACGTCAGGGTGCAAAGTATGCAGTATGCAAATATTGAATGAGGTAAAACCCTGACAGTTGGGGACTGGTCAAGAAAAGTAGCACTTCATCAGTATACAAAGCTTTCTTATCATCCTTACTCTCCCTCCCAAAGGCAGCCCAATACTTGTGCGTCACATGGAATCAAACATACAGAGGGTTCTAGTGCCAGGTTGAAAAGGAATGGAGACAGTGGACAGCCCTGCCTGGTCTCCCTACAGATCAAGGATGGGTTTGAAACAACAACATTTACTCGCACCTGTGCAGCAGGCCCTGAGTAGAGGATCTTCATGTAGTTCCTAAAGGGAGGTCTGAACCCCATACAAACAAGGACCTTCCAAGAAGGACCAATGAAAAGAGTCGAACACCTTCTCAAAATCAGTGAGCAAGAGATCATAGGTTGATGAAGTTGGGCTAGTGCCACATGCACCCGGTGGATACAGTGGCTGGTATGGTATTGTGGTTAGGCATAAAGCAACTTTGAGCTGGGTGGATCAATGATGTTAGACCTCCCAGGAGTCTGTTTGCCGTGACCGTAGCAAAAATCTTGACCTCGGTATTTATTTTGTAAATAATATTAGGACTCTGTGTTTATATCAGAATATATTTTTGTCAACTATATTCTGACATACAACTGGTGTTTGCCTGTGGGGTAGCTAACTGATAGTGGGAAATATAAGTAAAAATGAGGAGAGCAAAACACACAAGAACTGAGCATAAAAGATGTATTTTGTTAATCGTTCAAGAGATTTTGGTAGCTACATGTACCACTTGTTGTTCAAACACTGTACTTAAAAAAGAGCAATAAAGGTCTAGTCTCAAAAAAAAAATTAAGAAATTCTTAGGGATGAGTGTGGTGAGTTGCTTACAACTGGTATATTCTTGGTCTACCTCATCTAGTTCTATGGTCAGCTTTATGTTGTTGGCGAGAAGGTTGTGAATTGAACCTGGGGCCAGTTGCTGTGCAGCTTACTTTGGGGTGTGTATATGGTCCATTATCTGGTTGGAATAACCCGGTTACTTCACTCCCTTGTATGATACCATCAATACAATAAATTCCTAGGAGGGACATTCAGAGATCTGTTCTCCGTATGAAAAGGATCCCTCTGCAAAGCACAGACTGCCTGCATTCAGTGACTCAGATCTGCATCTGCCAACTTTAGATTTATTTCTACAGTGTACAGGGAGAAGGGAGTGAGGGTATGGAGAGTGGGGCTTCAGACCTCCTGCACTGCCCAGTCACACCTGCTCTCCTCCCCAGCAAGAACAAAATATTCTGGAGCATCCTGCAATATCCTGGGGAGGTTTTAATTGGAGCCCAGCTGCTCAGATTGTTCATGGAGGAGCTAGAAGCCTAATGAGTACAAGGGTTTCTATCTCGCGGTAAGATAGTGGCTCTTCACCTTCGCCTTGTGATGAGTAAAGAAACTGTATGTTACACAGCACCATTGTTTGAGCTGGCAGACATGGTACTTGAGCTGTGTTTCTTGGCTTTATACACACCACACCAGACACCGCTGAAATGGGTCATGTTTCACTGAACGACTGCAAGGAATGCCATTCCCGGAAGTGGATTACATAAACTAAGACGTAAGGTTGCAATGTTGTGATGGGGATATTTGTGCCATTTTCCATGCCGTTTCAAAATGCTAATTTGAAGGCTTTCATCATAATTCCTAACCACACCATTGTCAAGTGAAAGTTTTGATGCCTCCATAACTCTCAATATAAAAGTTATCATTAGCCAGAAAGTCACAAGTGTGCACTGTAAATAAGAGGCTGTGCTTGTGAAATCTATTGTATTCAATATATCTTAAAAGGGGCTTACATCCCGCCTTCACTTCGTCTTTGTCCGTGTGCTTGTCACTTTAATTTTCCTTTGTTTCTATTGATTGTAACGTTGTATTTCCTTTTTTTTGGCTGTGCTTCTCTTATCAGTATCCCTTGGTCCATTTACTCATGCTCATTTTCTTTTATGGTTGGAACTTCTTTTTAGGTTGAGCCTGGGATCCGACTCCTTTTAACTGTCTGTGTACTTTCTCCGATGCATTGGAAGAATTTATTTTGTGGCAGCATGCACGTCTACATTTCTTTCTCCAACACTTTTATTATTTAATAGGGCCTTTAATTAACTTTCCCTGGCTGCACTCATTTGTTTGTGTGCTGGGATCAGATTCCTTTTAGCAAATGTTTCGTACTTTTGCCCGAGTGCTGTGGGCTCAGCGCGCTGTGCTCATCTCAATGGAGACCTTGTGATCACAGTTCTGGCTCGGCGCTCACCAGTCCCCCCGGGGACAACGTGCACTCACCAGTCCCCACAGGCCTGTTGCAGAGACCGGCACTTGCAGAGACCCCACTGTGGCCATATAAAAGGTATTTGTTCGACCAAGCATGCAGGAAGAGTTAGCTGTGCCCCTTGCAGCTGTGTGCCTGGTTTTGCTTGTTTTAAGTCCCATCCTCCTTCAAAAGAGTAGTGCACCTTATTGAAGCTGTGCTGGGAATCTAGGTACTTGAAGTGTGCGTCCTACTGCTACTCGGCAGCTTGTGTAGTTGGGTTCCGACCTTCCATCAGCCTCGTCCTGCTAAGATGTAGCTGAAAAACCAGACCCTCTGCAGATGTTATCAATCCCACCATCTGCTGCTTCTAGTATGGGTTTTGGCAGTCTGGTCTCAGTCCCTCTCACCCACAGCCCTGTTCAAATCGAAACTTAGCTGGGAATGTGAGCTCTATCATTTACCACACATGAACTCTCCTTGGCTTCTCTAATTCAGTGCACTGGTAAGGTCTGCTCTTTCTAAGCTACTGCTCTTCCCCGTACTCACCAAATCGAAACCAATCTCAGCTGCTCTCAGGCAACGAAAAACACCATGTGGAGTGGAAGCCCAATACCCAGTTCTCTCAGATTGCATCTCTAAAGTCTGTCATCCTCTGATCCTGTGATTCCATGCTCTGTTGCACAAGACTACTCTGATGGGCCAAGGTTGGAGTTAACCATAAGCAGAAGATCTCGGTCCTCACTACCCCAAAGCTGTGTGAATTGGGTGCATTGCCCTCAAGCACCTTTTGCCTGTATGCCTTAAACTCTCCGGATGGTGGACGACAAAGTTTCTCCACCACAGTGCCACATTCACTGGAGGCGACCTCCATGGTCTGTCGCTCTTATCCTCTAGAGCTCACGCCTGAGGGCCCAATGTGAGCTTTTGCCAACAAATGCTGATTTTATATTGTACATGTATGTTTAAACATTTCTACCCATCAACTTGAGGGCATTTTGATGCTAACTGCTAACCCTCGTTAGGGATTGAAGCCATGTGTGACGTATCTAATACCTACTGCGCCTTCTAAGCTCTGCCACCTACTGCCCACAAAACGTGTAATCGCTAGTTACTTCAGTCTACAAACATATAAGCTCTGTCATACACAGTGCTTTAAATGGAAAATTAGAAGTGCCGGTACTCACTAATTAGACTGGGTGGGTAGTTAGGGGCGTGTCTAGGGGCGTGGCTGGGGGCGTGGCTGTGAGCCAGGAATTTAACAATAGCCACATAAGTAAGCTTTAATACAAATGCGCTGATTGTCATGTAAAGCGCTTAAATGCCTATGGGCCAAATTCGCGCAAAATCAAACTGCCTCCTTACATAAGAGACATGGCAAGCATCAGCTTCTATGTCATACGTGCAGAGCCTAATTTTTGGCAGTTTGATATTGCGCGAATTTGGGCCATGGGCATTTAAGCGATTTACATGACAGTCAGAACATTTGCATTAAAGCTTACTTTTTTTAAGACCCCTGGTTAAAAGAGTTTTCCTGAATCACAGGATGATGAGCCGACGTCGGGATTCGACCCTGGTTCTTAAGTTCCACTCTCGGCACCTCTGACCATATCCTCATTCTTGTTGCGATGCCAATGGGCGCAACTAGAGTCAAATTTCGGGGGGGGGGGGGGGAGAAGCTAATTCTTTCAGCAATATGCAGATTGGAGATGCAGGGGGATCTAAGAAGGGGTGAGAAACAACAAAGCCTCGTTAAAAACAATTGGTCTTTTAAAGACCTGTGAAGTACTTGGGTGCGGCTGTGTGTGTGCCCGGGAAGCTGTCTCAGCCGGGCTGACACACACGATGGGGGAGGAGGGGTGTCTGAAGCCCTTTGATCCCAATGGGCGTTGCGCGCCTGATGAGAACCTAACACTGCAGGAGCAACCCAGCATAGAAATACACAGGCTGTTGCCAGCCAGAGCAGCACAATAAACACGCACCATCTGAAAGGGTAATTTTCAGTTTTTGCATTGCACGTACCCGTACTTCAGGGCCTGAGCCCTGCTGCTTCATGGAGTACCGGTACTCTCCTTGCCCGAAAATAAGTTCCGGTACACAGGGGGAGAAAACTGAGAAGTGCCGGTACTCCGTACCGGTGAGTACCGGCCCATTTAAAGCACTGGTCATACAAGAACTTCTAAGCACTTCACCTACTCTTAGACACCGCTCACCTTGCACACTCACCCACCATTTACTCTGCACAGTCACCCTGACATTGCACTGGCTGCCAGATACTGCTCACCTACCACTCACACAGTGCTGACTCTGCACTCACACACCATTGACCTACCTCTCACCCAGCACTCATTTTCCTTTCACCCTCCAAACACACCTCTCACCCTGAATTCAAACCGCTCATCCTGCACTTATACTATTGACATACCGCTCACCATATACTCAAACACCCCTTACCTTGTACAGGATAACATCTATTTGCCTGAATACTTACACAATTCTCATTCTTCACCGAACACACATCAATCACCATGCATTGAGGCACTTTAACCCTGCACTCAGACACTTATCCAGGGCTTTAAGTGGGATGAAAAAACTGGGGGTGGGTCTCATAAAGGGGCGTGGCCAATGTAATTAAGGGCGTGGCTTAAAACACATAAGCTAAAAATCTGTGCTTAGCATAGTGTGCCGCCCGACTTGTATTTTGCTGTTTCTGTCATTGCATCCAGATATATGATACAACAAGTAACATCATGCCTACAACAAGTCAGGACTATTGGCTTTGTCAATGGTTGTTAGTTGCATAAGACAAATAAGCAGCAACTATGGCTTGTATATAATATTGAAAAAGCTTCCACTTAAAGCCCTGGTGACACCACGACAATGTTGCTGCTCCTGAGTTTCAAAAAAAGAAGGGAAATCCAGAGAGAAAATGACTCTCTTTAAAGGATTTCACTTCCCCAACAATGCTCACCTGGCATGACGTCACACCGTAACTTCTCCACTAGTGAGAAGTAAGCAGTGTGAGCACGTGCACATCTATGTGTCTGCTGTCACTGCAGTCCGGAAAAAAACAGATCGCCTTTGTCAGGGCACAAATCAGAACCCGATAGAGACCCGTTTCGAGGCCCCCTTTAAAAAACTGCCGGTGCTCAGCACCGGTGAGACCCGGCCCACTTAAAGCCCTACACTTATCAACCTTCATTCATGCACCACTTTCACACCCTGCAGAGAGAGCACTCACACCACGCCCCCTGCACTCATACACTACTCCCACACCTCTTAACTTACTATTGATCCCATAGGCGAAACCTAATGCACTTACCAAAGCTTGTTTATTTTATTTTTACTTATGTCACCTGCAGTGTACACATTACAACTGCAGGCTCTGAATCAAATCGCATGTGCTGAGTCAAATCGCATTGCAGTCCGCAGAATGAATCATACGAGCAGGATATGTATTTAACTCTTATTGAGGGGAGGGTAATTAACAACTGTTATTGCCCTACAGGCAAGGGCAGTTCAGCTTTAAGCACTCCCTTCCTTCGTTCCGAGCAGTGAATTCAGCTCACCATGAGGCAAACGGCTCCTTTGAAATCTGCAGCAGAAGCTGTTTGATCAGAAGCGGCTCCGTTTCTCTCTGTACCAGCGGCTTCTCTTGTTTGTGAAAGTTGAAACGCAAGCCCAAATGCGGCAGCACAGTAGAAAACAATAAATACGTTAGTTAATTTTTTTCTATTTTTAGTTCGAGCATTCGAGACCTCTTGAATATACTTTAGTATATACTTATATGTGTATGTACTTTGTGGGCTCTGGAGATCAGCCCTAGGACTTGTCTGCTTCCGCTTAGGGACTTTTATTTCTGTTCAACTGCCTCTATTTAACTGTCTTGATAGAAAACGACCAGCAGAGGTCAGTAAAATACCAGAATTGCTTTCTGCTTATGGACTTTCTGTTTTTTTATTTTTCTGGCAACTGCCTCTATTTAACTTTTTTGATAGAAAACGACCAGCAAAGGTCAGTAAAATACCAGAATCACTTTAGCATTCTCCAGATTCCAGTCCATGGAAATTGTCTTCCACTAGCACCCGTAGACGATCATATTTTTTTCAAATCTTGTATTTTCAGTGATATGACCACCGAAGGCCCTAATTTTGTATTAAAAACAGAGCTTTGGGCTATACCGTTTCCCGCTGAAAGGCAATATTTCTCTCCATGTGTTCCCATACCTGGTGTGTCACGCAGTTTGGTGCTTACTTTCCCTCCATGTTAAAGAACAGTAGATGTTTCAGCACCCAGGCTAATGTGATGCTTAGCTAAATACATATGAGGTCCCAAAGGCGAGACCGATTGTATTGCAAATGCTTGTTCTAGGGTTGCTAGGGCATACATTTTCCATTTGACAAGGATGTGGAGGAGCCGGCACAAAGAGAAAGCAGATTGGCTTCGGAGGATAGAGTGGCTCCAGTGTACTTCAAAGGAGCACCTCTGCTGGAGTTGTGTTTCTGGTGGGGTACTACACACTGGGTCTAGCCTGCCTAATAAGCAGAGGGCTGGTAACCACAGACAGCCCTCTTTGTGGACTTGCAACTGCAGCTATAGTCAGCAAGGTGAGAATTCTGCTTGGTTGGCCAGCTCCAAATGTTCGAGTCACGGTGCTAATATAGTTTCTGCAAATCTAGCTGCATTCTGCACTGTTCCGCTACCTGTTGTTCATTGGTATCAGCCCGCAGGAAAATGAAGCGTGCAAGGTCGCCTTGAAGGAGTTAGTAGGCAACGGAATTTAATTCAGTGGAGCCGGTTGTTTTAAAGTCTGAGAGCGCATGCGGTGTAGCAGCTGCCTTCTGGTTAAAGAACCTAAAGATGCGAAAGGCAGGAAAGCAAAACTTGGTGGATCAGGGAAGTCTGTTGGGAATCTGAGGGTGAAGATTTCTGCAAAGAATGGAGAAAGTGCCTATTGTGAATTGGTGGTGGAGAGAGAGGGTTATGGTTTTTTTTGGCCCTACAGGTGGTCAATTATTGTTCAGTTGCCTTGTCGTGACATTTGAACCTGGTGCTATCTGTCTGTGTCCTTTGTATTCGTACGATTTATGTGCAACAGTGGTGGCTCTATAGTTAACTGCTGGAGAACATGAATATGTATGTAGCACATCTGCGGATATATATATATGATTCTGCATATATATATATATATCTATCAGGTAAGGAAAGCAGAAATATATATATATATGTGTGTATATATATATATATATATATATATATATATATGTGTGTGTGTGTGTGTGTGTATATATATATATATATGTGTGTGTGTGTGTGTGTATATATATATATATATATATATATATATATATATACACACACACACATATATATGGAGTGCATCCTGTCCCGTTAGGCACATAAACAATCTCAAAGGTGAGCTTTTATTTCTCCAATATTCCCCTAACTAAGAAAGTTCAACCCCTTGTCTTTTCTCAGCTCTTTTATTTCAAACGTGAGAGACCCCATATGAATAATTCCACCCCATTGTGCTTTGTGGTCCCAGATAAGTATTAGGCCTAGGGATACCTTTTGTTGTGCAGAAGGGCTTCATCAGATCTCTGTAGATGGGTTTCCCTGATTAGCTATGTCTGCCCTCTCTTTTAATAGGTGATTCCATAGTCTAATCATTTTGTTAAGAGAATTCGACCCTTTCGCATTAAGTGTGAGTATTTTAACCATTACTTCAGGTGTTAGTGTGGTGTGGGGCTAACTATAGCTGGTCCTATCTTTTTGCTGAGTAGTTCATGGGTGGTGAGAAGGACGGTTCCCCCCAAGGGATACCCCCATATTTCACAGAGCGAGTACCTGTGGCACAAGCTCGAGCCACATGTCTTACCTCAAAGGCCAGGTCTAAGCTGCCCAGCAAGACCCCACATGTCTTGAAAAATATTGCATTGAAAGTCTCTAATTTGAATATAGCACAGGCCGCTGGTTGCTGTGAAGACGCGTTCCTTTTGCTGTAAGTCATGAAATTTGTTCATGATGTCTGGAGGTCTTTGAAAGTCTCCTGGCGGGTGCTGGCCAACTCAATGAGCCTGTAGGTGGAGTGAGTGAGAATAGTTATTCAGTGAGGGTGTTGTTTTTTTATCCTCCAGTAACTGGATTTTACCATCTGCTTCTATTAGTCTGGCACCTGCTGCGTCTATTTGTTGAGGGAGAATGGTTATTTTCTCATTTATGTCAGCACACAATGATGTAAACTCTTGCATCAGTTTCTACTTTATTTCTTCTCGCAGCTCTGTTTTGAATGTGTGGAGACTGTGAATCGAGTCAGCTTTTGCAGGAGCCATTTCTGGAAGAGAGCTCATTGGCAACCTCAGTGCAAGTGCTATGTGGAGGTGCTTTACATAAGAATCAAATAGATTCTTTACTGTCTTTTGGAGTGGCTTTTTTGGTGACATCTGAGTAGGTGAATTCCTGTAAAAGTGGGCCCTCTTGGACAGTCTAATGTGGCTCGTGTAGGCTTGAAGTCTCCTGGTTATCCAGTATTGGGGTATCTTTCATAGATTCACATGCCTGAATCATTCCACGTCATCGAGAAATAATGCCATAGACTATAATGGCCTTGAGCCACGTTCTATATAGCCTATCCATGTCCTTTTTTAAAAAAGGACTAAATGTTGAATGCAGCCAATCAGCTGCTAGCACCCTCTAGAACCTTCCCAGCAGAGGCAGTTTCCATCAGATTTTCACCGCACGTCGTGAAGTTCTACTCAGTTTTTCTTGTACTTTCTAGGTTTTTCTTCTAAAGAATTTCTCCTCATTATGTCTGATAAGAAAGGACTCTTTCGGGCCTGCAAGACCTGTGGCAAGAAGAGAGTCCATGTTGATGATCCTCACAAGGACTGCATTTACTGCCTCCACCCAGCCCATGAGGTAAAACAGTGCAAAATCTGTCACACTTTCTCTTCTAAAACCATAAGAGATAGAGGGAGGTTGCTTTTGTGGTTACAGTCCACTAAGCACCGTAAGTCATCGGAGGAGGACAGTGATGGCTCATCCAGGCCTCACAAGAGAGTAAGATCTCAAGAGAAAGACTCTGGAGAGGGCAGGAAACACCTCAAACCCCCTCCAGAAAGCAAGTGCTCAAAACAGAAGACACATTCTAAGGTCTACTCTGTGCCTTCGTCTTCTGTTTCCTCTACTCCACTGAGGAAAGAAGAGAAGCACCATAGAGCCTCCTCGTTGGATCCGGGGAAGAGCAAAACTGAAAATTCCCCATCGACGACGCCACAGTCGACGACAGTCACTGGGATGTCAACGACAAGTTACATGAATACGTCGTCGGCCCCGTCGACGTCAGCTACAATGATGACGACGGCCATCTCTGGGCCCATACTGTCGACGAAGGTATCGTTGACGCCATCATCGTCGACGGCCGCCCCATCTGTGCACTCGGCGAGGGTTTCAGTGACGAAGCCCACGAAGAAACCGTCGACATCCACACCATCGACGCCACTACTGTCGCTGATGCCGACACCGTCGACGGCAGGTTCGTCAACGATGACACCGTCGATGAGACCATCAGCGGTTGCGATTTCATCGACGACGACAACGTCGACGACGACACCATTGACGACGTCTCCGTCGGTGACAATACCGTTGACGATGATTCAGTCGATGGCAACACTGTTGATGACCGGGTTTCCAATGTCGGTGGCCAGGAGTCCGTTGACACCAAAGTCGACGATGATTAGGGTGACAAAGGAATATTTTCATCCTGAGATCTCAGCTTACAATAAGATCTCCCCTTTGCCTCCTTCGCACCTTTTGGATCTTCAAGAGTCGGACGAAGATGAGGAAGATGGAATATACAGAGTGGCGCACAGTCCTTCAGAGTTGCACATTAAGTGCCAGGAAGTTGACAAAAGCTATGAGGACCAGCAATACTACCAGCCATATCTGGCACCGCCGCGTCATTATCATCGCTACGAATATCAAGAACATCGCCCTAGAGAGATAGCTCAGGTGCCCGCCAACTTTGATACAAGACCTTCAAGCTATGCTGGCAGATTACAAACAAAGATTTCCATCTCAAGATGATCTCAAGGAACCACTGGTGCAACCACAGGCCCTTGAGAAACAGAGTTTGCCAGCAACACCTACAGTGCCACGACCCTTTACGCAAGAGCCGGATCCGGTCGACCCTTCCTCCTCTGATAGAAGAAGGCAAAATTCCAGACCCAATGCCTGCTGCCCCTTGGGAGGACTACATCATTCCCACACCCTCCCCTCCGTCACACCATCCAGCGGATTCCCCGCCAGAAGACTGAAGGGGTTTCCACAACTTAATGGAGAGGGCTTCTAATAGATTCCTTCTCCCCATGGAAGTTACACATACAGACTGCTTCCTGTATGACTTTAAAGAGGAAGCCAGAAAATCAATGCGCACAATTCCAATAATAGACTACATCTGGCAAGAGGGGATAAAGATGATGATGACCCCGGCCAGAATACCACCAGTGCTCTCTCGCATAGAGAAAAAGTACAGAGCCCCAGAAAATTTGCCTTCTTGTCTGACAGGCCACCCGAAGCCGGATTCTTTTATCTCGCAGGTGGCTCAAAGGAGATCTAAGAACCCAGCCACCCCGATCTCCACTCCTCCGGACAAAAAAGGGGGAAGCGTTTCTCCACCATGGCTGCAACTACCATCTAGGCGGACAACTTTGGCTATCATCGGCCGCTATGATAGACAAATATGGTCAGATATGGCCTCTTTACTAGACCTCATTCCTGAGGACAGAAAGCAGGAAGCCAGAAAGATCCTCATAGAAGGAGAACGGGCGGCCTCGCAGACAATCGACTGCGCTATGGGCATAGCCAACACGGGGTTCCGCCAACTGGCAGGTGTGGCAGTCTTAAGGCGCCAAGGGTGGTTGAAAGCAACCACATTTAGACCGGAGTTCCAGTCAAAGGTTCTGGATATGGCTTTTGATGGGGACGCTTTGTTTGGCAAACATATAGATGAGGCGCTTCTATCCATCAAAAAGGACATGGATACAACGAAATCCTTAGGATTCCTCCAATACAGGAAAGTACCATTCAGAGGGGCAAAAGGACGTGGTTTTTCCACTTACAGAGGAAACTTCCAAAGGGCCCAACAATTCCTGCCCTATCAGCCACAATACAGGCAATCCTATCAACCCGCTGCCTACCGCCAACCAGCCACTACTGGTTTCTCTCACCAAGGGGGTCGAAAGAGAACATCGACCCAAGGCAGGTACAATGGAAGAAAACAATGATTTCACCAGGGTACCAGCTTCCCCCTCTTTTTCAACTCCCGTGGGTGCAAAGATATCCAGTTTTTTCCGGCAATGGGAGAGTATAACATCGGACCGTTGGGTGCTGGATTTCATTGCCTTCGGTCACACGCTGGCATTCATACAAAAACCTCCAACTATGCCACCCAGGGGAGCCCCTCCCCCTCGTCTTCACTTTTAGCAGAAAGAAGCAAGAGTTATGCTTGCAAAAGGAGCCATCGAGAAAGTTCCAACTCTGCAAAGCGGGCACGTTTTTTTACTCCCGTTTCTTCTTGATTATAAAGGAGTCAGGGGAATGGAGACCAATTTTGGATCTCAGAAAGTTAAACAAGTTCCTGAGGAAGCAAACTTTCAGAATGGTAACTCTGCCCGAGATCTTACGACGTCTCAACAAAGGAGACTTCATGAACTCCCTCGATTTGGAAGACGCATATTTCCACATCCCTATTCATCGGAAGCATCACATTCCTCAGATTCGCAGTGGCTGGTACCCACTACAAATTCAAGGTTCTCCCTTTAGGCCTCAAGTCGGCACCCAGGATATTTACAAAATCCCTGGCGCCGATGGCCATAGCCCTACGTTCCCAAGGCCACCAAGTATTCCCCTACTTGGACGACTGGCTGTTAAAGGCCTCTACGGCAAAGCAACTAACCAGGACCACCAACGCTTGTTTGTGGCTGTTCATCAAGCTGGGGTTGACAGTCAACATCACAAAGCCCTCATTTATTCCCAATCAAATAGCACCATTCTTGGGAGCCAGATTGGACACAGTCCAATGCAAAGTATTTTTGTCGGAAGAACGTCAAACCCATCTACGACAATTGGCTATGGCCATCTCAAGAAAAAAGTCAGTTTCTGTAAGGAAATACAAGTCGGTGCTAGGGATGTGTTCATCAGCGATCGACCTGGTTCCATTGGCTAGGCACAAAATGCGACCTCTCCTAGAAGAATTACAAAAGCGATGGCTTCAAACATCGGGATCTTTCGAAGACATCATTCGGATTACTCCGGCCATGAAGATAGCAATGAAATGGTGGTACCACACTCCAAAACTTTCAAAAGGACTGACTTTCTTGCAAAACATACCAGACAACATCCTTACAACGGATGCCTCCATGGAAGGCTGGGAAGGTCATTTGCAGGACCTTCAAATTCAAGGCAAATGGTCCAATTCTCAAAAACAAAGTCATATCAACAGCCTGGAGTTGAAGGCCATATTCCTCTCTTTGCTGGCCTTCCTGCCGAGAATAGCAGGCGCTTCCGTACTGGTCCGTACCGACAGCAAGACCAGTATGTTCTACATAAACAAACAGGGAGGGACCAAATCTCTCATGCTTTCTCTAGAAGCGCAAGAACTGTGGAGCTGGACAACAGAGCACAGGATTTCTCTCAGGGCCAAGCATGTTCCAGGTTTACACAACACGCTGGCAGATGCTCTCAGCAGAGCTATAGACAATTGCCACGAATGGGAACTCAACCAATTCCAGCTGGATGGAGTATTTGCTCTATTGGGAAAACCAGCTCTGGACCTGTTTGCAACAAACATCAACGCCACATGCCGGTCCTATGCCAGCAGGTACCCCCTCCCGGGGTCTCAGGGCAATGCCCTTTCGATGCAATGGTCAGGGATATATGCCTACGCCTTTCCCCCCATGCTATTGATTCCCAGGATACTGACCAAAATGAAGGTGGAAGGATGCTGCCTGATTCTCATCACGCCCAGGTGGCCCAGGCAACATTGGTTCCCGGAACTTCTTCACCTCTCTGAAGCCAGACCCATACGTCTGCAGCTGTTTCCTCCTCTCCTATCCAGGGACAGCGGTCAAGTGCACCATCCGAATCCTAAGTCACTGCACTTACACGCATGGCTCCTGAATTCTTGGAGTTTAGAGACATGAACATTTCGCAAGAGTGTAGAGATATCCTCTCAAAATCTAGAGTGGAGAGCACCAACAAGACGTACAAACTGAAATGGAAAAGGTTCTGTTTTTGGTGCCAACGAAATGATATGCATCCATTTCAAGTATCCCCGCAACAGATTTTACCATATCTTCTTTCTTTGGCAAAATCAGGTTTAGCCTTCTCTTCGGTTAAGGTGCATCTGGCTTCCATCTCTCGTTATAGAAGAGCTTCCAGTGCCACTTCTCTTTGTGCCTCAAGCCTTATCAAACAATTCATGAAGGGGCTATTCCGTGCTTTCCCTCCAGTGCGAGCACCTCCACCAGAATGGAACCTCAGCATGGTCCTTGCACAACTCATGAAAAGACCATTTGAACCCATTCATAAAGCTGAATTGAAATACCTAACATGGAAAGTCGCCCTTCTGTTGGCACTGAAATCCAGGCATTCACCATTTAGAAACACTGTTTAATATTTAAGGAGAGCGCTGTGATTCTAAGGACTAATCCCTCATTTATCCCTAAAGTGCCTTCACAATTCCACCTCAATGAGCCGGTTAAACTCCGGTCCTTTTTTCAGCAACCATCAACGCCTACAGAGCAGGCGCTACATACGCTGGATGTCAAACGTTGCCTTAAATTCTATTTTCAGAGAACGAAGGACATTCGAAAGACTGATCAATTATTTGTTGCCTATGGCCAAGGCAGAGAAGGGACTGCAATAACAAAAGCCACCATCGCAAGATGGATATCGGCTTCAATACAATTCTGTCATGCCAAAGCCAACAAACCTTTGGAATGAACAGCAAAGGCTCACTCTACCAGAGCGGTTGCTACTTCAGCGGAGTGACTTTGGAAAAGATCTGTCGTGCTGCAACCTGAAGGTCCACTCATACCTTCACGCTGCACTACTGCCTGGAATCCTCGCAGGATGCAGATGCATCGGTAGGCCAGGCGGTGCTTCGCCATCTCTTCCATTAAGATAAGCCTATTTCTAGCCTTTGGAAAGAGTCCTTTGCTCTTATGGTGGTTTCAAATACTAGAATGTTTTAAAAAATATAAAGCATATCTAAATAAAGTCTTCTATTCTTACGCTATTATTATTTTTCTTTTCCTCTAGCTAATGCGTTGTATATGGAAATGCTGCTACATAAGTGATGTTTTACCTTTCTTTTAGGGGTATATTCTGTGCATCTATTCACGTAATAGTATGCACAGGTATAGCCCTCGGGGGTTTTCTTGTTTCCTAAGATTTTGTGGGTTCACTGTGTGTTAAAAGTCTCCCACCATATGCAACAGACAAATCAAAAAATTGGATGTGACTGCTTGCTATTCTGATTCAGGCGTGTGAATCTATGAAAGATACCCCAATACTGGATAAGAAAATAAGTTACTTACCTGTAACTACGGTTATCCAGTATTGGTATCTTTCATAGATTCACATGCACCCACCCTCCTCCCCGTAGAGGCTGTTTCCTTAATACATTAAGATACTCACTTCTCACTTGTGCTGGGAAAATCTGAGGGAAACTGCCTGTGCTAGGAAGGTTCTAGAGGGTGCTAGCAGCTGATTGGCTGCATTCAACATTTAGACCTTTTTAAAAAAACAAAAAAAAAGGACATGGATAGACTATATAGAGCATGGCTCAAGGTCATTATAGCCTATGACATTATTTGAATACTGCTTGACTATGGTACCGTGGGACTCCCATCTCGACGTAGGGTAATGATTCAGGCATGTGAATCTATGAAAGATACCAATACTGGATAACCGTAGTTACAGGTAAGTAACTTATTTTCATTTCCTCTGTAGGATGTCAAAGTCTAATTGTCCCAGAGTGCTTGTGGCTGCCCAGCTCTGCCGCTGTCAGGGAATGTGTCTACTTAAATCCCCTTATAATTGCCTCACCTAGCCCAAGTCTCCTCACATCCTTAATTTGTATACTGGAGCCGGTCGGCACCACAGCCCCCCTACCCCCATCTAGCTACCAACTGCTGGGGTCACACCACAGCAGTATCTGCCCCCATATGGGAGGCAGTCGTGTTGGCCTTCTCCTACTGCGGATGATCAGCGCGATGTTCTGCGAGGCTATGAGCGACGAACCATGATGAGCAAGGTACAAGACAGAGCGTGGCTGCGACCACAGCATGTATTGCCCTTCCTACCTAGGTTAAGTGGTGACCAAATACTCCTCTTAAGTGTAGCTTGCACAGGGACAGTTTCTCCTTCCTTCGCTCGCCATGTCTTGTTGCCTTTTGCACCTAAGTCTCAGATTGTGAACAAGTCATGCCACCCAACAAGGGAAAGTCAAGACGCAACCTGGCTGGTCTCCGTAACTGTTTTGATGATGCCATCTTACCTGGCCTCGTGGATGTGAGGCTCCCTAGGTCTTCTATGTGGCTCTTGGTTGTTGCTGAGTTGTTGAAATAACTCTCCGAAGTTTGCCCCTGCTCCCCCTTCAAGAATCCTCTCATATCTGAGTATTTGCTTCTCATAGATGCAGCAAGTAATATAACAGGAGGGGGGATCCAGAGATCTCCATCACTGCATATCCATCTTGGTTGCCGCCTCAGCCCCACCCCCAACTGTAAAATTTGTGTTTTTCACTGCATCAAAAGCAATTGAAGTCATTTCTGAAATTGAAGATCTTCACCATCATCTTTAAATCATTGTCTATTACACTAAATGTTACTCTTAAATTTTTTGCATCCATTTCTTTTATTTTTTAGTAAGCTTCTGCACTAGATATATGCGTTATAGCTATAGATGTTAGGGCAATTAGATCTCATTTCATTCTTTTTTGTTTCCTAGGACCTTTAAGAGAAACATAAACATTCATATTTTCATGCAAAGTATTTATGTTTTGCCTCATGGTGTCCAGCGAGTAGTTAAATGCACTTTGCTATAACTTTTTAGCTAATAGAATCGTAACTTCTTTAGTAGAGGTGGGGAAGCCAACAATTGAACACAGAAAGCCGAGCCAGGAGTCTGTCTTGGCTCTAAGAGTCCATGCACTACCTGAGCCCTGAAATTGTTTGCCATGTGAACGCAGCAACAAACATCATGTATTTGAAAGTGCTCTCATTTGTGATAATGAAGAAAAAACTGCCTCAGTGAAATAAAATATTTGCCTATTATCACACAACTTGGTAATGCAAGATTTAGCCCAGGTTTTTTGTTTTCGAATTGTGCAGTACAGCCACTATGGGCCTGATTTCGATGTCGTGCAGAAAGCCTCCAACAGTCTGTCGGAGGCTTTCCGCCCGACATCAAGGGTTTCCCTCCGACTGCTGTATTATGATGACGGCGGTCAGAGAGAAACCTGCGGAATTGTAATCCCATGAATGACAGCGGAGCCAGCCTCGGCTCTGCCATCAGGATTACAATATCAGTTTCCGACAGCCTTTCCATGTCGGCCTTTCTGACATGGAAAGGCTGTCGGAAAGTGACTTTGGAGGCCCCTAGCAGGGGGCTATGGTGCCCACCCCCTAACCATCCCAGCACATTTTGTGGTTCCTGCCACACGTTGCAGGGATGTTTCCAAACATTCATTTTACTATGGCAGCTTGTGCTGCGGGCCTTTTCCGCCTGCCGCACAAGCTGCCATAGTAAAATGGATGTTTCGTACTGTCCTATGGGCGGTCGCATCCAAATTGTGGGTTCAGAACCGGTAACCTATGGTCTGGTGGTTCCAGACCGCTACTGTGTCCGCCCAACATCGTAATGAGGCCCTATATTGGCAGAGTTGAATTGGGAGATACCTCACCCGGCTACCTTAAATATGGGCATGGGGACCAAAGCAGTACTCCGCTGTGGACTCTGCTGCTCAGAAGCAGCATGCACCGTGGCAGAGGCCTCCCTGCTGTACTCTAAAACTAGAATGGGAGCAGGCGCATCACGTTCTGTGCCTACTCTGGCTGGGCAGATTTAATTCTACACAGGATGAAAATGGCTGACTAACAGATTCTGCTAGGTCGAACAGGGTCTGCTGCAGCCTCCAGAGTACTGAGGAGCAGCGTGAGCTGGCCCCAACACTGACGACAAATCTATGGGGGGAAAAACAGCCCACATCTGGTCTCCGGCATTGGGCCTCAACCAAATGCCCTCCTTGGTATCTCGTTCTCCTGCTTCACGAATGCTTTGTCCTTCATTGGTGGTGCAAGACATCACAGCATGGGTGGCAGGCCAATCCCACATGAAAGCTCTGCTCGTTTTGAGCTCGTGGTTCCAAATGAAGCCTCGAGCTGAGCCAAAGTCAGGCATCTGGCTCGAACCAGGCTTGGGCCTTTCCTGGCTCGCCCACCTCCAGTGGCGGTGCGTCCATTAGGGCACTGGGGCGTTGCCCCACATGCCGCCCGGGCCCACAGCTCCCTCGGCGTCTCTGAACTTAAGTAAACTGACTCAGTTTACTTAAGTTCAGAGATGCCGAGGGAGAACTGACAATCATGTCAGTCAGCATGACGTCGGACCGCCCACCCCCTTCAGAGTCTGAAGGGGATGGGCGGTCCGACGTCATGCTGACTGACATGATTGTCAATGTCAGACCAGGGGCAGGCAGCAGCACAAGTGCGCATGACTGGTGAAGGTCGGAGAATTTTTCTGACCAGCCCAGTCATGCGCACTTGTGCTTGCACTGGCTGGCGGCTGCGCATTATAGGAGAGCGAGGGTTGAGCAACGCTGCAACCCTCGGTCTCCTAATGGGCAGGCGGGCAGCGAGTACCCCTGCTAAGCCAATACTGGCGCTGCTGGAGCAGCGTCAGTATTGGCTGAGGGGTTGCCACTCCAGTGACGCTGTAATGTTGAAGGCGCCAACTCGGGAGTCGGACCCCGGCCCAGGAGGAGCAGAGGCGGCGCGGACCCGATCACTCAGGTAAGTTTGCTTTATTTTAATCTCCCCCGCGAGCCGTGACTGCAAGAAACGACGAGCTGGTCGCCCCGGGACATACACAGAACAAGCCAGCAGGGTCGAGGAACCTCACCGGGCATGGCTTGTTCACTGTGTGGCACTTCTTGTCGAAGACGTACGCACGAGATCAGTGCTGTCACACATCACTATCATATCAAGCTTACAGCTTGGCATCACTGAAAAACAAGAGGGATCTGAAGAAAGAGCAGCACATTTAATATAGATCAGTTACACGGCGCTTTGTAAGCTGGACACTACATAGATAACGTGGAGTCTGTCCCCAAGGCTGCTCTGTCGGAATAAAAGATGTTTCACGTGCAAAACACTAGATCATCCTCTTTAGTAACACTCGATGAAAATGCAGATGAACAAATGTCACTAGGGTGGGAGAGTTCCTCCATTCAGATGAACACTGGAGTTCCATCAGTCAATCTTCGTGTGTCTGTAATTCACCATTTCACCTCCACTGCTAAATCCAACGGTAGCATCACTTTGTTCCGAGTCCCGGAATGGCGCATGAGTGTCTGCAGGGCCACTGTGCTCAGGGAGAGTAGTGTCTCCCCAGGTACTCACCTTGGGATGGCTGAAGGTGAAAACGATAAGATGCAAAGGCGATCGATACACGTTTATGTTGCCTCCAAACGGAGTGTGGGCGTGTAAACGCTGCAAAGCAGCTTTCGATGCGCTGTGTTCTCTGAGGCTGACTGCATGTATTGCTGCAGCTAGGCCGCTATCATAGCGCCTGCGCCAGTACTGCCCTGATAAGATACGTGCTGACAAGTGCACCAGCAGGCGACTGCAGCACCCCGTCAGCAGGAAATAGGATTGAAGCTGCTCCCTAGAACTTAAACTAGGCCCACCACAGGCACGAGCAGCGCTGCACAGAAACCCGCATCTCCAGCGATGGGTGTCCCACAGCGTCTGCGAGGCCCGGAAGATTGCTGCGAGAGTGAGCAGCTCATGAAAGGTGCCCTGCAAGACCAGAATAGTCTGAGGATGCCACCAGGATGACAGGGCATGGCAAGCCTCGATGTGGCACTTAGAAGTTTACAAACAAATAAAACTGTAATCACACTTCCAACCTAAACTCTCAGAGTACCGGTAGAGCTGGAACAGATCCTCGTCTCCTGCTTTACAACGAGGGTGGGAGCTGTTAAGGAAAGCTGAGACTGGCAGAGAGAGCGCTGTATGCCCCCTGGGGTCCGCTACCGAGATGTTCTACTCGGGCATGCTGTCGGACTCGGGGAGGAAGGAGGTCCGAGATCAGGGAGGCAGCATATCTTCGGCAACAGAGGAGGATGAAGAAGTCAGTGCAGTTCATGCACAAGGACTCGGCAGACCTGCTGCCTTTGGACTGGCTGAAGAAACTGGGGACATCAAAGGACACTGTGAGCATTTACTAATTATATCCCTCCCTCACCCTTACTTTCACTTAGGAACATCTCAATATGTAAATGTTGTGACTGGAGTGGGGAAAGGAAGTGTTCAGGGTGCGTGAGCACGCAATGATTATATATACAGAGAGAAGACGTAGTAGCATCCTATATGAAACAGGGAAATTACTCTTTCATTCATTTTGTCCCCTCCCCCCGATTCTCATTAGTGGGAGATTTACAACAGCAACCCTTAACCCTAGAGGGAAGTACAACATGATTATTATATGTTTTAATTATAGTACTGCTGTGTCGAAGTTGTATAGATTAAGCTTTTGTTTTTTATAATTTTGTGAAGTGTCACCATCCATGTCGCAGCAGAGCACTCCATTACGAATCTTTTACTTGCTTCGAGGGACACCGCATTATCGCATCAGTTTATTGAAATGCAGCCTAATGAAAGCTGAATGCACAAATACATTCTTAAGCATACTAATGTATTCTTGCTTACACATGAGTTTAATGAAACACCATTCGATTAGCAGGTGGCTTGACAGTACAAGGCAGCAAATTCGACATTCCAGCGCTTTGAGTCTCCGCCACATGGCATATTTTTCCACAGTAATTGTACAAAGTCCATAGGGTAAAACTAGAAACGGAAATAATAATTTGTGACAATTTATAAACATCTCGAATATGAGTTAGTTACCACATTTTAGAATTATGTTCCCTATATGCCCGCCCATCTACCTGTTTGGCTGTCTGAATGTCTGTCTGTCAGTCAGTCGTGCCCTACTCGCCTTGCACACCGTGGGCAGACAGTTCACACTCCAGCAGCTCTGCCATGAGTACAGAACGTTATTTTTTTTAAATTATACATATAAGTGGGGTTTGCTCTTTGAGGAGGGGGGCATTTAAAAAACAACCCCCAAGCTCCCATTTGCGGTTGCCACCTTGCATGGACCTTAGCTTTGGCAATATGTTGTCTTGAGGAACTCGAGGGTGTGGAGGAGAATTCCACAAAAAATAATTTTGCACACTAATTAATGCTAGAGAGTCGTAAATGAAATGCCTTTGCTGAGTTTAGTATTCTGTAGTTCTGGATACGTACATATTAGCATGGTAAGAAGGGACAGCAAAACAGTGCAGGCATCGCAGGATGGGATAGCAAACATATACTACAAGGCGGCATGTAGATGAACATAGAAGAGAGATGTACAGGGCTGTGCTGCTGAGTGACAGGGACCTAGCAAGGCGATGAACAGAACAGAGAGAGATATGCAGGACCTTGCTTCTGTTTGATAAGGACATAGTAAGGCGATGAACATAGAAGAGAAACATACTGGTGTTTGACAGGGACATAGCAAGGCATAGAACATAGAAGGGAGATGTACAGGGGTGTGATGCTGCTTGACAGGGAAATAGCAAGGCAAATAACAATTGCTTTATTAACCTTCCTGCTTTCTCAAATTTGCTTGAAAATGCACCATTTGTCCACTCTTTTTTCAAAATTTTCTCGGGGGGAGAACCCCCCCGAACCCTCCGTAGGTTGTTCCGGCTCGCTCGCTACGCTCGCTCGCTGCTGTGCACTACAACAATTATTTTCGCCCACCACTTTCAAATCTCACCAGCCACCACTGTCCACCTCTATTCTCTCTCAAATCATTCATAATATTGATTCGTTTGTGGATTCCATAGAAACATTTTCTTAGATTCCGAAGACTCATTTTTAACCTTTATTAATCAATACTTACATTTTGATATCATTCAGTGCACTTCCCTATTTACAGTCTGTGAAATGAGAATCATTTTTCTAGGTATGAGAGGTATTGGTAATTCATTTACATCAGCAACACCTGATCACAATTTGTGCTGAATTGTAACATTTAAAAATATAACATATTCTGAAAAATAACATGCTGGTCATAATGTATCTGACCAGTAAATCAGCCAACTCTCTGTTCCCTATACTGACTGGTATGGTTATTTTCCAAACTAGAAATTCAAATGAATATTTTTTATTGTGCCTAGTAATAAATATGTGTAAGGTGTGTAGTATTGTGATCATATTTTGATTATAAAAATATGTTTCAGTCTCATTCTTCTACTTCAATGGAGACTTAAAATATAGAAATTTCTCATCGGTACTGGGCAATGTTCCCATTGTTGATACTTGTGTACCATTCTTGTTTCATTTGATATATGTAGATACCAATTAGCCTTCTTGGTATATGAGGACATCAGCTTGTGAATTTCCACAGGAAGACGAGGATCAGCATTGAACATTGATGCATGCAAATACTTCAGAGTGTCTCTAGCCTACTCACTCTGAAATGACCTGTAGGCAAAATGCCATCTAAGTCAAGACCAAAAGTGTGTGGAATATAGACAGTTATTGCCGGTCCTCAGATTTGTTGATGTAATTCTTGCCAATAAACACCATCATGCAGCAGGGTGGTTATGTTTTTTTGTTGTGATACTCCTCTGGTAATTCTATGTATTTTACATTGATTGTTTGTCTTTGTGATTATAGCAAATATATTCTCCATGTACGATTCTTATAATAAAAACCACCATTATTAACCAGCCTATTAATGAGATCAACATTAAAGCGAACCAGATGTATGGCCAAGGTGGTTTAGTATATTAATTTTTATTTCTTTGAGTTGACAGACTTTCCACCAACTAATCATTTAAGGGAGTCGTCTCACATTCTGATAGTTCTTTACTCAAGTCTTAAAAGCTGGAGTCATTAGAGCACTCATAGTTTTCAGTTAATTCACCTTCTGTTTGCAAAGGTGGTGCAGTCATACATGTTGCATTATTATAATTTATTTCAGTGCTTACCGCTTGTTGATCTGTGCTTTGGACTGGCTTCTCTTACTTTCTGTGAGGGGAATCCAACTGTAACATGTTCTGCAACAGTCAGCAGTAGTTTCAGAAGTTGCACTAGTCAGCTGTATAAGATGAGCCACTTGATATGGTTTTATTGTTTCTGCCAAAACCAGCCTTTTTCTCATTTTTCCGGGTAGCAGTGGTAGTACCACCGTTCTTGTTTGCTTCATTCCCAGCAGTGGTAATGGATCTCAATATATTAGGCCAAACTCTTCCTTCTATCACAATTCCCCTACCATGAGTTCTTCAACCTTTGGTACTCAACTAGGTACAGGATAAGACATTTAAGTTGAAGTCTGACTTAGGCTATCCAGGGTTTGCTGCAAATACTGCAACAGAGTGAGATGTAATTGATCATGCGGATCCTCCCATCCTGGAAGGCCCATACATACATTTTAATTCTGAAAGCATCCCATAAGGGGAGCAGTTGCACAATACACATTTTATTTATTGCTGTCTGTGCATATAAAAGATTTTGAATCCATGATCTACAATTTCCCTCACAGTCAAGGCTCATTTTAAAGTACTGTTAGTTCTCTATATGATGCTGTTTGAACTGGGCTTAATGGGGTGCAAGAATCTGAGGCTTACCCCCACCTTAGCAAGTGTCTAAGCTAATGCATTAGAGGTAAAAGCTGGCCCTTGGTTAGAAATAAATGTATGAAATTGTATCCATTGCTACTAAGCCCAACAAGTCTTTTTATAACTGTTTGAGCAGTAGCCTAGCATAGATGCCATACCCACATATATCAGATGCATGAGTCTAGAGCTACTGGTATATAGATTTATACCTTTCTATCAGTTGTATTGGGTCAATATGATCCAGGTACATGATTTGGAAAGGATTCTCAGCTTTCTCCAAAGGAACAAGTGGGGTTCTAATAATTGTAGAATATTTTATTTTCTGACAAATTTTACATTGTAACACATATTGTTTAGTTACTTTTGGCATTAGCGGCCATCAGAAAAGTTCCTGTGACACCTTAGCATGTGCAGTGCATATTCTTCATGAGTGGCTTGCATTAACGTCATTCTGTTGCTTTTTAGAATTATTAAGTTTCCCTCTTTTAGGTATGTGTACAGTAGGGAGCTCATCTTTTCCCAGGAAGTAGTTGTACTCGTATGGCAAGCCTGGAGCCGGTGCTTATTTATTGTTCTGATGATTGGACTGCTGAGGTATATCCGGGTCTATTCTTGTTTTCGGCAGTCATTGCAGCTACTTTACAAACGTGCAAGTTTACTGCTGATGAATTTGCAGGAGAATTGCCTTTGGAGTAAACTCATTCACTCTGGGGTGCCAGCAAGCACTAGCCTTCCACTAGTGAAGGCTTTTGTCAAAGAGCAGCTATTGGAGCCCAAAGCTGAGTATTTGTAATCATTTGTTTCCCAATGTTTTATCCCTGTGCACTAAATGATGGGTTTCATGGGATCTATTAATTCAATAAGTCTGTTATTGTCTTGCTAATGATGGCACGTTTATGAGTCTTATTCAAAATCTACATTATTGATAGTGTGCTGAGCAATTAATCTACACTCAAATTCACATGGGTATACTGACATGAAACTGTTGCAGTTAAACCAAATTTGCTGTTAAAGTGTGCTTTCCTGGCCTATGCTAACTAGGCCTCATCTAGGCCTCGACACCATCTTGTTCAAGATGTTTAAGAGAGTTCATTTTGTTCAAAACGAATGTCTTGTGGTGTTCATTTTTTGTATATAATTCTGCTGCATGGGCTCAGCAAGACATGCTTGTTTATTGACATTGTTCTCAAAGAAAGCCCTCTGCCATGGGCTCTCTGTTCTAACATTTTTTTCAAAGACCTTCTGCTTGCATTCATTCACAATGGTTCACTGTTGTTTGTGTAACTAGTTTGTTCTGACACCTCTGGATGACATTAAGTCAGAAGCTTAAAATCAATATTCATGTAGTGGGTTAGTGCTTTTGTGGTACGGTTATGTGACACTTTTAAATTCTGTATTCTGATTTGTTGAAAATGTATTTCTTTGCTCTCACCAAAATGAGTTTTCATTTCTAATGTTCTGCTATGCAGAAATTGGCTATATAAACCCTTGACTTTGGGGGTGAGCCAGAGACATTTCCTGTGCTACTAGGGACGCTGTCTAATTTCTTACTGATTTTGCTGCACAATTGGGACTTAGCATGTTTTTGTCACTATTATTTATTATTTTGCATTGGTGAGCTTTATGGCAGTTGCATTCTATGAACACAGCTTGTTCTGCATTCCAATATTTCTGTATTGTACTTGTTAATTTTCTGTAACCTTGGTCTTTTAAAAAAATATTCTGCAGTAGAACTCACTTTTTAAGTTAGTCCTTTCTTATTTGACTGTATTTTGAAACGCTGTTTTGAACCTTGTATCTGGGACACATTGCCTCATGAAATTGTGGTTAACACCGTCCCGATCCACCCAACTCTGGGGATTTCTATTGAGCTGTAAGGGATTAAGGGATACAGCGCGCCCACATGTATCAAGATTTGTACTTTTGCATGCATTGACATTAGGTCAAAAGAGTTCTAATTGGATATTCATTTAGGGGATGGTGCTGGGATTTTGTTATATGATGATTTGTTAATCCTGGATTTTGATTTGTTGAATTTATATTACTTTTCGATCTCCTCATGCTGACTACTGGGCAGTTTCCAATAAAAGAAGGTTCATTCTGGAAGTGAGACAGATTTGCTTTGCAGTTCTAGGATTTGCTTTGCCAGTTTTTGAGAGTTTTCCTCTTTATTTCTGGGAGAACTTTATTCTTGTATTTTGCTCCTACCGATTTTGTCCTTCATGCTGTTTCAGTGCCTGATTATTATTGAATTGTTTATTTTATTTGCCTTCTATGTGACTTTAAATAAACCTTCATGGGTCATAATCTTTATTCGTCTCAAGAAGGCTATTTGACCTGTGTCGAATTTTTGTGTGCTGAATTCAGTCGATACAGAGGAAAAGAATACTTTAGCAAGACATATGGTAAATCAGAACTCCCCATAAAGAAAACAATTGTTAATCCTCAGCACCTCCCCACAGAGGCTTAACAAAATCTTTGAAGTTGAGAAGAAACGCTGTCCTACCACTGAGACTGTACTCTTGGCCCCAACCACCTTCCCCAAACTCTATTCAAGGCCAACTCTGAGTTCTGGTCATCTAAACTGACCGTGTTATTCCACAACACACTCCAGAGTAAAGAAGTTCCACATTTTGGATAAGGTTGATCATTCACCTCATGTATAAGGGAGGAGATATGTTATGACCAAATAACTATAGCTCAATTGCGCTCCTAAATAACAAAGCCGAATATGTCACTGGTCATTTGTTTCAAGAGCTAAATAACTGGACATGAATGCAAAATAATCTTCATAGATCAAACAGGGTTTTGTTAAGGTACAGGAACAACAGCAAATCTATTGGCACTATAACTAATCCTTTATAAAACTCTGGAGTCTCACCCTTCCCTACATCTGTGTTTTGTGGATTTTAAATGTGCGTTTGATCGTAAACCAAGAAACAAATTATGGCTATAACTGGCTCATTGGGGAATCCTAGTGAAGTTGCTCAAAGGGCCTTCAACTTCTGTATAAAAACACTAGGATGAGAGTCAAGATAGGGGATGCTTGCCAAGTCTCTAGGAAACTCTGCACCTCTCTTGGTGTAAAACAGGGCTGAATGTTGGCACCACAATTATTTAATCTCTATTTAACAAATCGGTCAGCTGAAATCAAGTATTCAAATGCACAACTCATCCCCCAAGCTTGGTGGACAATTAATATTGAACATGTCGTGCAGATGATGCGGAGCTAGCAAATAAAACGACAAAAGGCCTACAGAGGCTTCTCAATAGATCATCAGAATATTCTGTCTGCAATTTATTAGAAATAAAACTCAGCAAAACCAAAGTCAAGGTAATTGATAACAAAATCAAGAAATGTTACACCGATTACCTGGAATCCGTTGACTTTTGGCTCCTGCCCGAATCCGGACATCAGTCCGCGCTGTGTCTCGGCCGCCCTGGAGCTCAGGAAGAGCCGCAGGGCAGCAGCGCGAGGCTATTCCCGGGCGAGTGGTGGCAGTGTCAGCACATACGCTGTAGCTACACGCCTGGGTAGCTTGGAGGTTGGAGGTCTTTCGAGGCAGCTAGCTTCCATTAACGCTGTCAATACTGAGGGGCGACAGGACCTGAAAGGTAGGAGACCCATTGCAGAGGTCTTTCTTTGTGGGCCCGGAGACCGGATTAAGGAGGGTCTCACAGTGGAAGGTGAAAAGGAAGTACAATCTAGTCATACTGGGTCTATTGAGCAAAAAGAGGGGCAGATTCCCAATTGCGATTGTGACTTAGTCCCTCCTGGCGGTATAGCTAAATCCTCAGAAAATATTGAAAAGGGTTTCGCCAAGGAAAATTTGAGGCGAGAAATAAAAAGAAGGGCAGAAAACAAAAGAAAAAATTAGATCATATAGAGCCCAAACTTAAAATTACACCATCTCTTCGCTCTTTTTTTAAAGTACAACCATCAGTACTTGCTCTAAAACGACCAACACAAGTTGAATTGGAAGGTTCAAATTTAACCTGGGGGCCCATGGCTAATACTATTATAGAGTCCATTCCCGTAGCTATGGAGAATGGTAATAATTTCAGTCAGGACGATGCTGAAATAATGGCTATGAGTATAGCTCCCGGCATCCCTGAAGTTCCTGGTGGAAATATAATTCAAACTGGCGACAATGCAAGGGTCACTCAAAACAAAGGAGATAATGATTGTGGTGACACAAGCAGTATAAGACCAGATATAAACACAACAATTTCCAGCAGTGGGAATCTGGGGGGAAGTTAGCTGTACCTTTGGTAAATTCACTAGAAATAATGATGGGAAATCTGATGGGAGATTTAACGGCAGAAATCAGAAATGGGTTCTCGACATCTGAGGCAAACCAGCGCGAAATTCGTGGGTTTTGTGAGACTCTGGAAAAGAAATTAGATATCTTATCTGATAGGACAGAGATCTTAGAAGATTCAGTAGAAGAGCTAAAAGTGGGCCTTGCCAGCAGTAGATTGGAACTTCAGGCATTGCGCAAAGAGGAACAGAGCCTTCAGGAAAAAGTTGAGCAGCTGGAAAATAATTCTAGAAAAAACAATCTGAGGATATTAAATGTACCAGAAGGAAAAGAAAGTGAGGATTTAAAATCATTTGTGGTTGCTCTCATAAAAGCTGCAGTCCAGGTGGAGGAAAGTGAAGAGGATATCGTTAGAGATATACAGAGAATACACAGGGATCCCTTCAGAAAAACCCCGGGAAGAACAAAACCAAGGAAGATCCTCATCAATTTCCAAACCTATGCCCTTAAGGAAAAAATATTGATAGCTGCATTAAAACTTAAGACCCTGAAGGGCGCCGACTTTTCTTTTGAAATAAGATCAGATTTATCACGAGCTACTCTAGATAGACAGTGGGAACTGGGCAGGCGCATGGATGATTTTAAAAAAGCTGGGGCGACTGTGCAACTTAAATTTCCAGCATCACTGCGAGTAATGTTCAATAATAAAATGTATATGGTGAGAAATATAAGAGAAGCAGATGACCTACTAGAAAGTATTAAGGGGAATGTGGTGGGGGCAGTTGGGTAAAATAGAAAAAGTAGGTATTCATTTTGGTGCACACACTGAATATGTAATTTTCTTATGACTTAGTTATGTTAAATTTATCATTTGTAAGGCTGGGAGCTAATGGAGCATAGGACTAACACCATGTCCAAGAAGAAGAAGCAGGGGTGGGTTCTCCAGGGTGAGTTGGGTGGGGGTGGGGGTGGGGTGGAAGGGTGTCACAGGGTGGGGAGCATATGGGAAAAAATAAAAAATAAATCCTCAAACACCATAGCATCAGCATTCAGAATAAAAATATTAGAGATATGCCCATACAGATATTAACGTGGAACGTTAATGGATTACGAGTGAAGGGCCGAAGGGATAGGCTACTTCAATACTTAAGAGATTCTCCCGCACAAATTTTGGTCTTACAGGAGACACACTTGTTGAAAAAGGAATGTCTTGAGATCTTTGGAAAACAAAGATGGGTACAACAAGTTTTCTGTACAGATCAAAGCGCGAATATTAGAGGGGTTGCAATAATAGTGAAAAAACAAACAAAAGTTTGGGTAACACGTACGAAAGTAGATAAAGGGGGAAGGTGGATCATAGCAGATGTTAAAATAGATGATAGGCCAGTAACGTTAGTAGGTTATTATGGCCCAAATTGTGATGATTGTGAACCATTAATAAACCTATTTGCCAATCTCTTAGATTTCACCGGCCCAATAATTATGGGGGGATTTTAATGTAGTTCTAGATCTAAAATTAGATAAATCAAGCAAAACTAGAACTACACCGACCCCCAACTCACGTACATTACTAAAAAATATGATGACTCAACATACACTGTGTGACCTTTGGAGAGAAAGGGTAGGAGCTCTACAGGGGATATCCTTTCATAATAAAAAATATGGTAGTAGGTCTAGAATTGATTATTTCCTAGTAGACTGGGGCCTTAGAGAAGACATTTTGGATATTGAATACAAGGCGGCCCACTTATCAGATCATTCAGCAGTTCTTTTAACACTAAAAAATAATATTAGGTGTGATGAGAATAGGTGGACTCTGGATCGGACTAAATTATTAGATTGCGAAGCAATGGAAATTCTTAAAGCAGAGGTTAGAGAGTTTATTGAGATTAATACTGGTTCAACTTCAATTGGAATAGTGTGGGATAGTCTAAAGGCTTTTATAAGAGGTAAAATTACTAGTGTAACAAGTTACAGAAATAAGACATATAGAAGAGATATCTCACGATTAGAGGAGGAGATGAAGAAAATAGATCTAGAAATAAAAAGATCAGACTTAGAGGAGAATATAGAAGAACTTGAAAAACAGCGGCTACTTATGAAGAATCAATTATCCGAGATACTCCAAATAAGAATAAGAAAGAGGTGGGAAGCTAGCAAGCTAGCACATTTCGAGTATGGAGAGGGAGCGGGTAAACTTCTTGCTTGGAAAGTTAAGGCAGAACGGAACAAAAACAGGATTAAGGAGATCAAGGAAGAACGTTCTGGAAATATTTTGAGTACTGAGACTGAGATTAAAGAGGCCTTCAAGAACTTTTTGGTGATCTATATATGGAAGCAAAGGAAGATATAGTAGGTACCGAGGTAGAGGATTGGCTTGCTGAATCCATTCGACCTATAGATATTAGTCAACAAAACAATTTAAATCAAGAGATCACCAAGGAAGAAGTAGTTAAAGTAATTCAAACCAGCAAAGGGGGTAGAGCAGCAGGGCCAGATGGCATCCCAACAGAGTTGTATAAAATCTTAGTGGAGGAGATATCCCCTCTTTTGACAGCAGTGATAAGAGAGATATTAGGTCAGGGAATACAATTACCTAAATCGTGGAATGAGGCTACGATTACCCTTATTTTGAAACCGGGTAAAGATCCAGCATCCTGTGAGTCGTATAGACCAATATCCCTTTTAAACTCAGATTATAAGTGTTTTACAAAAATTTTATCGGGCAGGTTAGCAAAAATTGCGGGTGATATAATACATGAAGATCAGAGAGGTTTTGTAAAAGGGAGATACCTACATGAGCTTACTTATGAGCTTATTGGAGCTATCGATTTCGCAACAACTTTTAACTCTCCGTTAGCTATAATAACACTGGATGCCTCTAAGGCATTTGATAAGGTGAGATGGGCCTACCTATTCGCAGTATTAAAGAGATATAATCTGGGAGATAATTTTTGTCAGGCAATAAAGCTAATATACAAAGAACCAGTAGCAAGAGTACTTGTAAATGGGAAATTATCCCCACCTTTTAAAATCCTTAGAGGCACAAGACAGGGTTGCCCCCTCTCCCCCTTGTTGTTTAATTTATACATGGAGCCTCTGGCCTTTAGAATTAGACACTCAACCGACATTCCATCTTTTTGTCAGGGTAATTGGGTTAAGAAAGTTGCACTATATGCAGATGACCTCATGGTATATTCTCCCAATTTAGATGCTGTATTACCTATAATATTACGAATAGCAATAGAATTCGGAGAGGTGTCGGGGTACTCAGTAAATGAGCTTAAGACCGAAGTAATGATATGGAACCAAGTAAGTTGCAACCCATTAATTAAAAAGGAGATGCGTTATCTTGGTTTAAGAATTTTTCAAGATATCAATGTGATTGCTGAAACAAACTTAAGAAGAGTGTTTAGAGAGATAGTCCAATTAATGAAAAGCTGGGTACACCTCCCGTTAACTATTTTAGGGAGAGTCAACTTAGTCAAGATGAGCATCCTGCCAAAGATCACCTTTATATTTAATTCATTACCATTACATTTTGATAAAGCCACTATATTCAGCATACAGCAAGCAATAAATTCTTTTATTTGGGCTAATAAAGGGATTAGGATCTCTTGGAAGAAGCTACGAAGACGAAGGGAGAAGGGAGGTCTATCTTTACCAGACATACAATATTATGCGTGGGCTTTCCAATTAAAAAATTCCAGAATGCTTATAAAGATTCCAGATGGATCCAGAACAGGTTTAATGCTCTCAGCCATGTTAAAAGAGCATAAAATAAAGCCTGATGGCTTCCTCTTCAAATTTGGTGATCCCAAATTTTAAAAAAAGTTAAACTGAAGGTGCTACATTCAATGGCATCAATGTGGTATCACATCCGACGCCTTCTGAAATTAGACTATTACTCTTACTTTGCCCCGATGTGGGATTCCCCAGGAACTCCTGAGTGTCTTAACGACAAGTTGGCATTACCAATCAGAGATGCAGACCTAAAGGTCTGGGGGATCTGACTAGAGAAGGAAATCTGCTATCCTGGTATGATTTAAACGGTCTGATGAAAGGTACTCTTTCAAAGTTTAAGTATCTACAATTAAAAAGTTGGGCGCAAACTAGAGAATCGACATTGGGTATTGGTAATATTTTAGAAGATCAATTGATTACTAAACCATCAGGAAGCAAAGAAGTGGCACTCTGGTATTGGCACCTTCAGGACATCATGGATGGAGAATTCACTCTGGCGGAGGAGTTGTGGAGAAATCACTTGCCACAGGAGCAGTTGCAGAATATTTGGCAAGTATCTATGCGCCTTCTTTATACTATAGTTAAACCTGCTTTTTTAAGAAGAAACCATCTGTTTTCACTTCATAGGGTTTATATATCACCCGAGAAACTATCTAAGATGGGGAAAGGAAGCCGAATCAGTTGTGCTAAATGTGGGTTGGAAAAGGCTACAGATGTCCATATGTTCTTCCAATGCCCAGCAATCAGCGATTTCTGGAAAAAAGTACAAACAACTACGACAGGTATTTTGGGTCGGCAAATAAAGGTAAGCCTTTCTTTGGTTATCTTTGGAGTGGCCGACGAACTTGTTGGTAATATCAGAGATCTTTTGTTTTATGCAATGTTACTGGCCAGAAGAGAAGTCTGCCGTAAATGGGTGAGCAATATACCCCCACAGCACTCAGAATGGTTGGAATCCCTTATATATATGTCTAAGATGGATCTTTCTGGGAAAAAGTCTAAAAAGAAAGCCTTTTGGAAATTACTAATTGCTTGGCTGGAGAGTCCAGAAGGGGTACAAACAAATTGTTGAGTAAAATTGCTGATATAAATATAAATTTATGTCCAATGATTACACCGGCTAACACTCTTGGACTGCTTCAGGGCCCTTACGAATTTTGAAAAAATCAAGCAGTATAGGTGTTATACCGTGTGAGAGAGACAGCCACAGAAAGGTGGGTGTTTATTGGAGTATGCCCTTTAGTGGTTGGTATCTCTTTCGACAATGGGCAGAAACAAAAATGGACATCTTGTTTCTTTTTCTGAGGTGAATGAGGACAAAAAAAAAAAAAAAAAAAAAATCAAGAAATAGGGAACATGGTATTTGAATGGTTGCCAAATCGAGAGTCCGAGAATATAAATATTTGGGGGTGATAATACACTCCAGATATTTCTTTCTTTCGCAGGACAGTTAATTAAAGCAAAAACCTGTGCTTTAACAACATCTTTATCACCCTTTTTAATACATTAAAAGGTCCCATTTTGTTTCCCTTACTGTAAATCATCCCTGCCAAACTGTTACCCACAATCACTTATGGCAGCGAGGCTCTGCATGGCAGGGTCTCTTAAATGCTGGATGCAATCATCTTTAACACCTGCAAGCAACTTTTTCGCCTTCCCCTACACAAGTTTGACTCAAATTTGGAATTACGAAACATATTGTAGCCAGACAAGGGGCCTTTATAAAATGCTTTCATAATCTCAGAGCCACAAAAGAGGAATCTTTAAACTACCTCCTCTGGTTTGAAATCCCCTGCTCGAATCCCCTGCTCGATCCTTCCTTGAGAACTCACTTAATAATCTTCAAATAAAAGAGCTTTGGATGCACCAGCTTTGCAAAATTACAAACAAAATGTGAACAACAATATGAGTTAAGTATCTCGTACTCGACAAAAATGCTGTGGTCACATGCTTGGATGGTCTTAATTAATTACACAGTCCTGTTCAGCCAACGGTACTTTGCAACAGGGTGCTCAATATTTTTTTAAATAAAAATGTGTGCTCTCTCACTTGATGGTCTGTCGACTCTCAACCACATGCCCAAGTGGGTCAAGAATACTGAAAGTAACCTGTGAAGACTGTGTAATAGAACTATGGAAAATATGATCCACCTGGTGTGTGTCTGTCTGGCTCTCCTGCAGGAAAGGAGAAAATTGCTCCATTGGCCTTTTGAACTCCGGAAGATCTGGACTTGTAGTCAGGCGATTACTGCCTTGTTTAATCCAACTGACCATATCCTGAACACTCGATATGTAAAGTTCCTGCTGCTAGTGGAAACAAAACAGAAGACGTGTTCCGAAGATCCTGTCACACTAGTAATCAGGAGCTCGGATTGGGCACTACATTGCTTTTTAATTTCTCATGAAAGCTTTCTTTTTATGATTTCAATGTAATTTGTGAATATTTTAAAGATTTTTAAAAGATAGTGTAATTTCATGTTCAATGATTTTAATTAATTAAGCATCAATAAAGATACTTCTATAAAAGTAGGTTCATTCTGGAAGTAAGCTAGATTTTCTTTGGGATTCTGTGATTTGTTTTGCTTGTCCCTGAGAGTTTTCCTATTTATTTTTGGGAGAATCTTATTCTTGTATTTTGCTATGATAGACTTTGTCTTTCAATGCTGCATCAATGCCTGATTAGTAATGAATTGACTATTTTATTTGCCTTCTATATGACTTTAACTTCACATAAACTTTCTTGGTTTCTAATATTTACTTGTGATAGAGCGCTTACAGCACTCTAAATTGTAGGGGTGCACTATACTCCCGATATAAACGCACATGTATTTTTGTCGTGTGCAGTGTTTTATGATTATTAAGATGCATTTGTTCACGTCATATTAGTATTAAAATGGAGTGAGCACGTTTAAGTAGGATTTGCGTGTATTAGAAAACTTAATTCCTGTATGTGTAATGTGCAAGATGAAATTATACTCATATAATGTAACCATGTTTAGTTTAAGTTACCCGATTTGTAGGCCCAAATTGTAGGTTGTTTTGAGTTTCGTTTCTCCTTGGTTGCTCAAGAATTAATTAAATAAATTCTGTTGTGCTCGAAGACAGTGTGTTCTCATCCTACTGCAGGTGCAGGAATCCGACCTCGTTATTCTTAGATTTAAGGAGATACCCGGAATGTCTTTGAAGAAGACTGCAAGGCGAGAAGGGAGGACTCCTTTCGTGCCTGGCCTATCTGGGAACCAAGGCCACTGGAAGAAGAGTCGACTTAATTAAAGCTTCTGTGGAAACTTACTGAAAAATGTTGCAAATAGAAAAGTTTTAAACATGACGTATTGTGGGTTGAACAGTGTCTTTTTGTATGATGCGCAGGGACAGATTCGAGAGACTTCTGCTGATTTTCGGAGAAGGAGCATCTTAGAGCGAGCTCCATAGCTTTAAGCTATCAGACCCATTTGACGTGAGTACTTCTTAGGAAGTCAACACGTGCTGACACCTTTGGGATATGATACAAGGGAGATAGGTAGGATCCTCATTGAGAGCAGAGTAGGGAAAGATTTTGCTTCTTAAATGAAAAGAGAATTGGACTTCGCTTCTATTCTTTGCTGTATTTTGTTTTTGGAGTTCATCATATTATGCCTTCTGTGCCGAATGACTTATATTCGTAGAATCGGCTCTGTATTGATTTTTCTGTACCTATATACTCTGATATTGAGGTGTGTTTATATTCAATTATTTTTGGCCTTATAATAAATCCACCAAATTGAAATTCGGAGTCTGTGGTCCATTACAGCATGACTAAATTGAAAGTATAATCTTGAATTGTTTTCCTCCCCTCTACCACTTTTAGCAGACAAATAAAAGACCATCTGCATTAAATCTAGTAGGGAAAAGTAGGAGTAAAGGTTGGCATAATCAAATGGTACCTGAGGATGGTTTGCCTCTAAGAGTGAGGGGAGAAAGAGAGTAGGAGTAGGGTCGGAAGAACATTAAGGCCCTGGACACGGAGTAGGCATCGGCGGACATTGATGGAGGCCGGCGGACGTTGACAGTGCGGCGGAAACAGTGGTGGCGTGAGTATGGAATTGTGTGGCGTGTTAGATTGCGGTGATGAAATATTTGTGTGATGTCTTGCGAAGTTGGGATGCATGTTGAGTGAGTGTGGGTTTATTGGTTTACTGGTCCGGACACGTGCGGGTCAGGAAGTTTGGTTAGCGGACTCAAGAGAAGTGCAAGATCCCGGGATAATTTTGTATTTGTAATTGTCTGATCAGAATTGTGGGTGTCGTGAAGCGCTATCTACGATCCACTTGTGACAGGGAACTTTGTGTGAATGGAGGGATACGTCGCGGTAGAAAGCCTCAGGTACCGGGGGTGGACTATGGCGATTGAGTGACCAACGCAGGTCGGGGGTCACAGAGGATGAATGTTCTTGTAAGCGTGTTCTATCGATCTTTTAGCGGTCAGACAATTATTTGTTTTATGTAACTGGAAGTTATTGTGATTGTGTTAGGAGCAGTTACTTGGTTTAATAGCTTTGGATATACAGTTACTTGTGGTACGAATGTGTGAGCGAGTGAAATTGTAAAGGCGGGTGAGCCGCTGCAAAGAGCGAGCAGTGACATCAGTGTGCGCCGCGCTGGGATTGGTCGGTTGGTGTAACGCCGCGCTGGGATTGGTGGAAGTTCGTTCGAAACTGAGTATTGAATTTGGAGGGCAAAACAATCGATTTTCATGATGAGATGTCTTAGGGTGCTGCGAGATTTGTGAAGAGGCGACACAGGAGTGGTGACACGGGTAGGAGAAGAAGCTCCGCCTGAGGATACACCGGCGCATTATATGGCAACAAATGTAGGACTCCATACTATAGTCTGGCTTCAAAATTGGCATAAAATTACAGAGAAGGAAGGAGAATTGGCTTTTCCTCGTTATGGGTCATTTCGTATGGAGGTGCTGTATCAGCTAAGAGGAGTGATGTCTGCTCTGAAACCTCCGCCTAGACCAACCCAATTTGAGGCATTGGATGCTTGGATGAGAGCAGCAATGGCAAAGAGAAGGGAAGCTTCTCAGGGAAGAATGAAAAAAGCAATGAAGGCATATCAGGAGGCCAGGTGGGATGCACAGCTGAAAAGATGGAGAGTAGACACCATAGAGGGAGAACGATTGTATCCCTTTCGGCTGCTAGAAGGTGGGTCCGAAGGAAAGAGTAAGTCGGAAGAGTACTGTGATACAGATGACAGTTTTCTTGATAGATTGCTAGCAGAACGTCCTCCACCTTATGACTCTAGGCCAGAACCGGAGCAGACGCAGCAACCTGAGGACATTCTAAGAGTGGGACGAATAGGTGCAGAGGAGCAGACTACAGGAGTAAGAGGGAGGATTTCAGTGGGAACGACAATTCCAGGAGGGTCTGGAGGGATACGGTACGCAACTTCGGAGTCAGGAGAGACTGCTTGTAACATGCGGCTACCAGAAGCTCTTTCGGTACCAGTTACTATTGGACCGGTGGTTTCAATATATAACCCTAGAGAGAGAACAAGGGAAAGTCAACAACAAACAGAACAAGGTGAAGAGACTATCTCTGGAGGGAGTCTTACAATGAGTGGGACAGGTATGGCTCAGGTACCAGTGGAATCCAGTACTACACTGCCTGCTATAGCTGATCCATCAAGAATGGACAGTGGGTCAGAACGAAGGCGAACAGGAGCTTTGGCAAATTCTAGGTCAGACATCAGAATGTGGGTTCCACCGGTGAGGGAGTCACAAATATTGAGGGACGAATTGGGGTTGAGACAAGAAGCACCTAGGGTACCATTAGGGCCACAGTATGTGTGTGAAGGTAACCATTGGAGAAGTCGAAGTTGTGAAAGAGAAAGTCGCCCAGTTGTGAGAATTGAGGAGAGTGGGGACCTAAGGAGAACACAAAGTTGTGAGAGGGAGGAATCGGGAAGTGAAAAAGGAGGTCAGAAGGTTTTACAGGTTGCAATGAAGGCACCATTGTTAGATGTGGTAAGATTAAAAGCAGAAATAGATGAGGTGATAGAAGGGAATCTGCCATGGGAAAGAATTGACACATATGATCCAAGCAAATTGCTCTTTATAGCTAAAGACGTTACCAGAAAGGCAAAGCGAGCTCATGATGCATTATCACAGCTGGCACGAAGGTATGAGGTAGGTCTAACAAAGACTAAAATAATGCAGGGAACTTGCAGATTGCATTATACAGATAAGGAATTGGAAGAGAAGCGAATGACAGGATTAAAGGCACAAATTAGGGAATTGGTGATAGGGATACGAGCGTGGAGAGCATTAGACAAATGGGAAGAGAGGTGGAACAAAAAGAAAAGTACCAAGATAGTGATAGGAGACACTCCGCCTCCGGGTGGAGGGACGGGACCAGCAGGACATTACCCTCTGAGAGAAGTGCAAAATGGGGGGTACGTTCATGTGCCATGGAGCAGGGGTGATTTGGCAGCATTCACTAATTATTTTCCTCGGCTGAGGGAAAAACCTGCTGACTGGTATAAGCAAATAGACCGGTTTGTCAAGATTTCGAAGGTGCTTTGGATTGATTTGAATACCTTGTTTGATATAGTGGTCCCAGGTGATTTATGGACGGCATGTAAAGTTGCCATTGATTGGCCTGCTGCAGAGCCAACCAGAGATCCGGTGAATCATGGTCCGTCTCCCAAAGTAGTGAAGAAATATGAGCAAGTGATTACATGGTTACAATCCAAGGTAGCTCCGCAAACGGTTTATTGGCTTAAAATCGATTGTACTACTCAAGATTCTAAGGAGTCGGTACATGACTATTATGAGAGACTTTTAGTGGCTTTTAAACAGCTTGTGGATTGGATACAATTGAGCAGAAAGATATGGGACAGTTTGTCTCAAAGTTTGTGCTAGGACTAAGATCTGATTTTAGCTTGATGATACAGGCACATTTGATATGTTGGCAGAATAAGACAGTGGACGAAATCCTGCGTTATGCAAAATACTGTAGTGATCAGGTGGAATCGGCACAAAAGAAATTGAAAGACAAGTTGATGTTGGTGCAGTTGAGGAATGCCGAAAGGCCTGATCAGATGCAAGGGGTTGGAGGAGCGATGGGTCGAGGCAGAGGAAGTGGTAGAGGAATGGGTCAACAGATGGTAACCCAACCTGGACAGGGAAGAGGCAGGGGACTGGATGCAGGTACAGGGGGTGATTGGGTGGCAACCAAAAGAAGGTCACTGCTTGTCATTATTATCACAAAATCGGGCATTGGAAGCGTGAGTGTCGATTGAATCCAGCAAATCAATTGCAGAATGAGGGAGAGGGACAGATGTCAGAGACTTTTAATACTGTAACTAGACCTAGGTCCATGTATGGGGCAGGATATGAGCCGCAAATGCAGATTCCTCAGCCTCCAAGAATACCTATTCATAATCAGGTGTATCATCAGATGCCCTATTTCGAAATACGAGACAGATCTGACCAACCACAAGATCTTCATGAGTGTCACAGGGGGGTGCAGGAAGAATGCCCTTTGGATGCGATCCTGGAAGTAGATCAGAGTGGACCGTTTGTAGATGCAGAGGTGAACGGGTATCCTGTTACCTTCTTGTTAGATACTGGAGCTGCGCGCTCCACAGTAAGAACAGAAGTGGTTCCAAATGTGTCCCTTTCGGGAAAATTGATTCAAGTGGTGGGAGTTACCAATCAGAAAATGATTAACCCATTGACAAATGAGTTGCCTGTGAGTATAGGACCGTTCCGAGACAAACATCAATTTGTAGTATGTGATTCAAGCCCAGTCGGTCTATTGGGACGAGACCTGTTGTGTAAACTAAATTGTACCATATCTTGCACTCCGAGGGGTGTGGAGTTGCAAACCTATGATGATGATGCCGATTTTAAAAAGGCCAACACGAGCTTGTACGCAGAAATGTTCGTGGTTCTCACGCTAGAGGAGTTGCCACATGATTTGAGGGACTCCGTTTCTCCGAAAGTGTGGGACTTCACGGGAGAGGACATAGGATTGATTCGAGGGGTTGAGCCTGTTAGGATACAGATCAAACAAAATGCAGAATTTCCAAGAACTCCGTAGTATAAATTAACTCCACAAACTGTGGCTGGAATAAGGCCTGTAATTGAGTCTATAATTGCACAAGGCATTCTCAAAGAGATACGAGGAAGTCCCAGCAGTTCACCTATTAGGGGACTGCAGAAGCCTAGCGGCAAGTACAGAATAGTACAGGATTTGCGCAGAGTTAATGAAATCGTGATTCCATGTTGTCCTGTGGTACCGAATCCAGCTGTTATTCTGTTCCAAATACCATGTGAAGCAGAATGGTTTACATTTATAGATTTATGTCAGGCATTTTTCTCCATACCGTTGCATGTAGACAGCCAATTTTTATTTGCATTTAGGATGGACGATCGTGTGTTAACGTGGTGTAGAATCCCTCAAGGGTATACAGAAAGCCCCTCTATTTTTAGTCAGAGTCTGAAGAAGAATCTTGAAGGGTTGATGATGCCCCAGAACTCAGTCCTAGTTCAGTATATTGATGACCTTCTGGTCGCTTCAGAGACTGAGGATGCTTGCAGAATTGATACTGTGGCTTTGCTGAATCATTTGGCAGAAAATGGACACAAAGTGTCCCCGAACAAACTCCAGTATTGCTTGAATGAAGTTCAGTATCTAGGTCACCGGATTGAGAAGGGGAAACGAAGGGTGTCACCAGATCGCATAGAGACGATTCTGCAAATGGGAACTCCGAAAACACAAAAAGAAGTCTGCATGTTTTTGGGAATGGTCGGCTATTGTCGACAGTGGATCCGAAATTTTTCCTTGCAAGCAAAGCCACTGTTGAGATTGACTTGAAAGGACATTAGCGATCCGGTACCATGGGATGACGACTGCTTGAGAGCCTTCCTCGAGCTGAAAGAGAGCCTATGTCGCGCTTCAGCTCTGGGAATGCCGGATTATAACAAAGCGTTTTCGCTCTTCTGCTGTGAAAGGGAAGGATGTGCGTTAGCGGTCCTTGTACAGACACATGGAGATGCTCGCAGACCAGTGGCTTACTTTTCAGCTACATTAGAACCAGTAGCTTCTGCGTTGCCCGGATGTCTCAAATCCGTTGCTGCAACAGGTGTCAGCATTGAGAGATGTGAAGGCATAGTGATGGGTCATCCGCTTATTGTTTATGTGCCTCATTCAGTAGAGCTGTTGATGACAAGAACTAAGACACAGTATTTAACGAATAACAGACTTACAAAGTATGAGCAGGTTATTTTAGCTTCTGAAAATGTTACTCTGAAACGTTGTACCACCTTCAATCCTGCTACATTGTTACCTCTTCCGCAAGAGGAGGATGAGGATTGTGAAGAGCATGACTGCCTGGATGTTACTGAGCTATCTACCAAACCCAGACCTGACATTGTTGATGAACCTCTGTCTGAAACTGATTTGATTCTTTTTGTTGATGGTTCATGCTTAAGAGACAATGAAGGGTGTTTGAGAGCAGCGTTTGCTGTGTGCACCATCTTGGGGGTGGTGGAAGCTGCCTGTCTGAAAGGAGTATACTCTGCTCAGGTTGCCGAAATTATTGCTTTGACACGTGCCTGTATCATTTCAAATGGTGTCCGAGTGACTATCTATACGGACAGCCAATATGGGTTTGGAGTGGTTCATGACTTCGGCCAGTTATGGTCACAGAGGGGATTTTTAACGTCCTCAGGATCCCCAATCCGTAATGGAGAATTTGTGCGCCAATTGTTGGACGCTTTGCAGAAACCCAAAGAGATAGCTGTAGTAAAATGTGCAGCTCATGGAAGGGGAGAGGACTTTGTTACAAAAGGAAATAACTATGCTGATGAAGTAGCGCGTTTTTGTGCTATACATGCTTGTGTTTTCAATGGAACATATGTAGGAGAGAGCACAGAAGAGACTGAGCTCAGCATGATGTTAGCTATAGCCGATACCTGGGATGAGGTAAAGTGACTGCAGGATGAAGTCCCAGAAGAGAAAGTTGCATCATGGGTTAGAGCAGGCTGCGAAAAGAGAGAGGATGGCATTTGGGAGTCGCCAGATGAGAGAACAGTATTACCTAACTGTTTATTGAGCCCAATGGCAAGGCAGATTCACGGAGTAGTTCATCTAGGGAGAGATGCCATGGTGCGAGTGTTCAGGCAAACTTGGTTAAACCCACGATTTCGTGTGTATGCTGAAGCAGTGTGTCACAGGTGTGTTACATGTCAACAAATGAATGTTGGAAAGAGAACTGTGGTTGCAATGAGTCATATTGGAAGATCAGGAGGGCCTTTTAATAGGATACAGTTGGATTTTATCGAGATGCCTAGGTGCAATAGGCTGAGATATGTTTTGGTGGTAGTGTGTATCTTTTCACGTTGGGTTGAAGCATATCCAACTAGACGATGTGACAGTCTCACAGTGGCAAAACTGTTGTTAAGGGAACTGATACCACGGTTTGGATTTCCGACCTCAGTGGAGACAGATAGAGGAACACACTTCCATAGTGAAATCATGAAATTGTTATGTACAGCTCTAAACATTGATCAGAGATTGCACTGTAGTTACAGGCCTGAGGCATCTGGCCTTGTGGAGCAGATAAATGGCACAATCAAGATGAGGGTGTCAAAGGTTTGTTCGTCAGCTTCATTGAAGTGGCCAGATGCGCTACCATTGGTGTTGATGAGTCTGCGTAGTACTCCTGATAGGAGGACAGGACTCTCTCCCCATGAGATATTGATGGGAAGAGCTATGCGATTGCCTATGGTGCCAGCTACAGCACTGATAAACATCACAGATGATTTGGTTTTGGATTATTGTAGGGGACTGGATGACGTGGTTAATTCTGTGTCCCATCAGGTCGAGGCTGCGACTGCATCTACCTCGAGAGACCTGCTGCATGATCTTAACCCTGGTGACTGGGTGCTTGTTCGAAAGCATGTGAGGAAGAGTTGCCTTGATGCTCGCTGGCGAGGACCATACCAGGTGATCTTGGTTACAAGTACAGCTGTGAAGTGTGGAGGATTACCAAACTGGATCCACGCTTCGCATACTCGTCGCGTTCCAGAACCTGAGGAGGCAACGATTCCTCTTGTTCCGAGGAGTACAACTGAAACTGACACAGAGAACGAAGGAACAAGTCAAGTCGTAAGAATTCCTGAAGGGGCTGAACAATCGACTGAGCAAGAAAACCAAGATCAAGCTGCTCCAGAGTTGAGTTCAGATCATGAGATAGATGAGATTGCAGAAGTGAACTTTGAACCAGATCAAAGTGAACGGCTTGATACAGAAGGATCAAATCAAGAGGAAGAGAGGAGACCAGGTGCAGAAGCAGAAAAGTGGCCAACAAGAAAAGAAAGGCTGAACATAAGGCTTGCATCTGAGAAAAATCTCGCTCCGATTCCTGAAACGTCTGAATCAGATCAAAGTGAAACTGAGGAGAGACCGGATGGTGTAAGACGATCCAGAAGAGAGAGGGTACCGTCTCAAAAGTATGCCTCTCCTGAGTGGACGTACCTGGCTGCAAATGCAGAGACCGAAGAATTCCGGAAGGTTGGGGACTGGTACAGTGAGTTACGGAGGGGACACCCTGTCGATTGATATTCAGTTGTTGGTCCCTGGAGTTGAAGCCTTCGGAATCCTAACTTTGACAGTCCCCGATCCACCAAAGCTAAGTGGTTTGCGCTTTTTGATTCTTAACCCGGTTGCTTTCCCCACATTTGGTCGACCGCCCACTGCACAGGAACTGGGAGAGATTCGTGCAGAAATTCTGCAGCTTGTTCTTACCATACTTGGATCTAATATCATTAATGATGAAGCTTGAACTTTGAAAGAAGAACTCATTAGGCTTTAGAAAGAAGATAACCTAGACCCGAGTGGAAGAAGATTTAAATTAGGGACTTTCAATAGAAGAAGAACTGAGGGCTAGGGCTGACTACACCTCTACAATAGGCCATAGATACTGGACTGAATATTGAAATAATCGAATGGGAAAAGGAAAATAAAAAGACATTGTAAATACCAAAATAAGACAAGAAAAGAAGAAAGAGACTTTGATTCGTTTGCGCCTTGAAACCAAAGGTGGCCCAAAATGGAATCTGGAAATCCAGGAAGCAAGCAGAAGTGCATAATTGGTACCCTTATTGTTGTAGTGCTTATTGTCATAACTGTGGTGATTGTTACATCTTTGATTGAGTCACACGATGCCGAAAGGAATGGGGAACAGACGACACTTACCCCACCTACTTCAGAGTTCGAAGAGGGTGCATCCGCAAAAGACAGAGAGATGATTAGGGAAACTAGTCGAATGTTACATGTAGATTTGTCAAAAGGTGATTTCACTCTGAATGCATATGCTCGTTTGTTGTATGAGTATGTAGATACAATGGAAGCGAAAGATTGCTATGTGTGTATGCAACTGCCAGCATCCGTAGAAGAAGGCATTCGATACCATCACTTACCTTTGACCTATGGCATTACATGCAGTGTGTTGTTGAGTATGTTTTATAGTACCTATATACTCTGATATTGAGGTGTGTTTATATTCAATTATTTTTGGTCTTATAATAAATCCACCAAATCGAAATTCGGAGTCTGTGGTCCATTACAGCATGACTAAATCGAAAGTATAATCTGGAATTGTTTTCCTCCCCTCTACCACTTTTAGCAGGCAAATAAAAGACCATCTGCATTAAATCTAGTAGGGAAAAGTAGGAGTAAAGGTTGGCGTAATCACTTGTATGAAATTGGCTATTTTCATTGAAAATGATATTTGATTTATTTACATCTATCTTTTGTTAAGAACATATTACTTCATGTACTCTTGAAGTTAACTTCACCCCCGCAGGTGCTTTATCTATTATCTCATCAGATTATCAAAGATAGTGTCAATGTTTACATGTTGATATTGCAAATACCCTTGGAACCTTAGCATTTCAAATCACACCTACTAATAGTGCTTGGAAAAATGTATGGCCCAAGCAGGAAAACAATGACTTTACATTTATGTTTTAATTAACAGTTCCATTTTCAATATTCTTTTATTCATGACGATTTATATTTATTCTTCCCTGTGTATAGATAACATCCTTTACCTCACAAATTGTATGTCAGTAGTGCAAAACATTCATTCTATTACAACATCTCTTGCTTTCCTCACCTCATTCATACCTCTTGCATACTACATCAAACGTTTTAAAAACCCATTAATGCATTTATAAATTGCTTTCTCAATTGTCCTTGGGTATTGTGATACCTTATATGTGTTCAACTACATAGCTTCTCTAAAGAATCAATTGCATTTTATATCACAAATTATCATTTGTAGTTAGTCACAATTTATACAAATTTGCTAATCACAAAAAATCATTATCTTCTTTTTGATGTGGCTACTGTTCATTCTCTTGTCAACGCGCGTTTTGGCGTAAAATGCCTTCAGGAATACAACATATTCAGTTAAAGGTCTCTAATATGATTAAAGTAACTTGCAATCAGAATTAAAACCCTACGGAGCCATATATTATACAAGGAGAAACCGTATAAACATAAACTAATGCAATCTCACAATAAGTCGTTGAACCCGTCACCTTACATCCACACCTAGTGCCATCTCCCATGCTGTGGAGAAGGAAGCACTTCTAGAGGTGTGGAATTTGATAAAATATCTACTTGTCCATGGGACAGGTAGCTTCATATCTCTACTTGTCCTGTAACAAAATCCTCTTGTCCCTTTGGTGCCATGTAGTGCACCGTCAAATTATGGCAGCAATCTTATTATAGAAGAGCTCTGTTTGATTATGTCAGGCTCATAGTATAGAAGGATTTGAATACTAGCAAGTACCTTATTTTGCCTTCTTTCTGCAGTTCTACATACTGGGGTTAAAGGTAGCAGCAAGCAATAGTTCCAGGGTTAGAATGCCCTTTTGGGTCTGTGCAAACCTACTAACTTGCATGTTTGGGGGGGGGGGAGGAGTTTCACTAGCTCTTCTCTAATCTTTTCCCATACTGAGAGAGGTTGGAAATTTACTCTTGATAACTGCAGAAGTAAAATTTCTTCAAGGGCTGGGAAAAATGTGGTTGGGGGAAAAAGTTAACTTTAAAAAATATATTTTTTATTTTATTTTGCATATGAACAAATGCATACAAATAACAATTCTGTAACTTCAGTCGCATGTAACATGGCCATCATTTCCAAACTCTCTCCACCCCTGGGTTGTCCTACTGGGGTTAACTCATGATCATTGTATTTAGTGAGGGGTATTACTTGCCATTGGAGTCCATCAGTGGGGGAAAAAGTGAACTTTTAAACCCTCAACAGATTTTCTTGGGGCACAACTAGGCCTGGGCGGTGAACTCTGCTCTGTTTGTGAAGTTTTCGGAGTTTTCTGCTCTCTGCGCTCCGCGGAGCTCACGGAGTGCAGAAAACTCCACTCCACATAGTGCCGCAGAGTTTTTTCCTCGCTTGTGCTCGCCAACGGTAAGTTGGCGAGCGCAAGCTGCTGCACTCCGCCACTTACAGAACGCCGCAGAGTTTTTTTGTCACTTCGCGGAGTTCCATGTAGCGGAACTCTACCCAGGCCTAACTACAGATTCATATTTGCTCGGGCTAAAATGCAGTTCAGAAATATTTTCTAGGAGTATGATTTCCTGACCTACTTAAGGAATTTCATGTGAATTCATGAAAGACATACATCTGCAATAATGCAAGGACATATATCATGGGTTCACTTTTGTTACGTTCTTTATCAATTGAGGCCCTAATTAAGTCTGACATTAACCAAGACCTTTTGTTTTTATTAAAATGCTATCTGTCTCTGTCTATCCATGGGTGGCTTCATTGTGTGGGACAGCATTCTGCTCTTTTACAAGGAGTATATCGGCACACAGAGTAGTTTTGTTCAGTGCCAGAAACTACTATGGCAATGTGGGCTTTTTGAGACCAAAAACTACTGGCTGTCTAGGAAAAATGTGCTGGCACACAGCACCACGCCCACCATCCATCCATACATCTATCTACTCTCCCTTTCACTCATTCATCCATCCATGCACCCATTCCACCATTTAGTCTTTCACTCATCCATCCTTTCACTCATTAATTCATCCTCCCTGTAACCCATCCATTGTCTTGCTTTGCCTTTCAGATAATACAGAATCTCCCACATGGTGGCTCATACCTCGGCGAAGCAGGAGACATAACACAACAACACCTAGAAAAGGGTTTTATTTTACAAAATGCAAAGACTTTCTTTTTAGAATACGGCTTGGGGTTTTATTTATGCAATGCTCTCTAACAGAAAGGCTTTCCCAGATGCCAAATGCACAACATTCAAATACACAGATATATATATATATATATTTATATGCATGCAATAATAACATACTTGGTAAATGTAACAGTTAAATGCATGAATAATACTAATGAATAAACAAGCAGCAAATAATATGAGATAAAACTCAAGCAGATATAATGGGACGTCCTGCAAGAGATCAGAAAGATATATACACTGAATCACATAGAAAACACCTCAAATGATCAAAGCCACTGGCCACACATCATAATGGCAATAATCAAAACTCAAACACCTCAAATGACCACAGCCACTGGAACCACACATCACAATGGCACTAGTCAGAAACAAGTCACCTCACCCGATCGTTCACTCGACATCCTTGCCAATTCTCGCTGGGGGGGCCTCGTTCACAGCTGGCTTGGACTCTCGACCAGGACTCGAGTTCCGTTTGTCTTACAGCAGTACGTCTACTCTGTAAGTGAGCTCCTAACTCAGCTGTCAACAAACCTCAGCTTTATAGTCTCAAAACACACACTAGAAGATTCGAGAGTCTTCCTCCCCGCACAAGGAAACTTACTAGGACTGACCAGCATCCAAGCAAGCATTCCATGGCAGGAAGGAGTTCCCACGTCCCCTCTACATTCTCGCAAGTTCCAGCCTTTATCTTGACGAAGCTCACGAAAGCCTTCCAGGGTACATTAAACAATCTCTCACAAAAACAATCCTTGAACGTGATTAACCCAAACAACTTGCAAGCCTGGCTGTGCGCGCAGACAAAGCTCAAGCCAGGCAGTCAGAATTCAGGATGACATGAGGCCATGTCAAAGCCAATAGTAAGAAATTAATCATTCTTCCCAGGGTACAACACAGTGCACATTTGTGCACCACTGCTTATAGCACAAAAGAACAACTAGAGAGTAAGGAAATGGAACAGGAACTTGTCCCTTTCCCAGAGTAATATACAAAAACAACTTGGACAAGTCCTTAATAGGTTGAGGTCATAATTGTCGACCTTCAACTTGATAGAGGAACGCAGACAAACAGTGGTTGTCTTAGGAAACCCCTCACCCACCTACCTAGTAGGTGGCATGCTTCATCATCGGGTCCAGCTGGATTGCAGAGTGCAATCCAGCTGTGCTTCAACGCCTGATTTACAGCGGAGCAGGTTATTTTGTGAGAAAGAGGAAGTGCTATGTGAATTGTGATTAAGTGCTAAAAATGTCTCTAGGAAAACCCCTTATAAAAGTTTTAATAGAAGGGTCTTAGGACATGAGTAAAAACATGGTTGGGATATACATGAGGTAACAATGTGCCTCAATATCCTTAAAAAGTGTAGGTCTACTAGTTTCAGCCTTCTATGATATTCTTGAGGCTTTCTTCAGGACCAATGGAGTGAGCGTGGCCAAAAAGAATTGGCAACCACTTTGCTCCGAGCGCAAGACGCCGGAGGTGAGTTTATGGATAATAAATGGCTCTATTGAGTGCTTTCCCAATGATGCCCATAGCAGCATTTAATTTTCAAATGGGTGCATGTTCTTTCTTATAGGTCCCAAGGGAGCACGCGGTGCCCCTTATTAAGGATAATACAAGACAAATCAGAAGGGTCTGGTTCTAAGGACTTGTTGAGAGAAAGGACTACACAAGGTAGAGTACCTTGTCTCTTCTTGAATATATGTAATGGTGCATACATAGAACAGCTTTACTAGGTGTTCATTTCTATAAATTGTTTTCTTGATAGGAGGAGTTCATTAGTTCTTCTAACTCCTACGATATACAAATTGCCAAGACTGTTTCTAATCCAAACTGGACAGCCATAATTTGGCTGCTTACTACGGATTAACCCCTGTACCTGGCGATACAGGTAAGAGACATGAGTTGTGGTGTGTACAATTTCACTGGTCATACCATGATATTTTTCACCTATTGCACATATCTTATGTGCAGGTCACCTTGTACTGACGGCTAGGTCAACCAATTTGGCATTTCATTGAGACAATTTTAAGAAGGTGAGCATGAAATTTATGCGTTCACCCACGTCCATATTTATTACTTCTCTTCTTAAAATATTTTTTTTCACACACTGAATTTTAAAGCATACTCACTTTTCTTTTTATACAGGCTATACACAAATATTGTTCTTTAGTCCTGATGAAGACCCCACAGTGATGCTTTTCAATGTCACACGTTTTTAAGGGGTCAAAACGTCGACGTATATATAACATGCCTTGCTGCCCAACCAGACCTTCACAATTAAGAGGATAGATTCTAGGCCTTGTTAGTGGGTTTTCCATTGATGACGCGACGCTGTGCTAACTATCTATGTTGTACATGTATCATTGGTTATGTATATTTTGTATTGTGATATATGTGTAAAACATCATTGTATTCACTTCCCCTGTTTTTCACCATTGTGATAAACTACGTTTGGTAGTTATGTCTTTTGTGTATATGTCCTGGGTTGCATCACTAATCCTTAAACAAATATGATTTACCAATATAACAATTGACCACATTGAATTTGGTGGAGTTGTTTGTTTTTCAAAGAATCAGTGTTGTGACTTACTGAAGCATTAATTGGGGTCCTACCTTTTGTGAGGACAAAATAAGAAATGGTTTAAATTTCGTTTTGTGGCAGAACCACTGCTCGTTTAACATACTTATCCCCAGGTTCTGCACGTGACTGGGTTACCCTATTGGTATTATCTCTTTACAGGAAGGGGCTTTTCTTTCACAAGTCAATTCTGGTGTGTTGAACCAAAACACGTAACGAAGTGGTTTGGTTACAGAAACAAGGTGCTCAACATAAGGTTCTGTGAAATTAATTCTTACAATATTTGTGTTTATTACTACAGCGGTGATGCGCACACCTGATGTGCACATCTGTATTTAGAACAACCAGATTGCCGTATGTACACACATTTGTGTCATTTCATAAGGCTCAGACAGTTTTGCTATCATTTTAAAAGAGAAACTATCATCATGCAAGCGGTGTATCCTCCTCCTCCCTTTGTGGAGTTGCCTGGTGAACCTGTTATAGCTTGGAAAGACTGGTACAGGTCATTTAACATATATCTTTGAGCGATTGATGGGCTGCGATTTTGTGCAGAAAGGAAAAAGTTTATTTTAGAACACTGTTTGGGCAGAGAAGATCAACATATTTTTGAACCTTTACATATTTGTGTACTACGTGAGGAAACAAAATTTAATGAATTTCAGGAAGCTGCTCTAAGATTAGAGAAAAGATTTGATGCTTAAAAGAGTATTGTTGTCAGACGCTTTAAATTCTTTTCTAGAGAACAAAAGCGGGATGAATCAGTAGACTTATATGATTGCATTAAGAATTTTAGCAGCTAATTGCGAACTTGAGAATTCAACTGAGCAACTTATACATGACCAATTAGTAGTCAGGTGTCACAATAAGACTATCCAAGAGAAATTGTTATTGTTTAAAAAGTTATCGCTTTCAGAGCGATTGATGCTGCTTCTATGGTTGAGTCTTCACAAGCTGAAGTATAGATTTTAAGGAAAAACACGGAAGAGTCAATTTTGTCAGTAAAGAATAAATCGCAGGATGGCAAGGTTTTGACCTCCAAAGCAAATTCCAAAGAGGGTCTAACACCCAACATCAAATTTCGTGCTTGTTTTCGTTGTAAATCTACCAGTCATTCAGCTAACTCCAAGTTATGTCCGGCAGTTAAAAAAAATATGCAGCTTGTGTGGTTCAATGGGACACTTTGCAAAAGTGTGCATGAAAAGAAGACTTCAAGTAAATGAAATAGTTGACTATGCAGAAGAGGATGCATTACAAACAAGCTTGTCAGATTTGGTGCTAAATATTACTTCTACGGATATTGATGCCTGTGAAAATCCCCCTGTTGACATAGGAATAGGGAATAAATCTGTTAGATTGTTAATGGATTCAGGAGCCAGAGTGACTATTATCACTTATAATACGTTTGAACGGCTATAGAAAGATGAGCCACTGGAAGACCCTGATATCAAAACAGAATCTTTTCAAGAATCAACAATTGATCTTATTGGTTATTTTGTATACATGATTAGTTTTCAGAAAGTGTGTTTCTCTGGTAAAATCTATGTTACCTTCAATGGAAAGAATATTTTAGGTTGGGTACATCAAGCCATGCTAGATTTTGTACTTTTACCAGGCAAAAGTAGAAAAGTAATGTAATTTTCCCAACTCTCTCGTGAAATTTTACGGCTACATACCAATAGTAATGATAATTCCATGTAGGCTACTGATATTGATATTAACTTCTGTGCACAACTTCAACAGCTGCTTAAAATTATGACGTTCTGTTTGAAAATAAGCAAGGTGTATTAAGAAATCAGGGGGGGAGGGAGCACACTGCCTCTCATCCCAGCACAGTTCACCCCATTGCATCCTGGTAAATGCAGTACGCTTACTTTCAAAGTTGCTGTAGTCTTTCACCAAAGTTGGTGCAGGTAGTGCTGTTATCTCTAGACACGTGTTTCTTGGTTTAGCCCGTCATCAGTAGAGAGCAAAAGTTAATAAGAAGCAGAGAAAAGTCATCAGGGGTTGCTGAAATGGTGCCCAAGTCTTCACAGGTCACAGTACCTCTCCACAGGCACACAGGTGCATCCCAGGAGAGCTTGTTGGCTCAAGGGAGCCTTTTGAACACAGGGGGGGAGGGGGCACACTGCCTCTCATCCCAGCACAGTTCACCCCATTGCATCCTGGTAAATGCAGTACGCTTACTTTCAAAGTTGCTGTAGTCTTTCACCAAAGTTGGTGCAGGTAGTGCTGTTATCTCTAGACACGTGTTTCTTGGTTTAGCCCGTCATCAGTAGAGAGCAAAAGTTAATAAGAAGCAGAGAAAAGTCATCAGGGGTTGCTGAAATGGTGCCCAAGTCTTCACAGAACACAGTACCTCTCCACAGGCACACAGGTGCATCCCAGGAGAGCTCGTCAGCTCGTTGGCTCAAGGGAGCCTTTTGAACACAGGGGGGGAGGGAGCACACTGCCTCTCATCCCAGCACAGTTCACCCCATTGCATCCTGGTAAATGCAGTACGCTTACTTTCAAAGTTGCTGTAGTCTTTCACCAAAGTTGGTGCAGGTAGTGCTGTTATCTCTAGACACGTGTTTCTTGGTTTAGCCCGTCATCAGTAGAGAGCAAAAGTTAATAAAAAGCAGAGAAAAGTCATCAGGGTTTGCTGAAATGGTGCCCAAGTCTTCACAGGTCACAGTACCTCTCCACAGGCACACAGGTGCATCCCAGGAGAGCTCGTCAGCTCGTTGGCTCAAGGGAGCCTTTTGAACACAGGGGGAGGGAGCACACTGCCTCTCATCCCAGCACAGTTCACCCCATTGCATCCTGGTAAATGCAGTACGCTTACTTTCAGGATGCAATGGGGTGAACTGTGCTGGGATGAGAGGTGCATCCCAGGAGAGCTCGTCAGCTCGTTGGCTCAAGGGAGCCTTTTGAACACAGGGGGGAGGGAGCACACTGCCTGTGTGCCTGTGGAGAGGTACTGTGACCTGTGAAGACTTGGGCACCATTTCAGCAACCCCTGATGACTTTTCTCTGCTTCTTATTAACTTTTGCTCTCTACTGATGACAGGCTAAACCCAGAAACACGTGTCTAGAGATAACAGCACTACCTGCACCAACTTTGGTGAAAGACTACAGCAACTTTGAAAGTAAGCGTACTGCATTTACCAGGATGCAATGGGGTGAACTGTGCTGGGATGAGAGGCAGTGTGCTCCCTCCCCCTGTGTTCAAAAGGCTCCCTTGAGCCTACGAGCTGATGAGCTCTCCTGGGATGCACCTGTGTGCCTGTGGAGAGGTACTGTGAACTGTGAAGACTTGGGCACCATTTCAGCAACCCCTGATGACTTTTCTCTGCTTCTTATTAACTTTTGCTCTCTACTGATGACGGGCTAAACCCAGAAACACGTGTCTAGAGATAACAGCACTACCTGCACCAACTTTGGTGAAAGACTACAGCAACTTTGAAAGTAAGCGTACTGCATTTACCAAGATGCAATGGGGTGAACTATGCTGGGAAGAGAGGCAGTGTGCTCCCTCCCCCCCTGTGTATTAAGAAATGTTGAATTAAATATTCAACTTAAGGAAAATGTCACGCCTGTTAGGCATAAGTCAAGGAACGGTCCTTTAACTGTTAGAAGTGAACTATCTAAGGCTTGAAAAGATTTGCAAGATCTAGGTGTTATCGAACATGTGGATAGTTCACCTTGGCTTTTGCTCATTGTCATAGATAAGAAAAAGAAGAGTTCCGAATTGATATTGATCTCAGATCTTTAAATAAAAACCTTTGGGTGGATGCCCACCTGTTACTCAGCATTGAAGAGTTGATGGTAAAACTTAATGGTGCGAAAATATTCTCAAAGTTAGATTTAAAGTCTGCTTACCTTCAGATTGCCTTAACCGAGTCTTCTAAACACCTTACTGCTTTTGTCAGTCACTCCTGATGGTGTCTTTCAATTCCGGAGGAAGCCATTTGGTTTGGTATCTGTTGCCTCAGTCTTTTGAAGGGTTATGGAACACATTTTGGGTGATATAGAAGGCGTTCCAGTATTTCAAGATGATGTATTACTAGCAAGTGCAAATCAAGATGAACATATTCACAAGCTGAATTCAGTGTTTGAGAAAATCAAGGTCAATGGCTTGCTGATAAGACAGGACAACTGTAGTTTTGCGCAAGATCAATTGGAGTATTTGGACCATATTATCAGTACAAATGGCACCAGTCCTAAACCAGGCTTAGTTAAAGCAATTGAAGATGCTCCTGAACCTTGTGACAGAGAGCAATTTATGTCCTTTGTTGGACTATGTGAATCTTATGCTAAATTCTTTCCAAATTTTGGGTTGGTTGCTGAACCAATTACTAGACTTCTCAAAAAGAGGGTGAATTTTATATGGGAAAAAAAGAAGGCTTTTACTGGGATTAAGAATGATTTATTGCAAGCCCCTCTCCTACAACCCTGTGTCCCAGGTCTCCCTTTAAGTGTAATTGTTGATGCCAGTGACCGAGGTTTGGGAGCTGTTATTACACAAAGATTCAAGAAAGTGGATCGCATTGTGGCATCTGCATTCAGAGTGTTAAAAGGTGTCGAAAAATCTTATTCTGCAATAGAGAAGGAAATGCTGGCTTGTACTTGGGCAATACATAAGTTCAGAAACCTGTTATGGGGAGCACATTTTCAACTTAGAACGGATCACAAACTTTTAGTGTACATTTTGAACAGACCATCACACCCTTCTGAAAAGTACTTGCTACGAAATTGTTACAATATGATTTTTTCATTGGTACATGTTCCAGGTTTTTCCAACAAAAGGGCAGATTTTCTTTCTCAGTTCCCCATTGCTGATGATAATGCGAAGACGAATTGAAAGAGTGCATAGTAGCTTCAGTAGACTTTCAGAATCAATCATGTATTCCAAATGTGATTGGAGTACTGCATTATTCTTGGATCATTTTATGTGTAAAGTTTTGAAATTCATAACTGATGGTTGACCAAAAGAAAGGAACCTCACAGGAGAATTCAAATGTTTTGCTAAGATATCACCAGAATTTACTCTCAATGATGGCATTATCTGTAGAGGTGAAAAGCGTGTTCCTCCTGTTTCTTTAAGAAGACAGTTTTTAGAGTTAGCTCATTCAGGGCATTCGGGAATGACTTTAAACAAGAAAAGGTTAGGTGAGACATATTGGAGGCCAAAGATGGATCAGGACATTGAGCAGAATGTAAGAATTGTGAGATATATTGTAGAGCAGATAAGCATTTATCTGTTAGAACCCCTCCCATTGTAGTTGTGGATTTTCCAGAAAATGCTTGGGATAAGGTGTCACTAGATTTCTTAGGTCCTTTTTCTCATTGCAACAATCAGTATGTATTGGTTCTCAAAGATTATAGATCAAAATGGATTGAAGTTGAATTTGTGAAAACACCTAACACGCAGCCTGTAATTAATTTTCTAAAGAATTGTTTTTCCCGTGAAGGCATGCCCAAGGTTTTAATCACAGACAAAGGTGTGCAATTTACATCTGATATTATGATTACATTTATTAACCCCTTCGATGCTCATGACGAGCTGGACTCGTCATGGCACACAGTGTTCGTGTGCTCATGACGAGTCCAGCTCGTCATGGGACCCAGCACAGGAAATCCCTCTGGTGCGGGCACCAGAGGGATTCCCTTTATCCCTAAAGCCTCGGGAGCTGGGGAAGAGCTTCCCCAGCTCCCGAGGCTCCCCTGGTTTCCCTGAAATGACGATCGGCGCGCACGTCGCGCTGATGTCATTTCAGTGAAACTGAAACTGAAATGAGCCAAGAGGCTCATTTCAGTTTCAGTTTCTACGTGCTCAGGGGCTATCTCAGCCCCCTGAGCACGTAGAAACTCAGGAGAGGTATCGTTGGAAAGGGGATAATCTCCCCTTTCCAATGGTACTCTTCCCTAGTGGATCCCTGCTTGGGGATCGCCCCAGGAGGGCGATCCCCAAGCAAGGATCCACCCACTAGGCACCAGGGAGGGGGGAGCGGCCCCTTGGGCAAGGGCCTTTGCTCCCCCCATAAAATATTTGGCATGATTAGTCTTTCTGCCCCCCCTGGGGGGTAGATGGGGGCAGTAGCCCCCAATCTGCCCCCCCGGGGGTGTAGAAAGCCCACTAGACACCAGGGATTTTTATGGGAGGTTTATTAGGGGTGGGGCTGCCCAAAACGGGCATGCCGATGCCCCCACCCCCCTGGCCACAAAATTAGTCTTTCTGCCCCCCTGGGGGCAGATGGGGCAGTAGCCCCCAATCTGCCCCCCGGGGGCAGAAAGCCCACTAGATACCAGGGATATTTTTTTAATTATAGTTAGGGGTGGGGGCTGCCCAATATGGGCATGCCAATGCCCCCACCCCACCCCGCCGCAAAGGTACAGTCTTTCTGCCCCTCCTGGGGGCAGAAAGCCCACTAGACACCAGGGTTTTTTCCCTCGATACATTTAGGGGTGGGGGTTGCCCAAGATGGGCATGCCAATGCCCCCACCCCTCCCCCACCAATCTGCCCCCACCCGGGGGTTCAGAAATACCCTAGATGCCAGGGATTCTTTTTTATAGGCCCGGGGTGGGGGCTGCCCAGAATGGGCATGCAAATGCCCCCACCCTACCCCCAAAGAAAAAAAAACTTTCTGCCCCCCA